>JAWNON010000004.1:8967500-9590000 GCA_035045945.1 Drosophila anceps | reverse complement strand
CTCGTTTATGTACTATAACGTCGTAGAAGTGAATCTAGAGTGACAAATTTATCCAGCGTTGTCAGTGAAGTAAGTTTGACACAACAACAAAAGTAGGGATGACCGATAACAACTATCGTACTGGGTAGTTTATGCTCGAAGTCAGTGTCATCGAACTGGTTTGCTGAACTGAGCGAGCACTGCTGATATTGTCAGCGGTTAAATATATGAAAAAAGTGCCGCGCTGTTCAATTTGGAACTAAATTTAAAAATGTTGAATGCTAGACTTCGGCCACCGAAACTCGCTGCGCGATTAGAAAATGGAACAGTTTAATGACGCGTTTATATCAGAAGTGGGATCGGGCTCGGCACCTAACAACGAAGCTGAGCTGTGGAAAGCACTAATAGAGTTGCAAAATATAAACTTAGCAGAACTCGTAAAAACATTTCAAGCAACGATTTCCGAAAAATCAAATAAAAACGCGGTTGTTCTGCCAAAATTCAATGCAGACCTTGTTGGCGCCGATGCGTCGGAAAATGATATAAAAGGTAGTGCCCTTGTGACGGTGTTAAGTGCAGCGATGGAAGGTAGTGCTTCACCATGGCTTGCGCGGACTTGTTATGATATGATATGAATTGGCCCGAGTTCAAGCAACTATTCATTCAACAGTTCACTAATGTTGAAACACCAGCGGCAATGTTTCTGACAATGCTAACTAACAGTCCGAGCGACGGTGAATGCCTTTCGAATTATGCTGGTCGCATGATGACGTCACTTATTGTGAAATAGCGTAAGATGGACGCGGAGGAGATGGTTTATCAAGGCGAGACCTTCATGACAACGTTTGAATCTGGATCGGAATGTTCATTGACTAAAGAGAAGTGCTAAGTTAGTCGGTAAAAGAATTAACAAAGTAGTAGTGTTGAAAGGTATTGGCAATGGCAGCATTTGTGGTTCCTTGCAAATACTTGGCAATGTAGAAATTAACAACCATTGTATTGAAATGTTATTCCATGTTTTGGGCGATGAATATTTGAAGAACGATTTTGTTTGGAAGCCAGAACATGAACAAATAAGACAGAAAGTTATCCAATATCCAATCGAATTGCATACTGATGCAAGTTCTCGCGGATACGGTGCCATCTTGTTACAATCAACAACAAGTCGCATGTCATGGAATATTTCAGTAAAGCTGCTTCACCTGCAGAGTCTCGGTACCATTCTTACGAATTGGAGACTCTTGCTGTTGTTTTGTCCATTAAACATTTTGTTTTTACTGACTGTAATTCCCTTAAGGCGTCAAGGACTAAACATGATCTGTCTCCCAGGGCGCAAAGATGGTGGGCTTACTTACAGTCGTTTACGTTTGAACTACAGTATAAAGAAGGTAAACGAATGGCGCACGCTGATTTCTTTTCAAGAAATTTACCTTCAACTAAATTGCTGGCCACAAATTTTAAAGCTTCTGAGAAACGAGTTTGCTTGGCAGAAATTTCCAGCAATGGGCTTTTGGCTGAACAACGTCAAGATTCCGAAATAGTTAGCATCGTAAAGAAATTAAAAGACAATTCTCTTTCCATAGACGTTGCAAAAGCTTAAGAGTTGAGAGCAGGAATACTGTAGCGAAAAATTCAGCGTAATGGTAGAACTCGATCCTTATCAATTGTTCCTCGAGTGTTTAGATGGTCCGTGATAAACCAAATTCATGAATCAATAATGCATTTAGGATGGGAAAAGACGCTAGACAAGGCCTATGATTATTACTGGTTTGATATGTCCAAATATATTCGAAAATTTGTTGAAAACTGTATCACTTGCAAAATGTCAAAGTCCTCTTCTGGTAAAATTCAAGCTAGTCTTCATCCAATACCAAAAGTAAGCACACCTTGGCATACTATTCACATAGACATTACTGGGAAGTTGAGTGGGAAGTCTGATCAAAAGGAGTATATCATCGTTCAAGTAGATGCCTTTACTAAATTCGTTTTGTTAACTCACACCCTTAAAATAGATGCTGAAAATTGCATAAATGCTGTGACGGTGGCAATATCTTTATTTGGAGTACCAAATCGCATAATAGCAGATCAGGGTAGGTGTTTTGCCAGCACTAGATTCAGTGCATTTTGTGCACAACAAAAGATAAATTTGCATTTGATTGCAACCGGTGCAAGCAGAGAAAAATGGGCAGGTTGAACGCACTATGGGTATTGAAACTAGCAGCAGGTCTTGGCAAGATGCATTGGGAGAAATCCAGTTGGCCTTAAACTGTACGGTGAGTCGAGTGACAAAGGCAAGCCCCTTAGAATTGTTAATTGGTAAAGTTGCTCGACCATTGGGGTTACTTCCACTCTGCGGCATGGTTGATGAGATTGATTTGCCAGCAGTACGAGCTCAAGCAATTCAAAATATTTCGGCTTCAGCAACATATAGCAAGACGCAATTTGATAAAAACAAAGCTAGAGTTGTGGAATGCAAAGTTGGCGATTTCGTATTATTAAAAAATGAGGAGAGGCATCAAACAAAGCTTGACCCAAAGTTTAGAGGCCCTTTTGAAATAACCGAATTATTAGAAGGGAATAGGTATGTGTGACAAACAATAGGAAATATAAATATGCTCATGACGATGTGAAATGGTTGATGAAAATGGTTGAAAATGAAACTGTTGGAACAGACAGTAGTCAAAATGTTGAAAGTTAAACTGTTGAAACAGACAGTAGTCAAAATGTTAAAAGTTAAACTGTTGAAATAGGCAGTACAGGTGCCTGAAGGGCTGGAAATGAAATGCAAGCACAAGTGCAAAACAGTTGTTTTGATCACGGCGTGTAGAGCATAAGATATAATGTTTAAAATTTGTTAAGTTAATGATATTGAAAATATATGAATTATGTTAAAAAAAAGAATAATGAATGAATTTGAAGATTACGTTTGTCAATGTTTAGTAGTGGTTTTGTAAGAAAACTTATCTTTGTTAAACTGAAATTTTTATAATTTGTCAATAAAATGTTTTATGTATATCGCAAAGTACATTGTGGAAGTATTGCACGAGGTCGTGTAATGGTCAGGATGGCCGTGTCGGCGCGTACAGTTCGTGCTGTGTGTGTGTGTGTGTGTGTGTGTGTGTGTGAGAGGCATTTCGCAAGAATGTTATTTCATCATAATGTGAAAATTGCATCAGCCTTTATTTGAGATGACATTTTGTAGTTTTGGAAAGTACCGTTTTAGCGCGGCGACAGCGTCGTGAGCGTAGTTCGATGGTAGGCACAAAAGAATAAGTGTGCGACGCAAGTCAGTTCTATGCTAGACTTCGGCCACCGAAACTCGCTGCGCGATTAGAAAATGGAACAGTTTAATGACTACTATATATATATATGACTATATATATATATATATATATATATATATATATATATATATATATATATATATATATATATATATATATATATATATATATATATATACATATATATATATATATTTATTTATTTTTAATTTTAGTTTTTTCGCGCTAGCCCTGCATTGTATATTCGCGCACAAAGTGCGCATGAATTTCCATTTAAAAGTAAGCAAATTTCGTAAATTACTTACCTTTTTTTCCTCAGACATTTTTTTAGAATTATTTCGATTCTCGTTTATGTACTATAACGTCGTAGAAGTGAATCCAGAGTGACAAATTTATCCAGCGTTGTCAGTGAAGTAAGTTTGACACAACAACAAAAGTAGGGATGACCGATAACAACTATCGTACTGGGTAGTTTATGCTCGAAGTCAGTGTCATCGAACTGGTTTGCTGAACTGAGCGAGCACTGCTGATATTGTCAGCGGTTAAATATATGAAAAAAGTGCCGCGCTGTTCAATTTGGAACTAAATTTAAAAATGTTGAACTGAACTAGTTTTCAAATATTCTTCGATGTCCTTTTACTTTAAATTTAAAAATTAATAGAGAAAACTCATGTTTATCTTCTTTTTTCTTTTTTTTTTTTTGAATAATACGATAATCTTTATTCTATTAAAGGTAATATGAAAAATACTCAATATGGAAGTTATTACTTTTCTATACATAATACATGCATATATGTATGTATATAAATCTATATTCGTTTATATAGAGATATATGTATACATATATGTATATGTATATGTTACATTTACAATATTAACTCTATTTCTTTTATATACACGAGTTTAGATTTGCATTCTGCTGCTGCTGCTGCTGCTGCTGTTGTATTTGTTGTTTTTTTTTTTTGGTTTTAATTGATTGAATATTTTATTTACTAATTTTTTGTGTACATACACATTCATACATATGTACATCTCTAGCACTTTTTCATATTTCATATATATGTATGTATGTATGTATGTATGCATGTATGTATGCATGTATGTATGCATGTAGTATGTTTGCTTGTTTGTTTGTCGATTTCTCTTTATTGTATTCACTGATATGCATTTATTTAATTATTAATTGTTGCACACAAACATGTACAGCTGTATGCTTGAGTATTTAAAAAACAAAAAAAAAAACAACATATACACTTACAATTAAATATGCATGCATGCATGCATGTGTATGTAGCACTATGTTCACATATATATGTGCATATATATTTCTGCTTATCTGGGCAAATTCAAAACTCAACTGAAACTGGAACTGGAACTGGAACTGGTTAGGGGGATGGGAGTTGTTCCTTTCTGGCTATCGCATACATGCATATATCACACATGCATACATGCATGCATATGTGTACGCACATGCCTGTATGTATGAATGTGCACATGCAATGGCTGAGCGTTCATTTTGCTTTTCTTGTTCACCCACACACGGACGCATGCACGCACTCACGCACGCACACACACACACACACACAGAAGTTCATTAAAAAGGATATCTAAAAAGAGCTCACACACGCATACATACATACACATACACATACACATTTAGATAATTATAGTTGTAATGGACATTTAGATGTTTTCGAAGAAGCTTAGCAATTCAATTGAAGTTATCTAAAAATATATATATATATATATGTATATATATATTTTTATATGCACATACATATATATTTAGGTAAAAAATATTTCTAATTTTAAATGAATTGTTTTCTAACTACCTAAACGTTACGATACATACACATACATAAGAACTTTTTTGCCTTTTGCAGTTTTCTTTTTTTTTTTTCTTGTTTGTTTGTTTTCAACTAGTTGAATTTGCGGATGCACATACATACATACAGATGCATGCACATACATATATTCGCATAGAAACACATTTCGAGGTATAAAATAAAAAAAATTAAGTTTTTCTTTCGTTTCGTTTTGTTTTGTTTTGTTTCACATGAAGATTCAGATAAAAATTGAAGTTCTTATAACTTTTTTTTAATATATAAATTCTGTTAGTTTCGGCTGAATATATGTAAGTACATAACTTATTTTGAATACACATACATATATATATATATATATGTATATATGTATGTATATATATATATATAAATGATGCACATAAGTATGCAGAATACTTCGTCTTGTCTTGCGTGTGTGTGTGAGGGTGTGTGTGTGTGTATTGTTCATATCATATATATATATAATCTATATAGATAGTAGCCGGCTTCACCGCACTAACTAGAGTTGAGCAATTCTGTGTTTGTTTTTCTTTCATAGTTTTCGTTCTATTTTTAAGACTTTCTTTTATGAATACTTCATACTATATATATATATGTGTGTGTGTGTATGTATGTATATAGAGATTTCTTTGTATTTACATATATTATTATTATAATTATTTTTTTTTTTTTGGTAATTATTGTTGTAGTTTTCTTGTTGTTTGTTTGCTTGGTAGGTTTGTTATTCAATTTCAATATTGCTATCATTAATATACTTTCGTTCTGTGGGTCTAACGTACATACACAAATACATATATATATATATATATATATATATATATATATATATATATATATATATATATATATATATATATATATATATATATATATATATATATATATATATATATATATATATATATATATATATATATATATATATATATTATACATATATATATATACATTTATATATATATACATATGTAGGTATATATACTGGTCTGTACTTGGTACAGTCGTGGGTTAGAACTTATTAGTGGGGCATACAGAGGCATTTGTGTATTTCTCCCGCTCATCCGATTTATATAGATTTATCTCCAATATACATATATATATATATATATATATATATATATATATATATATATGTACTTATATATACACATTTATCTACTCTATCACAATTGGAGAGTGCCTAAATTTGTTGTTTTTTTTTCTTTTTTTTATCTAATTTCAGTTAGCAAAAAACAAAAAAAAGTCGTTAGGCCTAGCTTAGTTGTATAGACACATCGAGCTAGAGTATGTTCATATATATATATATATATATATATATATATATATATATATATATATATATATATATATATATATATATATATATATATATATATATATATATATATATATATATATATGTATTATATATAAAACAGATTTAACAAATTTGGTTTTTTAACAAAATAACTTTATAAATATTAAGAATTTCGCTATACATTCATCAAATCATGAGAGATATATAATATATACATCGAGATATATACTTTTAGAATTATTCATATGTCTCTTTATTGTTTATTTATGTATAAATATATATGTATATATATATATATATATATATATATGTATGTATGTATGTACGTATATATACATATATATATATATATATAAAAGTACAAAATTGTATTTCTATTCTAGTTTATCTAAAAGTTGTTTTTTTGTTTTTGGTTTGTTTTTCTAGTTTTCTTTGTGAATGCATTTTTTGTTTTTGCTTTTGCTTTTGCTTTTGTAGGTACTTTTCTTTTCGTACTATCATGATCCAAATGTTGCATGCAAATGAGTTTTTCCATAGACAAATCATTTGCATTCCATGCACTCGCATCATAACAGTTAGTTATACAGTTAGTATAGAGTTAGTTATACAGTTAGTTAGAAGCTTTCTTTAAGGTACTTAAATGTTTCTTTAAATTTCCATTTCAGTGGTAAGTTTTAGGTGCACGCACACACACACACACACACACAGTGTGAACGTATGTTTGTGTGTGTGTGTGTGTGTCTGTGTGTAGGTAAATACATGTACAATATAAATACATATATACATATACATATGTATGTATATATGTCGAATACGTATTAAAACAATTTTTCAGCATTTTAACTGAACTGATTAGGTTATAAATTAGAATAAGAATTAAGCAAAGAACATATTAATGAAAATAAAAATAAATAATAAAATCTATGTATACATAGATATATTATATAAAAAAATAAAAAAAAAAAAACAAACATAATTTTCATATTTATTTTTTTTATGATTATAAAAAAAAAAATTATGCATACATATATGCCCTATTATTATTTATTTAATTTTTAATATAAAAAATAAATAAACAAAAAATTATACATGTTTATTTTTTTTATAAGATTATTAAAAAAAAATAAAAAAAATATACATACATATATTTTATATATATTATTTTTTAATTTAATTATTAATATAAAAAAATTAATAAACAAAAAATTATATATATGTTTATTTTTTTATAAGATTTAAAAAAAAAAAATTATACAAACATATATGCCCTATTATTTTTTATTTAATTTTTGATATAAAAAATAAATAAAAAAAAATAATATATATGTTTATATTTTTATAAGATTATTAAAAATAAAAAAAATATATATACATACATATATGCTCTTTTAATTTTTATTTATTTTTTATTATATAAAAATAAATATATAAAAATAAAATAAAATTAAATTAATATAAATATGTATGTATTTATATAAATTTTTATTTTTTTTTATTAGAATTTATAACTGAAATAATTGAACCAGTAGAATTTTAAATTTTTGTAACTTTTTTTTTGCTATTTAGAAGGAATTTGCTGACCGTAGTTTTATATAAATATACATACATATATATATATATATATATATATATATATATATATATATATATATATATATATATATATATATATATATATATATATATATATTATATATATATATATATATATATATATATATATATATATATATATATATATTTATTTTTAATTTGTTTAGTATATTATTTAAATTATCGTATATACATTAACACATGTTAGGTTAGATTGAATGGCTACACACACACATGCACACACCCACACACACTCACACACACACACACACATATATATATATATATACATACACATACATGTTTTATATATTTTAATTTATATAAATAAAAATGCTTTTTTTTTGTTTTCATTTTTCAGTTTGTGTTTTTTTCTTTTGTTTTTGGAAATTAAAGTAAACATTTATATAGCACAAGGTATATTACGTAAGCCCGTATAAAAAGTGTAAAATTGTTTTCATATTTTTTTTTTACTTTACGTTGTTTGTTGTTGTTTGTTTGTTTGTTTGTTTTTTATATAAAAATTACAAATGTTCATATAAAAATAGATATACATACATATAAAAAAAATAAAGTCAAATAGTAATACACACACACGCACGCACACACGCACACGCACACAAATACACACACATATATAGCACACCTCAACTGCGACATACCCTAGAAAACCAAAAAAAAGAAACAAAATGTAAAGAAAATAATAAAAAAAAAAAATAGAAAAAAACATTGAGAACTTGGCTATTTATGGCAGTCAGACCAGCTATCCACAACTTGCAACTAAATATCAGGTAAGCACATAACTATATATATATATATATATATATATATATATATATATATATATATATATATATATATATATATATATATATATATATATATATATATATATATATATATATATATATATATATATATATATATATATATATATATATATATATATATATATATATATATATATATATATATATATATATATATATATATATACTGTATATACATATATATATATATATATATATATATAGAGAGAGAGAGAGAGAGAGAGTTGGCTTGCTTAGTTATTGTTTACAGGGTATGCCCACATCGATCATATGTCATTTTGTGTTACATTTCTCTTTTGTGGTTATTTAACTACGAATTTTTCCTTACTTCCGCTTGATACAAAAAACAGAACTTATAACTAATTAAAAAACTTAATGTCAGAGGACTTTAACTAACTTAATTCTTTTTTTTTTTTTGCTGTTTTCTTGTTGCCTTTATATATATATATATATATATATATGTATATACATATAACAATTGGAAAACAATTAGTTTAGAAATTCTAAAAAAGATCTCGTCTCTAGTTAAGTTTCTTTAATGTCGTGCTTTACATGTTGATATATAGATATATGTATATATTTATATATATCTATGCCTAAATCGTACATAAACTTTCACATTTACTATATATATACACATAATATATACATATATATATATATATATATATATATATATATATATATATATATATATATATATATATATATATATATAATACATACATACATATATATATATATATATATATATATATATATATATATATATATATATATATATATATATATATATATATGCACATCGAATCAAGTACAGCGCACATAGCTTATCTATATATACATATACATATACATATATATCCATATAGACATATATATACACTATCTATCCATTTTTTGTATATTTTCTGCTTAATTGTTGCTTGAGTGTTTGCTTTGTCTGTTTGTTGTTGTTTAGTGATACATGCTTGGGGGGTTTGTTTGTTCTTTTCTTATAACTATAGAGTTTACAAAAGGGTAACAGCGACACTTGCTCTCCCTACATACATACACACACATACACATACACACACACACAGTTGTACATACATATCTATATACTGTATGCACGCATACATATGCACACATAGACACACACACATATATATATATATATATATATACATATATATATGTATATACAACTGTCTGTTCGTACGTGTATATGTATATATCCCTTTCATGTCATTCGTTTCGTTGCCCTTGTTGCTTCCCATCCAGCACATACTCCAGTCCGACCTGCTTTATGTATATATATATATTTTCCTCTAGTTTAATTGTTTTTTTTTTGTTATTGTTTTTTTTTTTGTTTGTTTGTTTGTTTGTTTGAGCCAGTCTGCGTTTGACCCGTTTTAACATTATCTCTAGTTAAAGTTAAGATGACTTTGGCCGCTTGCTTTTGCTTTTGTTTTTGCTTTTTCGTTTGCTTTTGCTTTTGCTGTTGCTGTTGCTGTTGTTGTTGCTGTTGGTTTGAACACTTGTCGCCATCGTCTTTTTGTTTTTCGTTTTTATTGCATTTCCGGTTAGCGTCAGTTTCTCGTCCATGATGTTTTGTTGTCGCGATGATTTCAGCTGCTTCTAGTTGGCCACCAGCAGCTGCTGATAGGTGGAGCCGCTGCCATAGAACGAGCTCAGACCATCGATCAGTTTGTTATTATTGCTATTGCTGGCAGCTGTCGTATTGCTGCTGTCCGGCTGATTGTTGGCCGCTGCCGCTGCCGCTGCCGCTGAGGCTGCCGCCGAGCCGCTGCCGGTTGCTGCTGCTGTTGCTGCTAGGCTGGCAGCCGATACGGCTGTCTGAGTGATGCTGTTGTTGCTGCTGCCGGTGGCCGCAGCTGCAATGGCAGCTGTGGGCGTGGCAATTGGACTATTATCCGTGGACGATTCGCCAGTGGCAAGGCCAACAGCTGAATTGTGCGACTCATCGATGCCAGCAATGGCACTGCAGTCTGTGTCCAAGCCAAAGCAGCTCTCGCTGCTGTTTGCGTGCTCCAAATGCTGTTGCTGCTGATGAAGATGATGTTGCTGCTGTTGCTGTTGCTGTTGCTGCTGCTGCTGCTGCTGCTGCTGCTGCTGCTGCTGCTGCTGTTGATTGATCATGTTGGCGCCTGTGGCATTGGCATTCACATTGACATGACCATTGGTAAAGTAACATGGTTCCAGGTAAGTACTGAAGCTATTGCTGCCAGCCGCTGCGGCTGCACTGTTAGCGACTGCTGCAGCCGCTGCAGCAGCTGTTCCAGGTGCGCCTCCAAACAGTCCCAGGTTGCCAGCGTCCGCATTAAAATGGTTATCGTATAGGCCACGCTGTCCATTGTATTGCGGATACAGGCCCATTGAAATGTTTGGATAGTAAAATGGATCGGCTGCAGCTGTTGCTGCTACATTAGTGCCATTGCTCTGATTGCCGGCCAAGGCCAGCGGATTGGGCGAGAGGGAGCGGGCCGGCGATACGGCATCCAGACCACCAAATGCCGATGCCGAGGAGCCGCCAACGCTATGTCCATGATGCAGCTGCTGCTGCATCGCACGCTGTTTGATATAGTTGGAGAACTCAGTGGGCGACATGCGATACGAGCTGCTGAGATCAGATCAGTTCAGATCAGATCAGATCAGATCAATTGAACATTAATAAATGAAACATATTGGCATAATATAGACTCTGTCTTACCTGTTGGTACGCTTGGAGCTAGTCTTTAGTTTGGTGCTGCCGAATTTCGTCTGGGCAAAGGTGGCCGTGGTGAATGTGAGCGGTGCCTGAGCGGCGCGCTGTACAAAGTTTGAGGCAGCGGCGGCGCCGCCAGTTGCATTGCCTGCGGCATTGCTGCTGCCAGTGAGAGCGGCTGCAGCGTTCGAGCCACTAGCGCCATTCGGATTTGGACTGCCCTTGTAGGTCGGCGAGCCGCTGGAGGCGGCCGAATGTGGTGATGAGCCGGACGACGGCAATGGCAGCGGCAGCGGCAATGGCAGCGGCAATGGCAGCGGCAACGGCAGCGGCAATGGCAATGCCTTGGGACTTAAGCTCAGATTGTTCATGGTCGTATTGACCACATCGATGGGACGAAAGCATTGAGCCTCCGGATTGAACGTTTTGGTTACTTCACGATCAGCCGAATGGCTATCCTCAGGATTATCATTGTTCTCCGTATAGAGTATCTATAAATCAAACATGTTGTTAGCAATAATAAAATAGAGAGAGAGAGAGAGAGAGCGAGAGCGATTGAGTTTCACCTTAACTGCGCCCTTTTCGCCTATGCGATAGGACACCTCGCCCGGATCCACCCAGACGGACAGCTCGTTGGGCAGATTCTCAAGTACATCGCTTATGGGCACGCCGCTCTCGCGAGCAGCACGCGCCAGCACCGAATCAATGGGATCGCCAGTTTTGAGACAGCGATACGCCGAGCCCTACAACAGCAATATAATGTTAGTTCAGTCAGATTGATTGGTTAGTTAGTTAGCCAAATTGTACGCACCTTGAAGGGCTTCTCTGGGTACCAGTGTCCTTGGAACTTGTCGCGCAACGCCTTCTCCAATTCCTCGCCGAATATGTTAACGCGACGTCGCGGCAATTTGTTGTACAGATACGAAATGACAAAATTCAAAGCCACTTGTATTTCAATATGCATTTTGACGATGGCAGCCCCCAGACTCCGCTAGCTGTGTGTTACACGATCTACGCTTGATCTACTATATCTATATATGCATATATATATATATATATATATATATATATATAGATATTTATTAGCTATATATATATATATATATGCTTATAGCTGTATGGCGTATATATATATATATATATATATATATATATATATATATTATATATATATATATATATATATATATATATATATATATGGATATAGATATAGATATATATTTAGGTAACTCTTTCTTTCTTCAGTCAAAAATCACAAATTGCGAAAATTTGCAAAAAAAAAATTCGATTTTTTATAATTTTGTTGTTGTTGTTGTTGCTTGCGGCGCAGTCTGTGTATTGAATTTATTGAATTGAATTTATTTTAATTATTTTTGTATGGCTTTTGAAACGTTTCACTCGTTAACAATTTGGAATATTTTTTATTTTATTTCATTCGCTTTTATTTCGCTTTTAGTTTTTGCTTGTTTCGGTCTCAATTTCTGCAATTTTTTCAATGAAATTTTTCTTCCTCGATTTGCTGCTGTTGCTTGTTGTGTTGCTTTGTGCCGTAGGTGTGTGTGTGTGTGTGTGTGTGTGTGTGTGTGTGTGTGTGCCTGTGTGTGTCTGTGTGTGTTCGTATGTGTATTCAGCTTAATTAATTTTTGTTGTGTTTGCTTCTGGCCAATGTTTTGTTTTTGTTTTTGTTTGTTTGTTTGTTTGTTGTGTATTGCACGCTGTATTGAATATATTTATTAAACTGTTTCTCTGTGTCAAATGAGAATTGTGTGCTTTATTTTCGGTTTTCCAGTGCTAACTAGACTCATCATCTCAATATATATATATATATATATATATATATATATATATATATATATATATATATATATATATATATATATATATATATATATATATATATATATATATATATATATATATATGTGTATATATGTATATATGTTTGTTTGTTTGTTTGTTTGTATGGATGTATGTGGCTGCTGTGTACCTTAAAGATACATCGCATAATCTCTATATATATTTATCTGCATATGCATGCCAGTATCTATATGTATATGTATATGTATTGGTTGTCTATTGCTCTTGGGGTAGTCTATTGTCTTTGACTATGTTCGATCTCACGCAATTCTCTCTCTCTCTCTCTCTCTTTTAGCGGTGTGCAGTGCTCATAAGAATTATATAGATTATATTTTATGTACCTGTTAAAAGACAAACAAAGAACACAAAATACATTAGCTTTTATTTAGATCATAAATATATATACTGTATACTATAGTAAAAAAACATTTATTGCTATTCAACAACTTATTTATCTGAGAATTGTATTTTTACGCAATTCCAGCATTACTTGAGCATATGAAAATCGAATAGAGAGGCGAAAGTCTTAAAGCGAGTATGGGTAAAAGTGTGTGAAGATAGTGTATGTGACTCAGAGTACGAGAGATTGGGGCAGAGAGGGAGAGAGAGAAAGATTCAGATAGAAACTCTGAGAGTAAGGAAAGGGAAGAGAGAGTAGACCAAAAGAGAGACAAAAGAGATAGAAAGAGAGAGAGAGAGAAAGAAAAAGAGAGAGAAAGAGAGAGAGAGAGAAAGAGAGAAAAATAGAGAGTGACGAAGAAAGATAGCAAGACAAATAGAGAGAGAAAAAGAGAGAGAGAAAGATATAGAGAAAGAGAGCAAGACAAATAGAGAGATAGAGAGAGAGGAAAAAAAGTAAAAAAAAAAAAAAAAAAGAAAGGGAAAGTCTAAAATTCAGGCAGGCAGAGAAAGAAGAGGCACAGAGAGAAACAAAAGGAGAAAGGGAGAAAGGCAGAGGGATAGCGAGACAGAGAGAGATGGAGAGAGAGAAAGAGAGAAATGGAGGGATAGACAGATGGAGATATAGAGAGAGGGACGGAGAGATTGAGAGAGGGACAGAGAGAAAAAGTCTGAGAGTAATTGCCAAAATAAGACAAAGGAAAAAAATATATTTAAAAATATACAAATGTAGATAGTGAGAGGAAAAGAGTCTTTCATTCTCTCTGCCTCTCTCTCTCCCCAACTCCCAATGAGAGTTGGTAAAAAGTAACAAAGCAGAGCGAAGCAACTTAATTGCACAATTCCATTAAAGGGCAAGCAAAATAAATATTTTTTAATAAATTCTTCTTATAAATAATATTTAAAATTAAAATAAATAAATTATTTTATTTAATATTATTAAATAAATAATTTTTCATAAATTCTAGAATTTTGCTAATCAAATGGAATGGGATTCATAGCCTTCTTTACCCTCATTAAACAATGAAAAAAAAGAAAAAAAAAAGAAAATTTCGTTTTTCATTCGAAAAAAAAAAAAAACGATTTACATCAAAGCAGTCGATGCTTTTGATGTGTATTTTAGATAATCCCTTCAGTTGTTGAACACTCGTCAGACTGTTGACATGGTTACAATAAAGTGTCCCTAAGTAAAACACACACACACACAAAAAAACGAATAAAAACAAGAAATACCAAAAAAACACAGTAAAACATTAAAGACTCTAAGGAAACAAAAAAAAAAAAAAAAAAAAAATAAATATAAAAATCCTACGAAAAGAAAAGAAATAAAAATTTCAGGAAATTTACGAATTGGACAGAATGCTACCGAAAAGGGGTCGCGATACAGACGATAAAATTCTGCGTAAGAAAAGCATACGATTGCGTTTCAAGAAATTGGTTCTAGCTGTGATGCTGAATCAACAATGGTTGGATGATGCCGATGAACAGGGCATCGTGATGAATGCGAAGAAGAATGTTGCCTTTCTCATTCGGCCGAAGCGCAAAACCGGACTGCTAACAGTTGCGGTAAATATACTGGATTTACGATATTCAATCTACGATATTCGCTTTACGATATTCAATTTACGATATTCGATCTATATGACTTATACGCCCTGCTATATACATATGTGAATGTATATTTATACATATATATTGGATTTACGTTATTCAATTTACGATATTCGTTTTACGATATTCGACTTGTGACATAAAACTTTTACGCTCTGCTTTATATGTAAATGTTTTTTGATATATATATATTCCATTTACGATATTCAATTTACGATATTCATTTTACGATATTCGATTTGGGATATTCGACTTGTGACATAAAACTTATACGCTCTGCTTTATATGTAAATGTTTTTTGATATATTCCATTTACGATATTCAATTTACGATATTCATTTTACGATATTCGATTTGGGATATTCGATTTATGATATAAGACTCATACGCTATCCTTAATATGTAAATGAAATACACATTTATATTCGATTTACGATATTCAATTTACGATACACAACTTATGCTCTCCTATCTGATCTTTAATAGGAGAAAGCTTTACTAAGAACTCCCCATGCGTTACGCACCATCGAAGAGCGTAAGAAGCTCTGCCTAATTGTCGCTGCTCTGCCGTGCTTCGCCAATTTACCACCAGTAAGTCCAGTGCCTAGTTATATTTACTAATTTACCAGTTATCTGTATATATCGGGCCTATAGAAACTACGAGTGCGCTTAATACCGTATTTAAAGTTTGCCAACTATGGAGAAGATCGTTTGGTCATAAGGCAAGATGATATACCGATTACGGTTTACTTCATGATATCTGGCGAGATTGAAATGAAGAAAGTTATCTACGAGAAGGTGAGTCCAGATCTACGATATTTCTATCTCGATTCATAAGAATGCTTAATCCTTATATTCATACATACATACATATGTGTATGCATTTATACATAGGTATTTATGTTCTCTTTCTGCTAGCATATCTCTCATCTCTCTCATTCTCTCTTTCTCTCTCTATATCTTTCTCATTCCCTCTCTATATCTCTCTCGTTCTCTGCCCCTCTTCTTCTCTCTCTCTCTATCTTTTTCTTCTCTCTTTTCTCTTTCCATCTCCATCTCTCCTTTCTGCTCTCTTCTTCTCTCTCTCCCTTTTTATCTCTCTCCTTCTACCTCTCTCTCCTCCCTTATCTCTCTTCTTTCTCTCATCTCCTTCTATATCTTCTTCTCCCACTCTCTTTCCATCTATCCCCATTCTCCCCCCCCCCCCCCTTCTCCCTTTTTCTCCTTCTCTCATTCTAACTAGGGCACCAAGAAGTCGACAATGGTCTCGGAGGCAATTGTGGGCGGCGGCGACGTGATAGGCGACGTGGCAATGCTCGAGGACTGCCTGCGGCTGAACACTTATGTAACGATAAGTAAGTGTGTGAAGAATGAGACTAAATCTCCGACTATATGCCAATCGATTTCGTAGCACCCTGTGAGGTTCTCTACATAACCGATGATGAGTTCAAATTGGTTTTGGGTAAATTCATGCGAAAACAATGGCAGCAAAAGAAGGCAGCGCTGAGTTCGCTAAGCCATTTTAGTTTCTTCACAGAGGCACAGGTAGGAATATCTATATATATATATATCAGATATATGTATATATATATATATATATGTGTGTGTGTGTGTTTCAGTTTGTGCGAGCATGCGCCTATTGCCAGCTGGAGCAATACGATCCATTGCATTCGATCTACTCGGAGGATAGGGGCGCTGTCAGCTGCGTTCACTTCATACTGAGCGGCGAGTGCGTTGTGCTACAGTGCCTCAAAATGATTGTGAGTACAGATGGAAGTACATATCTATCTAGCTATGTCTTAGATAATAATACTGGCTTCACCCCTCTCATGTGATTAGCAAGTGTTCAAGTCGGATGGCACAAAGACATTTGAATTGATCAGTGTTAAGAAGAAGGAGCAGGATATATTTGTGAATCCAACCAGATCGGCGCGATCATTCAATAGCTCATTCCTGGACGAAGCCCAGAAGCGTGATAAGAAACTATCCGAATCGGAATTCAATCTTAATGATCTACTGGCATCTTCATCGGACCTAAACGACGAGGAGGCGCAGCAGCAAAAGAAAGCGGTATATAGATATCTCCCAGTTGTAGAGATGTATAACTCACCAAAATATGTTCATATATATTTGTATATTTTTAGAAGCGTAAAATGGGTCTGCGAGAAATCGAAATTGCCTGTGGCTTTAGACTTCGTAATAATAGCTCGAGTACCGATCATTTTCGTAAGAAATCTCATGGCTACCTCAAGCGAATGACATCAGCGAAAATCAAGCATTCAGTAAGTCATATTACGCAAGGGGAATATGTGGAGGATATCGATGATACAGTTGACAGCTACGAAGAGGAATATATGGTCGAGGAGGATGAGTCACTGGAGTCCGAAAGCGTTTCCATCCATCAGATTGACTCAGCGCTCAACGCTTCCAAGTCCATACAAATAGAAAAAGAGGCATCGAGCGATCTGGAGGGCTCTTGGAATGAAAATGCGCCCAAAACAAGCAAAGTTGTAACTGTTCTCAATGCAGAGAATGCCGATGGCTCCGATAGCGCCGAATCAGATGATAGTTCCATTACGATAACGGGCATTCATTCCCATTATGATAAGAAGACGATACTAAATTCGGTTAGTTAAAGCTAAAATCTATAGCAACTCTGCTATAGATTGCTGTCGGGGTATCTTCTAGTCGGTAACTCCACGACTAGAGCAACGCTGCCATAGATTCCAGTCGGAGTATCTTCTAGTCGGTAACATCAACACTAGGGCAACTCTGCTATAGATTCCAGTCGGAGTATCTTCTAGTCGGTAACTCCAACACTAGGGCAACTCTACTATAGATTGCTGTTGGGGTATCTTCTAGTCGGTAACTCCACAACTACAGCATCGCTGCTATAGATTGCTGTCGAAGTATCTTCTAGTCGGTAACTCCACGACTAGAGCAACGCTGCCATAGATTCCAGTCGGAGTATCTTCTAGTCGGTAACATCAACACTAGGGCAACTCTGCTATAGATTCCAGTCGGAGTATCTTCTAGTCGGTAACTCCAACACTAGGGCAACTCTACTATAGATTGCTGTTGGGGTATCTTCTAGTCGGTAACTCCACAACTACAGCATCGCTGCTATAGATTGCTGTCGAAGTATCTTCTAGTCGGTAACTCCACGACTAGAGCAACGCTGCCATAGATTCCAGTCGGAGTACCTTCTAGTCGGTAACATCAACACTAGGGCAACTCTGCTATAGATTCCAGTCGGAGTATCTTCTAGTCGGTAACTCCAACACTAGGGCAACTCTACTATAGATTGCTGTTGGGGTACCTTCTAGTTGGTAGCTCCACAACTAGAGCAACGCTGCCATAAATTCCAGTCGGAGTATCTTCTAGTCGGTAACTCCCCTTTTACCTTTTTATTTCCCTAAATTCTTGTTTTCTTTGATAGCCCGCAGAGACGCGCTTCATAGATGTCGGCTCCTTGACCTATGGCGGCATATTTGGCCTGGGCGAAAAGATCACGCATCGTGTTATAATGGCCCGCACCGTGGTCCAATGTCTGCTATTGCCACGCTATTGGCTAATGGCCGAGGAGCAGAATCCGGGCCACATCTGGATGCGACGCCGATTCTCGCTGGAAACGAATATACCGTCGCGCGAGGAGCTGTTTAGTAATTTCCTAAAGACACGCCGCTGGGAGAAATTCAAGAAGGATTACGTGCAGAGCACATTGAATGAGAATAGCGTGAATGCTACACATCCAGAGGATATACCCATTATCTGTCGCATTGTGGAGACCAGAGATGACATTTAAGCTTCAAATCGATATTTTGGCCAATCAAATTCTTCGTGCGCTCAAACAACAGTTAAGCCAAACAGATAGTTTAGTATCAGATATTGAATTTAGTGCAAAATTATGCATATTGCTAAAGTTTCGAGGTCGAGGTAAATCCATTTCGCATGTGAAACCCAATTCGATGCAATAAATGAACCAAGTTTCCTGAATTGAAATGAAAGGGATTTTTCCATAAGTGAAACCGTTATAAAGCCCTAACTAAAGCCGTACTTCAGCAACTTTTACCGTAAATCCATAATAATTCTTAATCCCACTTAAAGCCAATCAATTGGCTAATTAAGTATTTGTTATTTCTCACGCTAATTGCGTGTCCCCGGTTTCTTCCATTCAATGAATATTTTAAAAGCTCATCAAAGAACGGCCTCTACTTGCACTTATGCACATACATACATACAAATGTATATATATATATATACACACACACACATAGGCACACAGACATTTAGCTACGTCATTCAGCTGCAGACAAGTGCCCAATACGATGCACCTAAATGTCAGCCGCGAATATAGGTTAACCATGGCCATCCCAAAGAGAGAGAGAGCAGCGAAAAACTAGTCCAGGCGAGAGCGTTCGGCTTTTGCATGTTCGTAATTGGAGCAAATACGAGCACGAACCAAAGAGCGAAATGTGCCTGCCTGTTGTTGTTTTTGTTTTTGTTTGTTTTTTTTTTACTCTGGCTGCAGTTCATAATTGGAGCAACGACGAATGCGAACGAAAGAGCAAAGAGCAAAAGCTGTTCTTGTTGTTGTTGTTTCTGTTCTTGTTGCTCAAATTGCTGGTGCGTATGCGCAATGACATTTAAAACGGTACACATACACAAGCGCACAGCCATGCATGTATACAAATGCATGTACAGCTTAATCGCGCTTTAGCAGCTGTGTTAAATGCATTGATATATGTATATGTATACATATATGTACATAGAAGCTGAACATATGTATTTGTATATATGTATGTGTGTGTTTGCAAGTCTGCGCTCTGGCTGAAGGCCGTACGACTCAAAGCTCAGCGCTATGGGAAACTTAGCTTAATAATAGCCACGCACACACACACACACACATGCACACAGACGCAAACGAAGCAAAGGGTAAGCATGGTAAGCACCGATGCACGTATACCCTATGATATCAAATGATATGTTTACATATATTCAAATCAGTGAATTAATTTGCTGTGCAAATGATTAATACTAGTTACAGCTTATCGAGCTTTTTTTTGTCAATATATATAATTGAAGTTTCTTAGGTATTATCTTTTTAATGATAAGGGGCAATTATAATTACTTATAGATAACTCATTAATGCAGTGATTCAGGAAATATTTTCAAATATAGAAGATATGTGTCATACGATTATAAATGTATAACTGTATAAATATATATATATATATATATATATATATATATATATATATATATATATATATATATATATATATATATATATATATATATATATATATATATATATATATATATATATATATATATATATATATATATATTATAGATATATATATATATAGATACACATATATTTATAATTGATTTCAGTTTTACCCTTTACTCAAGCATATGCACAAATTGCGCTCAAGCATGCTTAATGCCAGCTTAACAACAACAGAAATAGGGTATTACATGCATACATACATATGTATGTATAAGCAGAATGCTATACATGTACTATATGTATACGCATGCATGCTTGTGTGTGTGTGTGTGTGTGAACTTGAAAAAGCTCAATTTTCACTTTTATGAACATGTACATAGGTACATGTCCGCTACATAAGATGCAGACAAATCTCCTTGACGCAGTGCACTATAGAGAGTTGCCAGATGGTCGTAATTAATAAAGCGCCTCTAGGGTAGGCAACATCCGGCTGTTGTCAGTTCATTATTGTTTATTTATATACGCAGCTACACAGAGGTGTGTTGTGTGTGTGTGTGTGTGTATGTGTGTGTATGTACTCATGCATGTGTGCAGAGTTAGGTCAAAGTGGCATCGCCATACCATTTAAATCAACCTTTAAAACTGGTGGCCCAGATTTTATTGATTTTTATTGTGTGGCAAAGAGCAGACGACGACGACGGCGACGTTGACGCCGCTGAAAGAGTGCGACAGCGACAGCGACAACGAGAGCAAGAGCAAGAACAAGAGCGACGGCTGAGAGTCGAGCGAACGAGCGAGCGAGCGCGGCGCAGATGTTGTTGTGTTTACTTTCACATGGCATTTTATGTTGGCTGGAAGCATGTTCATCATCATCATCATCACGCAGGGATGGTTGGATGGGGGTGGGTGGGTGGCTTTGTTTGGTTGCTTGCTTGGTTTGCTGATGATGATTATCTGCTGTTGGTTGCTGTGTGCAACAAATTGTCAAAATGCTTTTCAATGTCCAAATATACTTCAGGCGAAATTTATTTATAGAACCAACGAACGGGCCTACAACACACTTCAAAGCTATGCATCTAACCATATACGGTAAAAGCTCTGTTGAGCGGACAACCAAGTTACCACACATACATACATATATACATATATTTGTCTCCTAACTGTTAAATAAGTAACTTTCAAATTGAAATTTCCAATGAAGCTTTTTCCAGTTTTTATTGAGAATTTTTGTTGATTTGTCTCTCCAATTATTGCCCCAAATACGAAAGCCAAAAAAGTCCTGATTGAAGATAAAAAGTAATATCCGTGTAACGGAACTTGTTCGTCAATTGAGCTTTTACTGTGACCTCCCCTCTTTAAATCATATGATGGATTATTATTTTTTTTATTATTTTTAAAGCATTTTCGAGCAAAAGTTTCCCCATGACCAAAATCAAAATTTCCAACATTTTATCAGCTTATCATTTCAATTAAATTGTTTGGGTGTTTTTTTTTATCACTTTTATCAAGTGCCATAAGAACATAAAATTGTTAATGAAAAGAATGCGTCAAAATGTCAGTAAAAATTTCAATTTCAATTACAATTAAAATTTAATATTAAATTGTGATTAAATTTAAATTAACACTCCTTCAGAAGAGCAAGAAATCAATTTAATTGAAAATCAATTATTTTTTAATTTCGCATTTCGTTTTAAGCTTCAATTTATTGAAAGCACTGAAAGGGAATTTTCATTTAAGTATAATTCCCTTGCAATTCCCTTATAATTCCCTTGCAATTTCTTTATAATTCCCTTATAATGCCCTTGCAATTCCCTCCCTTGCAATTCCCTCACTTCTTTCGCTATTTTTATGCTGTTTTATTTGTATACCCTGTAAGCATTACAATTGTATAAGGAAAGGTCTGATAAATTGCAAAGCTAATATTTATGTAAAAACTGTTCAGATATAGCGGTAGTTCTGCATCTGTATTCATACAGCTTGCATTGCGTACAGGGTATTGTTTAGCTCAGCCTGCGCTCCTACAGCACTCAGCGTTTGCGTAATTTGTTGTTGTTGCTTGTGGTCTAGAAACTTTTGCAGCATTACCGTTATGGTGGCATATAGAAGCATATTGTGGCGTACAAATGGGTTGGCTTTTGGAATTGCGTGATATTATGACATTGTGCTCGAGTATTTGTTGTTGTCATTGTCATTGTCAGTATTATTGTTGTTACCGTTGCCGTTGCCGTTGCCGTTGCCATTGCCTTCTGGTTTCTCCAATTAGCTAGCTTTAAGTTAATTAACTCTTAAGCCGTCGATTATGAATACGCCGTGATAATGGGTAGGTGAGGTAAGGTAAGGCATATGCCACACTCCTATCGCTAGACGTCTACGGATCTAGCTGAATGGCCTTCAAATAGCTTGTTTGTCGATAATTAGAGCGTACGTAAAACCATATTGGTATATACATACATACACACATACATATGTACATATGTGTGTACATGCATGCATACATACACACTGCACAGACTAATGTGTATGCATGTCTGTATGTACATATGTACATACGTATATAAAGTGGGAGGACGTTTTTTTTGCTTTTTCTGTTTTGTTATTCTTCTTGTTTGTTTTTTTATGCTGCCAATAATATGTGTAATCCAGTTCACATGTCAGTGTCAGAAACCGTTGTTCTTCTTGTTGTTGTTACATCACGTTGACTATGCATGTATGTACATATGTATGTCTGTATGTATGTATGTATGCGTGTGTGTTTGTTTAGTTGTTTTTTTTTTTGCAGTTTTGAACAACTGTTCGAGTTCCCTTGCTTTAGCTTAACTGTGCTTCTGCAGCTGACACAAAACTCTCAAACGGAGAGCAATTACATAAATACTAATATCTAATATACAAATGTACATACATGCATACATACATATTTACATTTACTTATGTATGTACGTGTGTGCATTTGCGCAGCTGATTTTTTTCTTGTTCATTCTGCTTGCCAATAAATTTCGCTGTGTTTGTTTTGTTGCACTTTCGCATTTACAGTTTTTGCATGGGTTTCTATTGTATGTGTGTGTGTGTGTGAGTGTTTGTATTTCTTTTCACTTACACTAAAGAAAAAGAAACAGTTAAGCGCAAGCCTTTTTTCTATGCATTGCATAATTCCTTTTAGGTTATTCGCTGTTTTAGCACATCTTTCCAAATTGAGTGGACACAAAGCACACACAAAAACACGCACATACATATACACCACACACACACTGCACTCACTCACACGCGCGCACTCATAAGCACCTGATCTGTGTACTTTAATATTACAAAATCGTAAATACACTAAATTATTTTTCACTAGATATGATGGGAAATATTTTTCACAGCGTTTGCCTCTCATTTGCCCCCCAAAGAGCATGTACCACACACTACCACACACTACCACACACACACACACACGCACAGAGAGACACAGTCGCTAAGAGAGGCGTAAGCAAAGACAGAAACACTAATGCTGCTCTGCTTCCGCTTACGTATACCCATGCTAACGGCTGTCGCTTATTTACGTTTTGCTGTGTAGAGCTAGCTACCCCGCCGCTCGCCCCTGCAGCTAGCAGGAGTAACGGCAACATCGTCATCATCATCCTCATCATCAGCAGGCACAGCAAAAATGTTGCTGAAGACAATTTGGCATAACAACACAAAACAGCTGACAGCCTTTGCATGTGTTTACATCTGCGTGCGTGCGTATAATATGGCTGTCTCTGTGTGTGTGTATATATGTGTGTCAGTGTGCGTGCCTGCCTTTGCATTCGTGCTAGTTGTGTATGTGTGTGTGTGTACGCGAGTTTGGTATGTGCTTTTGAGCATACTTTGTTCGCCGCTTTACCACTGTGCCGCAGTACATACAAACATACATACAAATATTTCTATCAATTTGCCACAATTCAAATTGTTTTGCTGGTACAATTTTGTCATTATCATTATTATTATTATTATCGGTGTTGTCAATAACAAACTGCACGCACGTTATTGGCAAATATCGTATTGTGACAAACAGCTGATGTTATTCAACGCTAATACAATGGGCAACTGTTCGTTGCTGCTAATTTTGTCTGCTTCTGCTGTGTGTGCTTATATACATACATACATATGCATATATATACGTGTATGTGTGTGTGTAGGTACAAGTGTACCTACCAGTGTTGCCAATTTAGCTATTTGTCTGTCAGCTCTGGCGTTTTGCGGCAGATTTAGTGATATAGCAGCGTCTGGCGTGAATTTTAGCTATTTTTTTTTATTATTGTTTGGTTTCTTTGTAGCGTGAAGGAAATGAAAATGTCGAAATTGAATATTTTAAAAGCAAACATCATATGAAGAGATAAAATTTGAAAAGAAGCAGAAAAAAACGTCAACTTTTTTTTATCTGTTTAGCTATTTCTGGCACTTTTTTTAACAAGCTGAGCTGGCTTGTCGCAGCATTGGAGAGTTGGCAGCACTGGTGCCTACTCTAAACTGACAGCAAAACTAAAGCACATGATTATTTTGTTTTTTTTTTATCTCTGCACACATGAAAATTGAAACGACAAATACGTAAATATGAACAAATGTAGATATGTAGATATGTATTTGTGTACCGTCGTATGTATGTATCGCAGCTAACATTTGTAGATATTTATGCATAAGTCGCCCACAAATATATGTACATATGTATGTATATGTATGTACATACATACGTATATGTCAAATGACGTTTGTCGTACACACACACACATACACACACATACCATAGATGCTCATATGCATTTCACTACATACATACATCTTTAGCATTTTTCAGCACTGTCGAAATCGAATTGCATACATAATAAGAGAAGTATTTTCTAGTATTTAGTTTTCTAGTGCAAAAACATGTGTAGCATATATACACACACATAATACATGCATATGTGTGTACATATATAAGTATGTGCGTGTGTGTGTGTGTACCTATTTACGTATAAGCTCGTCGAGTCTCGTAGCAGCTAACAGCTGAGTGCAGACTATGACGACAAATTGCTGCCCGAAACGAGAGCAGGCCATGAGTGAGCGGGTGAGAGAGCATAAGAGGACGACGCATTTGTTTTATTCACTTGTTTTTCAATATGTACGTTTGTATGTGTGCGTGTGTGTGAGTGTGTGGTGCTGCGCACGGGAAGCAAAAATACGTAAAAAATAACTTGGCTGATGGAACGTGTTCCCGCATTCAACTACTGGCGACGGGGGTCGTGCGGGTGGATGCGATTGAGAGTTGCGGGCAACGAGGGACGCCGACAGCCTCAACAGCTGGCCGAAGCACGAACACGAGCTCCACTGGCCTACTGAGCGATAACGAAAATGAAATGGAGTCAAATCGGCAACTGATTCTGGGACAAGCAGAGCGAGAGAGTCAGGAACAGGGGCAGGGGCAGAGGCAGAGGCAGGGACAGGGACAGGGACAGGGACAGGGACATTCGGACTCTCGAAATTTGTGTACTCTATGTATCTGAATGCGTTTTGTTGTCGTTTTTCTAGTTATCGCACACTGTCTATATAATGCATATGTACATATGTATGTATATGTATGTATGTATTTATATTTAAATACATATGTATATCTTCACATAGTGGGTGCATTTGTAATGCCATTTACAGTTAGTTAAGAGGAAAAAAATATATAAAAAAAATATGAAAATTAACATTTACATTTAGCTTTAGTTTTGGCTGGATCACAACACAATAATTGATGTATTTATTTGAGCATATACCAAACGTAATTATGTTGAATGACGATTGTTGTTGTTGTTGTTGTTGCTGCTGCAGCAGTAGTAGTTGTTGTTGTTGTCGTAGTTGTTTATTACGCTGGGCGAGAGTTGTCGAGTTGTGTAATACGCTTTAATTATTACATTTGCTTTGCTATTGTTCTATATGTATTTAATTTTTTAATTTTTTTTTTTTTTTAATTTTATAGCTAATTTTATTTTATTTTCTTTTATTTTTGCTTGTGTTGTGTGTGTTTATTTTAATTTGGTTGTTGAAAACGCTCTGTCCCGTTACTTAAGTGCAGCGCGCGCTACCAACGCCGTGTAAAACGTCCGTAGTTCTTGAAATCGTTGTAGTAACTGAAATGAAACTGAATTGACGCGCGAACGCGAAACTCAGTCAGCCAGCAACAAACAAATACGCGCTAGTACAGCGAACACCCACACTCACATACTACGCACTCACAACACACACACACACACATACACACAACAGACACAGCCAAACACTGACACAATTGCATTTCTAACGTTGTGCACACGATGTTCGTGCCTTCACGAACCAGCCGCACGAACGTTTGCAGTGCTCTAAGCTGTGCTCGTGCTCTCTTTCGCTCGCGCGCGCGCTCGCTCTCGCTCTCGCTCTTGTGCTTTTTCCTGACAGCTACGCTGGCTAAATTTGTTTTATCATCATAATATT
Source organism: Drosophila anceps (assembly GCA_035045945.1). Classification (NCBI taxonomy): domain Eukaryota; kingdom Metazoa; phylum Arthropoda; class Insecta; order Diptera; family Drosophilidae; genus Drosophila; species Drosophila anceps. The sequence goes on along the minus strand of JAWNON010000004.1, from coordinate 9,562,904 downwards.
GTGTGCTTTTTTGTTGTTCACGCACACGCACGCACGCACGCACGCACACACACGCATACGCAGCGTTGCCTGCATGCATAACACGTTGTATGTGTGTGGGTCGAAAGCTTAGGAACGTAGTAAATGAAAAATGTAAGCGTAGGACAAGCCCAACACACACACACACACAACGAAGGTTTTGTAGCTAGCGAACTTTCGCACGGCAACGAAAGTGCATACATAACACACACATACATACATGCATACATACATATATACATATGTACATAGCTGACATATAAAAATGTCCTGAAAAGGGCAAACGCTGCTGCTGCTAATGCTGCTGCTAATGCTAATGCTATATACATATGTATGTATGTACGTATGTATGTATATTTGTATACATTTGTTGTTGTCCTGCCCCTCTCTATGCATGCATAAATCGCTTTTCACATTTTACATAATCAGATTGATGAAATCGAACATTTCGTGTGCTTTGGATAGGTTTATTTATTTATCATTGTCAGAAAGGTACATACATACATACACTAATACACATATACATATACATATATGTAGATCCAGTTATATATCTCTGTATAGGGAATTACATGCATACAAAAATATTTATATGAATTGGCTTCCAAGGAATATCTAATATGGTACAATAATTTAATATTAAGTTCTAAAAAAAAAAAAAAAAAAAAAAAACAATTATCGTAGTAGTAGTGTAGTGTAGGTGTATATATCACAAATATGTATATTTTAGTTTTAGCGAAAAATAAAAATGAAATAAAAAGAAAAACTGTGTTGATTGATAAAGGAAGAGCCCAATTACATTCAATGTGGAATTCAATTAGGTTTGCCTTAGAATCGAACTATATATATTGTTTCTATAGTTGCATTATGTTTTCTTCGTTTTCTTTTATCATTTCTTTCGCCTCGCTTGTATTATAGTTAAGGTCCTTACGTCAAATAGCGTATTCATGGTTTGTCATAGGATAAGCGACAAATACATACATACATACAACTAACAAATATATATATATACTATATATATGTATATAAATAAATATATATATATTTTTTTTAAGCACATACACATTTGCAGTTTGTCGGTCGATCGAGATGCACATCTATATATATATATATATATATTCTATATAACTTCGTAATAGTACCAACAAATAGACAAGAATCCAATTACTTAAGTTTCGAGTTTTGGGTTGAATATGCGAACAATCAGAACAGCCAGTCGATTACCCACCCCAGGTGCGAGGGCAGTCTGATAACTTGACGCACGATCTAACAAATTGACATTTAGATGGAAATTTCTTCTATTTTTTTTATATATATATATATATATATATATTTTTTTTTTTGGTGTCTGCTGACAACTTTTCAGACTGCTCTCGCATATAACCTTAGCCCCCCTCCCTGCCCTGCCCCCCTCCCCTAACATTTTGTGTCGCTTTAGCGTCGCGTCTCGCTGGAACGTATCTGCTCCCGACTGTCGCCACGCTCGATGTACCAATTGTTGTTGCGCTTCTGCTCCTGGCGCTGGCGTGACTGCTCGCGATGCTGCATCATGCGTTCGTGCCACTCGCCGCTGCCGCTATCATTGTCATCGCCATGGCGCTGCTTCCTGCCGTGCTGCTGCTCCTTGGACTTGTCCGCGTACTTTCTATTGTGGCGCTCATTGGAGTCGTATTTGTGCTCCTTGGAGTGACTGTGCTCCTGACGCCGCTGATAGTGTTTGGTCTTGTAGCGCTCCTTGGAGCCATCCACGTTCGGATAGCGCCTGTTGTTGTTGTTCTTATTGTTGCTGTTGTCCATGGGCGGTGCACGCAGCTTGTCGCCATGCGCATGGAAAGCTTTGGTTGATTCGCTGGCATCGCCGGGCATTGGCTCCTTGCCAGCGAGTGTGCCTAGCCGCTCGGTGACCTTTTCAAAGTTGTGAAAAGCTGGAGATTGCTGCAGCACATCGTTGACCACATTACCAATCTCATCGGCTAGAGATTCGGCATGCGGTTTCATTTCCATGCACATGGCGGCGATTTCCACATAGTTGCCATCTGGACACTGGTATGGGCGCTTCAGGTCCGCCTTGGTAATGTCCACCGGATCCACGGAGTTGCCATTGCCGGACCAGGCCTTGAATGTTTTAGCCTTGCGCGCCTGACCCGAACCGTGACTCTGACTGTGACTCTGTCCGTGGCTCTGTCCGTGGCCCTGTCCCTGTCCCTGGCCGGCCATGGAGTTGAGATACAGCAGCTGCTTGGACATAATATCAATCTCGGCGCGCATTAGATTATTTTGTAGCTCCAGCTCTAGTAGACGCTGATCCAGATCCGATACGGGCTTATCGCCGCTCAGGCCCTGCCACTCGGGATTGCGCAGACGGCCAATAAATGCCAACATGGCCAAAGTGGCGCCCACATAGAAGATGCCAGTCAGGCCGCTCTGCACCAGCGGCGACAGACGCAAGCCAAGCACAGCCGTGGCCGCTTCTGTAGCTGCCATTGCTGGTGCCGCATCATCCAGATGCAGATCCGTTGCCCGTCGTCGTTCACGCAACTCCTGGCCAGCATTCAGCTCGGCCAGATTGCCCAATAGCGGCAGCTCGTGGCCCGCATCGAACTTGTAGCTCAGCTCATTCAGATGTTCGCGCAAAAATGGATGCGGTGAAATGCGTCCAGTGCTCTCGCAGTCACTGATTATCGAAATGCCATCGGAGACGTCCTCGGCTTGGGCATCAGCATCGGCATCAGCATCGGCATCGGCATCGGCATCCTCGGCGAGCTGGCATCTAAATGCGATGGGATTGATAGTGTTTAATTATAGCTGTCTCGCTCTCGCTCCTGCTCTCACTCTCTCTTACTCTGCATTGGTTTGCTCGTCCTCCTCTGCCTTTGCGTCTCCTTCCGCCCGCTGCTTAGCTGCGGCCGACTCCTCGCTGCTGCCGCTGCTGCTGCTGCTCGCATCGAGTATATCGACTCGATCTGGTGGTAAAATTGTCCATGACGATGATGTACTAATGGGTAGCGACTGCTCCTTGGCTTTGGTTATGTTGCTGCTGCTGCTGCTGTTGCTGCTGCTGTTGGTGGTGTTGTTGTTGCTCTTGTTGCTCTGCTCGTCCATGCTGCTGTTGCTGCTGTCGTTGTCGTCTGGGCTGTTCGGCCTCTTTGTCTGAAAAATGCATACAAGAATTTTACGTTATTTTCGTCTTGACCTTCGTGGCGCTCGAGAATTATAGCTAGCCAATGGGCCAATGGCGCTAATAGCCATTGCAGCCAGTGTTGGCAAACCTTCGTTTTACCGCTGAATTCGGCTGTCTCTTGAGCTGATTTCGATGCTTCATTTACCTTAATACGCAGTTTTATAGCCAAAACTGGGTTTTTGCATATTTTTTGTTGACTCTTTTGAGTTAAATACGCAACTTTTTAGCTACTTTTAGCTGTTTTTATTTTTAAATATTTTTTATTCACTGTTAACTACGCTGTTTATTGGTTTGGAGCAAAGGCTGAGTTGCTGTCCATCCGTCCGTCCGTCCGTCTAAACGCAAATCATTTCGCCGCTACTGAGGCTAGAGACTGGAAATTTGGCACGGAGACTCGTGTGTCAAGATGTTCTCGATACGCCCACTGGGGGCGTGGCAGATGGGGAAATGCATTTTCCCCATATCTAACAGAAACCATGTTAGCTCAAAGTGCTAGAGACTTGAAATTTGGAATATATAGTCTGGTCAATAAGATATCGCGTATCTACACGTCCATTGGGGGCGTGGCAGAACGGTAAGAGCGGCATCTTCTACAGTTTTAGAGCTAGTAACTCCAAGTTTAATGACTAAATGACTATATATAAATATATACCAGCTGGGGGCGTGGCAAATGGAGCTCTTTTATTTTTTAAAATATTTTTTATTGACTTAAATACGCTAGTTTATAGCTAAATTTGGCTGTTTCCATTTTAAAATATTTTTTATCGACTGTTTTGAGTTAAATATGCGGTTTTATAGCTAAATTTGGCTGTTTCTACTTTAAAATATTTTTCAATGGCGGTAAATACGCTGTTTTACAGCTAAATTTGTCGGTTTTAATTTTTGAATATTTTTGTGGACTGTCGAATATTTTTAGTTTTGCTGAAATTGGCTTTTTCAATTTTTTTTATTGAGTGTAAAACAGTAAAAATAACATAAAAGCTAGATTTAGCTATAAAACAGCTTAATAGTAAAAATAACATAAAAGCTAGATTTAGCTATAAAACAGCATATTTAAAGCAATCAATCAACAATTATTTGAAAATAAAATTAAATTAAATTTAGCGCTAAATTTATTTTTTATTTTCAAATAATTTTTATTGATTGCTTTGAGTTAAATATTCCGTTTTTAGCTAAATTTAGATTTTTTGCTATTTTTTTTTTTAATATTTATAAATAATGAATTTGATAATATATATTTATATCCCATAAATCTCGTTGTTTTTGCTTTTCAAAAAAAAAAGAAAAAAAGAAGCGCTGCACTGTTGCTCAAGCTACTGCAGGTATGTGTGTATGTATGCGTGTATATGCATGCAAAAGTATGTATGTATGTATGCGTGTATATGCATGCAAAAGTATGTATGTATGTATGTAGTGCAGGGCACTTGCAGGCCAACGTATGCATGTTTGTTTGTATGTATTTGGTGCTGTTTTGTCCGCGTCTCGGACTATATACATTTGTATGAATGTATGTGTGTGTGTGTGTGTGTGTGTGTGTGGGTGTGTGCGCGCACATACGTATATACGTTTGTATGTATGTATATCTAATATATATGTATATATATTTATTGTGCTTTTGCGTGAAACGTCTCGAATGTGTGTTTGTGAGTTGAAGTTGAAATTTTACAAATTTGCTGCGCTGTTTTTTTTTTTGAATTAACAACAAATTATAACAGCACGGTCTGTGCATGTGTGTGTGCGTGTGTTGTTATTACGCAAATTTCTGCATTTGTTGTGAAAATGCACGCACTCACATACACACACACACACACAGAGTTAGCTCAGTTTGTTTTGAACCCATACTCACCAATTTGGTTTAAAAACAATGCATATATGTATGTATGTATGTATGTATAGACGCAGCACAGTGCCAGTGGGTGTATGTGTGAGCGCGTTCACATGTATATACAATATACAGTTTATGTGATCTTGCGTTTGTTGCCTCAACACATTCAGATTTATCAAGCTGTCGCCTGATAAGTGCAGGACCTTGAATCTTTTGACAATTGTTGTAGATAATAACTCTGTCTGCAGTTGGCCGCAGCGATGAACGTTTACGTCGCAGTTTCTTTCACCTAAGCGCTTCAACCTTTGTGTTTGGACTACACGCACATAGATACAAAGCAATACAAGCAGATGTCTGCGCTCAGCACCGATATATCGATAACATTTTCAGTTGTACTCGATAGTGGGACTTTTAGGTATTTTTTAAGACATTTTAGTTTTTTTGTTTTTATATGCTGCGGGCACACTTTAGCTGCGAGTGCGTCGCGTAACATTCGAATTTGTAATCAATTTTGATATAGTAACTATTAATGCATAACTTACCCTACAACGATTTATCTAGTATGCGTCGTATCTCGCCCGCCTCGGAACTGCAATCCCAATTGGATGTATTCCTAGCCAACTGCTGCCTGTTGGCCTGATTTCGCGGCGCCGGCATAACAGTCGCATACGGCTGACCATTGGCCAGGACATAGCTCTGGGGCATGTGCGATCTGGGCGCTGGTACTGGATACATGCGTGGACTCTTCTGCAGCGTCAACTGATTTGACATTTGATTCGTCTGCTGCAAGCGCTGATGCTGCGGCGTCCAATAGATTTGGCTGGTCTGCTGGCCGGCGCGATCTAAGATTAGAGGCGTGGCACGGCCATTCTGCAGCTGTTGCTGCTGCTGTAACTGTTGCTGCTGCTGCAACTGCTGCTGCTGCTGCAACTGTTGCTGTTGCTGCTGCGCCATTGCCAGCTCCTCGATGCGCACATAGCCCTGCGGACTCGCCCGTATATATTGTGGCTGCATATACAAACTGCTATTGTGATAGTCAATTAGTTTGGCCGCCTGCAGCCCATCCTCCGTCTGGATGAGCACGTACTCCGTGGGCGTCAGCGTGAGCAGCGATTGGCGCTGTTGCAGCAGCTGCTGATTGGACACATACTGCTCGGAATCGTTGGAGAGCAGACTGTTGCGCTTGTTCACGTGCGCATAGATCGGCGAGGCGCTGTTCAGCGCCGTCGCGTAGCTGGCGCGCGGCAGACTTTGGACACGCAACGGCACCTGCGGCCGGGCCAGGCTCAGCTGGGAGGCGGGTCGCTTGTGTGTCTCCACCGAGGCATACGACACGGGCGAGATGTCCGCACAGCTAGTCGGATTTGGATTCTGAATCTGATTCTGGTTGTTGTGACGCTCATAGATGGGCTGCATTTTGGCAGCGGGCAGTGGGGCGCGATTGATGGACTTGCGGCAGAACTCCTTCACCTTCTCCAGTATCTCGTCGCGCGTCAGCAGGCCGCCAATGCGCCGTACCGCGCTCGACTCCTTGCGTCGCAGCACAACCGGCGTCTCGTTCTCGCTCTCATAGCCACGACGCGTCGCGGCCTGACTGCTCGTATTGGTTATCATATCGTCCAGCACGCTTTGGCAGCGCGCCGGCAACTGTTGCTTGACCGGCTGCTGTTGCTGCTGTTGCTGCTGCTGCCGTTGCTGCTGTTGCTGCATTTGGCGATTGCGTCCGCTGACGCCGGCGTAGGTGTTGCGTTGCACAGAGCCGCGCACAAAGCCTGGCGTGGCCAGCTGCTGCGACTGCAGATGCTCATAAATGTTCTCCTCGCTCTGACGCTGTCGCAGCAGCAACTGTTGCTGTTGCTGTTGCTGCTGTTGCTGTTGCTGTTGCTGCTGCTGCTGCTGTTGCTGCTGTATGACCTTGTTGTAGAGCTGCCTGTCGGTTACCTCTTTGATCGCCCTCAATTGCTCCCATTCATTGTGATTGCTGCTCTGCGACTCCGGCGCTTTGCGCACTGGCGTCGATGTGGCTATGGGATAGCTGTTGCCATGGCCATTGCCATTGCTGTTGCTGCTGCGCTCCTCGCTGGACTGGCAGGAGGCCACAGATCGCCGCTGGCCCACGCTCTCCAGCCGGCTCATAGTGCGCTGGCTGTGCAGCTTGATTTGATTGCGATCCATGGAGGCGGAACGATTGAAGCGATACAGATTGCTCGCCGGCGGCGAGACTCGCCGTGGTATTAGACTCTGACGTTCCACGTTGCGCTGGAATGGCGCCGGCTCCAGTCTAGAGTCCAGCGTTGGCTTCGATCTGGGCTGCGGCTGCTGTTGCTGCTGCTGTTGTTGCTGCTGCTGCTGCTGCTGCTGCTGCTGCTGCTGTTGCTTCATCTCCTGCCGCAGCTGGCCATTTGGCTGGCTCTCGAGCAGAATGCGTCGCATCTCCGTTGGCGTATTCAATTTTCGGTGCTCCTCGCCGTCTCCGTAGACGCTGCGCGGCACTGGCATTGCGCCCTTGGGCGTGGTCTTGCGGCGCGTGGCAAAGAGACTGTTGGACAGACGCTGCAAGACGGACAGCTTTTTGGTGTTGCTTTTGCGCAAAGCTGCCAAAGATTCGGCCACCTGTTGACTTCGCTCCTCGGCCGTTGCGCGCGTTGACGTCAGCGTTGGCGTCGTCACCGGCGTCGTTTTGGGCGTTGGACTATTGATCTCCCGCTTGGGCATCAGCGCCAAGCCCTTGCGCTCCAGATACGCCTGGAACTCCTCGGAGCTGATCGTGTTGGTGAAGGTGCCAGTGGCGGGTCCATTGCCATTGGACGTCATCTTTGCTGTGCCGTTCGACTGCTGTCGTTCGGTCGCCTCGGGCTCCTCGGCACTTGGTTGATTCAGCTCGTCACTGGACTCGCTCTTGGTCAACGGACCATCGATCTCATCGAGATCGTCGTCCGAACTGATTTGTAGTTTCTTCACGCGCTCGTCGAATTTCTTGGCATTTTTGGTCACCTCGGCGGGATTGAAGTAGACGCCGTTCGTGTCGGTGCCGCCCGTGCGAATTTTCAAATTCGCCAATTCCGGATAGTTGGGCTTCGAGCACTTCTTGAATGTGGCCGTCTTCGGTTTGCCGTTAGCCTCTTGTTGTCTCGCCAGCTTCGTCGCTGGCGTCTTTGTCTCTCGCAGACGATTCGCCGCCTGCTGTCCGCCCGTCCAAACCTGTTTACGTTTGGGCACTTTGCCCGCTATGTCACGCAGCTCCTCGAATTTCAGACGCGCCAGCACCGTGGGATCATACACAAAATATGCATCCGGATTCTTGATATACGTTTTCACATATTTCGATTGCTTAAGTACCTCCTCGGTGGTTATATAGTCGTCGGCCACTAGCTGCGCCTTTTTCCGATTGTTTGCCTCGTTCTTTAGCTGTTCGCGTTCCTTGTCCTTGAGGGATTTGTCCTCGAGCTCGCGCTCCTTTAGCTTTTCGCGTTCCTTTTCGCGTTCGCGTTCACGCAACTGTTGCGTCACCGTCTTCCGTACGCTCAATGTGGAACGTTTGGTGGGCACCGGCGGCGGCGTCTTCTTCTTGCCACTCTCTATGTGACCATTCTTGAAGGGATTCTGTTGATCGACAATCGGTTCGCCAGTGGTAAACTTGCGTATCTTCTCATCATTCGGATTGAATGTGACGCACTTCTTCACCTTCTCCAACTTATCGCTCGGCTCAACTATCTTCAATGGCTCTGCCTGCTGGACTATAAAATCGTTGAATACCTTCGTCGTCTTATCAAGCAATTGCTGGCCATCATCTATAGACTCGATCAGCTCTATGGTATCGCTTAGTGTTCCATTTGCCTGGGCGTTACGCTCGCTGGCAACTGTGTCAGACATCTTTTGCCGTAACGCTCGTCTAGGGGGGACAGGGCTGGGGAGTACGAAGGGATTTGGAGTGGAAGATAGTTGGAAATCACTATTGTATATCCGCCCACCATTGAGATTGTTGCCAGAGTCAGCGCACGCAAGAAATTCTACAATAAATTTTAACTGTATTATATGATATATATATAACTAGACAGAGAGAGAGAGAGCGGGAGAGGGAGTTGCCTGTATCATGTCTTAGCTTACTTGCAATTTATATTCCTTAGGCTGTATCAATCGCTAAGCGTTTCCATAACGCCACTTCCACTATCTGTAAGTTGAGAGCAAAGAAAATGGGGTTTTAGTACTTCGAAGTCTTCGAAATCTATTCTATATTATATAATAATCTTAACTGTGTAAAAGTTCAAACTGTGTTTCACTTGTAGACCTTGAAAGTAGCTCTAGGATCTTTAGAAGAGTTTTAGGCGATAGTTTTAGGTATATAGACTCTCTATATATATTCAATATATATATATATATTATATATATTTGCCGATCTTAGTTTAAGCTTTGCCTCAGCCTTAACTGGATGTACTATATATCAACATATCATATCATATCATATCGTATCATATCATATCATATCGTATCGTATCATATCATATCATATCATACCCTATCATATTATATCATATCATATCATATCATATCCTATCTTATAATTTGTCATATCATATCATATCGTATCATATCATATCATATATTATACCATATATCATATTATATCAGATGATATCATATCAAATATCATATCATATTATATCATATCATATATCATATAACATCATATATCTATATATCAAACAGTGCTGTTCATAAAAATAGTAGTTCCAGCTGTAGTTTATGTTTTTGCCTAGCCTCGTTTGTGGCTTTGCTGCAGATCGCTTGTAAAATTTGCAATTTTTCGTGACATCTGTGCTCGGGTTTTTGACACATGGCAGTCGTCAGGGGCAGCCGCGCTGTGTAGCCTCAGGTAAAACGCGAAAGTAGAACAATATCTGGGCAAGCAAACGTTTGACCCTAAATGAATTCCATTGAAAATGGGAATTCCGCTTGTAATTGGTTTAGCTAACAGCCATAATATATATATATATATATATATATATATATATATATATATATATATATATATATATATATATATATATATATATATATATATATATATATATATATATATATATATATATATATATATGTATATATATTTATAATGTATTCTTGATAAGGCTAAACGTCTGTTCGTGCCGTGTCGACTTAGCCTTGTCCATCTGACGGCCTGTACGTCTGTATGAATGCAACGTTCTCAACACTTATGGAAGCTAGGCATTTGCAATTTTAAATATATATTTATATATATACATATACACATACATACTTATATATTTTTACACATTTATACATATAAAGCTCAACCTTTCAAATTAGCATCAAAAACTTTTCTTTGAATTTAGAGAAAATCAACTAAGATCTTTATGAAACTTTTGTTTTTTTTTTTTTGAGTAAAGTAGTCGAACCATAAGAACTTTTCTTTTAAATGATAAATTGAAATCAGTGAAAGAACTTAAAAACATATACGTAATAACATTAACTTGATATTATCAATAATTTAATGTTATTATTAATATATATCAATAATTTATTATATATATATATATATATATATATATATATATATATATATATATACTTATATGAATATAAACATATGGCGCCTCACACTGCTGCGAAGTGCCTAAAGTTCACATCAAGCATGGTCGGGGTATATCCAAGTTGGGCGGCACTACTCTTTCGCTTCTGCTGCTTCTTTCTGTTTTTGTTTTTCTCTTTCTTTTGCTGCCAACTGTGGCAAATTGTTGTGTTTGCCACAAATTTGTTCAAATCGTTTATTATTGTTCATTAGGGCATGGCCGAAGAATTGTGAAAAATGTGCAAAAAGCAAAAGCAAAAGCGAAAACCAAATGCCAAATGCCAAAGCCAAAGCAAAGCAATTTCTAAATAATTATTATTTCTTCCGGCTCATAGACATAAGTGAACTGAATACAGTATATGTGGATATAGCTATAGCTATAGCTATAGCTATAGCTATAGATATGTAGATACTTGTTGTGTGTGTGTGCATTTGGGTCACTTGATAGCTAATCTTTTGCGCGTACCTTTTGTGCGGTAATGAAATGCGCATATGGTTAAACATATGCAGAATTTCGATCTACATATGTATGTAATAGCTATATATATATATATATATATGTGTGTGTGTGTGCGTGTGTGTAGCATAAATGGTATTGCATGCGCCTGCGTTTACCAATGTAATCAATATTTTTCACCCATATTTAACGCCAGAGTTGACAATTGTCTAACACGAAGATTGCCCCGTGCCTTGCCTTGGGGTTGACACACACTCACACACACACACACACACACTCACACACTCGCACACACATGCAGTTGACCGGGGACAGCGGGTGGTAGGCGTGGCAGGGGCTTGTTCATTGCATTGCTTGCAGCTGTTAACCGGCTTGAGGCATTAAAAACAAAAAAAAAACAATTGCCTTGCATCCAATTTGCATGCAAATCTGACCGACTTCTAGTTGAATTTCTCTCTCTTTCGCCCTCTCCCCCCCCTCTCTCTCTCTCTCTCTATTGCTGTAAATATCTAGTGCACCTTGATACGAGTAGCTGCGCATTTAGTGTGTGTCTCACAAAATCGCCAGCCGATTGCAAATTGAAAGCTGCGCTCCAACCATTTAGTTGCCTTTGCGCTAATCCATTTCGCTAGAGTACGGAAAGCGTTTAGAATTATGGGTTTACCTCTAAGTGTGTGCCCTACACACACACACACTTACACGCTGTATTGAAAGCGCATTAATATCTTTAAGCTAATTAGGTTCATGAAAATCGCATAGAAGGGTGGGAATTAGAAAAAAGCAGAGTGGGGTTAAAGAAAAGTTGTGAAGAAGAGGAAAGAGGAGGGGCAGAGGGAGAAGGGAAGAGATACAGTGAGAGAGAGAGAGGGGAAAACACATTGTAAGCGACTAAGAGAGACATAGAAAGAGATAAAGAGCGAGAGAGAGAGAGTGAGAAAGAAGAAGTGAGTAAGACAGAAAGAAACGGTGAGATAAATACAGAGAGATATGGAGAGAGAAAATAGAAAGCTACAAAGAGAGAGAGAGAGAGAGAGAGAGAGAGAGAAACATAGACATAGGGAGAATGAGAGATAGAGAGAGACAGAAAAATACAGATAGATAGTAAAAGAAACAGAGAGATAACAGAGCGAAACAAAGACAGGCAAACATATAGACAAAAAAAGAGAGGAAAGAGGGAGATACGGAAAGAGAGAGAGAGAGAGAGAGAGAGAGAGAGTGTGAGTAAAGTAAGTGATCCCTCTGCTAAGTTAGCTAATATAGAAACAAATCAATTAATAGGTTAAGACTTACATGAGCTTATGAGAATTGCAAGGAATTGTTTGAATTCCTTGTTCTTCTTTTTATGGTACAATATTTTGGTAGAAAAGAAATTCTTCAAATTCTTAAATACATATACGTATGTATATGTATGTATATATATACCTTAGCATATATTTGACATCTCCAGCACTTTAAAGGGAATTCTCAATGAATTTTTCTTCGAATTGAACATTCTCTCAATTTAATGTACACAAACCCCAATAACAATAAAAACAAACCGGGACAGGTGTTCCCCATGTACGCACATATTGCTAACCTTCAGCCCAACTCTAAGAGATTTCAAGCGTAAATATATATGTATATATATCTATTCAGAAAAGAAGTCAAAGGAAAACTTAGTGAAATCACATTGAACGGAATGCCACCCTTTGTCGCATATTTCGCCTTAATGTTTCGAGCATTTGTGTGGGGTCAACATTCACCACCCTTACCTTATGCCCTATACATGTGTGCGATCCACCCCTGCTCGATGTCTATTAACTAACATCCCCCGAGAAACTACAAGCAATATATATATATATATATATAAAAATAACCATAGGCATAGGAAAAGTGTTTTCTGGATTGGAAATGCAATTGGAAAATGTTTTTGAAATTTTTGGTATTTGCTATTTTTCATTTCATCGAATTGGTATGCACATACATACTCTATATACATATGTATGTATGTATGTATGCATGTATGTATGTATGTATATACAGCTGTGTTCAAGAAAATAGTAGTGCGATTGAGCACTAAGTCTTAGAGAACATTATTTAGTGATAAACACAATATTTTGAAAACAATTTGAAATGATTATTAAGACTAACAGATTTTTGATTAATTTTGATAGTTTTCGATAGTGCCTAATGCAGCACTACTATTTCTATGAACACAATTGTATATGTGGAATATTATGTGTTTTTGGGCGAGTTGGGGGTTCGGGGGAGGCTTATTAAACATGTACGAGTATATATTTAGAAATCAAAAGAATTTTGAGTGCAATCGTAAATATATGCATATAAATAAGTATATAATTATTTCTTGTTGGTTCACATTAAATATTTTATAGATGCCGAGCTTTGCCTAATTGGCATTGTGTGAGACTTGCATATACCCTCTTGCTCTTTATGTGGTATTCTAAGATATATATATCTATGTAGAAGTCTATATTAATTAATTATATATAGCTGCTTTTTGTAATGAGCAGAAAGAAACAAAAGTACATTAAAATGTAAGCCTTTCTCTGCAATTTTCATAAGCTCTAGCAGGGCTTACAGACTTTCATTGATTTGTTAACTATAGGAAAAGGATCTCAATGAAAAAAACTACTAGTTTCTCATATTCTCTCACTATTTCTCTCTTCACTATCTCTCTCTGGCATATACCCTGTAAGTTTAAGTATTCTTTATATTGCATTCAAGTCAATACTAAAGCGAATCTTAGGCATATATAGTTTCACACAAGTATCACAAAATTTGCAGCCTTCTCTGCAATTCTCATCAACTCAAGCAAGGCTTACAGAGTTAACTATATTGAAGGCCTCTCACTTTAATTCGTGGTATGTTTTACTCTCTCTACACTACACCTGTCTCTTGCATATACCCTGTAAACAAGTTTTAAGTGTTCTTTATCTTGGATTCTTTTATTTATATATGTATAAACAAACATGTGTTGCAAGCAGCTATTGATACTTTGCAAAGATAAAGAAATCTTTTTCCAAGGCTTTCGTACAAGTCAAGTAAGTCGTTTCTTTGTGTTCACAAGAGAAGTTGCCCGACAAAGCCAAAATCAACTATAACTAAACTATATGCCATACAATCTCTTGTATGGCCTTTGTGCTAAGTCACAAATGTCTATTATCAACTACGAAGAAATCAAATCTTTTCAAATATTTAACATTTCATTAGGCAATAATTGCGTTCTAATGATTTTTGGTTTATGTAAGCTTCAGTTATGCTACGAGTTTTTTAGGGCTCTCAGACAGAGTCTTTTATGTTTGGAAGCAGACGACAATTGGGAATGATTTATAGAATTGAGACGCGGCGCCATAAAGTCAATGGGCTGTGGCCCAAGAAGATTTATGCGACAACTTGCAGATAAGATACGCACACACACACACACACACACACACACACACACACACACACACACACACACACACACATATGCTCATTCAAGTACAGTTATATGGAATCATGTTTAGATGCATATCTTGGCCAGACGCTGGCAATCAAACTGCAGCACAAAAGTCCTGCCAAAAAAACGGCAGCCAAGGGAAGTCTAGACAAGCTTTATCGATTCGACTGCAGCTTCTCTCATATGTGTATGTGTGTGTGTGTTGGTCTAAACATATATCTCAGGCTAATTGCGTGTTTATCGTAGACTGCAAATGGCCAAAACTCCAGCTGTTTGTATTGAGAAACACCTAAATTACATTTTTCTTTCGTTGCGTTCCCTTCTGCAGAGTAGCCCAGATCTGACTGCACTTGGCTCTTCTTCATTCGTATTATAAACGTCCCCCACTCCATGTAAACAAAATAAAACAAAAAGCAAAGAGAAGAAGAAAAGCAACACACGCAAGGGAATGTGTAAAGACAACAAAACACGCGCCAAGCCAGCCCAACTGATGACTGACATTGACGATAAATGAACAATCGACCTCAATAAAGGCAAACATATGCCCTGGCCCCCCCGCAGCCTTACAGCCCGTGCAGCCTAGGCTGGCCATACTGTACGTGTAGGCCATACAGACTGTATAGCCTATATACGTAGTTCGTAAAGTTCGCATAGCCTCTAAAGCTACGTACAGTCTGTATAGACTGAGAATCCCTCAAGCTCATGTCTATGTAGGCTCTTTATTGCGTAGAGGTCCTTGAATTCTTAAAGGTCATACAGTCTGTAAAGCCTATGTAGTCCGTATAGCCTCTACTGATCATTTAGTGTATAAAGGCCATATAGTCTGTGCAGTCTATATTTTGTATAGCCTCTAAAGCTTCTACTAGCTGTATAGACTGAGAACCCCTCCAGTTGATACAGTTGGTATGGGCTTTATTGTCCCTATGGTCATGGAGTCCTTAAAGCTCATACTGTCTGTATAGCCTGTACAGTTCATTAAGTATTTATAGGTCATGCACTCTGTCTTAGTATTAGAGACTCTAAAGCAGTCTATATAGCCTATGTTGTCCGTGTAGACCCTAGAGTCTACTTAGCTTGCACAGTCTGTACAGTACTTATAGCCTACAGGTCACATACTGTTCTTACAGCTCATGTGCAGCTACGTTTTTCCATACATTTTGTATTGTTCGTATAGCCTGCAGGTCCTACAGTCTATACAACCTATACTGTCCATACAGCCTGTACAGCCTATAAAGTCCGTAATGCCTACAGAGTCCACGTAACCCTTACAGTTCCTTTAGCCTATATAGACCCTAAAGCCCATACAGTCTGAATAGTCTATAGCCTGCAACTCATACAGCCACAACAAATCATATTGCCCATAAAACCTATACAGTCTGCACAGGGCACAAAGTCCCTATAGAGACCATATATATATAGACCCTAAAGCCCATACAGTCTGAATAGTCTATAGCCTGCAACTCATACAGCCACAACAAATCATATAGCCCATAAAACCTATACAGTCTGCACAGGGCACAAAGTCCCTATAGAGACCATATATTCCCTATAGTTCATACAGCTTATACATCTCCTATCCTGCTATCCTAAAGCCCAGCTCATAACCTATAAGGAAAGAGATTCGAATTTGTGTCTATACCGATCATATAGCTCAGCCCAACGCTAACATCCCATATATAGTCCCTCATATAGTCCCACATAGTCCACACCTTTCTGTAGTCTCTGCAGTTGCTACAATCCAATAAAGTCAAATAGACATCAATATCTATCTACAGTTGAGTTGGCAAAATTTCATATGGCTTGCATAAAGATTGCAAAATGTGTGTGCGGGAAACCTTGTCGGGGCATAGAGCTGGCCATAAAGCCCATATCTAGGCATACAGCGAGAGAGAGAGAGAGAGAGAGAGAGAGAGAGAGAGAGGCGAAGCTACGCTTCCAATCAATAATTATGTTTTTATGTGATTATTCGCTATTCGTTGTTGTTGCTTTTCGAAAGAGGTAAATCCCGTTTTGGGTTAGACGATACATGATATTGCAGCTTTGTATGTGCTCAGCGCCAGAGTCAAAGGCAAAGGCAAAGGCTGATCAGCTAGCAAATACCCTGGGTATAAAGAAAGAAACAGAAATATCTAAACAGTAAAATGTAGCTATGAAGACTATATGAAGAGTATACGATGCATAAGTATTAATGTTAAAAACTATCGATAATTTTGCTATCGATAAACAGAGAGTCTCTTTCAGCCTTCAGATTTTAGCTTTAGTACACTAAAAGAGATATTTAAAACAAGTTATTATAAAGGTTAAGTTGTACCCTCTAAGTTCGATTGCCCTAAGACAATCATTTTACAGGGTATACTTAGTGTAGTATATATGTAAAGGCAAATCATACTCCCCCAATATACTCTCTAAGTTTCATTGCGATTGTCGTTTGCCTTTTGACAGCTGTAACTGAGTAAGCTAGTCTTTTTACAGGGTATAATTAGTGCTGTATCTTTTGTAAAGGCAAATAAGACAAGTGATATGTCTATTATGGAAACAAAACAGCCTAATTATAATTGATTCTACAAAAATCAATAAGCTAGCCGCCTTTAAACTCATTTTACAGGGTATAATTAGTAATATGTTCATTATTGAGACAAAGTAACTCGCCAGGCTTAATTGTGTTTGTAATTTCTTTTACACAGCTGAGTGAGCTAGCTGCATTTCTTCTTGCTTAAGCTCACTTTACAGGGTATAATTAGTGTTGCGTCTATTGGAAAGATAAACTAAGCTTATGATATATCTATTACAGAGACAAGCTATAATTCCCCAAGTCAAATTATGATTTCTTTTACACAGCTGAGTGAACTAACCGCCCTTGAACTCATTTCATAGGGTATAATCAGTGTTGCATCTATAGAAAAGTAAAAAAAAAAAGTAAACTCTCCCAGCTAAATTGTGTTTGTGATTTCTTTTACTAGCCGCATTTCTCTTTTACTTCTGCCACTCATTTTACAGGGTATAATTAGTGATGTATCTAATGGCAGATCGCAGCAGTCTTCTTCTACTTTCTGTTGTTGTTGTTGTTGTTGTTGTTGCTGTCTGTGCTGCTGCCTTTTAAGAAATTGCTCAAGTGAACTTCAGAGTCAAGCACGAAGCGCATTTAGAAAACTGGTTTTCGTTTCCTCAAAATATTTAAACGTTAGTTACTCAACTCGCTGATCCCATAAACTCAGTTGGCTTTACGGCAAGGCCAAGAGTTACTTTAGAAGTAAATGAAGGGGAAGGCAAAAACCAATTCCGAAAAAACTATATGTATATATATATATATATATATCTATCTATATATATATATATAAAAAAACACTTGTACAATTCTTTTAGTATCTGCTTGTGGCTCTGATTAGAACCGCTGCTCCGCTTTTGCTGTGCTGTGCTGTGCTGTGCTGAGCCCTCGTGACTTGTGTTCCAATTGGAATGGCAACGGGCAATTCCAATTCCGATGTGAAATTCAATTTGAAGTCAGGCAAAAAACTTCGTGATTACGTGTGCGCTACGCACTGCGCGTACTTTATCAACTCTCTATACGCCACATACATACATATGTGTATGTATGTATGTATGTATGTATGTTTGTATCTGGTACGCACGCACAATAAATTGCGCAACACTTTCAAGTATCTCAGTATCTGTATCTTTGTATCTCCCGGAGTGGCCGAATGTATCTTTGACTGTCCAAGTAGCTTGGTCTCTCGCAGTTCCCGTCTATTTGCGTGTGTTTTTTATTTTTTTTTGTTTTTTCTCTGTTTGATCTCCGTTCGCCTCAGTACTCAGTGCTACTTAAAGCGCCCAGCCGGCTCAAGTGTTTGGTTTTTTATTTACGAGCATGCCCAAGATATTTTCTGAATACTGTTGACTAGATATGCCGTGCTACGGCGATACCCTGTTATGCATAGGAAAACAAGTATCTGGAAGTATTTGCAGCATCTCCATGCAGCCTATGAGCTAAGCACAATGTATTGTATAATTTCTGATGATTTCCCAAATACCCTATCAAAATTTTTAACGAAAATAAAGGAAAATTTCCAAACTATTCCTTATTTGATCTATATACTGTAAGTTCTTTATCTATTTAAGCAACTAGAGGCTTTCAATTTAGAGAGTATCTTCTAGTCGTGTCATGTTTTTGATGTCATTTGATCTTTATAATAGAGTTTGATTCTATTTCACATTTCAAATATCTTATTAGTGCTTTATCTCCATAAACAATTTGAGACACTCAATTTACAGGGTATCTTGTAGTTGTGCGATGCCTTATATGCTGTTTTATATTCAGAATATAGTTTGATTCTATGTTTTATTTCAAATATCTAATAAGTTCTGCGATATCTCTATAAGCAACTTGAGTTACGCCATTTAGAGGGTATCTTCTAGTCGCGCCATGCGCCATGCATTTGGTGTCATTTGATATTTATCATACACTTTAATTCTGTTTCATATCTGAAATGTATTTTTGAATCTTTACCTCTTTTAGCAACTGTAGACACTCTTTTTACAGGGTATCTTTTAGTGGCGTCATGCCATTGAGGCTGTTTTATATTTATAATGATATGTACATGTCTATGGCTCTGGGCGTCCCCGCTGCTCAATCTGTGCACTGACTCGAATGAATCTTTAATTGCGCATTGTGCACATACGTCATCTATTGACCTTACTATCCAGTACTCTAGCCGACTTACCAATATACATATATATATATATATATATATATATATATATATATATATATATATATATATATATATATATATATATATATATATATATATATATATATATATATATATATATATATATATATATATATATATATATATATATATATATATATATATATATATATATATATATATATATATATATATATATATATATATATATATATATATATATATATATATATATATATATATATATATTATATATATATCTGTATATACATACATACACATGTAACTCATGGCAATTGCAGCGAATTTAAGTCAATTGCGATTACTTAATTCGTGGCATCGATTAATTGTTAAAAGATGACGCCATTCTAATGCCAACGCAACCGACCCCAACTCAACCCACCCATACCCCCATCCCGCCATTCCTCCCCCTCCGTGATTGACCCACTAAAGCGGCGTTGCACGCGCTAAGCCCCGGCACAGTGAAGACACGAATTGTTTGTTTGAATTGCAGTTATGAATGAAACCGTCTTCGATATTGTTTAAGGTAATTCGATTAGCCACAACTCGCTGAAGAAAATTGAGACCGAAATTACGAAACCAAACGCCAGACAAACCGACCTCATGAATTTATGCATGCCTCTAGAATGCCATTGCGAATGTGCATTCAATTCGCTATTGTTTACGAGCTCTCACATTACAAATCGTACAAATAGCGGAAAAATTGATTATCATATACGAAATTAGCTACAGAGATAGAAGAGCTCGATGAAGTGTGGTAGGTATGGAAGGGGTATGCCCAGATGGTAACTCAGCTTGATTTATTCGGCTGTATGGTATGGGTTAACTCAATTTATCTCAATTTATCTGTAGTATAGTTAGACTCAATCTTATCCGAATTCATCCGAATGTAGACTTTTGTATAGAAAGACTTTATCTAAACATAGTAAGTTATTTCAATGTAGACTTTAGTATAGATAGACTTTATCTTATTTATCTTAATTTGGACTGTACTAAAGATAAACTTTATCCAAATATCTGAACTTATCTTAATGCAGACTGAAGTCAAGAAAAATCTTATCAAAATATCTAAGCTTATCCGAATATAAACTCAAGTATAGATAGACTTTATCCAAGCACTTTAACTTATTTGAATGTAGACTTTAGTGCAGATAGACTTTATCCAAATATCTGAATTTAGTTGAATGTAAACATTAGTATAGATAGACTTTATGCAAACATGAAAATGTATTTGATGTAGACATTAGTGTAGATGAAATTTTCCAAATATCTGAACTTAGCTGAATATAGACAAAAGTATAGATAGACTTTATCCAAATATCTGAACTAATCCGAATAAAGACTCTAGTATAGAAAGACTTTATCCAAAGATATAAACTTATCTGAATATAGACTGTAGTACAGACAAAACTTTATCCAAATATCTTAGCTTATCCGCATATGGACTCTAGTATAGCTAGACTCAATATATGCAAATAGATTTGCTCAAGAAATACGTAGACAATTGCATTGCCAACGATGCACTTTTAATTAAGTTCAATTGAGAAATTACTGGACCAGCTAAATCTATCTCAATTTGCATATGAAACTGCATGAAGAATTCAAGCGCTGAATGAGAAATTGGGTAATATTTGGGCAAAACTCTATTTGAACTAGAAAATAATAAAGATATAGCTTAGAGAAATGCATATGAAACATACGTAATTCGGATTCGACTGGCAAGAAACGTGCGGAATGCGGCATAGAGCTGATAGTTCAGTTATGTGACTAAGAGCCTCGCCAGCTGGGTATTATGCGTGTCTGAGAAGTCTACATTGAGCTTTGGGTATGGGCATTACGAGTGCAGTTCTTAGATTTGATGTGGATCTTATCGTTCAGCTAGTTTTACTGTAACTTTCTGGCCACTGTGCCTGGCTTCATAACTCAACATGTTTCGCATTAATTGTGACTTTGAGAGATTCGTGACAATGTCACAGGCCCATCAAAAAGTTAAAACGGCTGGAACGTCTTCAATTTTTAGTGGCAACTTTTTTAGTGGACTGTCGAGTGATGAGATATTGATTGATTTAATGGCCGCACCATAAATGGAGACAATTCAGTGATTAGCTCGCAGCTAGTTGGTCACGTCATCGTGTGCCCACTGTACAATGTCTGTAAGACTAGATATATGTATATATGCGCATAGAGCAGATATCGCTGCGACCATACATGTATAAATATTGTGATATTAAGTTACTTTATGTCTGTTCATATATATATGTATATATAGAGAGTATATAGTATGTATATTCATGCTCGATATCCGTAGAAGTCTGTTCGTCTGTTAGTTTGCAACTGATGCTTATGAAATTCAATATAGCTTAATTATTTTATAGATCGAAATTAGTTGAATCGAAACACTATATCATATAGCTGTCAGAGCAATCATCGATCAATACCTGAAGAAGTATATATATATATATCTATATACACATATATGTATATCTATATATGAACTTAGACTAGTCACGCTTTCCATATTCAGCTACTCTATCATAGCGACTTATAGGGTATTTCGATAAGGCAAAAATACTCCTAAAATAGACATTTTGTATGCCTTTCATTTAAATGGTATTTCAAGTTAAGTTTTATATACAGTGGTGATCAGAAAAATAGTGGTGCGACTGAAGTGCTGGAAACTATTTGAAGCAAGCGTTAAATTTAATATATACATATATATTTTAATATAGATGTATTCAAATTCATTTCAAAATATTATGTTTATCAACATTTCAGTCCCACTACTATTTTTCTGAACACATCTGTACACATATAACTTATCAAGAGTTTATCTGGAGTTCTGTATAGCTCTGGCTCTAGCTATCTTTGCTTTGCCCCACTGTGCCTGACGTCACAGCCCTACGCCTAGCTGAGGTTAAAGTTAAATTGTTTCGCTCTGTCTGCGGCCCTTCCTGCCCACCCCACCACTTACGCCCTGCCTCTCCCTCTCTCTCTCTCTCTCTCTCTCTTGCTGTGAGTGCACAAGTTGTGCAATTGCAGTTGCAAAAGAGCCGTTAAATTGATAATTCAGTGAGTTTGTGTGTGCGTGTATCAAATTTCACTCACTGTGCGGTAGCGAGCAGCAATGCAATCAACAGGTGAACTACTAACCCAGCTTTATGAAGTGTTTGCCCCCGCCATGCCTTGCCCCCTGGCCCCAACCCCAGTTAGACGACTGAACTCTGTCTGGCGTTTGGGTATCATATGGATGTACATACATATGTGTGTTTGTATGTGTGTGTGTGTGTGTTTGAGTATGTGTGTATGCATAGAAGGTAGCCAGATATCGCTGGCAATTGCGATTATACAGATGCTTGCACACAGCGTTTTGTATATCAGTATTATATATCTGTATGTATGTATATACATATATAATATATATAAATATGTTAATTTCTCTATGTGCTAGTGTGTGTGTGTGTGTGTGTGTGTGTGTGTTTGTGTGCTTCGCTTGCTGTCTATGGGCGCCGGCTTAAATGATTACGAACGATTACAGCAGCCGCCCATACACCAAATTCCTATGAACTACAAACACACACACAGCATAGTTTCACACTGATTACACAAATACACACACACACACACGAATAAAGCTCACGGCTGGTTTATTATTTGATTTTTGTATGCCACCCCACCCCACCCCACCCCACGCCACGCCACGCCACGCCGCGTACATATTATAATTATTATTTTTTATTTCATTTTTACCCACTGTGTGTACCTTTGTAGTTATGCAAGATTTCCAGAAGTAACAAAAAAGCGCTGAACAATGGACAAAATAAAGAATGAAAAGAAGAAGCAGCAGCTCAAAAAAAGAAGAAGAGAAAGAAGAGGTACAAAATTGTATATAAAGAAAACGCTGTGTGTGACTTTTGCCGGCAATTTAGCGTTTTTTTTTAGTCAAATTTATGTGCACACTTCTATGTAACTGAAGTCTACAGTAAATTTAAACACACACACACACACACATACATACCCCTATATATATGTGTATGTGTGTTAGCGAAGGTTGGCAATTGGCTTTGCCTTTGCCTTTGCCTTGCCCATAAATCATAATTTGTTGTATGCGGCATATCTATATCTGAACATACATATGTACATTCATACATACATAACTACATACAGACAGCAATCAGTGTGAACCACTTAGATTACATGGCAGATTCACCTTGACAGTGTGATAAGAAGTCGCTGGCGATTCGTAGTAATTGGAAATTTTTGGAGCCACTGCGCGCCGCACTCGCTCAGTACAGCTGTGTTCACAGCATTCTCATGTGACCGGGGCGAACTTTAGTTTTGAAGCCTGAACTTTTAACTGTTTCGTGTGCACTGAGCCAGGCGGCTGACTGGCTCAGTGATGCGCACTGAACTAAGCTCAAGTAGCTAGTTTCAATACGACTATGAATGTAGCCTTTTTTTTTAGAGTGCGTCACATTTAGTTTGTTTATGAGCTGTGAGTTTATCATTTTCGGGTTTTTTTTGTGTATATAAAAAAAAAAAAAATAAAACAATTTTAGAATATAAAATGATTGGTAATATTTTCTATTTTTATATTAATACTAATATAGCTGCTTCTTCTACTTTTCTTTTGTCTTATACAGTTGTATTAAGAGCTTTTCTATATTTTTTTTAGCCGAAAAATACATAGGACAATTTAGTTTAGCTACTTTGCTGCTAAAGTTAGCTTTAAATTCACTGACGCTGACTGCACTGCACAATTAATCATAAATATATATATGTATTTATGTATATACATTTAACAGTTATCTCACATATTTAGCTATCGAATATATTGATAATTTTCGCATGATGTCAATTTCATAAGTAAATAAAGTCACTTGTGCAGCAACAATGGCTTTAGCCTTTTTTTTTGCATACGCTCAACTGTAAATTAGCTTCGACTCGCTCAGCACTGAGCAGCTGAAGACGCCAAAGCCGCAGACGAAGACAAGCTATTGGCAGAGGCAGCGGCAGCAAGAGAGAGAGAGAGAGAGAGAGAGAGAGAGAGGCAGAGGCAGCGGCAGCGGCAGCGGCCGAGCACTTTTTTTGGCGCACCCCGCTTTCTGCGAATCGAGTTGCGAATCCTTAAGACCTTAAACCGGTATCGGCTATCGGATATGGCACACGCAGAACAAAAAAAAAAGAAAAAAAAAACAAAAAAGCTCTGAGTAATGCAGCTATGTAAATCTACATGCATGTATATAACACTGCTGTTATATACACATACATACATATATACATGCATGCCTGCAAGCATGTACATATGTATATGTGAGCTTTAGTTAGTCAGTCAATTTCACAGGCAGCTGTTTGGGTGTTGTTTTTTTTTTTTGTTATATTTCGATTGCAAAAGATTATAACTGATAAGATAACCAGAGTGTGTGTGTGTGTGTGTGAGTTCTAATTGGACAGATAGTATGTTAATGATAATTGTTTGCTGCTGTTTCTGTTGCTATTGTTATTGTTGTTGTTGTTGTTGTTGCTGTTGCTGCTGCTGTTCAACAACAAAAAGCAACTGTGAAAAAGGCATTAAACAAAGCGGCGGACGCTTTTGCTCGTTTGGCTTTTTCTTACTTCCCTTTCGTTGTTGTTATTGTTGTTGTTTGAGGCTTTATGCCGTTGTGCACAGTTGGGTTAATATTTCGAGAAATGTTTAATGCGCTCTTCTACCTTCTACCACCATTTTGTGGTCACACACACACGCACATACACATACGTAAGCGTACGTCGCGTACGTTTGTTGTGCGTTTTTTTCGGTTGGGTTCATTCACCGGCAACAGCAACAGCAACAGCAACAGCAGCAGCAGCAGCAGCAGCGGCAGCAACAACAACCACAACAATCCAATAAGAATCATCCAACTTGGTCTCGTTCAAAACTCTTGCTTAAGCACAGCCGCTGCTGCGGATGCACGGCTGCAGATACAGCTACACACACACACACACACACACACACACATACAGAGACACACAATAGCACTCACACACTAACACACACGTATCTGGGCTGTGTTATTAATTTGGCGTGTCTTGTCGTCAATTTCTAATAACATTTCATGACTACAACAACAATAAAAAATATGATAGAAAAAAAGTACAATATGTACGAATATTACCGTAACGAATATATATATATATATGTATGTGCAATACAGATGCAGTTGCAGATACAAACAAACAGTCACACAGACGACCGCGCGCACCGATTCCAATTCATGACTGACTTGAGCTGTTCGTGTGTGTGTGTGTGTGGCAGGCAATTACCAAAACGACAACAACAACAACAACAACAACAACAGCTTGTAGTACTCACAACAATAAACACAATCTACGACGCGCACTAAGCGTTGGTACTCAAACGTCGAGTACTTTTGGGCCGAAGCAACAAAATCAACAATAATAATACAAAAAAAAATAACACACACGTCCGCTCACCACGAAAGTCGCATGTATTTTGAATCTGACGATTCGCATGTTAACTAACAGCGGGTAAGTTTCGTTCAGTTTGCGTTCGATTCGTTAAGTTCGAGTGATGTTCGTCGTTGTGTGAGTAAATCGTTGCGTTCAGTGCGAGCAGTGTGGTGTGTGCTTCGGCTAGTCAGTAGCTTTAAAGCGCTTGTGGTGTGTGCATGGGCTAAGTGGCAGTTGTGTAAGCAATGCAGTAGATGGCGACAGTTATGGTGTGTGTATGCGGTGTGGTGTGTAGCTTTAAAGCTGCCAAATGGTTGTAGTACATGATTCGGGTGGGAGAATAGACTGTTTTAAAGGGGGCTGTAGATATAGATCTGATTTATTTATTTGTATTGAAGTGACGTTTATGTGATGTAAATAAATATTTCTTAATGTAAATAAATGTATTATGTTAGTGTGAACATATACTGTTAAATAAGGGTAAAATGCAGCTCTATATAAGACTTAAGCTGAAGGGGAGTGGGAAACATTGAGAGTTAGAAAAAGAGATGGAGAGAGAGAGAGAGACTGATATCTTGTAGAATTACAAATTGGAGTAAGTTTAGTGGAGTGTTATACGAAAGTGTTATTCCAAATGAATCTCAATCAAAATTTGCTTAAAAAAATAAAAGAAAGTGTCTAGTTGGCCTTGTGTGAATCGCAAAGAAAGGCAGGGAAATTTCTTTGTTTCACCGTTAATCGAGGGTGGGCGACGTTTGATAGACCAGATTATGCATGCATGCATATTAGCAATAAAAAATCTTTTTAAAAAAGTCATATTCTATGCACTCTATATATATATATGTACATATATATGTATATGTAGCCTATCTAAACGTTTGTTTAGACCAAAACAATCTATGAACGTCTGTGTGGACTGTAATTTGCCTGAAAGTCTGTAGCTGCAGGCGTATGCACTTATTAAGCTCGAGGCGCTGCTGGTCTATGTGCGCGCTGAGAGGCTCACTTATGATCTAAGTTATAAATTTGATATCGCCTCCTGCTCCCTCTCTCTCTCTCTTCTACTCTCGCTTGCTCTCTCTCTCTCTTTCACTCTCACACGCACGTGTGGTCATCGTCGCTGGACATCGATTGCAATTCGTCTTTGGCTTTGGCTTTGGCTTTGGGTTTGGGTTTGGCTTTGGGTTTGAGCTTTGGCTTGGTTCTCATCATCAGCTGCGGCCGCTTAATTCATGGGCTTAAGTTACGGTATTCGAATTGGAATTTTCGTTGCCGGGATCTGCCCATTTCATGGTTGTAGACCGTTTAAGTGCCGGGACCAGCTCATATGCATATACGAATATGCTGATCATATGCTGTCCCCCTGCTCCTTCTCTCTCCCTCAGTCTCTCACTCTCTCTGGGTTTCGATATATAATTGGTCTTTGGATCGGGCAGACACTAACATACACACACACACACACACACACACACACACATGTGCAAGGGGGCCCCCAATTTGAGTGATAATGATTATGCGTTCCCTTCCACATTCACACACACTCACCTGACTCTGTCTGCGTGCGTGTGTGTGTATGTGTGTGTGTGTGTGGCATGGGTGTTATTGTGATTTGTGGTTAGTTGCAGCTTCTGTGCTACGTTTAAGCCATTGAAGCTGTCAGGTCTACGTTTGACTTAAAGGCTCATTACGTACGAAATCAAAAAAAAAAAAAAAGCACAAAAACAAAAACAACGCAAAATATCGTTAAACCTTTGGCAATCTGTGGGAAAATTTGCTTGTCCATAATTTTCATTGGGTTCAATTAAAGTTGCAATTGCTTGGGGCCTCTCAGCGCAATATGGACTGTATTCTCATGAAATCTCTCGCCGTTCTTCCTCTTGCTGTTGCTCTTGTTCTTCTGCCTCATTTCCATACGCAGCTGCAGCAATCGCTGCTAATCAACCCAAAAGTAATGCCTCGACCACTCTTTATATTGACTTCATATAGTTTTTTTTGTAGTAATTATTTAATGCAAATTATATACCCTGTCCTGCAATTGTACAAGGGCATATTTGTTACACCTACTGTCTATTGAGATTGTTGTTTTATCACTGCTTCAATTCTTTTATAGATAATTTGTTGTGTTCACATAGTCGAGCTGCTGTCTTGATAGATTTGACAAAATATTGAGAAATTTTGAATACCATTAAATCTCTCTAATAGCTCCATATTCAATTTATATCAGTGTTAACACCACATCAACAGATTATACTCAGCAATAGTCTCTGCTTAAGCGAATTCCAGAGTAGATAGAGTCTTACGTGCTATACATAGAAATATTCTACTATGTTTCATTGGCAATCTAATAATAATATTAATTAAAATAATATCTCTATCTCTCTTACTCATAACTCTCTCTCTCTCGCTCAGACATAAAGGTAGTCTGCACATCGCAATCTATATCTGTATCTCTGTTTACCTCACTCTCTGTACCTCCTTTTCTTCTTCTCTTCATAATATTTCTCTGCTTCAGCAACTCTCTCCACCTCTCTCCCTTTGTCTCTAACCCTATATAGTTATATTTCTCTTTCCAATTATCTCTATTTGTCTCTATATCTCTTTCTGACTGTCACATTTTCTCTATTTCTCATCTATTAATTCTCTATCTAACTTTAACTCTTTTTATCTCTCTATTCCTCTAATTCTCTCATTGTCTTATGCTTGCATTCTTTTACTCTCTCTCTCTCTCTCTTTTGCTCTTTGATTTGCTCATTCTCTGGTTTTCTCATTTTCTCTTTCTCTCTGTTTGTTTCTCAATCTATCCCTCTCTCTCTCTCTCTCTATCTCCTATTCACCCATTCTATCATTCTCCTACGCTATCATTCATCTGTTCTCTCATTCTGTCAAAATCTCTCTCTCTCGCTCTCTTTCTCTCATTTTCTCATTTACTCTATCTCTCTCTCTCTTTTTTTCTCTCATTCACTCTCTCCCTCTCTATATCCCTTAACTTCCCTCTGTCCCTTTCACTTCACCTTATATATATCTTTATATCTCTTCATCTATCTATATCTAAGTTTTGCTTTCTCTCTATCGCTCTCTCGCTCTGTTTCTTTCCACATCTCTACACTCTACGCTCTACGCTCTCTATCCTTCTCTGTCCATTGTCTCTAGTCCTTTTACTGATGTGACTATATGGAACTCCATCCATCCATAAGTAGATGTCAATAGAAGATGAAGAGAAGAGGAATTTGGTTAGTTTCGTAATCCCCATTGAAAAGTGTTTAATATTAGGACTAGGACTATCGAGCTATAAGCATATCGCTATGAACTAAATAGTATTCTACTTAGCTAGATCCATATCGAATGGAAATCAAAAAACTTTAGACAAGATAATTCGAGGCTGCAGAATTTCTGCTGCTGTTTGTTCGTTTCGATTTGGGCCGGGGACAGAGGCTGGCGCCGGTGTAGACGCTGCCGGTTGTGGCCTATTAATGGGGCTGCGTTTCATTCATTCAGTTTTGGGGCACGTTAAGGCGTCGTTCGAGGCGTTGCACACTGAATGGTGAATGGTGGCGTTGGCCACTGCGGGCGCTCGCACCTGGGCCAACGGCTTGCTGCAGTCGCATCCAAACTAATTAGCATAAAATTGAAAATGCACTCATTGGGCCAAAAGGGACTCCTTGATGCTGCATGCGGCGCGAGTCAAGTGCAACTTGCAACCATTTGATGGCGTTGGCGTTGGTGTTGCTGTTGCTGTTGGTGTTGGTGTTGGCGTTGGCAGTGCCGCGGCTGGGTAGGCGGTACGGTCGGCCAATTTAAAAGGCATGCTGCTTCTGGAACGAAGCCAAGCCCAGGCTATGCCCGCTTCCAAGAGCTTTCAGCTCGTAACTTTTCTGCTCCCGCACTCACTCACTCACTCGCTCCCTCTCTCTCTCTCTCGCTCTTGCTCGCTGGCTGTTTCTGCCGTTGCGAAGCGAGCAACATAAAACAATTACGCCTACACTTGGCTCTGTGGCTGGGGCAAGTCTTTGGGGTTGACTGTGGAGATGACGGCGCTTGCATAGGCGCAAGTGTGTCGTGCTCTGATCTGTTGATGGCGTGCACGACCTTCCACGGGCGTCAGCGGCTCATTCGATCTATAAGCATAAGCACAAGCTGCCAAGCGATTGCATCTATCTCTCTCTTTCTCTCTCTCACACTCACTCGCTCTGAGGCTGTCTCGCTCAATCTTTCTATTGAGCTGCAGTCAAAAACGGATTCCAGTCGGAAGCTGTTAAAGGCTCGACTCGGCCTTCTGCTGCTGCTGCTGCTGCTGCTGCTGCCTGGCTATGAAACACAATATTCATTAACTTGCAGCGCATTAATGTTGCAGTTGCAACTGCTTTATGCGGCTGCCTCTGTTTGGGGCAAGGCAGCGCAACAACTGAACAACGCGAACGTGCTGCAGCCTCAGCCGCAGCCGCAGTCTCAGCTTTTTTTTATGGCTTTTGCATGGATCTGTTTGGCTGTAATAATGCGGCTATTAAACTCTGCAATCACTAACTCGAACCAATCCATTGGTTACCTGAGAACTTTTGTTGCTCTTCTCTGTTTCTGTTTCTGTGTTTCTGTTTTTTTTTTTTTTTAAATATCCATTTCTTTTCTTCTTCTTCTTGTTTAACGACTCTCCATTTGCGTGTTTGTTGTTGTTGCTGTTGCTGTTTGTTGTGTCATTTGGTGCTGCCGTTTGTAGCTGCTGTCAATTTGGCATTACGCAAGGTCACTGCATGAGCAGACTTCACAAAATGGTCTCAAACACAGCTAATGCTAGGGTATATGCAGGTAAAGCTATTTGATAGACTAAAGCAAGATATCTTTGAATACTACAATATATATCATATCTAAATATATTCTATGGACAAGTTTCTTATGTCAGGCAGATTCTGATTGGATATAATAAAGTGAACACTTCTTGAGTTGATTTGTTAATTGCTCTGCAAAGTTGTCTCTCTATATAAACATATATGTATACACATTTATCAAGTTATATATATATATATATTTGTTCATCCCATATATATCTTCTGCTTTAAGATCAGTTTTCTCTTGGATATCTGAAGACAAGTAGCGCAAATTGGATGCTTTCCTCAGTGTGGATTACCTATCTGTGCTGACTTTTACTGCCAATGAAGCTTTTTACAAGAAAATGGATATAAAAGTTTTCGAAAATCTCTCAGCTAGTCGAATATCAAAGTAAACTTCAATCTGTGATTTTTCCTTCAAAGACCAAACTATATATCTTGCTATAGTCATTTTTTTCTTAAAGAAGATCAATTTTGTGGCTAACATAAAAAATTTGGTAACTGTGTTGATGGTATATCTATATCTATATATGTATATGTATATGTATACAGATTTCTCTGGACAGCCCACAATAGAGCTTTTATATCAAAAACATAAAACTTATATGCCATAGGCTTCAAACAGACATGTCATTCACATCACTTGCTATATAGAATACGTATTGCTATGACGATAGAAAGATAGAGAATAAACAAAGGTAGCAAATGTAGTAAGGCTAGCTTATGATCCATATCCATACTCAACTGTAGTAAAGTCATCCAGCTTCATCACCCATCACAATCCTCAGTTTAGTCTATCATTGATATTCCCTCGCCGATAGCTAAGCGATATTAGCTCACGTTTCTATAGCTGCAATTGCAAGCTAACTTTCCACTGACCAACTTTCTGTTAAGGTCACATTGCCAAACTATCTTGCTGGCGATGGCGATAAGCGACAGTTGCCCTCCTGTGCTAAGTCCTGTGGGCTCATTGAAGTGCGAAAGTCAAAAAGAAAAAGCAAAAAAAAAAAAGAGAAAAAAATAAATAAAAAGGGAAAATCACTGACAAAACTTTGCTCGAAATTGTGGGAATCGCAATGCTGTCGCTCTTCACGCAGCTGTCAGCCATATCGCAGCGACTTGAATTGGGATTGGGATTGGAATTGGAGTTAAGAACTTGGCAGAGTCGAGGGCGCAGGCAATTGCCCGTCGGCTGGGGGTTGGGGCTGTTGGAGCTTGTTATTAAGCGTCTTGATTGCTGGTTTCGAGTCGCCGTCGACTTTATCTGCATCTGGATAAGCAGAGCAGGCATCGCCACACACACACAGAGAGAGAGAGAGAGAGAGAGACAGAGAGAGAGAGAGACAGACAAGTATTGGTCTCTAGTTTGTAGTACAACTATGCCCATTGGCATTGCCAAGCTTTTTGTCAATCATAATTGAAATTTGAATGCCTTACTTACTTAGCCATGGCAATGCCATTTGGTATGTGGCTTAATGCCTTCTGCGCTTCTGCTGGCCGCGAACTCGCCGGTTTGTCACAATATGCACTACTGTGCTTCTGCCTCTAAGTCACAACTAATTTTGATTGATTACACGACGACCCATTGTCCCATAGTCGAGCGTCTGTCAACCGTGGACCAACGCGTTTCTTGACAATAAATTGTTTGTGGCCAAGCTGGGAATACCTCTTACAAAGGCAAATATGCAAGGCTGGGTATGCCCATTCCAAATGTGACTTGATACAGGTTGCATGTTTAGCTAGCATGTTTGTTCTGCTTAATGAGTTGTTTTGAATTTTAAATAAACTTAGTTTGTTCAAATGCAGCTTCTTTATACATTGTGATTTTCTGCTTTGTTTTTGGTCTATAACTTGGCTGTAAATACATAACTTACTCTAGAGTCTTGAGGCTACTGTTTCTCTATATGCTACAGCGGACATATACACATATATTAATTAAGATCTAGTTACATATAATAATTCTTACAGCGTATCTACTAGTCGTGCTCTACTAATTGCTTTTGACAATAGCAAGAGCAACCACAACGGCATCAGCATCGGCATCGGCATCGGCATCAGCATCAGCAACAGCATCGGCTTAACGCTACTGACTCTAAGCCGATTAGGTTGCTCAGTTTTGGTGGCACGGTTTTTCGGTTCACATTGGGTTAGATTGTGGATCGGAGATTGGGCTCAGGTAATTACCACATAAAACGTTTGACACATCTTGGCAGGACGTGTGTGTCTTGTCGCTCTTTGGAGTGGCCCAAAACATAGGCAGTTGGGCAATTGACTAGATCGTTTCGGCTTTTCACACCATTTACCAGGACGGACAGGTTTATAGACATTGTCCAAGGGCCAACAAGCATCTTGTCATTTTCAGCATGATGAATGATTGATTCGAGTTGACAATGTTCGGGCTAGCAACAAAGGCAGACGTTTCATGCTTATGATGCTATAATAAGAAGAAGATAGATATAAACTATGATTACGACATGAGTTTTTATCAATATGTAATACTAAATGAGAGTTAAGTCTTTGTTAAGCTGTTGCTAAGTAAGACTAATATTGCTTGATGGGTATAGATATGATTGGATATATTTAAGATATGCAATATGCGTATGCGAAAGAGTAATATAGAATCCTAGAGCTAAGGTAAAATTGTCGCTGATATCGAAAGGGTTAAATGAATCTGTGAACATGCTTAGCTCGATTCGGTTTGAGTTGCTTGTTATAGCCCAAACTCATTGAAGATAGGACGAGACGGAATTATGATTTTGTGAAAGGCAGAAGAAAGGCAGCGATCCCCAAAACAACAAAAGCTATAGGAAGTGCATCTAGGAAAAAAGTTATTCAATACTTTATTTCCCATAGTGCTGCCCAGTGTAAGAAAAGCATAGAATGTTTGAAATATCAGCCCTGCGCAGGGTTCAGGGTATTTCCTAGTCAGGCACTTCCGACTAGAGCACTCTAACTTGTTGCTATAGCTGCACTCCTTTCACCTACAATCAAAATATGCTTTTCTAGTTGCTAAATTTATACAAAATCTATATTTTATCTAGACTAAAAAGTGGATAAAGATATTGTACACAAAATATAAGCAATATACAAAAATGCAGTAGTTTGAAGTCTCTAGCAGGGATAGCTCTCGAACTCTGACATAACTAGATCATAGCGCGATCGCATAAGCTTTTTATCTAAATCAAGCATATATAAGTCCAATATTTAATATTTTCTTTTACACATTTCCAATAGTTCTACGATACCAACACGAATCTAAAGACAAGAAAGCTGAATTGCACAGCAAACGTTTTTATTTTTTTTTTCTCATTTTAGCTTAGGTAATTATGCAGATCTGATTGGATCATAATTGTATGCGAATATTAAGCATGCGGCGTCAGTAAATTCCAGAGACTCCTGTTCTATGTGTGGCAGCAGTAAAGTGTGTGTATATCAACTAGCTAGAGTGTGTGCGGCTGTTGCCTTAATTATTTTTATCATGTTACATTTTGAATGACATAGCTCAACATGCAGACAGAGACAGGGACGGGTATAGAGACTGAGAGAGAGACAGAGAGGCAGCGACAGAGACAAAGTCAATCTCAGTCGCAGTTCGCAGTCGCCGCCACTGCCTCAAATCTCAATCTGAATCTCAGCCGCAGCGCACGCAGTCAAGAGATGAATTTGACATGCGTCTCTGATGATGATTTATTTTCATTTTCGTATTTTTAATTCACTCTGCGCCATTGTCGAGTCGAGAGAGCGTGAGTCTGTGTGTGCGTGTGTGTATGTGTGTGTGTGTGTGTGTGTGTGTGTGTGTGTGTGTGTGGGGAGCCGAGGCCGAGGGTTGGGGGACAGGGCAGGGCAGGTTGCTTTGGTGCTTTGGTAACGGGGGCGTTGCGGTACGCATGGCATGGGACTGGCCGGCACACGGGCATTATCGTCGATGGCAAAAAGTTAATGATAAAGATGATGACCATCAGAATTGGAATAATGTATGTGGCTCGGGCTCTGGCTCTGGCTAAGGCTGCGACTCTGGCTCTGGCTCGATGGATAGATGGATGGACAGGCTGGCAGACGGGCTGCCCAGATGGACAGACCAACTAAACTAAACTGAGACGCAGACAAGCTGATACCACCAGAGACAGAGAGAGAGAGAGAGAGAGAGAGAGAGAGAGAGAGCGAGAGCTCGAAGACTTCAACAGATTGCAGACTGAGCTCAGCTGAACTGAACTGAGCTGAGCTGAGCTGAACTGAACTCAACTCAACTGTCCCGAGGTCTGAGGCCATTTTTATCGAACCACAACGCAACCATTGTTCAGTTCTAGTTTGGGGCTGCGTTCTTCTTCTTCTTCTTCTTCTGCTTGCTGTTGTTTTTCTCTCTCTTTCTCTTTTCATATTTTGCTCCTTGTGGCCATCGTTTTGGACAACGCCTGTCGCCCTCAGCTTCAGCTTCAGCTTCAGCTTGGGTTGCCTCCTTTAGCCATTAACCTGCTAAATTACGAATGAGGCAAAGTGGATTTAACTTTGCTCTTCACTCCACTTGCCTACACTTGATGCGATATGTGGCCCGGCTGAGGCCCCTGATCCTGGCAATGATTGCAGTCAGCAACAAAATTGTTTCACTGTTCTTGTCGCCCATATACAGCTGCCCTTTTGCTCTGTCTGTCTGTCTGTCCGTCCGACTGTCTGTCTGTCTGTCTGTCCGACTGTCTGTCCTGTCTGTCTGTCGTCACAAATACGCAGGCAACAAAATCTGAACAGATAATGACCACTGTTCTCGCACTCAACTACAAGATGAGCGGCTGATATGACGATGACGAATGCGACGATTTTGAAAATGTTGCTCGACGACTGCCTGAGCCCTGTTCTGCCTGCTGCTATAGCTGTTGGTGGAGGCGGAGGTGGAGGTGGAGGCGGTGATGATGTTGAAGTCAGTAAGATAGACAGACGGACGGGCCGATGATGGTTATATGCCCGTTGCACGTTGCCCGTTGCCCGTTGCCCGTTGGCCGAGAGTTCTTGGCCGGGCTAAGGCTGAGAATGTGGCTTGCTGTGTCCTGTTATTGGAATAATGAGTTTTTAGTGATGCGCATCGATTTGTCAATTGATGATTTGTTGTTTTCAGTTTTCAGTTTCGTTTTGTATTCCCTTTTCCTTTTTTTTTCTCAGCCTCTGCCGCCGCCGACGCTGCCGCCGCCTCTTCTTCTTGTCCATTCCCCTCGACAAGTGGAGTGGCATGTGGTATATACTCATGTATATCATTAATTCCACTTTTGTCATATTGAGAGCTTTACAAAATTTGATTAATTGCATAGTTTGCAGCATGGGGAGTGAGAAATTGTCACAATTGTAAATGTCCCTACGTGAGACGCAGCCTGTATTATCGAAATATCGAGAAAGGACTCGCTGTCATTGATCTCTCGATTAATTGATGAATCGCTTTATCGCTGCCACGCTGCCCATTTATTTACGGCCTCTCAATTAAGTTGCCCGCCAAGGAATTCACATGCCACGACATGAGTCTTATGTGGCAGGTAATCAAGGAATATATACATATATAAATATAAGAATTGTATATAAGATTCAGATAGATAGATTGGTATATGGCAGCTATATCATTCATTGAAGACTTTCTAAATTCACAACTAGAAATAAGTTTTATTTGGAACTCTTGGAGTAATTAATAATTAATTCTGTTCTGTATTTCAATTGGCTTCAGTTTGATGAATATCTTTTTTTAATTTTCTATATCCAAGTTTTTGCAAATCTTTAAGTTTAATATTATAAGAATCAAGGCAGACAGTTTCCTCATACGATCTGCGGCTACAGCTATAACTATGTCTATTCACATTGGCAACAATAATCAATGATAGATTGCTAACAAGAATTCTTATAATAAAATATAGAAAAGCTCGAACTATAATTGAAAATTGAATTCTTCCTTGACTTAACTGTGTCAGCTACAATTAGCCAAAGAGCTGCCAAGCGCGTAGATTGGGATGAAGTGAGATTTGCTTTTAAGCTAGGCAAATATGTTAGAATGCAAACAGTCTAAGCAGCACCTTATCTCGCAGGCAGTAAGCAGTTTGGAATCATTAAATGAAATTGAATTCGCAATCCAAGATGATATGTTAAAAGATAAGTTTGTAAGCGCCTTGAGCGCTTGCAGGCATAAAATTAAAGGAAGTCAGTTAAATACACATTAATATGCACGAAAAGCCCGACTGACTGAGAGACTGGCTGATTCATCATTGGGCATATTGCGTGAAAGTGTTTCTTTATTTATTGCGCAATAGCAAAACAATCTAAAATGTTGAAGCAGCCACTTAAGAAATCAGCAACAATAACTTGCAACGGGTCTTAGGTTAAACGGCGTCCCCTTTCTGTGCCCAGATATGTAGAGAATATTTATATATACATTGTGTTAGCATGTGTGTATCTTTACCCTTTTTGTCTTTTTGGTAACTGTTGAAAAACTCTGCTGCCCGAGCTGCCACTCACCCACTCACTCGCCCATCCATCCATCCAGCCATCCATCCATCCATCCATCCGACCATTCATTCATCCATCTAACCATTCGCGTCCTAAACGTTCGTCCTTATCGCTTGAATTCCAACGGGCTAGAACGAATTAAATGCTTACATCAACAAAGGGTCCACCTAAACCTCTGGCGCCCAATGTCAAAAGACTTTCAAAGTGCTCAACCGAAAACTGAACGCAGCTGAGATACCCTAACTAGCAGTTGAGATTAAATTGTGTATTGATTGTTTAGCTTAAGAATATCCCTGTTTGGATAACTTTGCCTCGAACTAGAGACTTGGCTGCTAATTAGTTGGCGGATCACTTGTGAGATCAGCTATGACCCTGCAAGATCCATGATTCTTCTGCCTTAACATATGCTAATATAGCAGGAATTCGTACAACGCCATGGTCAAGCAGCTTAGAGTATGAAAATTCAAGTATTAAACCAAATTCAAAAAGAAATGAAAATAAAAGAAAAACCATAACAGTGGAAAATACAAATACAATATATGTATATGTAGAGCGGTGTGTGGCGGCGGGAGGCATCTGTGTGCTACACTTTGCCCTTAGCAGTTGGAGTATGCTTATAAGCCGGGCCAGGTGTGTGAGCCTTAGCGGTTCAAATCGCATTGACGTGTGTGCCAAGAGAGCGTAAAACCTCAAACACGTTGCGTAACTTTCGTGCGTTACAGTTGAACCGGAAACGGAAATCTAATAGACCAAAGCATGCATAAGTGATGAAGCGAGAAACTGTGAGCGCCCCGCTACCAAACAGCTTCTGACCAGGCGAAAACCCTTTTCAATGCTGCCCAAAGGGCCGCTCGTCGAATCTTATCAGAATGCTTCAACTTTCGCCCATCACGTTTGCCTTTTTTCTCTTCTCGCCGCCCATTTCCCTTTTCGTTTTTCCCGTTGTTCTTTTTTTTTTGCTTCATTTTTTTTTTTTTGCATCATTTTCATTCGCTTGCAGCATTAACTCGATGGGGTTTTTCTTTTGGCAAACTTTCGCAGCCGCAACCAACCTGTGTATGTGTGTGTAGTGTTTGGGGTGTGAGTGTGTGTTTGAGTGTGTGTGGCTCGGCCTTGATATTGTGAACACATGTTTTCAGGAAGATTACCTTGTCAATCGGTTCGTTGAACGATTACTTTTCAAATGTTTTCCAAAACTAAAAACCAACCGGCGTCATTCTCGCCAAAAAGCCAAAGAACAGCCAGAAACACCCTACTCCAAAAAAAAAAAAAACCAAAAATCCAAAAAAAAAAACAAAAAAAAAATACAATCTTTGCTGTACCAAAGCTGTCAGACGTGTGCTGCCCAAAAAGATTCACAACTTCCTTCCTGCACGGCAAATAGAAAGCAACAACAACAACAACAACAACAACAACAACACCAGCAACACAGATGGAGCTCAGCGACAACATTGTTTTATTTCTCATTTCACAGGCCAATGCAATAAAATCGCCTAAATATGCTACTCAGAAGGTAAATCGTTTCGGTTTTCCTTCTTTTTTTTTCTTCTTCAAAAAATAAAGAGAAGCAGAAGAAGAAGCAGAGTTATGCTTCATCTGCATCGCAAATGCGCCCCGCAGTGCAAACATTGGCGCCTTTGCTAACCGGCCGA
The DNA here is from genome assembly GCA_035045945.1 of Drosophila anceps. Classification (NCBI taxonomy): domain Eukaryota; kingdom Metazoa; phylum Arthropoda; class Insecta; order Diptera; family Drosophilidae; genus Drosophila; species Drosophila anceps. Next base: position 9,524,271 of record JAWNON010000004.1, on the reverse strand, counting down.
GAACTGTGTGTATTAACAACAAAAACAACAACAGTTCGACCCTAACGAAATAAATATGACCTATATACATATGTGTGCATGTTATGTCTGCATGTATGTGTCTATCTAGACATATCTGTGTATGTATTTCGTACTGCCCGTCTAGTCCAAAATGTGTTCTCTTAAAGATGATCCTTCATTCGTTTGCTCTGCCGAAACTTGTGCAAATCTATTATTGTCATTGTTATTAGTATTATTATTACTATTGTCATTACTATCGATAATATTATCATTTATATTATGATTATGCTTATTAATATTATTTGTATTATCATTATACTTGTTATCAATGTAATCAATAGTATTAAACAATCATTAGTATAATCGTAATGCTCGTATTATCATTGTTCTTTCCATGATTGGCAATAATATCATTGTTATTGTTATAACTATTGCCACTACAATTACATTATTGTCATTATTCTTATTATTATTCATATTATCATGCTTATTGCTATCAGCTTAATCATTAGTATTATATTATTGCCATTATTATCATTATTCATGCTATCACTGTTCTTATTATCATTGTCAATGTTATCATTATCAGAGTCATTAGTATTCCATTAATCTCATAAATCGCCAACTTTTTCATATAAAAAACAGATCAAATCGAAATACTTTTTGCCTGTAGCTGATTTGCATGGTCGTTAGAGCTCGCACTGAGTGGCCCAAAGGGACGCCCATCTGGGCCAAGATCATTTGGCTGTGGCAGAGCGCTTTAAACGAATGTGACGACAGGATGCTCAAGTATACGATGTCATTTACTTGGCAGGAAGTCAATTATGAATTCCGCTTAATTAGAGTAGCGCTGAGATAGACATACATATACCTATAAACCTTTATATATTGCATTTGTGTACAGTTAGTAGTTGATCTATTTGCCATATTGGCTTGGCATATTTCGTATTACATGTCATCGGCACATGGACCGTCACAACATTTGTTGTCGTTAATAATTTAAGAACTGACTTTGTGGCATTTTTAATGGTTGCATATATAATTTTTGTTTTCTTTCCTTTTCTTTTTTGTTTTGTTTTGTTTTGCTTTGTTTTGTTTTTGTTTTGTTCCCCCCGACAAGTGGCCATAACGATTTAGACGATTGACAGCTGCGAAGTGGGTGTCCATTGGTTACCTTTAACCATGGCTCTCTTGGCCATGCCGACAGTTCTTCTTCTGCTGCTGCTGCTGCTGCTGCTGTTGTTGTTGGTGTTGTCTTTGCTGTTATGCAGTCCGTGCCGTTGTTAAGTTTGTCATATTTTATGGGCCGGTTACGTCCGGCTCCGGCTACGGCTTCAAGCTCCAAGCTCCAAACTACAGCGAAAGCAACCGTCGCCCAGTCCATTTTGGCAGCTTGACTGCCCTGGTCTGGGGCCCCCTCTGTGGAGTGATATATATGACAGGCGGATTTTGTTTTTAGTGGCATGGGTGACAATCCCTTTAGAAACTTTTATTTATTCACGCATGTTGGCAAAATGTGCCCCTTACACGCAATTCAAGAAGAGCGGCTAGTCAACTTGCAACAAGGCAACGCAACAAGGACGACGACAACAACAGCGCCAACAACAACAGCAACAACTGCGACAACAACGACAACGATAACGACAACCACAAAGACAATGAGACAACATGAATTGGACCTGACTTTTACACAATGTATACATATATAGATATAGATATATGTGTGTATATATGTATGTAGATATCTACCTGCGTGTGTGTGTGTGTGTGTGTGTGTGTGCTTTGTGTATTGGCTTGAAGTTATTGCATTATTAATTATTGTTAATTAGCCGCATGCATTTCTTTCTTTTTTGCTTTTGCAGACTAACAGGCGGAACAAGCCGGCCCAGCGGACTGACTGACTGACACCTAGCACAACAAATCGACTTGTAATTGTCTCAATTAATAAGGACGAAAATAATAGACAAGAAAACTAGTTTGCATTCATTAGCATTTACGCACATGCTGTCAATATTTACACAATGAACAGGTCACGGAGGATAAACACACGCGAGAGAGACAGAGAAAGGAAGAGATAGAGAGATAGAGAGGGAGAAAGCGAGAGAGAAAGAGTGAGGGAGAGAGAGAGAGTGTGAGAGAGCGAAATGATGAGAGAGAGGGAGCGAGAGAAAAAGAGAGAGATTGAGACACAGAGAGATTAAGACATAAAGAGAGAGAGAGAGAGAGAGACATAGAGAGGGATTTTGAGTGAAACAGAGTAAGAGAGAGAGAGAGAGAGATAGAAAAAAGGGAGATTGACACAGAGAGAGTGAGAGTGAGAGAGAAAGAGAGAGAGAAACAGACAGGAGGAGTAACAGAGTAAGAGAGAAAGACAGGGAGACAGGGAGAGAAAAACAGAGAGACAGTTAGAGATGGAAAGATTGCGAGGTAGAGAAAGAGGGAGAAATAGACAATAAGGAGTAGGGGGGAGGTGCAGAGAGGCATTGAGGATGAGAAATATATAGAGAGAGAGAGCCAAATTGAGAAAGAAAGAGCGACAGGGAGATATAGCGAGAGAGAGTGTGATAGATAGAGACAGATAGAGAACAGAGCGAGAATGAGATGAGAAAGAAAGAAAATGGCTTAAAGGTTGAAGGTTAGCCTGTAAGTCGCTGCTATTAGACTTCTCCTAAAAACCATAGAATAGAGTCGAACATAGAGAACAAATTTACTCATAGTTCGACCACTTAGCATAGTAAACTAAAGTAAACATAAAGCAATCAAAGATATGTATCATTAAGTTTCTCACACAAATCGTGTTTTGACTCATTTAAAAAGTTTTGCAAATAATTTAATTATGTTTATGATTAGCTGTCGAGTGCTGGTAGCTTGGGAAAGACAAAGTGCGGGCAGCCAGACAAAGGAAATCGAAAGGCGAAGAGTCAATGGACAACGGCTACAGGTAGTGCAAGCAGAGTCGGCTAAAGAGCTGCCAGCCACAAGAAATTGCCAAATGCAGCACGAAAAAAGAAGAACTTTTCGTATTCTGCTTTTTGGCAAGTCGAGCGGAGGCGGCGCCAGCGATCGTAACAGTAACAAGAGCAACCAAAATACAACAGCAACAGCAACAGCAAAAAGGAAAAGGTAAAAAACCGAAGCAGAAGAAAAAGAAGTCAAAGACAATTGCAAAAAGGGTTCAAGGCAATCAAATGGTTTATGGGGCTCAAGTTGTGAGTGGAGCAATGTGAAAAGATGAAAAACGATCGACGGATTTTGCAGTTGGCTCCAGGCAGGCAACAGGTTGGCTTAGTGTGACCAGAGCTGCGTGAAAATTGTCGCAGTGAAAGTGAGTCGAAAGTAAGCGTGTTGACATTACCTTGGCAGCACTTAATCCTATTTACTGGCAGTTATATAGTGTAGCGTGATGAAATTGTAAGCCCTCAACTCTGACTTAATTGCAGTTTATTCATAACTTAACCAGTTCCACGTTGCCACCAAATTCAGCTCATGAGTACCATGTCCAAGTCCAATGTGATTTGTCAATCAGTGGGATAGCTATGTGAATGTGAACTGCCCTGGCACACTGGACACTCTACAGTCCACACCTGACGCTGTGACACTGTGACACTATCACTTTTGCTTAAGCCAATTTATCATCCGATCAGTCAACAACTGGGTGAAGATATTTAAAAGTTATGGCTAGCTCAATAGAGCTATGGAAGCTGATTTCACCGATTAGAGTACCTTACTAGCCGTAATATTTCGGGACTGCCTGACTTGGAGTTACCCTGAACCCAGCGAAGACCAGATATTCCAATCATTCTATGCTGCTTTTATGCATGCATGTGGGCTTACGAGACAGACGGGTGGACGGAGGGATGGAAGCGCAAACGGACGGATAGACAGACAGACAGACAGACATGGCTAGATTGACTCATGGTCTCATCTCATGGACATGGTCTGCCACACCTTCTTCTGCCTGTTCCATATATATCGCCAAATTATTTTTCCCTGACATCCCATTTTCAATCAGTTTCCGGGTATGAAAACAATTCTTTTATGCAAATCAGACAGCTTAAACTACTCATAAATAGCTTGTATGTAATTCTCTTTTATACGTTTATATTTACCGTGTGAACAATCGAATCCGAATCGTTTTCTCCGAATCTTCTTTAATACTGGATGCTAAGGAGTCTATAGCTGCTTCATTTAATAGCAATCTCTGTTTGGCTAAAAAGTACTGCCGGAACTTCAGTAAATTTATGTAGTTATACGAAAATAGCAAATCGCGTGTAATTTTACAGCCAGATGTTATCGATAACTATCGGATATAGTTTCAATCGCAACTGACCACTCAACATATTTCTTACGTTCACATCAACTCCAACTCCAACAAGATACTCACACGTAAGTCGCCTTAAGACTCTCCACCTGACACCTGCGTAAATCAGCAACCGCAGATTATGTCTAAGCCGAAACTACTTCAACTGAGTCCTAACTGTATACATATATCTATACATATATGCAGTAGCCTGTACTAGCCACTGTCGGCTGGCGGCTGTCTGGGCATGTCCTTGTTGAGAAGGATACCTGAATACGCCCAGAACGACGTGCAAACTCTCATGCATAACATGATGTAATGTGTGACATGTACGCTCCCTTAATTGGCTGCATTATTTATGAGCCAGGACTTGGACCGTGGGCCATGGTCCATGGCTATCCACTGACCAGCAATGACAACCCACAATAAAAGGGTTGACATATGGACACACACATGTGTGTGTGTGTATGTGTGTGCGTGTGCGTGGGTCTCTTCAATCACAACGTCAAGAGAGCAAATTTGGCTTTGCCTGGATTTGGTTTCGGGCGAAAACTATTGTATCGCTCGACTGCATAAAATATTTACGAACTCAATTTAGCATAACGAAATGTTTTTCGTCTTTTAGTTTATTAGCTGACTGACTGAAGGATGAACGTGTGTGTACGGCAGGATATGCTGGAGTACAGTCCGCTCCATTGATTATCAAGTCAGTGGCGCTCTTTGAGTTATGTTCGTGCCGTGCAGAAACCATTAATTAAATGCCATACCGATGGCCCCTAATCAGCCAGTGTCATTTGTCTGTGCGTTGCCAATCATTTGTCCCCAAGAAAATTCAGGGCAATGCATCAAAGTGCGCTGTCTGCCCAGGGGAGGCGCATTGAATACATCTATTGGGAATGCCTTTCTGTTAGTTTCATCATGTAAGAGCTTATATATAGTATATATGTATATGTTATATATATATATATATATATATATATATATATATATATATATATATATATATGTATATATATATATATATATATATATATATATATATATATATATATATATATATATATATATATATAATGAGCGTTGCAGTGTGTAGCTCTAAATCTGAGCAGACATCCGGTTGAGCGTGCGAGGTTTATTGTTGACCAGTGCCGGACATTCTACAGAGACGAAGACAGCTACACTGGAAGAAATTTCCTGCACTTTGCTCAAATTCAATACAGATTTTTGCAAGAGTTTAAAAATTTGAGCAAAATTCTATGAATTCATTGAGTTGCATCGAATCTTAAAGTAGAATTAAAAACTTTTCACTTGAGAAATCAAAAATGTTGACAAGTTTGTAGCAACTAAGTTAGTTACAGGTTAAGTCCATGTATCAGGTGTCTTCTGCAGCAACTAAGTTGGTTGAATCCATATATATTGGAACGATAGAGAGAGATACATAAGCTTTAATTGCTGGACAGAGACGAAGGCAGCTTTGCTGGTAGAAAATTCGTGCACTTTGCTCAAATTCTTTTTCAATTTTTCAAGAAGAAATAAATTTATTAAGAAATTTATGATTTATGATGATTATTCTTTGAATTGAATTCTTATTGAATTTAACTGAAACATATTTAAATGTATAAGGTTCAACTTTATACATTATAGATATATAAATCGATTTCATTTTTTAGCGTGTATCAAAAGATATGCATATATATATACATATATAACATATAGATATACATATATACATATGTGTATATAGCTATATACTGCAGTTGTCTCTCTGAGTGTGTGTGCGTTTGGAAAACAAGTCGCGGATCGCGTCCTCGGCAAGGGTAAAAATAAATTACTTTAAACGGTTTCGAATAGCAAATTGCAGATTGTCATTTCAAAAGACATACCTTGCCACACATATCAGTGTCAATGGCTAGGGACTGTCTGTTGGCTGGGGCACGGGGAGCGGGCTCAGATCTCTGTCTCTCTGTATGTGTGTGTGCAAAACTTAAAATGACGAATGACCACAAAACAACAAACACACACACAAACACACACACATACACACACAGTCTTGGGCATAGGGATAAGGGTTCTGAAATCGGGATCAGAAGAAGTAAAGCCACGAACGGCAATAATAAAAACTTCAAAACAGCATTTTCGCCAGAATTGAGATTGGGTTGAAATTTTTATAATTGAGTTTGAGTTTGAGAGTTTGAGCAGATTTTGTATTCCTTTTTCGCATATATTTTCGTTAATCTCTTCTTTTGTCCCAAGCGGGCGACTCTGGCCAGCAATCAGCAATCAGTTAGGAAGTAAGCAAATTAAAACGATCCAAAGTGGAACAAAGTGCGCGCGTTGCACATAAATATAGAGCTCAACTAGTGCAGCTTTTGTGAAAACAGAGAAAAACACAGAAAAAAAAACACCGCTATTGCTGTTGAATTATTGACATCTGTTGCTCAGACGCCAATCGGGCAACAGATTACGAGCAGCAGCAGCAGCAGCAGCAGCAACAAGCAACTGGGGGCATGCCACATGCAGCATGCAGCTTCTCGTCATTATGCATGTTCGAACATTGTACACACACACACACACACACACACACACACATACACATAGAGTGTGTGTGCACTGTGCACTTTACTCGATATCGTTATGGCCATGTAGAGCTGGCCAATAATAAGTACGAGTGCAGCACAGCCAACAACTTCCAACTCCCAACTCACAGCTTCAGCAGCTTTAGCTGCAGACAAATGCAATTTCGCTGTCCGATCATCGATCCCTTCTGTTTTTATGCTCGCATGTGGTGCACTATACCAATATATGTTGGCGGTGGTTCGGTGGGGCAGTTGATGTTGTCGTCGTCGTCAATCGTCGCATCGGCTCCAGGCTGAGGCTGTGGCTCAGTCTGAAGACCATTGGCACTGACGCCCTCTCTCCCCCGCTCTCCCTCTCTCTCTCTCTCTCTCTCTCTCTCGCTCTTTGCCCCCGCCTCTACCTCTATCTCCAGCTTGGTTTTTGTTTTGGCCTAAGCTGATGCTGCTGCTGCTGCTGCTGCTGCTGCTGCCATAGTATCAAGAGCGTGTAGCAAAATTCGTGCCGTGACCGCCCCTTTCAATTCTGTATTATCAGATTAGCTCTTTTCATAAGCCATTTGTTGTTGTTGCTGTAGCTGGCGTAATGCTATTGACCGCTAGCATTAAGTTACGAGCCAAAGTTAAGCCAGCCGGCCAGCTAGCCAGCCAGCCAGCTAGCTGGCCCAGCCAACCCAAGCCAGCAGCCATATGATGCTCTATGATGTTGTTGATAATAATAATGATAATAATAAAAATGAAAATAAAAATAAAAATAAAAATAATACTAATAATAATAGTAATAGCAATAATAATGATGCTGATCATCACGACAGGTGTAGCTAAGAGCCAATGCTAAATATCATAAGAGTCCAGCTTAGTCCACGATTTGGCCATAATTATGCATAACAGCAGCAGCAGCAGCAGCTCAATCCGCGCTTAGTTTAATTGAGCTTGATTTTTAAGCATTTTAACTAGCATTGAAGCTAAGCTTGTAAAAGCATCAAGTGTTTGCCAACTTAATCAAACGGCTCTGAGCTGCTAGTTGAAGTGGATGGCGCAAAACGATGGGAAATCGGTATAATATATGCTTTAGATGACTTTTGTTTTTCATACCACATATAGGCAGGCGAGCTTACAGAGGTATGCATTATATTGATTAGTATCGGGGGTTATGCATACTTCTATCTCTTTGACTTCGCCCGACTATACTCGACCATATAGATAGCTGATCCTGTTTTAACTATATTCAATATATATGTATATAAATCTGCATCAGCTGTGTTTAAGGACTATATCATAGAGATGCCATAGCAATTATTGCACTCTATTATAAATGTGATCTAATTTGTGAAAAGTCTACTTAGTATTGGCTGACTTTATCAGATTTAGTTACACTGTTAGAAAGAAGTACAAGATTTGTTCTTTGTATTTATATTTATTAAAATCACATCTTTATACTAACTTATACATAAATATATTAATATGGAAGTACTTAAGATTATATTCAAGTATAGAATTATTCAAGATTAAGTCGAACTGTTTAAAAAGATTTGCATTAAAATTATAACATGTTATCCTACATCGTATCATATGATATATGTATATTATATTATTTTATATCATATCATATCATATCACATCATATAATGTCATATAAAATATATCTTACATATATTACTCTATCATATCATATCACAACGTTTCATATCATCTCATCTCATATCATATATAAAGTGTGAAAATTCCTTGACTTAAACGCGTTCTACGCCATGGCAGGTAACCTTTGCTGTTTGGTGTCAATCAAAGCTATTATATAGGGCAAAAAAAAAATAGAAAAAAAAACTTAAGAGCTACACACACACACACACACTTATGTACACCCTTATATAACATTTAAATTTTGTTTTTTGTTTGTTAACGCCACAAACTTTCAATCGGTTGTCGCATCCATTTGCTGTTATAAGCTGAGGCGTATTGCTCCTGTTGTTGTTGTAGATAATAATTATGTTGTTGTTGTTGATAATGATGATGTTGCTGTTGGTGTTGGAATTGCTGCTGCTGGTGTTGCTGATGTCGTTGGTAGTAATTGTTGTTGCTGTACCGCTGCTGCTGCTGCTGTTGCTGTTGCTGTTGTTGCTGCTGCTGCTGCTGCTGCTGGGACTGCGACTGAGTCTCACCCTGTGTCTGATGGTAAGGCGCTGATAAGGTGCCCTGATGCTGTGGCTGATGCTGTTGCTGATGCTGTTGCTGGTATCGTTGAGCCGCGGCCGTTGTCATAGCCAAAGTACCCATGCCCATGCCCATGCCCATGCCAACGCCCATGCCAGCACTTAGGCCAGCTCCAATCGCATGCTGGCCGCTCTGCATCATGATTGGATGCTGCGGCTGTGCTGGCTCTGGCACGATGGGAAAGTAGGCAGCGTGCGGCTTGAAAAGCTGCGCATAGAGCACAGCCGCCGCAGCTGGATTGTTGGTCAGCTGCTGATAAGGATGCGCATAGCCATGACTCTTGCCATGAGCGGCTGCCTTATTGCGGCCCAGCAACGAGTTGTTGCTGCGACGCAAACGGCCCGTTGTCTCGCCAATGGTCAGATCCTCGGCATACGGATCCAGGGCCCAGTAATGACCACGTCCCGGATCGTCGAGGGCGCGCGGCACACGCACAAAGCACGGATTGAGGCTCAGATTGTGGCGTATGGAGTTCTGCCAGACACTCTTGTGATTCTGATAGTAGGCAAAATTATCGGCTATCCACTTGCAGATGCCGCTCAATGTCAATCGCTTCTCCGGACTCCGCCTTATGGCCATCACAATTAACGCGCTATACGTAAAGGCGGGCTTTGCATCCGACATGCTGTTGCTATTGCTGCTGCTGGCTGTGGGAGAATGGGTGTTGCCATCTTCAGAGGATGCATCCTCGGAGCTATTGCAGGAATCACTCGGACTGGAGCTAATATAATATTTGTGCGCCTCGTCTTTGGCTTCCACCTCGACGTCGACCGGCTGCTCCTGCTCCTCCTCCAGGTGCGTGCTGGAGAGCAGCGAACGTATGGAGAAGCTAGACTGGAATACAGGCGCAGTATCCATGATATGAATGCTCTTCCGATCTGATGTGTTTGCGGTAAATGTTCTCAATTGACTGTGATGGACTGTCACTTGACATGGTCTATTTATTCAAGCGGCAACTTGTACCGGGAATCGAGAGCGAATGTGCGCAAGCTGCTGGATTACGACTCTATATCCTGCGCCATAGATTAAATTCGATTTGGCCGGCCGCCCTTGTAATCGTTACTGGGCTACAACTGCAGATCAATGAAAGCCAAAGCCATGGGATTCATTCATTGATCCCAGCTGAATCACACACAGCTACTTAGTTGACAAATTCGAACGTTTTCGGGATTAGCCAACAGCTTTTTAAATTGGATTAATTCTACCTGCCCAACACTCCCATTCTCGGCGCCCGTGGCTCGAGCTCACTGTGCTGAAAAATCCTTTCTATCTTCTGTTGGCCTGCCTGTCTGCCTGCTTTTCCATTCGTCAAAGATCTATGAAATCAGGAAATATTTGTAAATGTTCGTGATCTCTATAGAGTGTTGTACTTAGCCTATGCATTGGGCAGAAGAATTATTATTTTACGTTCTACAATACTATTGCTATTATTAATTGGCCCTTTAGACCAACATATAATATATTGAAGTAAACTGTGAAGAATATACTTTTAAGATCAACATCAATAAGGGAATTACCTACACCGATTGCAGAGTATCTGCCAATTAGCGTTTCTCATTGAAAATGTAAAAGTAATATTTATAATGCTTTTCAATATTAACATTGTTATATTCGAGAACAAAACATTAAAAATCAAGACAGTCAAGGTAGCGTCAGTATAGCTCCGCTATAGCTATACTAATTAAAGCAATTAATATGCCAGTCTTTACCCAAAAATGTTATAATTGAGCTTAGTTCTATGGTAATAACCAGGAATGGCGTACTCTGAAAACTATGCTCCACGATGTATATGAAATAGTTACGATGCGATTCAACGCCTCACTGACTACTGCAAGGTCCTCGGTAACAAATTAGTTTTGCAGTTGGCAGGAGTGCATTATCAGTTTTTTTGGCTGCCGCATCTGTATGGCGGCGATTGTGCTGTGCAAAACACGGTCCCGGAACCGTAAACAGACCCAAACTGTGCAACACACCCAAGCCCAAAACCAAACTCGAACCGAGAGACCGAGACCACATTTCCACCCACTGCCACTGGCAGACCAAAATTTAACAATTGCACGTTAGGGGCTAGACATAGACTGCATTATCCGTGGCATCCAAGGTGTCTATATAGCGGCATATGAGTACTGTACATGCATACATACACACACATATGTATGTATGTACATACATGCATGCATGCACACATATGTATGCATGAACATACGAGCAAACTATACTGATATTTACCTGTCTGCTTGCCCTGGCAATTCCTTTGTGTACACTGCTAGAATTATGTAATACATTTTGTAGTTCTATATGTCCCAATACACATACACATTCACACATATATATGTATCTATATAACATATATTCATAGACCAAAAACTGTAACTACTTATGCATACCCTGTACAAAAATGAATAACAAAGTTGATGTCATTATTTAGCAGCTCATAAGGTGGCTGTGTTGAACTGGATGATTTGGGGATTGGGAAATCGTAAGACAATCGGTGAGATTTTGCGAGACCCACAATCTGCGCGCCTGCTTACAGCTGTGCGCTATTAGCGATTTCTCGAAGATAGATCTAAATATAATGCTTATTACAAAATTTGGCTGTCTAATTGGCTGTCAGTCACACTACTATTTTTATGAACACAGCTGCATATATGTATATACATAAATATGTATATATATTCACATGTATCACAGAGTTTTGATACACACTTTTACCGGGTATTTCATGGTTGGTTATCACAGAGCTTCAATATACACTTTTACTGGGTAATCATGAGTTGGGCAAGTGTGTTGTCTGCTTGTTTGTCTTAAAAGCGTTGCAACTAGAGCCATAAAATACCAAACACGCTCATCAGTTGTTCACTGTGTGTGCGTGTGTGTGTGTGTGTGTGAGTGAGTGAGTGTATCTGTGATTTGGGCACAAAAGTGCAGAATTACGTAGCTTCCACAAAGCGGCCCATAAACAAAAGTTGAATTGCATCTAGAACAACATTATCCATGTAATATTGTCATATCTCTGAGCTGTAAGTGCAAGTGTGTGAGTGTGCAGGTGTGTGCGTGGGGCAACTGTCGCCTATTATACATATGTATAATTGCAATATGTATGTTATATATGTGCATGTATGTGTGTATGTATAGAAACTTGCACATATGAGTTGGAATAAAGTAGCAAATGAAATGCAGTCAGAAAAACTAAGTACAGAATATATATAGACACACATATGTATGTGTGTGTGTGTGTGTGCCGCCATATGGTGGCATATGCAACTGTATGTGTGTGCTGCATATGTAAGCTTAATGTAAGGGTATGTAAGCGGCAGGGAGGCGGCTCTGAACGTGCCGTGGTTACGGATATGGCGTTGGTGTTGCTGCTGTTGGTTGCCTTTGTTGTTGTTGTTGTTGTTGTTACTGCGTGTCCTGCAGGCTTAACGATAACATTGTGGCAATTTTATTTGCCCACAATCTGTTGTTATGCCTCGAGTACGAATACGAATACATATACTGCAGGCCGGAGCCCTATGCCCAGCGAGATAGAGAGACAGAAAGAGTGAGAGAGAGAGAGAGAGAGAGAGAGACAGCGGGACTTTGCCAAACAGGAAGGAAGAGAACGAATTTCAGCGGAAGGAAACACTAAAATGTTACTTTAAATAAATTGCACTACTCGTACACACCGTACACTCTATTATTTTCTCCTAAGGGAGGCCAATGCATTGCACTGGCAATGGCGTCGACGACGATGACGAGGACGAGGACGACGACGACGACGACCCAGGGGTGACATGGACAACCACAAGTCCGGAGATACTTTTATTTATATATACATATATATGGATGTGTGTATGTGCATATGTGTATCTATATAGATAGCGCTGGGTAACAACAACTACCCACATGTGGGCCCAAGTGCGATTGCGAATTCAACCCATTCGATGCATTTATTTATTTGGACACTGAACGCCCACGCGGAGGCAGCTAAATTTACGAGCCATTTTAATCGATCTGAAATTAAAATCGCATGCCTAGCAACCCCCTAAATTGTGCTAACCACAAGTTTGCATTTTACCAATGGCATCCTAATAAGTATCAACGCCAGACCTCTGACCTATGCCAAAGTTGCCATTTATTTCACATAACATTCGAAATCGAAATTACACTTTGAACAGCTTTAATAATTGCGAAATATTTGAAGAGTTTTCAGCGTATTTGATACAGATGATATAGGGAAAGTTCTATTTATGCTTATCCTATATCTATAAGTTGTCTAATCATAGTTTTACTTGGTACAATTAATTTTTTGAATATTTAGTTATATTCGACTACAATTACTTTGCTTAGTAAATACCAGATCTGCATATATCTCAGTTTTGTAACTTCGACCACAAGACCTAACTGAGCTATTTGGACAGCCCATCTACGTATGACTTATGCTTACGCTCTTTGCACCAGCTGTATGTATACATATAAGACCCACTGTTATAGTTTTCAACAAATGTTTTATTGGGTTCTTCAAGAGCTGGTATTAAAAGTATATATAACTTTGGTCAACAATTTTATTCTGTTTATGCTTGAATTAGAGCCTGAATTCTCGTTGCTACTTTTGCTACCTTAACGAATTTGACTAGTAGAGCACTTATAACTATTAATTTTGACTTCATTTTCAGCTGAGATAAAAAACTACAAAAAAAAGAAGATTTTTCACAGGGATTAGCCTACTGATAGCTCTTCATTTATGAAGAGCTATGCTAAAGCATTCAAAACTATGAAAAGCGCTGCAGTCGGGAGTGTATGACGAGGTGATACCCTGAACCCAGAGCATAGCTGCTATTCCAAATCTGCTTCTCTGCTTCTTTTATACATACATGACAAACAGCACATGCACACGTTTATATACACATGCACATACACACGCACACATAAGCGAGCGCTCCACTGCAATGTGGGCTTTTGCTATGGGAAATTAATTATTGAATAGCTTTTGTCCTAGATACACCTTGTCTACCTTTATGATGAAATTACTGCGTTTTGACGGATGGACAGACAGATGGACAGACGGGTGGTCGCACGGACGGACAGAAGGACAAATTGACGGACGGACGAACGGACAGGCAGACGAGTAGACAGACGGACGGATGGAGGGACGGACAGACAGATGACCAGACAGACATGTAAAAGAATAGACGGGCATGACTAGATCGCCTTAGATTGGCGTCCAGTTCAAAAACATAACGTATATACTATATGGGGTCTATTGAAAGTTGATAGATAGATATATAGATTCATCCCAGCTGCTCCAATTTGCTCCAAATAGAAAAATGCATTATTTGTTTTTTGTTTTTATATTTTTCATGATATTTTATTGCAAACATATATAGCTTAAATATGAGTTGAAGGTATTTGCCTGGTTACTGCTTCAGAACTATCCCACTATATGATACTCTAGGATTCTCGTAAAAGAAGGCAACAGAAAAAAAAAAAAACATTTATATAAACTAGAAAGATAGATCATATCGATACAGTAATTGGTAATCAGTTTTATTTGCCCCATTGAAAGCATTTTGTTCTTCATCATCATCATCATTATGATCGTTGACTCGTTTTCAATTTGTTATCATACAACTTGGGATTTTCCGTACAAATCAATCACAAAAAAAAAAAAAAAAAAAAAAAATTAGTAGTAGTAGTTGTAGTTGACACCACCCACCCACACATATCTATGTTAAGTATGCGCTTAGAGGCTATGCTTACATAATCGAGTATCACTAACAATATATATCGTTATTAATTAATATATTAATTTGCTTTATTATTCACTTGCTCTTCTCATCAATATCATTATAATACGTATTATCATTATTATTATAATGACGATTATTATTATTATTATTAATATTATTATTCAATTCTCTACAATTTCATGCTTGTACACAAAACAACAGTTTTTATAAATACAAGTTCAAAAAAAAAAAATGGGGGTTTCATTATTTTATTTATATATATATATATATAATTTTATATATATATAGATATATATATATATATATATATATATAGAAAAAAAATGCTAGTTGATCCATCTAATATTTTATATTAGCCTAGTAAAAGTATTGTTTATAATGAGCGCCGGCGAGCCAAGCTGCAGTTTGGATTGCGAATTCTTCCTTCTCCTTCTGTGATCGATAAGTCGACCTATCGTTTAATCGATTATGATTATGAGCAATGCTGTGTAGTCCTAAGTTTTAGCCTGATATTGCATGAATGAATTGTTGTTGTCCGACGACGATCCTTCAGTGATAAAATGCCAGCGCCTTGGCATAGTACGAGGTACATGGTCATGATATGCGATCTGGCGACTGCCGCTGGCTCTGTCCGGCCTCCTCGCCGGCCGCCTGCATGTGCATGTGTGTGTGCGCATGCGTATGATTCGCCTGTGCATCGTATTCGGGCGAACCAGAACCAGAGCCCGAACGCGGACGCAAACCCATCAGCGAAACGCTATCGCAGCCGCGTCCACCAACGGGCGGTGTTATCGAGTGCTGGGAATTGGAATCGGAAGAGGTGCGACGGCAGAACGGACTGAGAGCACTGGCACCCGCCAGCATGTGGGGCGTCAAGTGAGGGAAGCGCGGCAGTCGCAGACCGGGGAAGAGCAGCGGATTACTGGTATGGTTAAGTAACAGACGTGGATCGGTTGCCGATATGAAGGCATTCGGATTCGCATTCACATTGGCATTTGGATCTCCAAAGCCGACCGGCACCTGGCCATGGCCGGCATGAAAACGATGCTGCAGTGCCTCAAAGCAGAGCGGCATGCTCAGCCCATGGGCGCCAGCGCAGATGCGTGCCAAAATCTCGGCGTGAATGCTGCTGGGCATGCCGCCAGCTGCGCTAACTGGACCGCCAGCAGCGACGCCAGCATTGCCGAAGGCCTTGTTATTGTTGATGTTCATCAGCTCCAGCAACGGATCAGGTGGCAGCAGCAGATTGTGCTCGTCGCTGGTGGAGAGCAGCTTGCGATGTAAGTTAAGGTTCGAGCTGTGGCGATCGCGGCTGCGCTTCGAGGGGAAGGCCGCATTGCAGCCGTCGATGTTGCATTTGTGATGGAGCTTCAGGTGGACGCTTTGGTAGTGGGTCTTCAGGTGGAAGTGATTTTGAAAGATGTCACCGCAGGCGGTGCATTTCAATGGATTCTCCTTGTCGATGGGTACTTCCGGTTCGGGCTCGGGCTCGGGTTCGGGCTCCGGTTCCGGTTCCGGCTCAGGCTCGTGTTCCGGCTCTCGTTCACGCTCGGCTTCCGCCTTGATGCTGCCATTGGAGTCGCCGCCCTTGTTTGCCATGTTCTCAGTCAATATAATATTATTGTTGTTGCTGCTCTTGCTTAAGCAATCATCGACTGCCGTACGCCCAAAGCCGGGCTCATCATCGCCCAACAGTTCCTGTTTGATGCGCATATAGCGATTCTCGTCCGCATCGGCGCCATAGCTTAAAGCCAGCTCATCCAACGGCTCCTGCTTGATAATCGAACTACTCGCCGTGCTCAGCGATAGATCTAGCGTGCCAACTGCCTCGTCTTGCTGCGAGTATGCATTCCTGGCTGTTGCCACGTCCGCCGTCCGCTGAAGAACTTTTGGCTGCTGCACCTCCTCCGCGCCCTCGTCGTCTTCAAGCTCCATTTTAATGTGCGACTTGGCCTCGCTGGTGTACGGCGTTAGCGGGGGCGAGGGTATCGCCTTGGTGGACTCTGTGGAGCCGGTTAACACCTCGGCTTCTTTGGCTGTTGCGTCCGTTTCGATTGCTGCAGCTGCTGGTGCCGCTGCTGCTGCTGCTGCCGCCGCTGCATCGACATCGTCATCGTTGAGCTTGATCTTCTTAATGGACAAATCGGCGGCCACATCATAGTTATCCAGTGAATTGTCGCAAGAGTTCTCATCTGATTGCACGGTGCAGCGCACCGGATTTTGGCTTTTCCGTTTACGTTTGCTCGCTGGCGTCTGGCCGAGGGCGTGCGACGAGTCGGTGAGGCTCTGCGAATCCTCGTGCTGTTCATCAGCCTCCGGGCATGGCTCTGGTTCCGCTTTGCTCGGACAGGGGCTTGGCTGTTGTTGTTCTTTGGTTTGACTGTGACTGTGAATGTGGCTGTGACTGAGATTGTGACTGTGACTGAGATTGTGACTGTGACTGTGACTGTGACTGTGACCGAGACTGTGGCTGGAGATGGCCGAGGTGGAGCGCTCGTCGCTCTCATTGTCATTGTCCAGCATATAATCATCGTGGCTGTGCTTGTCCTTATCGGGAATGCTGTCCAGTTCATCTCCGACCACAACAATGCCATCCCCATCGGGATCATCGTCATCATCATCACCATCACCGTCACCGTCGACGTCGTCATCATCATCGTCGTCATCGGGCATATGGATGCCCACCTCGAGTATCTCGTCATCGTCATCATCCTCATCGCCCGGCTCGAGCGCAGTCTTGCGACGCTGGCCCTCGTAGCGGCCGAGCATGCCATTGCTATCCATGTAGGATCGCCGCAGATACTCCTGACCGTGCTTCAGCTCCATGCCGCTCATCGCATGGTGCCGTAGATCGGGCGGCGGTGTCAGCAGCGGGAAGCTGCCAAACGGACCCAGTCCCGCCATGATGCCATTCGGTGCCTGCAGCAGCAGCGGATGCGGCTGGGCGCTGCGTCCGTCGTGCGGCGAGATTTTGCGACGCAAGTGCGGCGAATGGAGCTTGGGATTCGGATTGGCGCTGTGACGATTACGCGAACGCCTCGAGCTAAACATCATGCTGCAGCCATCTACCGTGCACTTGTGCATCTCGCGCAGATGCACCGCCGAGAAGTGTATCTTGAGCGCGCCCTTGTCGCAGAAGGTCTTCAGACAGACATTGCACTGGACGCGCTTCTTCCCAGTCACCGGATTGATGAACTGCGTGCCCAGATTGGCCGGCATCGAGCCCCACTGGCGCTTGCTGCCCGGCGAGTGTCCCGATTTGCGGCTGGCGCGCATATTCGAACCGGCACCAGAGCCAGAGGCCAGCGCCAGGCGTGTCATGCGCTGTGACCCGCTCGCCGGCTGTGTGCCCGACGCACTTGACGAGGAGCAGCTGCTGTTCGACTTGTCCCCGGCAACGGCAGCGGCCAAATGACGCGATTTGCTGATGCTCGGGTCCTCCGGCGATGTGGGCTGCCCGGTCTTGTGATGATGCGCATGCGAGTGCTGGTGATACTGGCTGTGACTGTGGCCGTGACCGTGACCGTGAGTGTGACTGTGATTCACCTGTGCGTGATTTGGCGAGTGCGGCCCATGGCCGTGACTAAGTTCTGCGACGCTGCCGGCCAACGACACCTGATTGTTGTTCGACTGTTGCTGCTGCTGTTGGTGCTGCAGCTGCTGCTGCTGCTGTTGCTGTTGCGGCGGTGGCGGAGGTGGGGGTGGCGGTGGGGGCAAGTGATACGGCAACGGATGCCCGGCCATGGCCATTGCGCTAAAGAACTGATTGCTCTGGGCAGCAGCAGCAGCAGCTGCCGCCGCCGCTGCCACCGCAGCGTTTTTCTCACCGGCTGTGGTCGCCTCATTGATGCGACGACGCGCCTGCGCCAACACCGCCGCCTGTTGCTGCAGATGGACGGCCTGCTGGTGCTGGTGGTGCACGAAGTCTGTGGCGTTCGGCGGCGCACCGAACGAGTTGATTTTGCGAAAGTCAAAGGGCTGCATATTCTGCAGATCGCTCAACGGATTCAGATGCGCTGTGCTCATGCTCGTTGCTGGCGGCGATGTGCCGGACCCAGAACCGGTGCCGCAAATGTTGCGCTCCCGCTCTCGCTCCCTATCGCGTTCGCGTTCGCGTTCCGTTGGCGATGGCGAGGGCGGGTTGCGAAAGTAGCTGGCGGATAGCTTCTGATGCAGCTGCGACTGGAAGTGCAAAAAGTGAGCGTTCATGCACTGCGTCTGGGACGGCGTCTGTGCATGGGCCTGAGCCTGAGCCTGGGCCTGGGATTGGGACTGGGTCTGCTGGGCGCCTGGGCCAACGGAGCCAGCGCTTAGTGCATGGCGTGTCGGCAACGGCAGCGGCAACGGCGGCGGCGAGCTGCGTCGACTGGGTGTCATAACCATGGGACAGCCGTTGGGACTCCTCACTTGCCGCTCGCTCGCAGCGGAGCGCCTGAGGTGCTCGATGTGCAGTCGATGATCATGGCCGGGCGGCAGCGGATAGCGATAGCCAAGCAACAAGCCTGGATAGTCGGATGGAGCGGCTCCAGCAGCAACAGCACCCGTACCACAATGATTATCTGTGTTGCGGCTGCGACTGACAATTGCCTGCTGTTGCGGATGTGTATGCGAATGCGGATGCGGATGCGAATGCGGATGCGTGTGCGACTGCTGCGACTGATGCGTATGCTTTTCCTGCCCAATATTCATCAAGAGCGTCTGCCTTACAAGCTACCGTTAATCTATATAGAGTTGTGACAATTCGTTAGACTAGACACAGATTTATATATGTATGTATGTTTCCCTTGCAGATCCTAATCGTTGATTCGTTGTTGTTTCTTCCAATATTGAGGCAATTTTCGAAGCTGCAATGAGAAAAACAAAAATAATATTTAGATTTTGTTAGTGACAAATGTAATATGAAATATGAAATATGCACAGGGAAATCGAGCTAATCCATGAATACTTCTATTTGCCTATCGAAATAATCAGTTCATTAAACTGCTGGCGTATGAAAGTCGCATAAAGAGGCGGACCTTTACAAAGAGCCAAAGAGAGGACGATGAAGAGGAACAAAGAGATATAGAGGAAGGAAGAGAAAGAGAGATGAAGATGGAGAGACTAAGCGAAGGAGACAGCGAGAGAAAGAGAGAGATGAGGAGAAACGGAAGGATATGATGAGAGAGCGAGGGGGAGGAGAAAGAGAGAGAGAGAGGGACAGAAAGATAAACAGAAAGAAAGTAAGAGTGTTGCTGAGAGAGAGGGAGAGAGAGAGAGACAGAGACAGAGAGAGAAAGAGAAGGAGAAAGAAAGAGAGAGAGAGAGAGAGAGACTGAGAAAGGAAGATAGGTGATAAAAGTTAGGTTACAAACTCTCTCTTGCTATATTCTCTCTGATTCTGGTTCTCTCTCTCTCTCGCTCTCCTTCTTCCTCGCGTTTCTCTCCCTCTTTCTCTGTTCTTCCCTGGAACAGATATGGCTTCAGCTTTATAAATTCATTAAAGTATCAAAATTCTTTAATTATTATTTATTATTTTCCATTCGCAATATATAATTAATTGTCACATGATTTGTAAGTTTAATAAATTATGATTTAAGGCTTATTCACTTGGCTCGCAAGCATTCGATTCGAATTCGTGTCATGTCATCGATGTGGTGCACAATTCCCGCCCCGTCCCGTCCTGCCCCGTCCCGCCTCTTGGGCAGTCGCGTTTGGGGCAACACGCACCCGTCGCTGTCTCCATGTGAAACATTGTCCACTGCTGATGCTCAAGGAGTTCCACCGAAAAGGCCTAACGAAGTGGCCAAAAGACCTCCCAGGCGCACCACAGCCAACTGCCATGTATTTTGCGTGTGTGTGTGTGTGCGTGTGTGTAAATATGATTATTTAAAAGAAAAATAAGAATAATGATGTGACAAATTCTGAGTGGACACTTCACGTTTTTAAGAGCGATGGTAACGATGCCGCACAGACAGTCACTGGACACACAGAGTGGACATTTGGCTGAACGAGCTGAGCTCTAGAGTTGCCCCGGCGTGACATGACAATGTACGCATACACACACACAGAAAGAGAGAGAAAGAGAGGGAGCGACAAGTACCAGTGCCAATACGAGAAGAAGACGCTGGCTCTGACGCTGACGCTCTGACGGTCTTCGTGCTGTCGACCATGGCCACTTCCACTTCAAATTCCCATGTCACATTCTTGTGCGCCGCACAAGAGGCGATCTCCATGTCGATGTCTAGCCAAAGACCGCCATGGCACCAGCCATAGACTCAGCCCCTCCAACCCCAACAAAGTCGCACAGTCGTCGCTCGTGATCGCGATCGCGATCGCCATCGCCATCGCTGCGACTTGGATACGCAAATTATGATTGGGAACGGCCTCGTCATCATTCAACATCCAGCTCCTAAATGGTAAGCAGCATTAGCTGATCATTAAGCAACGCGGCGAGCACAAATTGCGCCTAATATTACCTAAATAGGTATATCGAATACTATGCGTAATACCGATAACAGCAACAACATGTTGCCGCAAATGTGTCAACATGAGCTGTGCTGAGGCAGAGTGTAAACAATTAACTGAGACAATTTGGTTTCATTTTAATAAATGAGTGTACGACTTGCTCTGGCTTGAACATATTGCGACTTAGAAGAAATTAAAACAGACCAATTTCATTGGAGTTAAAGATTAGTTTTAGTTGCTTCAAAAGTGAAGCCATTCATAGCAACGTCAACCAGCTCCGGACAGCGGGCATAACTGTAACCAAATGACTTCAACTCTAGATAAGACAACTATAGATAACTGAAACTATTCAGAGTTGCTAAAGCTCATAGAACTTCTATCAATATTCAATTTCATTGCTTCCGAACAGCGAACGAGTATTATGCAGTTGCTTACGCCCGATTGCCAAGCTGCCATTGAAAGTTCTCGGATATACAGCAGATTACTTAAGCACTGTACAATGTCACTTTCAATAAATAATATTGTTATTGACAAATGTACTTATGTATGTCTATAAGTAGATACAGGTATACAGATGTGTATTTACACGTGTGTGTGCGCATGTTTGTTTGCTTGTGTTTCTCTTTGAAGCTCGTATTGTTTCGATATTATTGTTATTACGACAATTGCTTGTTGTTTGTCGTCTGTGGGCAGTTTGCATGACATATGTCATCTCGGGCAAGTCATTTAAATACTGCACAAATTGTATTTTAATTGCCACCTGTTCATAAATGCTGTTGTTGCTGTTGCTGCTGTTGTAATGACATTTATTTCGATTACGCCAAGCTCAAAGCCCAGTTTACTTGACGCTCTTGGCGCTGGCCACTTGCCCAGCAGAGATGAACGCTGGCCAAGTTTTAATTGCTTTCGGCTGAGACATATACATAAATATATATATGTAATGTATATATATATATATATATATATATATATATATATATATATATATATATATAAAAATCTATATATGTATCTGTCTGTATGTCAGTCGATTTATTTGGTTTCATTTGAAGCGGTTGCCAAACAAGTTCTCAGCTTTGCCTTTGCCGCTTGTTGTTGTTTATTGAAATATTTGTGTAATTATTTCAGGCGTTGCCCATATTTAAAATTAAGTGACATTTTTTTGAGCGTGAATCGATGTGCTTTAGCTAAAACCGATTTTCTATAATCAAAATTTCCGGTTCTTATGCTTTTCATAAATCACATTTGACACAAACAAATTCAATTAAAAAACTTTTTGACTTCCATTTGGTTATGTCAACTGGTTCTAATGAAGCACCTTTACTTTCCCTAGAAACTCATTAAAATTTCATAATTCTCAAAAAGACCACCAAAAATTAAAGCAGAAATATTCATCTCACGGCTTAGCGCTGCCAGACCAGACACCAATCATTTTTATTGGCTTTATATATATACATATATATATATATATATATTTATATATGTGTATTTTATTTTAAAGGTAACGCATTTCGAAGGCCATAAAGCAGAAGCCATAAATGCGTGTTAAAGTCGACCAACAAAAATTTCAAATGTCAACCATTAAACGAACCGAATGTCCCAAAAGATGCCGTAAAGACGCAGTCAGTAGTTGGCCGAAAGGGAGAGAGCGAGGGAGCCCAGAAGCGACAGCGTGTCGTATTCTCTCTATTTTGTAAAACTTAATTTATTAAACACATAAAAAGTGTCAACACGGCTTGCTGCATATAAAATATATGTATATACATTCACATGGTATGTGTGTGTGTTGTGTGCTGGTCAAGCCGGCAGCCGGCAGCCGGCAGCTAACGCTCCAACGCTCCAATCTTCCCATGGCCTCCCTCCGCCGTCTGTGGCCGAGCCAAAGCCGCCAGCAGCGTGACCACCGCATCACTTCAGTTTTGATTATGAACGCCTCTGATCGCCTCCGACTGCCGCCGAACAAAGCTTAACAAAGTGATTTCAACAAAAATTTTGTTTTTTTCTGCTGTTTTTTTTTTTTTTTTTTTAATATGCAAATCGCTTTAGGATCGTTGACGGACGCCGCTGTTGCATTGCCAACAGCAACAGCTACACCGCAACAACAACAACATCCAGAGGTGGGAAGCTAAGGCAACAACAGAGCGCCAACAGACGTTGGCATCCATGTGAGTGCTCAATGGCAGGACATGGACACGAACATGGACATGAACAGGGACATGGGCATGGGCATGGGCATGGTCGTATGGGCTAGGGGTAGAGGCGCTGGTGGTTTTTGGTTCTGGCTCTGACACATTTTGGGCGACAAATGCATATTCATCTTCAGCGACTAAGACTGTGGCGCTACTTGTACCCGGTTCCCCATGTCCGAGCCGATCAGTTGTGAATGTTTTCGTTTTCTTTTTGGGAGCACAGCAGGAGCTGGCATTCTCCGTATTGTTCACAGCTTTGTAAGACCCTTGGCTCACTGAACGCAATTTAAAGCTGGGCCTTGTGTAATTGAATCAAGCACCAAAGATGCTCAGCGAACCAAATCAACAGATAGCAAATGGAAAACGAACGAACACGATCGGTAGGGCGGCAAGGTGTGAATTTGCCACTATGTCCTAAATATAGCCACCGAAAGGTAGACAAGTGAAGTTGAAATGCATAAGATCGATGATGACAGTGCTTCTACACATAATCGATAAAGCAGGAGGTAAAAATATTTCACTATTTCTTACTGAACTCTATCATTTATTTTTATAGGTATTTAAAGGTCTACATGGTCAACAGTGATATTGCTTAAGACATGTGGCAAATCCGATCGAAATTCGATATGTTTATCGATACAAATTTATAACAATTGTTGTCTATATACTTTAAATTTGACACGATTCACAGATAATTTGGCAAATGCCTATCGCATACAGCTGAGCTAAGGTATTTTTGCTTTTTTTTTTTCTTAGTTTTATTTGCAAACTTTTTATCGATATTAAAACTATGTTCATCGATAATTGCGATGGCATTGCTCTTCAATATTGATCGACAGTTTCGGTAGCAAAATTCTTGTATCGATTATATGATAACAGAATTTGTAACGATAATTTTGATAGCAGAAATCTTTGTATTATTATCGTTATAATTTCGGTCACAGTTGGCTATATGAAATATATAACTAAAACTTTCAAAACTGCTTTAGAACCCAAAGTCACATTTGATATTTAAATATTCAATTCAATTTCAAGTTTTGTGTAAATCGAAAATTGTGTGAAGGCTCCAAAATGCCAAATAACCTTTGTGGAGCTGCAGTTTACGCCCTCCCTTGCTGTGGCGTCGTCAACCTGACGACAAATTTATGAGTTATGATACGCTCGCTTGGCCACAGGTAAGCCAAAAGCCCTGAAGACAGACAGAATCCAAAAACCAAGGGAGAGAGAGAGAGTGAGACAGAGACGGACAGAAAGACTCGTAAATACATTGGCATATAAAACGGCATTTGGTGAAGAAGAGCCAAAAGCGAAAGATACGATGCAATACGAGAGACACAAAACGATACGAAACGATACGATACGAACTGAACCGAACTAAACTGAGCTGAACCGAACCAAAGACAAGAGCCCATTCTTATATCTTATTTGTAGCCGGGAGCGAAACAAACGATTGATTGAAGGCAAGGCGGCGGCTTTGTTCATGTGCTACAACCATCGCATTTAATGAGATTTATATCAGTTTTTAATAGCTTTGTGACTCTATTGTGTTGCCCCGGTATCTGAGGCGCATATCTCAGGGCATCTTGGTCCGCTTAAGATATGCTACGAAACAATAAAAATTAGTCTGTTGTAACATTGTCAAAAACGCCTATGAGTGACCGGCAGAAAGGTAACATGAATGCATAAAAGCTACAACAGCCACACAACAGACATAATCTTTGCCAGCAAAGCTTCAGATCAGTAAGAGGCTGCTGCAGCCATCGATACTTACATATTGAGAAAAATGCATAGGCCTCCCAAATCAACATCTGCAAAGAAAGATATTAAGTACAAATTAGTTCAATGAAATATGATTGGTTTTATATGAGACAATATTAAAGTATAGATTATAGATTAATATACTACTCACATAGTCCAAAAAAGCTCAAAAGCTAATAATGTTATCGATACAATAAATTATTGACATAAATGATAACTTTTAATAATCCAGCTGCACCATGCACCATGTAATATATCGATAATAACGATATCGATAAACTAATCTATATTAGACTGATATACCTTTGTGATATCGATAACAATGTTATTGATAGTCTGACAATACACAAATCAAACAAATATTGCTATTAATGGCAGATCAAATACTTGTTCATATTTCACTTTCACTCTCGATTAGAAATGTAGTACAAATACTCATTTGTAGTTATCGATAAGAATGCTATCGATAGTCAGAAAACACACACACACACACATATACTCACAACCTCTCAATGACAATCAAATGCTCTGTTTGTTAGACATGTGAATATTTTGCTAGCACATTTGTAATGCGGCATAAAGCGAATGCCATGAAATGGTGTTAATTCAAATCAAATGACAAAATATAATAAACGACCATAAAATTTAATCCGAGTCTTCTCTAATGCGACACGGCAAAAATGTGCTAAGTGCCTTGTGCAAAGACAAGATCCCACGACATTCGCTCGCCGACAGATTGTAAACTATTCGTAGATGTTAGAGAGTTGTCTGTCGACCAGCTTCGGGGATATTTGATGTAATAAATATGCGATAATTTGTGAAACATTTACGTTGGCTATCGATAAATAAGTATCGATTTGTCATATGAAAAAAAAAAAACAGAAAAAAAACACACAGCCAAGGCAGAGTCAAGTTGACAGCGTTTGACACAAAGTGGAAAATAGAAAACCAATTAAACTGGCTAATCAAATATTATTGTCATTAGCACTATGAAAAAAAATTTAAACGGCTTATTAGCAGTACCATTTAGGTATTATTGTCAGCTATCGCAGCACTGTGCTGTCTGCCCGACTATATAGGTGACTTGACGATATAGATTCAGTGTGAAGTGGGAAAGAGTTTTATAATATTCAAAGAGATAGCAATTTCGGATAAATTTTTAGGCATAAAGGTACAAATTCTTTTTGTCTTCCAATCGATATATATATATCTACTAACTTTTCCGATTAATCTTTAACAACATTTTGTTACCTAATCAAAACTTCTACTAAATTGCTTAACACAAATCGAAATGACTTACTTTTCTCTAGTTGTTGGATATTTAAAGGTCGTGCATGTCCGCCATCTATCTACATTTGTTCACTTCTCTCTTTACTGGCCTATTCTCAAGTTTGTTTGGCTTTAAAACTTGGACAGTTAGCAGCTTAAATTCGTTTTTAACAATGCAAATATTGTATATAGCAATTAGCAGTATTATCAGATGTGTATTATATTTTTTCTAAAAAGGCACATGTCAACGTCGGAGATACGTGAATATGAATGTGAATGCATGAATACTCATAAACGATTCAAATGATCAAATGAAAGAAGAAGAGGAAACATGAATTGACAGTTGATAAGTTGATGGCAAAACTGTATGTGTGAGTGTGAGCGCGTGTGTGTGTGTGTGTGTGTGTGTGTGTGTGTGTGTGTGTGTGTGTGTGATTGGCAGTGGCGCACTTGACAATCCTGGCGACGACCATATGCGCCTCCTTTAACATTGACGTTGTAATTGAATCAATAATAAAATCAAAAGGTGCTCTCGCCGCACCCTCACCTCACAGACCCTTCTACAATGACAACAACTGGAACTGCATGGCAGCCAAGCGTGTCCGTGTCCGTGGCTGTGTCTGTGACGGCGCCGGTGTCCGTGTCATCGTCAGCAGCGAGAACGGGGCAGCAGCGCACTTGAGCAAAGCTGACTCGCTCGCACCCTCATTGCATTGAGTAAAATGTGGAAAAAGTGTTGTTGGGGTTGTCCTGGGTCTCTGACATCGGTCTTCGGATCTGGGGCTGATCCATACGCCTTACACCTTCAATCGAATGAGTACGAACAATGAAGCTTGACTAACTGACTGACTGATTGACTGACTGACTGATTGACTGACTGACTGACTGGCTGACTGGCTGGCTGGCTGGCCGACGCGACGTCCCATGTGTCTGTGTGAGTGAGTGTCTCTTTTGCGTTTTAGAATTTGTTATAATGTGTATGTATATATTTCATTTTTTGAACTGTCTCCCTGACAGCCTACGAACATTTTGAGTGACGTACAAAATGATGTCGTGTTGTCGTTGTCGTTGCCGTTTGCCGTTTGCCGTTGTGTCGTGCCACGTCCACGTTCACGTTCACATCCACATCCACATCCACATCCACGTCGACGTCCACCAGGTTGACTCTTTCAGCTGTACCGCCGGCATTTCGCATTGCTATGAGGGCCCCGTCAGTTGGGTCCGACATGGCAGTAGTGACTTTGACTTGAATGTGCGACAAGAGAGTGCGCGCGATTTTCGAGTGCGACGTCAAATCAGCTAAGTTTTTAATACCCTGTTAACAATGCGTTGACCTTATGGGGAGTTACACCAAAGAGACTCAAGTTGAGACTATTCAGTTCAGATCTTCACTTCTTTCGATTATTCGAACTCATTAACCCTTGAGCGTGCTCGTTAATAGCCATATATTAAGGCAAATGTGAGGCATTCCGCTGACGTTTTATAGCCTAGTTGGGATTTGCGACCATCGTGACAATTGGGCATAAATCATAATGCGTCCACATAAGGGTTAACGACGAAGTTTGGCGTCGTCAACTGCCTAAGGAACGTTCTGAAGTTGTTTGGCATTATAATCTTTGCTTTTCGCGCTCGCACGAGCTGACACTGCGATTGTGACTGGCGACTGAGACTGGAGACTGAGACTGGGACTGATACTGGGACTGGAGACTGAAACTGTGACTGCAACTGAGCAGTGAGAACTGCCAACTGAGAGTTCGGACCGGGACACAGAGGACGGAGGACTGTGGACGGAAAACTGAGGACTGGCATTCGCCGATTCGCGTTTGCGTTTCTTTGAAAGGCACACGTCATGGCTGTGTCAGTGTTTATGCCGACCGAGCGCCCGACCATGCATTATATACGTAGACAGGCGCTCAGTCAGTCAGTCAGCCAGCCAGTCAGGCAGTCAGCCAGTCAGGCAGTCAGTCACAAAGGAAGCACTTGAAAAGTGAACACGTTAACGGGGAAAAATAGTTCGTCGCCTCCTCCAAATGCCATTCTCAAAGACCGCTTCGGGGCGTATGAGTGGAAGATGGCAGAAGGTGAATTGTGTCGCCCGAAAACACTTGCGAACGCCTCTCGACTCTGTCAATCCAAACCAATTCAAAAAAAAAAGAAAGAAAAACGAAAAGAACTAACAAATTATGCAAACAATTGGTTGGTGAAGCGGCACAATAAGTTCGAATTTGTTTGATATGCAGTCTGTAGAGGTGTTTAACGGAAAAACTGACTGAATGTCGTCAATAATAACATTGGACTGCTCTCACTTAGAGTTGTCCGTAAACGATTGATGTTACACATAGGATTAGTGATAACTGATTTGAATAAGAAAGACAGAGAGCGAGAGAGATGTAGAGCTAAAGAACTTATGGCTTACGTGTCTAGGGACTCTACAGGAAGAGTATTGTTTCCAATTCCTATGCCTATTCAAATGATAGCGCTGTGGTCCTAGGAGTCTAGACGATATGTAGTTATCTTACGAATTCGGGTTTTTGAATTGATCTATGTTTCATGTTCTTCTACCTTTCTGTGAATAAGAATGTTGAAGTTGAAGAGCTCTATGAAATCTATAGGATATGCTCCATAGATAGTATAACTTGACAGCCAAATTGTTAATAGTTTCTCTTCATTGGAGCTCATCTACCAATCTATAGGACGAGTAGAGGATGTGTGCTAAATCCCCAACTGCAAGCAAATTTTAAAGCTTCAACATAAGCTCAATATATTGAGTTAAACTGCGCCTAAGACCCCTTTTAAGCTAAGTGAACTTAGCCAACAAACTAAATTCAAATAGAGATCGACAGCTTTAATTTAGTCATAAGTATTTAAATGTAAGTCAAGGACCGGGTCATGAGCAGCTAGCTCTAATTTGTGCACACTCTCTGCTCGAGGTTAAGTTCAGTCAAGTTAAGGTCCGCCACTCGCCCAATGCTCGATTCAATGTGATGCTGAGCTGGCTGAGAGACTACTGGCTCCGGGCTCTATATGTGTTGGTTGCTGGTTGGCGATGCGGTGGCTGCGACGTTTAGGCCGTAACTAAACCAGACAAAGTTGATCGGGCTTATACCGATCGGCTGCGGATCAGCAGCTTATGCTGGTTCCACTGCGTAACTAAGCGGAAAGAGCAGAGCAGACGCGAGCGGGTGGACGGAGGACGCGGGGCACTGTGGGCAGGTGGGCCTGGGCACCGTATGTGGTCGCTCTCAAGTCAATTCCTTGACCATGCCGCGCAAGCTGACCAGAGGCCTCTGGGGCAGCGGATAAAAACGCAGTCTTGCGTCTGCAACAGACAGAGCTACAGCCTCCAGTTTCAGCTGCAGCTCAGCGGTCGATTTTTGCGCACTCAAATCGAAATAGGCCATGGATCTGCCTGCGGTTGTCAGTACTCAATGGTGTTGTTGTTGTTGTTGTTGTAGTTGCTGGTGTTGATACTGTCCGCGTCGGCGTCGCTTTTGGCCATCAGATCACACATTCCCAGGCAACAGAGCCACAGTCGCAGCCATAGTCCGTATCGATATCGCTCTGAACGATATGGACAACTGTTTGTTAGTTGTTCTTTTTCCTCTTTCCACTATGTCTCTCTGTATGTGTGTGTGTGTGTGTGTGTGTTGATTCACAGTGATACTTTTACGAGCAAATGTTACCCAATCTGACGATTACAGACACCCATATCCATGGCAATTTGTTGCTATCTTATTTTCTCATCCTATCGACGGCGCGGCAGGACTCTTTGTTTTGATATTGCCGACGCGTTGATCGCCAACACCGATAAAAGCGCAAAACAGAATCAAGCTCACATACTGCATGAGTATGAGTGTGTGTGTGTGTGTGTGTGTGTGTGCGTGTAGGAGTATTTACGAAGCCTATAGCCTGCGCTCATTCATATTTTGAGTGGTTTTCTTTTTGTTGTTATGGCCAATCACTCATTGAAACTTGCAGCTCGGGCAGATGCATTAAAAATTCTCAGGCTTTGCCAGCCTCCTGGAAGGGGTATTATTATGTCATATGTAAACTTTATTATTATTATTACCATATGCAAAAGCGTCTCAGGAAACGTGGAATTCTTGAGCTAAGAACCTCAAGAATATCAGGGATATGAGATCGAATCGAATCTACCCCATAACTTCCTTAGATAAAGAATCCTTAGGCCGATCTAAAAAATCAAATTGAAAATAATCCATAGTAATATTTATGGCTTAAAGTCAAATATTTCCTTTAGTTTTACAACACTTGGAATTGTTGCAGCTCTAATCCACTCCAGGCCATACACTGCAAGAAAAGTGTTGACAATAAATTAGTTAGCTGAAGTTTTTTGCACTCTTTGCTCATGTTTGTTCGCGGCTAAGTGTTCTCACGTTTTTCGTTACGTTTTTTATTTGCCATTTTTTTTTGCATTTTCTTTTCTTCTTTTTTTGCGCGTGTTTTTCTTGAGCGCTAACCAGGTGTACTTATTGGGCAGGAAGGACATGAAACCATCTGAAACTCTTCAACAAGTTCAGCAGTCATCAATCAGTCAACCATCTATATAGATATACGTGCTGTGACTGGCTGCGCGGCGTTGCTTTTGCCTCACTTTTGGGCATTGTCTTTTGTAAACTGGCCCCTCGGACAGCCACCCGCCGCCCCCTTTGCCCGACCCGTGTGTTGTTGGATTTTTCGGTTGCGTCTGAAAGGTTTTATTTATTTATTTTTATGCGGCATTACATTTATTTTCCTTTTTATTCTCATGCCTGCTGTTGCGGCGGCTGCTGCTGCTGCTGCCAGGTGAGATGTGAGCGATGCCGATGCCATTGCTCCTTTGCCCCGCCTTTCGCCTTTCGCTCCTCTGCTCCTGTTCCTGTTACTGCGGCTGTTCCGTTTGCTTATTGAGGTTGAGAAGAGATAAGTGGCTTCTCTTATATTTTTTTTTTTTTTTGATGTTCGCTGATCTACGACGCGGATCCGAGTGCCGAGGCGGCAAATGGCGGGGCAAAGTTTTCTCGTTCGCACATTTTATGATGGCTGAGATTGCCATACTTTTTAGCTGCTCCTTGTCCCTGTCTACCTCTCAGAGTGTGCGCGCGTGTGTGTGTGTGTGTGTGTGTGCTGTTGAGTGATTGGATTGGCTTGGTTTGCTTTGGATTGAGTTGAGCTGAGCTGAGCTGAGTTAAGCTGAGCTCTTGGCCATATTGATGGCAGGTGTCTCTCGTCTAACTGTTTGGCTGCCGATTCAGCTTCAACTTCGACTTCAACTTCGATTCGTTCTTCGCCGATTTGGTTGCCATTGTTTTTGCCATGTTTTCACGTTTAGCATCATCATCCTCATCTTCATCAGTATTATCATCATCAGCTTCGTTCCAACACCGTCAACCGTCGTTGTCGTCATTTTGCGCCATTGTGGCAAACAGCGGCAACTGGTTTTCTGGACATCGTCGTTCCTCAATTCTCATTCCCATACCCATACCCATACCCAAACCGATACCCATCCACCCCGCTCGCCCGCGCAACGCCCCCGCCAGCCAACCAACTGTCCTCAATCGCAACTCCATTGCCTGCGTTTGTCTTTTAGCCAGAATTGCCAATCATTCGCAGCCGCAATAAAATTACATGAGTAAAATGTGTCCGCGAGCATTCGTGGTACTTGATCGTTTTCAAGAGTGCGGTAATCGGTTTCAATTTCATCTTTATAGTGTTATGAAACTTGGGGTCCGCAAAAAGAGCTTTCGGCCGGCTGAACGCCGCCACCGCCACCGCCACCGCCTCCAACACAAGTCACAAACTGCACTCAGCTCACTCCAACCGACAGCAACAGCTGCACAGGCGCCGTCGCATATCAATTCAATGGGGATTAGATTCCAGTCTTTGACTGAGGATCTCATACTTTGTGTATATCAGTGTACAGATAGCATTATACTTAAGCCTAGAATTGGAGAATACTTTTGGCCCTGTTTAGTTCAATTTCAATTGTGTACAAATTTTGCAATGTATTAACTTGCAATGTATTAATTTGTCCATATGTTTGTTTGTGCTATCGATATCATGACTTATCGATAAGTGTAAATTAAAAAAACTACAACTGATCAACATGTTTTGTTGTGAAAAAATGGTAGTTTTCGGTGCAAAGTTTGTTATCGATCATAATATATCGATTTACTATCATAATGAAACGAGAGTTATCGATAGTCGCAACACAAAAATCTATACAGTATCGATATGTAATTTTAAAAATTAAAAATGTTTTTGTAAAACTTTTAAGCTATTATCGGTAAGAATATATCGATATATTAACCTAATAAAACCTGATTAATCGATAGCTGCAATTTATAATCTTATCAAAGTTCTTTCTGTTCTTAGACTACTCTCGAATAGGATATATCAATATATAATGCTAATACTCCAATGATAATTTAAGTATATATAAATTATTGTAAATCTTATCGTATTCATTGTTATCGATAAATAGATGTATCGATATTTAAGATCACATCAATAATCATAAAGCTGAGATAACAGTAAACTAGTAATACTTGTAGCACTATGCAACTATCGTTACCACTCAGCTGGAGCTTAGCCAACGTCAAGCCAAACACTGGATTAGCCCCCTTTAACAGTAAGCCCTATTGCATTGGCATTTATGCATGTTCAAGCATGGCTAATGCCATAACTGAGCTCACTGAGCTAAGCCGGCCAACGCCGCCACTGGTTGACCAGGTGCGATCAGCATTTTAGAGACGCAGCTGCCGCTCAACGTCGCCATCGTTGTCGTCGTCGTCGTCGCCGTCGCCGTCGCCGTCGCCGTCGCCGTCGCCGTCGCCATCGTCGTCGCCGTTGTCGTTGTCGACGCTCTCACACCCAACGCTTACATCCGCTGGTCAAAGATGGACGTTGCATGCCGCCAGGCGCTGCTGCTACAGCAACAGCAATAGCAACAGTAACAGCTAAAGCAACAGCAACAGCAACAGCTACAGCTACAGCCACAGCTCCTGCTCCACCATTTATTGTGGATTGCCCGCCCTGCCCGCATTTGGCGGCACTGCCCTGAGCCTCAGTCGATCCTGTGCCGAAGCCGAAGCCAAAGCCAAAGTCGTAGCCTCTTTGCCTGTAGAAAGCAATTCACTGTAATTGCTTTGTGACTTATGGCCCGGCCCAACTTGTGCGCTCGCCGATCGTCAGTCGGCAGGTAGCCAGGGCCAGAGACTACAGCCGAAGCCCAACCTGGAGCTCTGCGCAGTCAGTCTGTCGAAATGGTAGTGGTAGTGGCGTCTTGACCTTGTCATGCCATTAAATAAATTCAAACAGAAACTAAACTCGGCATGTTCTACGACTCGCTCTCTCTCTCTCTCTCTCTCTTTTTCTCTCTCTCTCTCTCTCTCTCTCTCTCTTTGCCTTTCGATGTCGACAACCCAGGCCTAGTCGTGCGACATGACAAGTGTCCGCCTAGACCCCCACCCACAGCCCGCCGCCACCCGCTGAACCGCTGAACTGCTGCAGCTTTAGCTTAAAGCCCAATAACCGACCCCACCCCCTTTGCGTGCTTCATCACGAGCCGCCGTCAACGGGCTGCCGTTTCTGGCATTCGCAACCGCAATCGTGATCCACTGGCCACAGGTCTCGGCCGACTCTCGCCCCACCTTCCCAACTTCCCACTGCGCACACAGTCGACAGGCCCCACTAGCATTAGCTATATAACGAGTTGCCATATTTTGATGGATTCGTCTCTCAAAGGTGTAAATATTAACCAAAGGGCAGTGCGAAAACGTGCAGCCAACCACCGAGCCACCGAGTCACCGAGCCACTGAACCACCGAGCCACCAAGCCAAGCCCCATTCCCGGTTCGTCATCTTCGTTCCGCTGTCAATTGGGAAGCCTTGTGTGCGTGCTTAGCGTACTTGTTGTTGCTCTTGTAATTGGATGTAGCTGCTGCTGCTGCTGCTGCTGCTGCTGATCTTCTTCGGCTATCCCAAGCTCATCTGCCAGTTACCTTGCCTAAGCAATAGAACCAAATTAGATGCCCATTGATGGCTGCCACTTGATGTTCGCTGAGCTCGCATCGCAGCGAAATACCAAATTCTTAAGCCTTAATTGGTTCAGGCTGCATAATTGTTTAAGCCACTATGCTATAGTTACCTGTAGATAGTCCTATTTACTTATGTTCTTCATTGCAAATTTAACATGTATCTTAACAGGCACTTGCAGGTGTTGAATTTCTTTTAATAATTGCTTTGCTGGCGTCAAATTATATGCTCGCAGCAGCTACTAAATCATGTTTATTGCAAGTTTAACATGCACTTTAACATGTGGTCGCAAAATTTAATATTTTTTCTTAAATGCTTAGCTGACTTGGGATTAGGTGTTTTCTGATATCATTTATTCAAGCTCATTACAAATTTAACATGTATTTTGACATGCACTTGCAGGTGTTAAATTTCATTCATCAACTGCTTAGCTGACATCACATTGATGGAATAATGTGCTCTAAACAGCTACTGACTAATGTTCATAGCATCTTTAACATGAACTTTAACATGCAGTTGCACGCGAAATTCAATTTTTGCTATTAACTGTTTTATCTCAATACTAATTTTGGTACAATTCCAGCCACATGATAAATTCCTTGCTATCAATTCCAAAAACAGACTCAAATTTTGTCCTTTTCCTATACAGTAAAACTTCCTTAGCCATTGGCTTCACTGTACTTTGAACTCTGTTGCAACTTTATCTGAGGATCCTTAGCATCGTCTCTGTAAAATATCTACTAAAGCTTAATCTCGATACTTTCATTTGGCTTGCCCGATCGAAGTCCGCATGCAAGCAACTCTCACCAGTCAAAAGAAAGAAAAAAGAAGAAGAAGAAATAATAATAATGATCGAAAGCATTTTGAAAGATGTAGGATGAGAGGGGGGGGGGTTGGATGACTGTGTAGGAATGCATTGTCATCCCGTTGTTAATGTTGTCTTCGGCTCTGCAGCACAGCGCCAACTGCTGCCAGTTATGACGAGTGCCCCCCACACCGAGCCGATCCAAATCGAGCCAAGTCGAGTCGAGTCGAGTCGAGTTGAGTCGAGCAGAAGCCCGACTGCGCCACCAAGAACATTGACTAATCAACATATCAGCACGATGGCCATGGCCATAGCCACAGAGAGACGTAGAGACGGAGAGAGAGAGAGAGAGACAGTGCCAGCTGGAGGGCAGGGAGCGAGTTGGCGTTGCGTGTTTGCGACCAACCCATGCGGCGTGGCAATTGCAGCAGATAATGGTGCAAAGTGCCGGCCAGATCATGGCAAAAAGCAAAAAAAAAAAAAAAACCAAAGGGGATCCCGAAATGAATCGCATCGACGCGACATGGCACGGCGGCAAGTTGGCGACTATCGATGCTGGATGCGTGCCCGCTCGGCATGCTTGGACCGGGCTTGTCATTAGCTTACAGCTGCCAGCGTGAGCTCAATTACAGGCGCTGCAAACAGCTCTGGAGCTCCGCAGCCCTGGGGGCCAGGAAATCGCTGGCTATTACAAAAATGTCCCAGTTCATCAATAAATACAAGTTTAATTGTGTGACACTGGATGTCACCCGTGCTTATTAAAGCTGCCCCAACTGGAGACGGTCGACCTTGAGATGCGCACTCACTTCTAAAACCCCCTCTCCCCCCTCCCTCGCGACCGCATCCATTTCCCAGCGACTAATTGCAGGCCGGCAAAACCAATCGAAAATCTTTTTTGAACCAAAACATAAACATAAAGTTTGCCCCGGGGCCATCATCAGCGCAGCTCGTTAAAACTTAGGCGATGCCGAGCTGAGAGAGAGACAGAGAGAGAGAGAGAGAGAGAGAGAGAGAGAGAGAGAAAGGGAGGCAGAGATGTTGTTGGCTTTCTTTAACAACATTTGCCCTGTTTGGCATGCGTGATAATTTGAATATAAAAGCATATTACTTAGCCCCCAGCTTGGGTTACTTGGAAAGCTGATGAGCGCGTACCATGACGACTACATCAAGACAAACAAGAGAGAAGACAACAAAAAAAAAAACACATTTCTCAGACATCAAAAATGCATAATTAATTTACATTTGAACTCAGCTCATGTCTCTATCTACAGTTTCCCAGCCAGCCACATAGAGAATTGTCAACCAGAGCTGAGAGCCAAGCAGCAGCTGAAGTTGATTTGGTTTTTTTTTGTGGAGCAATTAAACGCAGTTTACGATGTGAAAAGAAGCCATTAAGGTCGCGCATGTCACAAATTAGCCAAAAACTTACAAAACATTCAAGCTTTCAAGACGCCGCAACAAAAACTACAAACAACGAACAGTCAAAAGCAACACAGCAAAACAAAACAAACAAGAGATTGAGAGAGAGAGAGAGAGAGAGAGAGAGAGAGAGAGAGAGAGAGAGAGAGAGACAATGAGAGAGGTACTTGAATAGCATCAGCTGCAATTAGATCTATATATAGATATAGATATAGATACATCTATATATAGAAATAGATATAGATGCAGGTATAGATATAGATATTTATATATTTAAAAGTTATAGATATACAGCTACAATTGCGTTCATAAAAATTGTAGTGCATTTCAGTCGCACTGCGTTCATAAAAATAGTAGCGCATTTCAGTCGCACTACTATTTTTATGAACACAGCTGCAGTAAGTATGGCCAACGTCCAGTTGATGGCTATTTAAAGGTGCATCTTAGACACTTTAATAATACCCTAGGAATTTCATGGCCTGTGGCTGTAAATTGTTTTGCTAATTAGTTCTGCGCTTCCGATAGCACAGTTTGTGGCAACATTTTTGGTGCAACCAATTGTTGCCACAAGCCCAACTAGAGACGCGAACGTCTATTAGCCAAGCATTTATAGACTTATAACAACAGGCCAAGCAAAAGGCAATTGCACATTCTACACACACAGACACACACATATAAATGCTATATCTGTGGTGGGCTGGCCGCGTGCCAAAAAAAAAAGCCCGAAGAACATGTTAAGGATGTTAATGCCAAGCAAAGCTTTGATTAGCATTTCACATTTGGCAATTGAAAGTCTTCAGCTAAGCTGATGGCATGTGGCCAAAACAAACTATGCACAGCCAACAAATACCCTATAGAGCTATTTGTCAGCTTGACATATCATATATCATCAGCGTTCACAGGGCATTCGTTTCCATCTCAAGAGCTCGCATTGTGTGGCTAAATGTTTATTAATAATTATATTTTTGGTTTCTAATTGACCTTGTCGACTCAACTTGCCAGAGATGAACTGCGTCGAAAGGCCAATATGCATAGATGGAGATATAAATGAAGACAAAGATGGAGATAGAGATAGCGATGGCGACGGCGATGGCGATGGAGATGGAGATGGAGACTTTGCCAATCTCTCACGGCCTCGTGACTTTGACTGTGACTCTGAATTGATTTTGTATGAAAAAATGCTGTGCATGAATTATGTACGCACAGCTATGTGTGTGTGTGTGTGCGAGTGTGTATGTGAGTGTATCTCTGTGTGTGTGTAGTCATGTTGAAGCTGTGCGTTGCCCCCTCGCTGAAAACGCGAGCAATTTGATGTTGCTTATTATTTCAGGCCTGACGATTAAAGACTGTGAGTGGCTCTAAAGCAACAGTAACTGTATCTGTATCTGTATCTGTATCTGTGTGTGTATATGTATTTGTATTTGTATCTGCTTCTGCAATTGCATTCGTACTCGTTGCTTTGTGTGTACGCGGATCGGCTACCTTGAACCGTGACCCCAGCTAGCGGCGAGCAGGGGCCGGCGGGGGGACGGCGATCGGCGATAGCGTTTTGTGATTGCGATTTGACGAGATGCCAGAGCAGTCAGGTCCGGGACACAGATACAGATACACCTAGAGTCTGACAGCACACACACACACATGTGAATGGCGTATAAATGAATTAATATTGTTTTTTGTTTTGGTTGAGACATTGAGGCATTACGCATACGACACGCCGTACGAAACAAAATCAATTGAGTCAATTGCTAAAGGCGCAGCAATGCCACTTCCGGCCAACAGATGGCGCACGTGTATGGCAGGCAGCGCAGGGGCAACCAGAAAAATTGTATGCCTGCTTATCCTTATTTTAGGCCAATTTGACGCATATCTCCCCCTCTCCCCCTCTATCTCTCTTACACTCTCCTTTTACGACTTGAGCCGAGTCAGGCAGGCAAAAAGACTTTGAAATGGCGTTTTGTGCACAGAGCTTTGCGGGAAAATTCAATTTAAAACCAGCCACAACAAAGCAGCAACAACAGTAACAACAGCAACAACAGCAACAACAGCAACTGCAATAAATTGTTTCATTCGCGCACCTGACACATAAGCTCCGAATTGTCGTCTTCATCTGCAGTCGCGACCGTTCGACGGGATCGCATCGGATCGCATCGGCCAAGGTACAGGCAATAATAATAATAACAACAACAACAACAACAACAGCATTGGCTTGTACATGGGATTGAACATCTGGTTGGTGGCTTGCTGTGCCACGCACCGTGGTGCGAAGCCCTTGCAATTAAGGCCAAAAAAACATATGCATGCGCCAGCAAATTAAACTTAAGAGGGCGTAGGGCCTACAAGGCGGTGTGGCTGCTTCTGGCTATAATCGTTGCACTTGCCTAAGCTGCCCTATTGAGTCTCTTAATTTGCCAGCTCAATCTCGTGTCACAAATTGGCGGTTCGTGCGTTTGCCAACTTAAGAACTCGAAACAGAACTTCGCACATGTAGTTCGAAAATTAAAATAATAATAATTGCAATAAAATAATTATATTATGTTGAATATATTTATTTAAATTCGAAAATTTGGCTAAGCTGCTGTTGAAATTGAAGTGGATAAGCCTGAGCGGATTTCTGTGTCAAGACATTCAAATGCAAGCCAGAAATTTATATATGAAAAATAGAATTAGAAGCAGAACTTTTGACTTGAATTATGAAGTAAAGCTGAAGACGATTTGATAGGTTTTTTATATACAAATTATTTTGTTGAACTTCTTGCCGACTTTTCTGCTTATAACCAATCAATAGTTATCAAGCTAACAATATCAGCAGATTGATTTTATAACTAATTCAAGCACCTTTCAGTTGTAGCATCAACAAACTGCGCTAAAGCTGACTCGTCCTTGCCCTGCCAAACTTCCATTATTTGGGCAGCGAGTGAAACCAACCAGATTCTAGTTTCTGTCTGTTTACTTAGTATAATAATAACATAAGCATATAATAAAATAAAATATTTGAACTCATTTTAAAGCAAAGATAAAGTTCATTTTATAAATTCTTACCTACCTATATACATATACATATGTACATACGTACATACGTATACTTAATGCATATATAAGAAAAATTTGATATTCAAATCAAGCTGAAGTTTTATTTACAAAATATTGCAAAAAAAAAATGAGAATTGATATGAGCTAAAATTAATATTCTTCTGTTTCTTCTTTTTCTACTTCGTATTTTTTTATATCTTCTGTTTCTTCATCTTCTACTTCGACTTTTTTCTACTTTTTCTCTTTTTCATCTAGTTTTGCTTTTTCCTACATTTCTTCTTCTATGTTTCCATCTTCTTTTACATCTATTTCTGCTTCTTCTATTTATTTCTTTTTATAATTTCGGCGTCTGTTTCTTCTTCCATTTCTTCTTTTTCTATTTCTGCTCTTCCTTCTATATATTCTTTTATTTGTTCTTCATCGATTTCCTATGTTGCCCCTTAAATTTCTGCTTTTTCTTCTTCTATTTCTTCTTGTACAATAGATCTACATTTTCTTTATCAATTTCTATTTCTACATCTTCATTTTCTATTTCTATGTCTACCCCTCCTTCTTCTAGTTATCATTATATTTCTTTTTCTCTTTTGTTCTTCTATTTCTCTTCATCATCACCATCTTCTTTTATCTTCCGCTTTAAGTACAATAATTTTATTAATAATTTGACTAACAAACTATCAACATTTAACGCCTTTTTGTAGCTTTCATACCACTGTGCAGTGGCAACGGCGGCGACACTGCAATTATTGCAAAGGCAACGGATTATGAGAGCTGGCGCTGAGCAGCAGCAGCAACAACGACGACGACATGTCGGCATGTGAATATCCATCCCCAGCAAGAGAGAGACAGAGAGATAGAGAGAGAGAGAGAGAGAGGGAGCGGGGAGGGAGGAAGAGGAAGCACAAGAAGGGACTGTGCAACTGGAGAGCGTGCAAAACGATTATTGTCCTGGACGAGGACGAAGCCGAGGGCAACGGATAATACAGCAGATATCGCTTACAGTCAGGCAAAAGGCAATATCGTATGCTCTCTCTCTCCCTCTCCTTCTCTCTCTCTCTCTCTCTCTTTCTCTTTCTCTAGCTGGCACTCGCTGAAACCGGAATTGCTTTCCACCTCATTATAACTCAACTGCTAATTCATGACGAAATATGTTAATTAATAGGCACAGTCAGTCGAGCCGATGCAGTTGACTGAAGCTGCAACTGCAACATGCAGCAGCAAATGAGAGCAGCCCAAAGAGAGAACTTATTGGAGTAGCCAGCGAGAAAGGCTGAGAGAAGAATTCTAGAGAGAATATATGAATGGTAGATATAGGTAAGATATATAGTATAAGAATTTTATAAAGATTGGCAAGTGACAAAGTGGATCTACTTGAGAAGGAAGATGATTGAGAAAAAGAATATAATGAAAAAGAAGAAGACGAAGAAGAATATGATTAAGAATATAATGAAAAATAAGAATATCATGATAAGAAGAAGCAAGTGAAGAAGAAGCAGAAGAAGAAATTGTGAAATCTCTAGAGAACTATGAAGAAACTGAACTAACATGAAATTTTTTGAGACTTTCGACATCTTTGAAGATAAGAAGATTTGAGAACTGTAGAGATTGGGTAAGTACAATACTTTTTCAATATATCTATGAAAATATGAAATTGATAAAGTAATT
This sequence comes from Drosophila anceps, assembly GCA_035045945.1. Classification (NCBI taxonomy): domain Eukaryota; kingdom Metazoa; phylum Arthropoda; class Insecta; order Diptera; family Drosophilidae; genus Drosophila; species Drosophila anceps. The sequence goes on along the minus strand of JAWNON010000004.1, from coordinate 9,482,846 downwards.
CAATTTGTGTGATAATATTTATATATGTCTAATCATCATATAGATGGATCATCATTAAAATAGATATAACCATCTAAATGATGATTTCAAGGTTTCAAGTTCTGAAAGAACTGTAGCTTAACTTGCATATGCAATTGCTAAATATATAGAATTGGCTTACAAAAGATGTGAAAGAGTATAGAAATATATAGTATATATATAGTATATCAGTATTATATAATATTATATAGTGTTAAATAGTGATGATCATGATAAGGCTTAGGCATTGCCAGTTGTAGCAATGAAAACTAATGCAAGAAACTGAGAAACTTTAACAAAGAAAATAAAAATATTGTTTTTTTTGGGAGTTTCGCTTTTCCTAATACATAAAAATATATACTATATCATATATTTTAATATAATAAAATATAAAATATATTTATATAATAAATTTGTAAAGGTAAGATTCTGAATATATACATGCATATATACATATGTATATATGATATATCTACATATATTATATAAAAAACCAATCATATTCTTGAGCAAAACTTCAATTGGTATAAGTCAGGAAATATATACATACATATGTATATCTCTAAATATATATCTAAACGACTAGCAAAGGTGTTTGCTGCTCAAGCCGCTAGATGGCGGCACTATATAATAAATGATTTATCAGCAATTTGTCAATATTTATTTATTTTTTTTTTTTTTGTGGCCACAACTCTGCGGTGGCGACAAAGCAAACTCTATTGTCGTAGCTGTTGTTGCTGGCTTGGCTTGGCCTGGCTGCAGCTGCAGGTGCATTGAGGCATTGGTGGGCCCTGAAGTTGGCGTCAAGCGTCAACGCCTGAGCGACAATTATTGCTGGCAATCAAGCATAGGCAAATCAGCGACTGCCAGCAGCCGTAACGAGAGGCAGAGACAAGATTGTGTGCGAGAGAGAGAGGGAGGGGGAGAATGAGAGTGACAGCCAGAGAGAGAGAGAGAGGGAGAGAGAGAGAGAAAAAGAGAAAGAGAAGCAAAGTCTATAAATTTTTGTTAACACTTAAGCAGAAACTGTGTGTGTGTGCCTTATGGAGTTGCAGCATGAATATATATATATATATATATATATATATATATATATATATATATATATATATATATATATATATATATATATATATATATATATATATATATATATATATATATATATATATATATATATATATATATATATATATATATATATATATATATATATATATATATATATATATATATATATATATATAATACATTTGTCCAACTAACAATGGCAAATAATAAAAAAAAGTCAACTGCCTGTTCTGTTCTATAGCTAATTATAAGCATGGTGTAAATTTACAATGCCTGTGTTTACAGCTCACGAACAGGCGATTATATATACCCACATATATATACAGATATATATATCAAGGCATACCTATGCCCATACCCCATCTCTGTCTCTCTCTCTCTTTCTCTATCTTTCTCCTTTTCACTATTTAGAGCTGTGCGATTTGACAAAAGGCAAAGAGCGCGAGATGTTAATGTAAATATTAAGACAACTGGCAAATATCGAAATTCTTGACAGCGCGCGCACACACACGCACTTACACACGCGCACACACACACACACACACACACACACACACACACACACGCACACACACGCACACACACACACACAAATGGACGGTCGACTTTGCTTAGTCTGAATTTCATTATGTCCCGCGCAGCTGGCCAAAAGTGTTTAACAAACTTTCGCTTATTGAAACTTACTTTTTACTCTAGATATTCAATTTATATATCAAATTTCTGCATTTCTGCCAACTTCTGGCAATAGTTAGTGTTAAAGTTTGCTCGATCTGCGTTCTCCGAAGCTTACTAAGTATTTGCCTAAGCAAATAAAGTTTAAATTGTAAATAATAGAGAAATTGTTTCAGATATATTTAGATGTCAGAGTTTTCATAGATATACTGAGAGAGATATATGTATGTATATGTATATGCAGATATAATAAACAAGATTAATTCACAATTGATTTCAAATATATATATATATATACATATATACCTAGTGGATCATATTTGTATAAACTCTTTAACTCTTTATATGTATATCATCTGTCTGTATATAAACATATATCCACACACCTAATGGGTTGTATACTCTTAAAGTCTTTAACGGCTTAGGCCCTTCAAAGTGCAGTTCAGCTTGTTCCAATTATAACTAAACTCTGAAATATTCAATATATTCAATGTAAGCTATCGAATAGGTAGTAAAGCTGGTAATAGATAGTTTCTATCAATTAAGAAATGACAGCTTAGCTAATACAGAACTTTAGCTATGTTATATACATATAATTTGACGAGACTCAAGAAAATTGCCTATGCTCTATAGGCTTCGTCACGCCTACCTCAGCATAGTAAGCCATTACCCTATTTGAGCCAAGTTGAGCCAGGAATAGACAGCAGCTTTAACTATTTTCTTTCAGAGAAAGTTCTTATATCATATGTGTATATAAAATATAAGTAGATATACAACATGAATAGATATAATATATAAAAAATATGGCACATAGTTAGAGTACGTCTTCTAGACAATGCAGTACGAATTCTAGCAACAGCTTTATATCTCTATAGAAACTGAACTTGATTGATTTACTTCAAAATTCTATAATAATTCCATCTATAATATTCTATAACATATGATAAATGTTTAAAAAATTTGATCATAATTCTACGATTGACATCTACGATTTCCTGCAGTAAAAGAGCAATACGTACATACATACACACTTCAACATATATGTATGTATATACATACATATAGATATGTACACATATATGCATACATACGTATATGCACATGTGTATGTCATATGCCTACCTACAGCTGTGTTCATGAAAATAGTAGTGCACAATAGTAGTGAAAAATAATCATATGCTCATTTTTAGTTGAGAATATATTACAAATAGGAGAATTACGAAAAGAAAACCAGTTACATTTGGTCAGGATTAATTTGATGCCAATGAAAGGGGGCTGCTCATAAAAATAGTAGTGCAGTCATATGTATATATGTACGAAGTCTATTCAAAAAGTATCACGATTCCTGCTTTGTTGTTCCCAAAATAATTTATTTATTCATTCACAGTAATCCCCAATACACACACACATATCTATATATATATATATATATATATATATATATATATATATATATATATATATAATGTCAACGAAGTCTTTATCAAGCATACGCCATGAGGCGCAGAAAACCTTTTTAAAAATCGCTCAAAATCTATATAAATCTAGAAATATATGTATATTTATCTGTAATAATTCTATATCTTATATACAAGTCACAATAAATTTCTATTACTTCTTGGCCAAAACAAAACTTACCTGAATTCTGAGCTTTGTTGTGCTGCTTTTGTTTTTTGTTAACTCCTTCTTTTAGTTAATACTCTTAGAATAGTTGCTGTTGTTGTTGTTGTTGTTGTTGCTTTAGTTGTAAATGGTGTTGTTATTGGTGGAGTTGTTGTTGTTGTTAGAGTTGTTTTCTGTTTGTGTTTTCGTTGTTGTTGTTGTTGTTGTTGTTTTGATCAATTTGCTGTGATGTGTTTGTTAAGTTAGTTAACTCGTTTAGTTGCTGAACATCGTTACACACACTCACTCACATACACACACACACACACACACACATGCACATGCCAAACACACACATGCACACACTGTTGGGCATTTGTATGTGTGCGATTGTTGTTGCTGTTGTTGTTGTATTTGTTGCTGCAAATGTTGAGCATTTTTTTTTGCTCAGCTGCTTCTTCTATATTAACTATGTTTAGGCGTTTGTTTTTGTTGTTGTTGTATTGCTTTAATACTTTGTTGTCAGCTCTTCTTCTACTACTACTTGTTTGTTGTTGTTGTTAGCACCTTTTGTTGTCGTTGTTGTTGTTGTTCTCGTTGTTGTTGTTGGATTGTTGCTGTTAAACTTCTGATCACATCATAATTGTCATTATAATTATAATTATGTTTTATGTTTGTGTTTTTGATAGTGTGCTTGTTGTTGCTTGTTTGTTGTTGTTGTTTAACTGTAAAATTAATGTTGTGTTTCTTTGATTATTATTAGATTTTTTTTGTTTTTTGTTTTTTTTTTTTTTTGGCTGCACCAAAACAAGTTCAAATCTTAAGTTATGTTTTTGTTAAGCACAGTTGCACCCACACACACGCACAGAGTCACACACACACACACACATAGGTATATACACTGAAACAAAATGTTGTGGGTTAAGGAAAATGTTTGCATCATTGATTTGGTTTTTCCTTATTAATTTGTTTGATTATTATTATTATTGCTGTTGTTGTTGTTGCTGCTGTGCGCTTGTCCGTCCGCGTGCAAATTTTTTGTGCGACAGGCAGAAGCAGCAGCGCCGCCGCTTTTGAAAACGGTTATAAAATCGCACGACACAAAATTTGCTGCGGCGACGGCGACGGCGACAGCGACGACGACGACGACGGCTGCTTCTGCTGCGGCTGCTGTCGTTGTCGTTGTCGTTGTCGCTGCTGTTGTCGCCATTTTTGCTTGGCAAAACTTTTGTGCACTTTGCACTCGCTCACACACACACACACACAGGCACGTGCATGCATACATATATATATGCAGCTAATGCGCTCTCGCTCACGCACACACACACACACACACGGCGAGAGAGGACAACGACAACTACAACGACACAAATAACAAACACACACACACACACACACATACACAGTCACCCGCACCCGACGCCGATGACGACGCCGACGACGACACACACAATCAAAAACTCATTCGGCTACTTGGGTGCTGCACACGCCTCCTCGTGCTGGCAGCCCTCGGCCCTAAAGCACGCTCGGCCACCAGGCAGGCAGACCAAAAGCATTTCTATGTGCCACACCCCTACGCCCTTTGCATGGACTCTAATAAAAAGCCAGCCAGCCGCAGCGGCAGCGGCAGCAATAGCAGCAGCAGCAAGCCGAAAGCCAATAAAAACAAAAAACAACTCGACGAAAAAAGAAAAAAAAACGTGCCGAGACGAAGGTTTTGCGACAATATGCGACGACGTTGACGCTGGCAGCGCTGCTTGCGTTTGCCTTCGACCAATGACACTCGACGACAATATTAAAGAACACACACATACACATAGAGAGAGCTACGCACACAGCGACGGCATGTATATACGAAACATGCAAAAAGCGAATCTCAAAAAAAAACGAAATGTCGTCGTCGTTGTCGGGGGCGAGCAGCGCTGCAGATGCTGAGGGACAGCAAAAACTGTATAAAAAAAAAACGAAGAAGAAAAATTACGCAGCCACACAGAGTACCTCAAGGCAGGCGACAGCAGAGACGACGGCGACGACAACGACAACGACAACGACGACGACGACGACGACGACTATGTAATCCAATCGAATCGAGAACAAACACACACACACGCACTCACACAACAGAATGAGAGGGGGAGGTAGAATAAAAAACGAACGCAATTGAAACGCCGAAACCAATCCAGAGGACGCACAAAATGACGAAGCAGAAGAGCAAAAGGCGACGGCAGCAGCAACAGCAGCAGCGACAAGCGACAAACGACGCGCGACACTTGTGTGAGTGTGTGTGCGCTTGTGTTTATGTGTGAGTGGGAGCGAGAGCATGGCAATTGGAATGCAAGCCAAAAGCAAGCAGTGTAGGAAATAGGAGTAACTGTCGAGTAGGTGGTGCAGGACAGCACCAGCCACAGCGGAACAGAGCAGAACAGAGCAGAGCAGAGCTGAGCAGAGCAGAGCGAGAACGTTGTCGTCAAACGACGAGCGCGCGACCCCTACAACAACAGTTAGCTGAGCTCTGCCAGCCAGCCAGTGGCGACAATTGAGGGTAGTCATTTTTTTATGCTCGTCCAGTATATAGCCAGTCGAGGACTATATACAGCTATATATGTGTGTGTGGGCGGGGGGTGTATGTGTGTGTGTGTGTATTAGGGGCAGTTTTTATGGTTTTTTGTCCAAGTTTCACTTGCAGCACATTTTGTGCATTTGCATTTCGCATTTATCACACAGTTGCCTTTATCTCTCTCTCTCTCTCTTCTTCTTCTACTTTTTCTTGACACATCAAAAACAAAAACACAAAAAAAAAATTATTATTATTTGTTTTTGTTTCTTTGTTTTGTTGCTGCAAATGCAATCAACTAAAACTGTTAATTCACAGTAAAAAATAAAAAATAAAATAAAAATTATTTAATAAATAATTTAAATAAATTCAAGTGGAAAACGAACGTGAAAAAGTCTTTTAAAAAAATCTTTTTTTGATTTTCATTTTATTTTATTTTTTATTTTTATTTTTATTTTTGCAGTTGTTCTGCGCTTTGGCGTTTTAGCGACGGCAAAACAAGACGCGCGCGCGCAACAGCAGCAACAACAACAAAACAGAAACAGAACGCAACGCAACAGAACAGAACAGAACACAACACAACGTACAGAGGAAACGTACACAACAAAACGACAACAACGAGCAGCGTCAACGACAGCGACAACGACAACGATAGCGACAGCGACGGTGGCAGTGGCAGTGGCAGTCGGCAAAGTCGGCAGCGCAGCCAATGCCGGTGGGGGCGACGACAGTGCAGCCACAGCCACCACAGCTACAGCTACAGCTACGGCAATGGCTATGGCCGCGACGATAAAATATCGGTAAGCAGTTCAGTTCACACAAGAGAGACTACGGCGACGACGACGACGGCAACGGCAACGGCAACGACAACGACGGCAACGACGACGACGACGACGGCGACGACGATTGCGATGCGATTGCGATGGCGATGCGGCAGCGGCAACTCAACTTTACTATTTGAAATCACATCCAACGCACGTCGCCGTCGCGGTTGCTGCTGCTGCTGCTGCTGGCTGCTGCTGACGCTGACGCTGCTGCTCTTGCCATCGTCGTCGCCGTCGTCGTATGGGCCTGGGCAGTGTTTGGCGCTCGTGCTTGGACTCGGAGACCGAGGCCCACATAGCGGCGAGAAAAGACAGCATAAATACACACAAATACACACAGGCACACCGGCTCTCTCTCATACAGTTCGCCGCATGCATAAGCTGAACGGCCACTGGTGGCGACCAGCACACAAACACACACACACTCACACTCACAATTGCACAAATACATTTACTGCTGGCGCCGCAAGTGTCCATTCGTTTCTGTGCGTATTGTATTGCTTGCTCCCTCACTCTCGCTCATGCCCAGCCCATAAGCAGCAGGCACACACACATACCGAAAAAAAGAAAAACGCAGTGGTATTGAATGGCAGCACGAGAGAGAGCGAGAAACGAGCAAGCAGTTCAAAATTGTATTCAAACGCTTGTTACCCACACGTGCGCTCTTAAGAGCGAGCTGTGCGCTCTTTGATAGTAATTTTGACTCTCTGCGCTATGCTATGCACCCTACAGTTCCAGCCAGCTGTGAATTATGTTAAATGCAGAAATAATTAAATATTTAAAGTTTTTTTTTATGTATATAAGAAAATATATATAAATATTTGTATTATTTTGGTTATATTTTAATTTTATTAGTTTTTTATGGTTTAATTTTTGTAGAGCATTTCGTAGTCTTGCTGGCCGCAACTCATTGTGGGCGCTGGGCATGGCTTGAATCAAGTGTGCACTAATGAAATAATTAATTACGAGCACAAATTCAGCCGTTGCTCAATCTACAAACACACACACACACAGAGATAGTGCGAGATGGGTCTATATACACTTACATATATTTACTTTTGCATACATGCATGTGTGTGTGTGCTTAACTCGATTTGTGTGCGGCTGCTTGCTGGACATCTTAGCTTTAAGTGTGTCTCTCTCTCTGTCTGTGTGTGTGTGTGTGTGTGCGTATCTATTTACGCCTGTGTGTGTGTGTGTGTGTGTGTGGATGGGTGTCGCCTTTTTGGTGCAGCCGAAAAAGCGAACACAACAAATCAAATCAAATTTAATTAAACCACTTTAAGCGATTTCTTAGCCACAAAATGCCATTCCACACAAACATACATGTATACATACATACATACATACATATATATGTATGTATATATGCATTTAAATATATACAAATTTATATGTGTACATTATGATCAATTGGAAATTGGTCCAATTTGATATCGAGTGCCGTCGGCAAATTTGATGGATAATCGTTTGATTTAACTGTCATTAGCTTTTGCCATCAAATTCCAATCGAAAATTTGCCAAGCAAAATTAAAATTAAAATAAATAAATAGAAAATAAATAAAAATAAAAAATAAATAAAATACAAATAAAAATTTAAAATATATTATTTAAACATTTAAATTTAAATAAATGACATAAAATTAAAATAAATAAAATAAAAACTAAAATATTATTTTTAAGCATTTTTTAGTATAAAAACACATATATATATATATATATATATATATATATATATATATATATATATATTAAGATAAAAACAATGAAAAAAAAAGAATATTAATTTTAATAAAATGCTTAGACAATTGAAAAATAATTCTTTTAGGAAGTAAATATTCAAATTATACAACGTTAAATAAATAATTTGAAATCTTAACAAAATCATTTAAACATAATTCAAAATAATTCTGTATTATTATTTTCTCTATGGACAGTTATCTATAATAATGACATATTATGAAAACCCTTCGATAACCCTTCATCTAGAAAACTTTCCGTAAAGAAAATAATAAAAAAAAAATAATTTTGAAATTTAAAAAAAACCACATTAGCAAGGCAGTGTCAACAAATTAAAAAAGGTAAAATTATTTTGTTAAAAAAATCAAATTATTTTTTTGTTCTTTTTTTTTAGTTAAAATTTATACAAAAAATATTTAATTCAAAATTATTATTGACTTTTTTAGTTTTTTAAAATGATCTTAAATCTTATTTATTTAAACTTTTTATTTTCTTGAAATTTGTTTTATTTAAGTTCTTGTCTTTAAAATATTTTTGATTGAAATTTGCTTCAGCGTAAAATATTTTGATGTGATTCAATGTCAAGTATTTTGAATCAACAAATATTTATTTTGCTGTAGATGAATTTTTTTTATTATTATTGTTATACTTTTATTTATTTTTATTAATTTTCTTTTATGAAGGAATATTATATACTTTTTAAAGAAATATTTAAATTTTATTTTATTTGCTATGCAATAATTATTTTCCCTAAATAAATAGGCGCTCTTATATACAAATACAGCCCATAAAATATTTCTGTTTTGATTTAATTAAAATTTGAAATTAGGTTTTATTTTTTGAATTTCTTGGCTATAAAATTTTATAATTAAATCTTTTGGTTTTATTTAATCTTGAAATCGAACAATTTATATTTGTATAGCGAATGCCATAATGAAGAAAATAAATTGATTGAATAGCAATTAAAATAAAACTAAAATGTATATGTAATAATAATAAAATTATGGTGATAATTCAATAGAAAAATAGTTTTATAAAAAATAAAAATATAATAATAAATATATATGTATGTATACATGTGTGCATATGTATGTATATGTATATAGAATGTATATAGAAATGCAAAGATTGTTTGATATGTGCATAAGTTTAAAGGTAAATCATTTGTTTACCTTTCGGCAGCTTCCTTCTGCTGCATCTCAGCACTCGTGGTACCGTTAGCTGCTTAAGTCTGTTCGTAAGCGTCAACGCTACATATTTACATATGCATATACATATGTATGTACAGCTATGTATATACATATATACGTATGTGTGTGTGTGTACATAGAGCTCTCCTTTTCCCACACGCATTGAGCACCAACAACAACAACAACAACAGCAACAAATCGACGACAACTGCGACGTCAGCCAATGGAGCCAACGAATGCGGTCGGCAATGCCACCCTAAAGCCCCACCCCACACACCCCCTCCCCCCTTACAGCGCCAGCTCACGCTGCCCACGCAACGAATGTGACACAGTCAAATGTGTCGCGCGTCGGCAGTCGCGCCTCTTGCTCCTCGCTCCACGCCACGACGCCCTGCTGTGGCCCTACCCGTTCGAAAAAAGACAGCATTGGTCAAAGCCAACGGATGGCCGCGCATGGCTCTGAGCGAGAGCGAGAGACAGAGAGCGTGAGCGGGCGAGCGAGCGAGAGAGCGCTAGCGAAGAGGCGTGCGTGCGAGCGGGTTGCAGCTAGTGCGTGCCTCTCGCTTGCACACACACAGACAGCAATTGTGCCACTGTGCTCTCACTCTTATGACAATGTCGGCAAAGCAGTGCAAATGCCTTGCTGCTGCTGCTGCTGCTGCGGCTGCTTGGTCAAGGGGGGTGGCTGTATTGAGCTGGCAGCGAGCAGGCAGAGTAACGGTAGAGTGCGGGAGACGGAAGGGCAGGGAAAAGACGAGCATGTGTGTGTGTGTGTTAGTTTAGGGCACAGCAACAAAATTGCGACAATTGCGACAACTTGACCCAATAGCCAAATAAACATTGATATGCATCAAAATGTTTATGAATAGATCATAACGGTTATTTGGCGAGTGGCACTTCAATTGCTTAAGCAGACGCGCCGACTTCAAATTGGAGTGTGGGAGCGTCGCGGTCTTTTGTTAGCCAATCTGAAGGTCGTCAAGTCCAGGCCCCAACGACTCTTGCACTCTTAACTGCTTCCTCTTTATCTCTGTCTCACTCTCGCGCTCTCTCGCTTTGCGCGCTTGCCAAGGATGGCCAAACCGGTTTAAATTTTGTGCTGATTGCAATTGAGGCTTTAGCGCGCAGCATTTGAATTATCTCAACACTCGCAAATAGTTGCAAATTATCAAATACTTTGGCTTAAACGATCGCACTGCCACCCGCAGCATCGCTTCTTAAACTCTCTCAAGACTTATCTCAGCAGGACAGCGCACGAGACTCTGATGAATTCAGTTTTAGATATGAATGTAGTATATACATACATACATACATACATACATATGTATGTATGATAATATTATAAAACATTTGATGTCTTCATATCGTATTAAATACATTTGAGTGTTTATATGTATGTGCAGCTGTGGTCATAAAAATAGTAGTGCGAGTGAAATGTTGAACATTGAAATAGTAGCGCGACTCAGATGTTAAACAGCAAAATTTTGTAATAATCATAATATTTAAAAAAAAAAAACAATACATATGCCTATCGAATCGAAATTCGAATTCGAAATCTTGCTTAAATTTGATATTTTTCATATATCTGCTCGAATATTTTTTAGAAATTACAGGTGACTTTAATTATCAGTTCTAGTTCGAAATATTCCGGAAATCGCATATTGCAAGTTATATCAGTTCGAATTTGAATTCGAAATCTTACAGAAATTTGATTATGCGTCATAAATCAGTTCGAATTCGAAGTTATTTTAGAAATTTTATGCTATATTATTTATCAGATGTAATTCGAATTCGAAATCCTTTAGGTATTTTATGTTATATTATATTAACATATATCAATTTGCTTTCGAAGTCGAAACCTTGCAGAAATTTGATATTACTTCATATATCAGTTCGATATCGATATCACAGTTCGATTTCGAATTCGAAGTCAATCGAGAATTGCAAATCGCTACATATATCAGTTTCGATATCGGATTCGAAATCTCTCACGAACTATATATGACTTCTTACGTATGTATGCATATCAATTCGAAGTCGAATTCGAAATCTTTTAGGAATTACATATTACAACACATGTATATTAGTTCGAAGTCGAAATTAGCATCTTTCAGAATTACTCATTACATTAGTATATCAGTTTCGATATCGAATTCAAAATCTTTCACGAACTACATGACTTCTTATGCACATCAATTCGAACTCAAATTCGAAAACGATCGCGAATCCCAGCATATAGAAGATCAAAATCGTATTACCATAATCTACAATAAACTTGAGGCTGCTTCTATTTATAGAGTTTTGCCTAATCGATTTGAAACTTCCTTTGTTTGTTGGAAGTATTTCCGATTTGCGTGTGACAGCTGTGACTAGTTCTGAAAGACAATTTCGTTGGGATTTGGTTTCTTTTTTCTTGTTTGGTTAATTTTGGAGAGCGTTAATTTGTGACAAGAAGATAAATGTGTTGACTCTCCGCTGGCCCCTCAATCGCCGCAATCGTCTGCTGCCGCACCTATTGCTGTTCTAATGCTGTCACAGAGGGGGCGAGCGCTGCACCTCACTCCCTCGCCCTCACTCGCTCAGTCTGGGCTGCTGGGTTGTAGCCATGGCCAAATGATCAAAGGCAAAGCCGAACACGTTGCCGTGCTATTGAAATCAAGCCAAGCCGAGCCACCGAAGCCAGGCCACAGTCGAGGGAATTGACCGCAATTATGCGATAAAGATAAAAACAATGTGGTGTCATTTTTATGGTTCTCTTTCGATGCCCAATGCCTGATGCCCGTTGTCCGTTGTCCGATGTTCTTGGCTTAGCCAAGTTGCGGGCGGCGCGACAGAGATAGCGCGCAAGCGAGATGGCAACAAGGCGATAATCTATAATTGCCCTTTGCTGCAACAATTGTTCCTTTAATTCCACCGCCGACGACGACGACGACGACAATGATCCGACCAAATGTGTCCCTACAACGCAGGCAGCCAGGCAGCGCTCGGCCCAGAGGCAGCGACATTTGGGTAAAACGTGAAACGAATGCGTTGACAGCTTGCGAGTGTTTGCTACCTCTCCCTTTCTCCCCCTCTCTCTCTCTCTCTCTCACTCTCTTGTCTTTGGCCAAGTGATTAGGGATCAAAATATCGTTTATAACTCATAATGACCATGACAAATATTGAATAGGACTTCTGTCTCCTCTTCTTCCACTTCTTCTGCCTATTCCCCTTCTTCTTCTTCTGCTGTTGTACGTTTTTGGGGTCCTTGCGTTGCGGTCAACAGTTGTTGATTGTGTCGTAAAGGTCACGCCAACTGCATAGCCACATGGCGATCGCACACTGTCCACACTGTCCACACTGTCCACTGTCAGCAGCAGCAGCAGCAGCATATGGCACTTCTACACACACACACACACACGCACACACTCTCTTCTTCTTCAGTTAGTTCTTTTACTGTTGCTAATGAAGCGCAGTGGAAATTGCGCGCGGCTGATAATCGCTTAATCGCTTATCAGAAATTGCGCCCATTGCGGCGAGTTGGGCTATCGGTTCCACATTAACCGCAATTAGAGTGACCATGGCACGGCAATTAATTTCACTTCAGTTAATGTTAATTGACATGGCCAGGCCCATGGCACAGTGGTGTCAAACACAACTTTTCACCAAAAATTGTCGGATACGGTATGCAGCAGACGTTGCGGCAGATGGATTGATAAGGTTTTTGGGTAGTAACGCCTAGTTTGTTATGTTGATTGTCAGTCAATTGGTTAGTTAGTTAGTGAATCAGTCAGTCAGAAAGTTTGTCTGTCAACAATAAAATTAGAGGTCATTCAGTCAACCAGTCAGCCAGCGGGTCTATCAGTTAGTATATCAGTCAATTGGTGAATCAATCTATTGCATATGTGAATTGGGTCAATCTATCAATCTGTCAATCTCTCAATAAATTTGTCAATTTATAAGTCAATAGGTTAATCAATAAGCCAGCTAGTTAGACTGTCAATCAATCACTCACTCAGACAGTCAAGTCAGTCCATCAGTCAATTGGCGAATCAATCTTTTGAATATGTAGACAGAGTCAATCAGTCTGTCCATCAATCCAGTCAAATATGTTGTCAGTCATTCACACAATCTGTGTATCAATCAGTCAGGCAATTAAGCAGTGAATCTGTCGGTCAATCAGTCAAAGTTAGTCAGTCATACAGTCCATCAATCAGTCAATCAATAAATCGAATCGAATATGTTATGAGTCAAGCAATCAATCTGTTTCTCAATCAGTCAGACGATCAGCTAATCAATCATGAGTGGATCAGTCAAAGTCAGTTAACCAATAAGTCAATCACTTAAGCACTCATTCAATCAATCGAACAAGCAGTCAATCAGAGAGGTTATTCAGTCAGTAAACTAGTTCCTAGTCCGTAAACTGGGCAGTCAGTCAATCAGTCCAGTCAGTCCACACAGTTAGTCCATCAATTAGGCACTCAATCAATCACTTGATCAGTCAATCAATCAGTGAGCTTTTTAAGTTATTCAATCAATAAGTTATTCAACCAGACAGTCACAATTGATGCACTATAAACTTGTCTAAACAATATCTCTCAAGCGATTCTTCTACTGCTGCCATTCCACTTTGTTGGCCATTTTCATGAGTCTTTGAACCACTGTGCGAGTGCATGGCTATCGCAGTTTTCAATCAACATACTCGTAAATTTGCCAATCGCTGACGCAATTGAAACGCTCTCAAATTACGAATGCCCTACACTAGTCTCTAGATAAAAACAAAAACGAAAAAAAAAACATTCCCAAAACAGATCGCGGACACGCACAGTGGCTGTCAGCTAAGTCAGCCTCATTGTTCACTTGTTTTTCGTTTTTTTTTTCGTATTTCTCTTGGTTTTTTTTTACTTTTTAGCGATGTCACCTTGTTGGCACAAGGTAGACTCGTAGAGGACGAGGGCGAGGGCGAAGGCAAACCACACACACAAAAAAAAAGGAAAGAAAAGGATGCGCCAATGTGGCTGGCAAAACAATGAAATTGTGAAATTTTGGTTGGGTTCAAAGAATGTCATGAGCATTTTATGATTTAATCCCCTTTGTGTGAAGCCAAACATTTACCGGATCAGGCCGAAGTGTGGATCAGGACTCTCGAAACGTAAACACCCTCGAATACACACGCACACACCTACACACACAGACAAAAGGGACAGGATTTGTTATTTGTCGCCGCAAAACTCTTGACTGCGACTCTGCGGCTCAGACACCTGACATGCGATTAGTGCCGCGGCCAAGTGGACAAGTGGACAAGTGGCCAAGTGGCCAACAAGGGCTCTTGGCCAGGCGTAGGCGATCGTAGTTCCAAGTCAATGTGATTTACTTTTGACATCAGCTTGCCTGGGGCTACCTCCCTGCCTTCAGATACTATCTGGCCGGGATCGGAAACACAAATGCCTCGAGTCATCAGCTGCAATGCGAAGGCAACTGCAACTGCAACTGCAACAGCAACAGCTACAGCAGACTTTTGGCTAGTCGGTTGGCTAGGGCCATGCTGGGCTGGGTCGAAGCCAATGCTGGATGGGTTGATTGAGCTGGTCGATAGCCGGGCAGTTTGCAGCTGCCCAAATGGGCAGAGCATACTAATCGAGTACATTGATTCAGAGGCCGAACAATAATCAAAAGTATGTTCATAACATATGTAAATTGATCAGCAAATGGGATTGGTTCTGACTGATGGAGTTGAAGGATTGAATGTACGAGAATGGACTGTGCTGTGTGACTATGTGAATGATTGACTGATGGACTGATTGTTTGATTGGTAAACCGATTGACTGCCTGACTACATAGTTCATTGATCGGTAGACTGGCGACTGATTGACTGACTGATGACTGGTTGATGGAGTGGCTAACTGAATGACTAGTTGGATAATTGATTATTGATTGGTAGATTGACTGACGGAAGAACAAGGCAATTGGCAGATTGATTGACTGACAGACAACTGATTGAAGAACAGATTGAATAGGTGCTAACTGATTGACTATCAGACTAATCGACTGATTGACTGCTTGACTGAGAGAGAGAGAGAGAGAGAACATTTCCCTAAGGTTTCATACGAAAGAGAGAAACTTTAAAGTAAATTTTTGTTATGTGCTTTTGAATTTATATCTGTCGCTATTTCAATGCGAATTGCATATTGAAAATGATTGATTTGAGCCGTGCACAGCCAGTGAATTCACTGTTGTAGTATGAGAACTTGAGCTGTATGTAATTCGTGGTATGCAGTAGCCGTAGTAGCTGTACTATCATCAGCGCGTTTGAGATCGTGAGAACTGCACTTAATTGATTTCCACATGCATGTGCCACAAATGAGTTTGCTTATAGTTCAAGCTCTACGCATGAGCGTCACAAATCTGATGTAATCTGCGAGCTGCGATTGAGCTCGGGTTCAGGTTCAGCTTTAGTTTCTGGCTAAGTTCGGTTCGGTTCGATAGATAAAAGCTGCGTCTGCGAGAAAGTCTTTTTTGAAACGTCAAGCTAAAGTGTGTGTTTACGAGTATAGTGAATCGAATCTCTGGCCATCTGCCTCGTTGTTCAGGCGACGCTAGTTCAACGGCGACCTGAGCACAAAGCTTCCTGTGCCATGCCCTTTGTTTTCTCAGTCAGATCTGACTCTGTGTGTGTGTGTGAGTGTGTGTGTGTGTGTGTGTGTGTGTTATCTAAAAGACCAAGCTCTTGGCCTGCGGCATGTTGCTGCAATTTTTCATTATTCGTACTCTTTAAGTGATCGATCGAAATTAAATAAGAAAAGTAAGCAACGAGAAAGGAGGAAAATGCCCTGCCGATTGCCTGGCGTCCCACAATAAAAAAAAGGGAACCAGCGACTGGCCCCCAAACCGTCACAGCTCCAACTACAGCCATAGCCACAGCCACAGTCTCTGGCACTGACCAGAGTTCTGACTGTGGCTGTGGCTGTGGCTGGGGAATGCGATGGTTAATGTGCGTTTAGATACGAAGACATGTAATTTTCCCAGCCCCATTGCGATCGGTCGCACAGTCAGCCAGCCAGCCAGCTAGCCAGCTAGTCAGCCAGCCGTCCAATTGTCTGACTGCAACTTCGATGCTGAGCCAGCCACTCAGTCGCTGGCATTGGAGGGGCTGTGCCAGCTTAGTCGCCTCCCCCCCTCCCAAGAACCCGCCAGCTGCTCGCCAGCCATTCCAACTCTTTTTTTTTATATATGTTTCGTTATTTTGGCCCCGGACAGTTGTCAATGGGGCAGATCACAACAGGAACGCCTGGGGAGCTGCCGAAGCTGCAATCGTGCACTGACGGCCTTTGATTATGATGCCAACCAATTCCTGGCTCTATATGTTCTATGCTCTATGCCCATATTCCCATATTGCTGTGGATTCGATCCTTATTACACGTTGGCTACTGCACTGGGGACATAGCTTAAGCCGAGCCAGCTAACGGCCTGTAAACCTATGTAGATGCACGCAAGCTGCATTCGCCTTCAACATCATCATGGTCATCATCATCATCATGATCATTATTATTGTAGTCATAGTTGTGGTTTGATGTTGCCACCTGCACATGCACCTGTAAAATGCAACTTGAAATTTTTGAAAAAATTTAATTGGGGTTTAGTTGTCAAATGGAATTTAAATTTGACAATGGGCTGCATTTGGAGTGGGCGTGGTTCAATTAAAATTACGAAATAGACTTTCAACTAGTTTATATTGTATATATATAGTATATATAGTGTATATATAGTATATATTTAGTATATATAGTATATACTATAGTATATATGTGCATATACAGCTGTGGTCATAAAAATAGTATTGCGACTGAAATGTTGGGCAGGAAAATTTTGTGTAAAATCAAATATTTTGAAAAAATTTTAAGATTTCTTTTAGTTTTAGTCTCACTACTATTTTTATGACCACAGCTGTACATAGTGCATATACAGAATTGTATTAACATCCATGTAAAATAAATATTTAACTAAGCTTACATTTGACATTTTTATAGTTTTTATAGTGATTGCAATTTACAATTTCGCTGTATTTTAGCTATAATTATAACTCAAAGCCAGATTTCTTGACAACATTTTCTCAACATTTGCCTTGAATTATCCAATCGAAATTTGTCCCAAATGCAAACGGTCACACTGATCGACAGATATCAAAACTATTTTCACTGTCTTATGACAGTTTTTTTTTTGCCTTTTCTTATATTTTTTTTTTGTAAATTTTTGTTGTTGTTGTATTGCGATCGAGCCTCTGTTTAATTAACGAATGAATCAAGCGAGATCTGCACAGCATCGCCGCATGCTGGGCTCGATTCACACATTGGGCTTCGCTGGGCTGGCCAGCAACAACTTTCCCATTGCTGTTGGCCAGCTGAGCTGAGCTGAGCGACTCGGCTAGACCCAACTGCAGCGCAAATTGTTTACAATTCGAAAAATTGTTGCCGCCTCTGTTATCTGCGGGCACATCTTAACGAACACGCAGCTCCAGAGTAGCCCCAACCGCTGCCGAGCAGGAGGTCCCCCATACCCATGCCCATGCCCATACTCATACCCATACCCATACCCAGACCTAAACTGAAACTGAATCTCAGTTGAACTGAACTGAACTGAACTGTTCGGAGCCATCTCGCAGTTAGCCTTGTGTTGTTCAGTGTTGGTTAATTTGGCATCATTCATCGTGGCCAAAGCCAAATGTCATGCAATGGCTAAGACCCCGCTTCGCTAATTACAGCCTCTTGTTTGTCCATGTGTGTGCGACTGTTTGTGTGTGTATGTGTGTGTGCGGCAAGTGCCGCAATAGAAGCTTCTGACTCCTCACGTGACACTACATCACGCAGCGTGCCAGATCGAATGCAATTGATCACCACAACCTGGGTGTCATTCTTATCGACTTTGGCCTGTTTCTTCACCTTCTGCGCCCCATCCCTTGCTTACCATCTCGTCCTCCTCTTTTGGCATTGTTCATGTCAATGCGATCAAGCGAAATTCCATTTATATTTCAAGATTTGATGAATTATACTATGTATAAATTCGGACTGAAGGAACTTAAGATGTTCCTACTGGAGTATGGGTCAAAATGTTTATAGAGAATGTGTGATAGTAATGACAATGACAATAATAATGATAATGATAATGACAATGATAATGATAATAATAAGAATAATACCATGGCAATGATAATAGCAATGGTAATGAGAATGACACTGACATGACAATGATGATGATAATGAAAATGACAATGGCAATGACAGTCGCAATGGCAATCGCAATGGCAATTACAATGATAATGATAATGATTATGATAATAACAATGAAAATGATACTGAGAATGATACTTATAAGGGCAATGAATATAATAATGACAATGTCAATGAATAACGACATGAAAATCATAATAATTATTATAATGATAAGAATAATGATAATGACAATGAGCATAATAATATAACAATGATAAGAATAATGATAATGCTCATGACAATGAATTCTCATAATGAGAACGAGACGGAGATTTGGAATGAGAATAATAAGTGTGGTAATATTCTTTATAATGACAATGAGAGCAAGAACAATACTAATCATGATGAGGATAATGATAATGATAATGATAATGATAAGAAAATGCTAGCAAAAATGTGTCTAATGTGAATGCAAATCTCTTAAATTATGTTATTTTATTGTCCAATATGATATATTCCTAGAAAAGGTAGCTTGGCTTTAATTACCTTTTGTTTGAAGCGATTTGCCGAAGTCACAAACTTAAACTGTTCTGGTTGCCATCCATTCCATCGAATCGTAAAGAAGTCAGCTAAGCGACAGGTCTCGGCAGCCACTTCTGTTTCATTCTGGTGAGGAATTATGAAATTGCATGGGTAAATATTTTGCCTAGAAGGCTACAACTGTAGCGAAGCGAACGAGCTACGAATTTAATCATAACTGGGAATCACTGACCCATTAAGTTGATGAGATCACCCGAACTGATCCACTTTGCATTTGGCCAAATGGCCAAGTTGGCTCTGTTGACATTTGTTGACCAGTTTCTTGGCCAATGGAGTGGCCCATACAGTGGAGTGGTGTATAGTGTGCTAGAGTGGTCTGTGGAGTGTACAGCTCGCCCCGACTCGCATAATATGAGTGTATGTATATGCAATCGCCGGAGGTGGAAACAACAAAGAGATCTGTAAGCGACAACAATAACAACAGCAACAGCAACGACGACGACGATGTCGGCGACGGTGACGGTGACGGTGACGGTGACGGTGACGGTGACGGTGACGGTGACGGTTGTCGACGGTGGCGTTTGCGTGTCAAGCGACATCATTTGCATAACAATGCTGGGGACGATTCAAATTTTTGGTCTCCCAGAGCAATTTTCAAACACACACATACACTGAGAGAGATACAGAGTGAGAGAGAGAGAGAGAGAGAGAGAGTGAGAGACGCCCTCTGGCACCTGCTCATACACATTTAGATATCAACGAGTACATTAATGATTTTCAGTTGAAGTCGGCGGCGTCACAAATCGCTGGCAAATACCTGCACACACGCGTATGCATATGACATTATCCAAGACACTAGCCACACACACACACACACACACACACATACGCACAGTCTCTCCCTCCCGCTGTAGATCTTCAGCTGCGTTTGATTGCGTCGCCAATGCGGAACGGAACGAAGCGAAGCGGGCGTGTTGGAAATATCGCGATCCACGGCGAGCGCGCGGGGCTGGCCAGCCCACAGCTGTTGAATAATTTATGCGCCACTGTTGTCAGCGGCACCTCCTCCGACTTGAGCTCGAACTTCAGCTAGAGCTACGGCCGTAGCTGCGGCAATGTCGCGCTGTTGCGTCGACGTTTTCACGTAACCCCGCATCAGCTTGAGGGGAGAATTATTTGCGTTTGCCTCCTTGCGTTTCTAATTAAGCGAGAGAAATATTCAAAACCTTTGCCATTGTTTCAGCGATTTTCAAGTTCAATTTACATAACATTCCTAGCCGCCCCGTCGCATCGTGTCGCCCCATTTTCTATATACATATATATATGTATATATATATTTTTTTCCATTCCAACTCACAGCAACTGCTGCTATACTATGTAGATATTTCTCTTCATGTTGTCGCTGCTATTAAAGTCACAGCCTTGAATTGTTAATCTGCTCGGCAATGCGAAAGGTTCAAGGCCAGCGACGCGTCGCCTCCCGGTGAAAGGTCACAATTGCAATCGGTTTGCAGAGCTGGCGCATCTGATCTATCTGCAAAGTTAACTTTGTAATCTTTTGCTGCAGGAAATTACGCATCGATTTCATAATTGAACTGCATAATAATAACAGCAGCAGCAGCAGCACCAGCACCAGCAGCAGCAGTGCGTAATCAATGTGTTAATCCTGCAGTGCATCCGATTTCCGAGGCAGCTGCTGCTGCCATTGGCTTTAGAGTGAGAGGCAGACCCTTTTTGCCTATTATCAACTGCTGAACGCCATTTTCCAAACAACAAATATGATATTACATAACGCTAGACTACATTTCTATGCCATTCAGCCTGATTGTCTAATGGGATTTGTGCGAAGCAAGAAATTGCATTGGAAATGCAGCTAGATAGTTTGTGCAGGGCTCTGTCTATGATATGATATAATATCGTTAGCATAACGAAATTTTATAGATCAAACTGAGTCTAAGTCTATAACTAACTAAAGTTATCATTGCAGATCTGTTTTAAGATCTCTCTAGCAAAGAGTTGCCTATGCTAACTCCAAGATCAATAGATCATACACTAATATATTTGACAGTTGGTCTCACAATACATCGTTAGACATTAGAAATGTTGATGAAGATGAGGCAAGAACATAGAGATGTCAGGACATGCATGAGTCGCATTTGGGGCATTGTTGAGTGGCCTTAAGTACTTGGCAATTGTCTGCAGTTTGTCGGCAGTATTCGCATATCCTGACAAACAATTGGGCTCGCCTGTGCTGTGGCTGGTTCAATCAAGGAAGCAACTGTCTCGATTCCCAAATGATGGGCTAAGTAGCGGGCCCGATGAGCCAGCGCGATGATATGATGTGAATAGAAACGCCAGGCAGTTGGTATCATAAATGATAATAATTTCTGTAAATAAATATTGTGTAATCATCGCCAGACGCCATTATCAAGGCGCACACGCTTCGACCCCTATAAGCAAGCTCTGCTGCTGCTGCTGCTGTTGCTGCATTATTATGCTGTCATTTTTTCTTTTTTTTTTGGAATAGAAATCCCAATTCTTGCGATCCGCTGCGACAGGCCAAATGACGAGCATGATATTGAAGACATGGCCAGGGCCATCTGCTTGGCTCTGACAGCATGGAGGACTCGCTGTCGTCCTTTTCCACAATGTATTTGTACAGCAGCGAGCAGCGAGCAGCGAGCATTGTGCCTACGCATATTTGCCCATTGTCTGCCTTGGCATTGGCCTCCATTGTTTAGACACTTACGCAACATATTGTATATGGTCCTGGGCATGACCGTGGCGGTTGAAGGGCTGAGATCTTACTCACCCTCTCTCACTCTCTCCCTCTCTCTCTCACACATACTCTCTCCCTTTAAGGTAAGGGTAGTCTAAATCTAGTTCACAACATATCCTTCCTATGTATGTTATATATACATATTTTGCTTTTCATAATCCAGGCGGCGGCGTTCCCACAATGAAATACTTATAAGGTAATTGCCAGGCAAAGCGTATCTTTTCAAGTTCAGCACTTACCTAAGTAAATACGCGAGTATATAACACACTGTGTGTGTGTGTGTACGGGTGTGTGGGGGTGTGTGAAAAAGTTGCCATAGCTCTAAATTGATAATGAATTTGTAGCTAGGCTAGATTGCAGTAAATGTTTTATATGCCAGGCAAATTATTGGTATCAAATGGATTACTGCTTGAGCAATTTATAAAACATTAATAGTTACTAATATCTTGTGAAAGGAGTAGATAGGTTTTGTGCTAGGCGAACGTCTTGTACGTCCGTCCGTCTGTCCGTCTGTGTTTGTGGACGGACAGCCCTCTCCAAACTATCGACACTTGGCACTTTGATACCTCTACTCGTTGGTGTCCTAGTCTAGTCTAGAGTGTTAAGATACGCCCACTCGGGGTGTGGCGATTCGGCTAACATCATATCTGGTATAACAGTAAAGCTATTACTTAAATTGCTAGAGACTCTAAATATATTTGCTCGTACAGTTGTAATACTTAGTAGATGTATCTACGCCCCTTGGGGGTGTCGCAAAGCGGGTAATGCTAGAGCCCCAAAAATTTGGCATGTGACTGTTGGGATGCCCTATAGTAGAAATATCCCCCTTGGGGGTTTTGCAAATTGGGACTGCCTAAGGTTTTTTACAAATTCTGTTATATTTTGAGACTTGAAATTCGAAGTATATACACGCATAGACAATCGTCGTATACGAATATATATAGTATTTATATATATATACGCCCAGCGGAAATATCGGTTAAGTGCTCAAAATTTGGCAGCTCATTTACTGCAGGTTCTCTCCCGAGACCTTACAAAATGATTTAACTGTTTTTTCGACTCTATTTTTATATTATTTAATTTTGTTTTTGAACCAAAGGTTTGAGCTTTGATAGGTCTTTTTTTATGTTAAACAACAAATTAGAATGAGCCCAAAGAGATTTAGTCTTGGTTTAAGCCTTAGCTTTAGCTCTATTGTAGCTGCTTAGCTAAGGTTAATGTCTCGTATATATTTATATATCTAGCTTAGTTCCTCTTGCATTTCAAATATCTATATTCAAGCTAAAGATATTTCAATTCATAAGCTGTTGAGAGATGCGCTTATGAAGTTTTATGAAGCTTCGAAAGCAGAGGCCCCTATCCAGCAATTAAGTAGAGAGAAAGAGAGAGAGAAAGAGAGGGAGAGAGAGAGAGCGAGGGACAGCTAGAGCGATGGGGTGGGAGATAACGATGTCATAGTCAATTTTCTTGTGGATAGCGACACGGCATGCGAGTGATAGCGTTACTTGGAACTACATTTACACATCTTTGGGGTACGTATTCGTCTTCGTATCTCTAATTAAGTCCAAATTTATGCGCGTGTTCAGTGAGGACGATGAAACAAACGGCAAACGGCGAACGGCAAACGGCAAACGGCAAACGGCAAACTGCACAACCAAAGACGTTACCTTTATTTTGTTTTCCACTTTCAAGCATTAATTGCGAGTGGACTAAGTAATAACTGCGACTACGAAATCGTACCTAGCCAAGTGGCAGTACCTAGAGATGAGCGCGTGTCGACTATAATTAAAATCAAATAGATTTACGCTTGGCATGCTCCATTGTGACGAATAGAAAGAGAGAGAGAGAGAGAGAGAGAGAGAGATAGAGCTATAGAGAAAGACAGCTATAGAGAGCGAGAGATCTCTCTTGAGCAAGCTGCAGATCGTGTCACGCTGCCATCTCTAGGCCGCTGAGCCTCCCACAGATGAGTGACGCACGACGACAGCGACAACGAATCTTCGTGGCCAGCCATTGGCCATTGGTTGGCTCGGTTGGGCTATATGGCCATCGTGTAACATAGTATGCATGACATCGAGTATATTCAGTACTCGTGAATGAGAGTGCCGTACACACACACACACTCACACATATATACAGAGATTGCTGGCTGCCGTTTACATGTAGGGGTACTTGGTTACATGCTCGATAGCTGCGCTGCGGCCGTGCAGAGGCGCAATATCTTGGCATAATAAATCCATTTAATATATTGTATTTAAACCGTTCGTTATGATCTCCGCGCTCGCTTCTGCAACGCCCTGATTGCTTCGCTATTAATGCAACGGCCAGCGACCAGCGACCAGCGGCCAGCGACCATGTTGCAGCTCTTTCAAATGTGTAAGGCAGAGCCACTCTATATGACTGTACGACTCGACGAGTGGCCATAGTCTTAGCCCGTACTCGTAGTCGTACTTAGTCACGCTCAGGCGCTCAGCGCTGCGCTGTGATTAGAGGACGAATGCTTTTGGGCCCGTCTCCAAGTACGTCTCCACCTGCGGCTTACTGTCGTGTACTCGTAAACCGCGCCCCCCCCCCCCTCTCCCCCTACCGTAACAGCTGCCCGCCTATCTTCACAAAACATACATATGTACTATATATACAGACAGACATACATACATGCATACATATGTGTATGCATAATGCTTAGAAATGAGTGTGGCACGTTCGTTCGAGCTACTTGCGATGGATTGTTGCCAGTTGCCAGTTGTTATTGCTGTTGCTATTGCTATTGCTTTTGCTTTTGCTATTGCGATTGGTGTTGCTGTTGGTGTTGCATTTGGCTGGCTGTCGTTTCACTTGGCACCGATCGCTGAAAGCTAAAATAATGATCGCAGTGGCGATGTCCATATCCATGTCGATGTCGCTGTCCATGTCGTTGCCGATGTTTGGTTGATGAAGCACCCATAGCCATGGATAGATAGATACCACATATACCCCCAAAACCCATTCACAATTTACGACCATGCGGCCGGGTTTCATGTGCAGTAGCCTATCCGCTAACACACACAGACATGTGCTACCAACCCAATCTATTGGAATCGCTTTTGGCCATCGCATAAACGATTGCAAATCTCAACTGGCATACGATCGTTTTTTTTTTAGCTGAAAAAAAGAAAAGAAAAAACACTCCCTTTCTCAACGAGAATAAAATAATTAGGAATTTTCTGATTTCTGATTTAGCATTAAAGCTCATCTGTCTTCCAATGGAATCGTTTGATACGTCGGACATAATTTCATGAATTTCAATGTTTCTTATTGCAGATTCTTAAAAATTTTGTGCCATGTTTCGATTGTTATCGATTATTAAATTGTGATTTACTTTATAAATAAAAGCTTGTGTTGATTGAGTGATTAATTCATGATATACTAATTGTAAGACTCTACTATGCTTAAACTTTAACAGGGTCTTCATTAAAAGTTTTCTTCAAGCTTAGAAGACTCAATACTATATATGTAATATAGCTACCATCCAGTCCATTCCTCTGTCCGCCTGTCCGTCTGTATTTATGAGCGTCGATCTCTGAACCTATAAGATTCCAGAGTCATTTTTACGTAGATTCTGCTACAGCACGTTCGAATAAAGCTTGTTTTAAATAATTGATAATCGAATCCCGTTTCAATGAAATCGCTTAAAAATATTATCGAACTTCAGTTATCAAATCATAATTCTTACATTTCTCAAGTTTGAGCTACCAAATTTAAGCTTTAAATCAATTGATCGCGTGATTTTGGGCCTTAGCTACATTGTGCTCCAGTTCTTGATATGAACTACTGTAATCTGTCTAGAAATCAATCTGTGTAAGCTCTATGCACATTCAGTGAGCCGAAAATTGCAAGTGCAAAATATCAGAGCTTCATGACTGTGTCTCTGTGTTCGTGTGTGTGTGTTTTGTGGTTAAGGAGGGCCATTATCATTAGCACGACCCACGACCATGACAATGAGTTTAGCTTTAGCTTTAACTACATGTTGCAATCTGCGGTGCCCCCAAGTATTGGGACCCAGACCCAGACCCAGACCCCAGCCCCCGCCGCAATGCCGATGCCGCAGCTGATGGCAATGCGGATTCTGTTGCCGGGTCGAGCCGCAGGCCGCAGGCAATGCTGCTCTTAACGAGAGAGGGCAGTTCCTGATGCAGTTTATGCAGATACGTTTCAATTAGCTCAATCCGAACGTGAAAGTGTGAATATGTGTTATTTATAAACGGACTGCTGCACTGCTCTCTACGCGCTGAGGTACGTGTGCTCGCTAGCAGCTACTTAGCACTGAGTATATGATGGTGGTGGGCTCAGCCCAGCCCATTCCATAACTATCCCATCCCATCACATTGCATCGTATCGCATCTCTGTATGCTGACTTTACCATTTCGAGAAGTCTCCTGTCTCCTGTCTACAGTCTCTTACTCTCTAGTCGCTGGTTCGCGTCATCTCAAACAATCCGAAGCAAGTATGATTGCTAGAGTAGGCAGTGATCGACTGAGAGATGCCCTCTATTCAAAATAGCAAGCGAGAAGGATCCATAATTATCGATATTTAGCGATTTATTGATCTATTGAGCACCATACGTTGGAAGAGATTGACTAACAGAAGCCCTTTATTCAAAATCCATCACTTGCAATTAGTCTGATCTGTGAAGTATTGTTTCTTCCGTTTGTTACACATGCTCTCACATAACTATCAGCTACCTCTTTATCGTTTGCCAAAAGGATACAGGGTATCACAGGCAGACAACCAGATGCTGTGGGCCTGTTGCCTCTGTTGCCTGATGCGAAAAGCCTCAACTGAACTGAAGACGAGGCCGGGTTTTGGGAACTTGAGAATAACAAAAACATAAACAACAACAGCAACAACAAGAACATCATCAGCAATAACAAGAAAGGAGAAGGTAGTACGAGTAAGTAATAAGTAAGAAAAACTGCCTGGCGTTGAGTTAAGAGTTGCCAGTGTGAAATGTGTAATATGCAATGCAAATAGTCATAATTGCAGGCGGGCAGGCAGCGGCAATTGTTGCTGTTGCTGCTGATGCTGTTGCTGCTGCTGTTGCTGCTGCTGCTGTTGTGATCATTAAGCGCAGTTGTTCACTTAACGCTTGAAGGGATAAACAAATGCACGCGCGAGAAATTCTCAAAATCAATTTACCATATGAGTACAAGTGATTTTTTTTTTCCAGTTTTTTTTTCGCTGCTGTTCGCTGATGATTCGCGAATGCATGTGAATGTCATTGAATGGGGAAGCGCAAGTGGACAAATGTGATTTTAGCAAAATTCATAAGAAAAACCCATAAAAACTGGCTCAAAATGCCACGCACCATTGTCCTAGCCAAAGACAAAACAAAGGAGAGCGCAAGAGTTTTGGGCTAGTTGTAGAGCTCATTAGACACACGCACGAGTGAATGGAAGCTGTGAATGGTGTTTGTGAATACACGTCTGAATGTAGTGCATTCAAATATATTGATTGTTTACTACTCAAGCGAGGAATACCCTGTAATTGGAGAGGAATTAATCTTGTGTAAGTCATGTAAGCCTTCAAAATGTTTAGGAAGGATGATTTCGAGGCATTGTAAAGTGTTCACAATGGAGCTCTCTCAAACAGTACATCAGTCTATTGAATGAATATAAGATATATATGCGATTACCTGTCAATTAGTCCAAAGGAAGAGAGACTCCTGATTTGCCTTGGTCAAAGATATGGATATATCCTTTCAGGATTTGAATGTCTTCTAAGGTTGATAGACTTTATATTCATGCAATTTCGATCACTCTAGAAAAAGTGAGTATTTCGGACATGACTGGCTATGGGCATATGGCTGCCTGCATTTTACATATATATAGAATTCGAGTATCTAAACATAATTGCGCTGCATGTCCGATATTCCCCTATGCTACGCATGCTTGTTTGTCCGGAATGTGCATGTTTCATTGTGCACACACACTCACGCTGTGGACTGGGGGAGGCAAGGGTATGGGCTGTGGGCTGTGTGGCGGCTGCATTAACATGTATCCAAACGCATATTGGAATCATCAGCAATATGGCACGACTGCGGCTGCTTCTGTTTCGCGAGATGATTGCGAGGAGCCGAACGCCGAACGCCGAACGCATGTGGCCTACGAAGCGTGCAGCATTAAACATCATTAATTTGGAATTGTTTCCAGGAAAAATTGACAACGATGGGCTTAACCGCAACAAGGAGAGCCACATCAACAACAGTAACAGAGCCAGCAACAAAGAGGCGGCAGCGAGCGAGCGAGAGCGAGAGAGAAAGAGGGAGAGGGAGAGATCGGCTATTGTCTACAAGCTTCCAATCAGCAAGATGTCCGCCCCTCAAATGTTCCAGCCAATGCAGTTCAATGTAAGACCGTCCACAGTTGCTGTACGCCGCTCATGATGCTGGATCCTTAAGCTGTTTGCTGCCAATTGTAAGATTATTCCAAAGTTTAGCTCTTGAATGGTCATTTGTTTAATGGGTCCCTTAATTGGGCATTGCCAGAACAATCTAGCTTAGCTGGGGGTACGACGCTCTTTAAGTGGGTTGCAGCAGCAGCGGACGCACGTGCGACACTCGAAGCGACTCATTAGCCCCCCCAAAAAAAACTTCCGAAAAGCCAAAACTTCCAACCAGGCGCTGGGCTTGCGCCGCAGCAGACGCCACAGCAGCAGCAGCAGCTGTGGGTCTTGCCCCTGCCACTGCCCCGATTCCTGCTTACGTTCTAATAATAATACTCGCATTAGTTTCATTTTGATGCGATTAAAAACAAGGTCCAAAGTTTCAGCGCATGCCCTACCAGAAGCCAAAAAAAAAAATAGAAAAGAAAAAAAAACAATCAAGAAAATGAAAAGAAAGAACGAATGTAGAATGCGCTGTAATGAAGACTTGCCCAAAGGCTTAAAAACAGAAATATTCAAAACAAATTATAGATTATAAAACAATATTTTGAGCTAGAGCTGATATGCCTGGTCTCTGGTTAGGGTATGCATAAAGGAAACTAACAGCACATTGAAATACTTTCCGTATAAGTGGTTTATGGCGATAAGCGAGTTTGCCGAGAGCACTCACCGTGCGCGCGTTTCAATTACCATTGTCAATTTCGCTGGCGGCCTCAGCGATGCCGCTGACGATTCCACTAACCGTGGGGCTGGTGGTGCATTGTACTGCTGATGCTGCTGCTGCCGCTGCGTAGCGGATGTCTGCGGCTCTCGCCCAAAACGGTCAGAGTCGGAGTCGGAGTCGGAGTCGGAGTGCAGCTCGTCAAGTGCCATCGCTTGCTCCAAACATGTGAGATTATTGCCATGATTGCGCCAGCCGCAAGGATTACAAAAATAAAACAACAACAACCACAAAAAAAATAACACAACAAAGAAAACAAGTCCAAGTGCTCTAGGCGGAAGGGAGTGCCTGACTAGCAGATACCTCACCTATGCCACTTGTGCTCTGCCTCGCTTTTCCGCATTGTAATATCAGTTGAATAACTATGCTAGATTCCCTAGTCCAAGAATAAGAAGTAATGAGACTTAGATTTGTACAGTTCTGGGCTGAGAGCTAGCATGAAACTAACATTGCCAAGATATATCAGGATATACTGAAGAAGAGGTCTATGCATATTGATTGATATCATGGATTCATGGGAAAGTTCATAGGTTCGGCTCATGATTCAGATGAGTAACATTTATAGTGTGTTACAAAAACGTTCTTAAAAACATCATACCCTGTTCTATTGCCCCATTTGATGAAGCGTTAGGGTAGCATTGAAAAAATGAAGCAGAAGAAAATAAAAACATTTGATTGAGCCCCAAATGTTGGGCTCTAGATTTTGTAGCATATTTTTTGCTTTTTTTTCAAAAGGCATTCGTTTCAAGAGTTATCACAAACACTAATCCACACAGCTTCCGATTGCAACACCCTCTTCAACAAAAGGGCACACGCATACAGACGAGTGCATGAAAAGGACAATTTGAATTTCCACATTCATATGCAGCTCAAGTGAAAGTAATATATATATATTTGCTTATTAAAATATCTAAGTTAATCACAGAAATAAAGCTTCCAAACTTATGATAGTACATCTTCTATAGGCTGGCTTCTGGCTAGCTGGCAAGTCGGCTGATGCTAAGTGCCGGCAGGCATCCTTTCAGTTGAATGTCCTTAATCAGGCTCATGTTTGCTCGTGTATATTTCGGCCGTTGTTATTATTGCATTACATTAGCAGACATTACCTGGTGCTGGTGATGCGCACCGTCTCGACCTCGGCGGCGACCTCGGCTCTTAACTCTTAACTCCCAGCCAAGGAGCATTTCGTGGCCGTGGTCGAGTTCTTTTCGGTTTGTTCCATGTTTGTTTTGAGCATCATGGCGACGGTTTTGATGTTGGGCCGCATGTAGTCAAATTGGTTTGCCTTTGTTTGGTCCACGGTCGGCACACACACACATATACACAGAATGGAAATAAAATGGGGGGAAAAAAATGATAAAAAAAGGTAAAAATTCACAAATTACTCTCATTTCGTTAAAACGGCACAAAGGCATCAGGCAGAGCGGCAGCAATAACAAAACGACATAATCATCGTCGCCGTCATCTTATCCGTGGTTAAAAAATTAATAATTTAAATTTATGGAAAACGGAAAGAGAATGAAGCGACGAAGTCATCGCCAAAACAACTTCAAAGCCGTAGTCTATTATAAAACAACATGACTCGAAGCAAACATACACACACATACAGACAGACACAGATACAGAGCATATGAAGCAAAGGCCATGCCGGGCCGGACATATATGAAACGCGTCTGCGTCTGTGTCTGCGTCTGAGTCTGGCTCTGGGTCTGCGATGGTCACCGCGTTGTCTGGATGGATATAAATACATACATACATATATAAATGCATAACATATATATATATATATATATATATATATATATTTAGATGGGTCTGCTCATGCACATAGATATGGATTGATTTTGTCCGTGTGAATGTGTATATAGGAAGCGCTTTTAATATATGGCATACAGGGTGTTCCCAATGCTGAAACATCCTTCTATCTGTTGTGCATTCAAGTGATATTCATAGTAGTTTCACAATGAAACAACAATGGCTGCTCTTCAATGCTGAACTCTTCGAATATGCACCCTGTATTTGTCGCTATAATTCATCGTATGAAAAGCGATATACAGATTACCAAAAAAGCTGATCGAACGTACGTACATAATTTAGAGCGTAAAATCAAAAATTTGTTCATCCGTCATTGTTTGGCGGCCCGAAACCCATTAAGGTTTTCATTCTATGTATAAATCTAATTCCATGCGCCCCAGAAAGACGCCATCGACATCGCCATCGACATCGACATCGACATCGAGATCGACACTGCCGTCATGGCCATGACCAGAGAATGTTTTGACTTGGCTCTAAGTCTTTTGTTGCCATTGGGTTAATTGTTGCTTTAAATGAAGAAATAAGTAGTTAATACCCGTAAGTACAACGGCAATTTGGATAAGTTTGAAAATTTGAAAGTCATTTCGACACATGGCTAAAAGAGCGACAGAAAGAGGCGGAGAGTGGAAGAGATAGAGAGAGAGAGAGTAAGAGAGCGAAGAAGAGAAAATGAAGTTGACAGAAATCACAAGGATGTTTTGACTATGATGACGCTGTGTATACCCTGTATCAAAGACAGGAAGGAAGAGAAAAAGCGACGGAAAATGAAACAAAGATAAATAGACGGATAGGTTGATCAAGTATTCTTTAAAGTATTTTTCAATATATATTCTAGAGAAAGATACAAATCAATTTTCCGACTAAGTTTGGATAGTATATCTTAATTTACATCAATTCCAGCAATTAACCGATTCCCTATCAATATTAAAGCGAAAAGTCAAAGGAAAGCATTGCAAAGCGTTGAACAAAAGTCAGTTCTTTGCCCTCTACATTGTTGCGATCCGACTGACCTCTGATAAGAATTAAAGTCTGCTCAATGTGAATGAACAATAAACGTAAAGCACAAAAAAAAGTTGATTAATATTTTTCCAGCGAATCGCAGCTAACCAATTGTATATCATTCTTATCGAGAGGCTCGCGGCTTGCGGCTCGCGTAAGTTTGTATTCTTGAATGGGCAGTTTGAAAGGCTTAAGACGCATGCATAATGGAAAATTGGGGGAGCTCTAGACTCATTTTCGGCAGAACATCATAATAAATTAACAAATAAAAGTCGAGCTACCAAATGGATTTACTATACACAATCAAATAAAGGCAAATTTGTTGCCATTCTTGACTTGATTCTTTCATTAAGGCACAGAAGACGTGGCATGGGAAGCCACAGGGCATAAGCACATAAGCCCATCTATAAAGACATGCACATCCATACTGATATACTATTCCATATTCTCATTCACATGCTCATTCTCAGTCTCATCCTTGTGGTCCTCGCGTTGATTGTCGTAGATGGCTTTTTTGTTCCACTCTTTTGGTATGGTTATTACCTTTGTCTCCGGCAAGTGGTACTCGCTTTTGGGGCTTAGGGAATCCATTAAAATGAGTGCTTAATTTAATTTCTTTTTTGGACTTGCTGTCAAGTTATAACTTAAGTTACGAAGATCGGCGAGAAATGGCTGTGTTAACGTCAAATCCCAGCGCAATACCCACAAAAACATAAACAAGATCGCAAAAAACAGGAACGCACATCCGTCTGCAGATCCTGTCCAGACTCTAAAGAAAAGAGAGAGAGAGATAGAGAGAGAGAGAGGCAGAAAAAAAAGCCACCAAAAATATTTTTATCGATACACAAAAAGCTGTCTTCGTGCCCTGGCGGCCCTCATAGAATGAATCTTAATGAATTTCGATTTGGAATATGCAAGAATCGGCAAGTGGGTGTTACCTTCTGGCTGTAAAGTCAAAAAATGGCATCTAAACTCCAGACAGATAGGTGGACAGCGAGCTTTTTTAGTTGCTGTTGTTCGTTTCCTTTGTTGTCGCTGTTATTGTTATTGTTGGTTTTTAAGGGCAGCTCGGCAGTTCGGCCAAGGAGCGATGGGACAGACCTGACCGAACTGAACTGGACCAGAGTGGACCCAGTTTACGGGCAAGCGCCGCCGATCGATGATGGTTCACACAGCCACAGACAAAGCAAGCAAAAAAAAAAATCAGCAAAAAAAAAAACGAGAGTACAAAAAGCACGCAAAGCGAGGATATGTCTGGGCTGTGGCTTAGGTCCGTCCAGCTTCAAGTTCAGGGCGCGGCCTGTTTTGGACAAAACAAAAACGAAAACAAAAACAAAAACGACAACAAAGAACAAAAACAATACAAAATCGGAGACAGCACGCACCGTTTCCAAAAGCGATCAGACGACGCACCAATTTGTGAGCAATTTTAGATCACAAGATTTCGTACCTCGAAAGCAAAAATTGGCGACTTGACAAAATGCTAATACATAAATACAAAAAAGCTGAAAGGCATTTAGTTTAAATCATGAAAACTGAAATAGTAGATAAGAGATGAGATGAGATAATGTAAAATGATTCATCTGCATATTATGTATGTTTCTTAAGTAAGAAATCCCAGATCTGCGTGATCTGCAAACCAGAGGAAATCATGAATTTAAAGTAGAAAAGCTCAGATGATGTAAAATGTTTCATTTAAATATATCTTATTTTCGTTTCTGTTGCACGAAAACACAGATATTATAATATGATTTAAAATAAATAAATGAAAGATGTGACTGGAGGAGATCATGAATTTTATATGATGTGTTGATGTGCGATGTTTCTGCATATAGATGAAATATAATTGGCTTCTTATGTTCGAAATCACAGATACACCTGTGATGTATTATAAGACATTGCGGATCGGCGGACTCGAGCATATCATGAATTCTAAATAGAATGGCCTATGTTGAGTTGATGTGAAACTTTTCATCTATAAGTAATTTTCGTGTTTTTTTTTTCATTTCCATCTGGGGGCCATGATGGGGTAACACTTTGTCCTAAATTGTCGATACGTACAGAGATCTTCACGACAGTTGTAACATTTCCATGTACACATCTGTGCTATGCGCGTTCTCTATGGGTCGTATAATATGTGTATGTGCACATTTGAAGTGTTAATGGCGCATGAGTCAACTTATTCCTTAAATCAACAAACAGACACATACATATGTCTATATGATGATGAAGAAGAAGAAGTAGCTGAAGAAAAAAAACAAAATTGAAAATGAAACTTAAAGAAATGAAAAACGAAATGATCATTTGCGTTTCCTACAATCGAACAGACGCAACCAAACGCAACGAATAGAAACAAATTGTGAACCGATGCGATCCGATGAGATCCGATGCGTTGCCGTGCGAACTGATCCAAATGGAATGTCTACTTTTGGGCACAAGTACCGACTACCGAAAATACCTTTTAAGTGTCTTGTATTTGTTTACTTCTGGCTAAATGTTTACCCAAGTTAGAAATAAAAAAAATTTGTAGTACGCATTAAAGTCTTGGACCGCTATTTTTCACGTGGCATAAACCAAATAGAACGCTTCATCTTCAGCTGGCACATGCGGCCAGCTAGGCACCCCCAACTCAGAGTGGGGGCCGAGGTGATTAGATCAGATTTTGAGGAGCTGCTGGTAACATGCAGTGGAATGAGCATGACCAGATAGCTTTTCACAGTGTCTACATTGTTAGTGTACACCTAGCTATGATTACACACCATACAACATACCCCATGGCCCATGCTCCATGCCCCATACCCCATCCCATGCCCATATCTATGCCTGATTTCGAAATCTCTCGCACCTGAGTTAGAGCCAAGGAATGTGTTAATGGTCCAGTAAGGATTAATTGTTCGAGTCACATTATGGAAAGAAAGTTTATCTTTGATCATCTTTGCTCTGGAAGATCTGTTTGAGGTGGTTTGAAATCTGCGCTGAAATAGAAGGAGGATCAGCTCATGACAATCTGTTTGGGGATCTGATTGGGGACTGTTTGACAATCTGTTTGGGGATCCGTTTGAAGATCTGTTTGGAGATGTGTTTGTGGATATGTTTGGATCTCTTTGAGGATCTGTTTGAGAACCTGTTTGGGGATCTGTTTGAGGATCCATTTGAGAATCTGTTTGGGCAACTGCTTGAAGATCCGTTTGAGGATCTGTTTGGGGATTTCATTGAAGAGCTGTTTTAAGACGCTGAAATCTTCGCCTAAACAATGATTTTAGTATTCTCTTCTTTTTATTGCCATGTAGCAATGAATTAGCCCGAGTTATGTGGTGTGTGTGTGTGTTTTTCTTTCATTTGAAATAGGATTTCGTGCTTCTGTGGAAGCTGTTTCTGGGGACTGGAGTGGAGCAAGGGTGGCCAGGCACAAATATAAACATATTGGAACAAACAGATAGATACAATTGTATTTGTTGTATGTATAATTAAATTTCATTGGCAATGACTTGAGGTGAAATCTGTTGTTCGTAGTGGGGTGTGCGAGTGTGTACAGCATGTGTGTGTGTGTGCGTGTGCGAGTGTGTGTGCGTGTGTGATCTGGTTGGGCTACATACTACGTATTTTGTGGCGTTTGGTTGGGTTAGAATTTTGTTTGCTTTTTCATTATTGTTATTAGAGCACATTTTTCATCGTAATTTCTTTCACGCGAAATAGTAAAAAAATCTCGACTACTAAAAAGTTCCCCCCACACAGTATGTGTGTGTGCCTAGCTCTTCTTCTTGTACCAACAACTCGTGCTTCTTCTTACTGTTCAGATTATTCTACTTTTCCCGTCACTAACGTTGTTCCAGCTGCTGCTGCTGCTGGCTTGTTGTTCTTGGTGTGCTTTGGTGAGTGTGCGGCATTTGGTTGCAACGGCCCATTAAAAAGATTGGTCGGGTTCGCGGCTGATCGCCTCTATGATTCCCGGATTTGCACTGTGCCACTTCGACCTCGACCATTTATAATTGTAATTCAAGTTTTGCCATTTACGATCCAATATTAATAATTACTATAAGCCCATAAAGGCCAAAATGGCAATAATTAGTGCAGATCTCGAGCAAGTTGAATGCGGAAAATTTATTAGCAATTTGTAGCTGCCGGCTACATAAGTATATATTGAATAGAAATACATACATATCTATGTGTCTGTAGGTACACAATATACAGAAGACAGAAGCAGCAGCAGCAGAATACTTAATTGTTAAGTATCAACAAAGTATAAATCTAAGATGCAAAGCAAGAGGAGCGATTAAATTATTTGAAATCCCCACAAACTCGCATCGCAAATGTTGCCCCGCAACAAAAGCAAAATAGACAAAAAACATTCGAAAACCAAAATGTATACAAAAAGTAAGAAATTACCATTAATATAGGGCAACGCGCCGACAGAAACCAAGTGCGAATGATGTGCAACAGATGGCCCCCGCCCGAATTCTTGCTGCCGATGCTGCTACCAAACACGATACAAAGCTGCCAATGCTGATGCTGCTGCTGATGGCGACGACCAAACTGGCGATGGTATTAGCCGACGCCAATGGCATACACTGAAAAAAAGTACAATAAACTTGATTGCAAAATGAGAAACAAATTCTAGAAAGTGTTGCAATAGATCAATGCATTACCTTTCCTAATAGTTATCATATGCTTACACTCAGAAGAGAGTGAATTTCTTGTTGGTTTGTGGCGGCATTCGTAAACGAATCATGGCTCAAAAGTAGTTTGTCTCATATGATTACTCTACAGAGTAAAATTAGCCTAGATCTTAACTATATTATATCTACATTCCCATAAAATACAATAAATATGGCTACAAAAGTTTCCTTTTGATAAGCAGACTGGAATGAATTATATATGGTATATGAGTTTATGGCATGGCTTGCTGGATTTTTGTGTTGAGTGGAGCGAGCATACATAGTACTCGTAGAGGGTAGAACATTTGAATGTTTGGATTTGGCTGTGGCAGCGCCTCGTTCATGTCGATGGCAGCGGCGTCAAAGTCAGCAACGGAATTGAATCCGAAATCGGCGTCGAATCCGGCCAGCACTTAGACACTTGAGTTGTCCAAAATAAAATGAAGACCAGAAACAACAACAACAACAACGAGTATTGCACTGTGCATGTGTAGTGAAATGGCTCAGGACTGTTTCATCTTGAGGCGTTCAAAGCACAGCAGGTTGTCTCCAGCATCAGCCCACGGCCCACGGCTCACGGCACACGGCCCACAATCGAATCTGAATGATGATATAAACATTCGCTGGCGTTTTGCTGTTTGTACTCGCTTGCAGCAATAGACAAATAAACGTGAATTGGAGTTTCAAAGTGCATTCGCATGCCGCGCCAGCATGGAATGTCTGATCTTGTCGGCACACGAATCAATAGAAATCGAAAACTAACTAAGACGAAACAGAGCGTGAGCTGATGCAGAAATACTTTAAAATGGTAATACGAGCAGATAAATATGTTTGAATGCCAGTAAATGAATGACCCATTAATGAATTTAGTCGACAAGTATTAGACTGCATCAAATATTTTAAATATGATTGATATGATGAGATATGACAAATATCTCCTTGATGTTTGATGCTGCAGGACCTGGTTAGTATATCTATAAGAGAGGAATAGTTGTCATGATTTACAGCTTTCAGGCTCGGGTTCAGGTTGAAGAAGAGCTTCAAGAAAGTTGAACCAGATGGTTGGTCTTGCATGCATTCCAAAGAACCAAAGACTAAATAATGACACCTGTGTTCATAAAAATAGTAGTGCGACTGAAATGTTTTGTTTTACAATTTTGCTGTCCTATTATGTAATATTAAAGCTTAGTATATACTCTAAGACAATACCTTATGGTCTATACATATGCCACTAGCTTATGCTCCCAGCCCCTCTGCCTTGCTCTTCAGCTAGCTTAAATTAGTGGGTCACTTAGACACATTATCTATCAAAGCCAGCAACGATTAGCTGCTACATGCCGCATACACTTATACACTTACATATGTGTATGCTAAGTTTTTGCAGCCATTTTCATCAAGGGGGTAACATTGTGTACGGTAGTTAGGAAATACAATAAAAATGACGTTGTTCCGCATAGACCACTCCTTCAATTATCTTTCACTGATTTATGGCACGACCCTCCCACGGAAAGTGGTGCCAAGCCTAAACGGAGACGGGCCACTGTGGCCAGCTGTACGTACGGCTTTCACCCCTAGTCCGCTGCGAACACGCCCTACTAACTGCGGTGCACGCGAATTGCGACCCGTAATGCAGACGCGACGGCAATAAGAAAAGTAAAAACGTATATGACAGCAGGCGAAATGAGAACTTTTAACAGATAGAGAGAGAGAGAGAGAGAGAAAGAGGGAGGGAGACAGCGATAAATTGAAGTAAATTTGAATGGGTGACGAATGGTACGTAAATGAAACTTGAGCAGGGTGAGAGGATAATTGGACTAAGACATATTTCCTATAGATCAGTGTAGATGTATTGAAGTGTAACAGCTTTTTCAACTATTTTTTATGATATTTTATAGATCTAACTCCATTTCTACTCCTCTACTTTTCTATCTGTATCAACTCGTGACAATTTGTATAATTTCTTTTTCCCAGCAACAATTAGCTATGAATTACATGAGCCAAGCTTTGTATACACAGAAACAATAGCTAGACAAATGATCAATCAAAACAATGGTTGTATCAACTGGAGTTGGTTTTCCGATTTGTTTTCTTGTCACGCTGTGATCCTGTGATCGTTGATTATCTAAAATGGCTGCGGCTCATCCCTAAGCGAGAGCCGAGAAATGGTAATTAATTACTCTCGCTCTCCGCTCATGTTGTACATGTGTTGCATTTGGATGCGGTAATTGCCTCTTGTGGCACTAATTTTTCCGCGGTTCTCATAGATGGATGCCGTGACAGCCATAACCAGCTATGAAAATGCCGATGCCGTTGCCGTTGCCATTGCCGTTGCCCAATGCCGATGACGATTCCCAATGTTGATGCTGATATTTGGGGCGGCCCTTTGCTCGACTGATCGGCTTTAGCTTCGGCCTCGGCTTCAGCTGGCTGTCGGGCCGAGCTGGCTCTAATAATTTGTACACTGAGCTGGGGCTGGGTCAACAAATTGAGTTGATTGATCGCAGTAGAAAGCAGTATGAAAAGCAGCGGTAACAAGCGGTAATCACAAATAGTTTCCACTGATTTTGAGTTATGGGAAATTTTAAATATCTCAAACGAAATTACGGTCCAAATGCCATTAACAATGTTTTGGCCATGACTAAAAACCCACCACACCACATACACACACACACACACATACACACGCAGATGAAGAGCAAGCAACAATCAAAGATTACGACTATTTCTTTTCCTATGGGCATCATTTCGTATGCTAACAGAGCGAAGCAACTGAATAGTTTATGCTGAATGCTGCGCATAGTTGCCAACCAACAAATAGGCGGGTGCTCTCGCACCGCTCGTACACTCGTTTCGGACAGGCCATTAAATGTAATGACAAAATATGAAGTGTTCTCCCCCAACCAACCGATAGCCGTATACCCGGCTAAGTGAGCAACCATATCATTTCGATATTCCATCTCTCGAGATGATGATGATGATGATGACCATGGGGCAGGGACACTCATTTGTTATCGCCATCCATGCTGCATAGCTGAATTTGTCAAAGTCGCCGACTCGGGAATACCTTGTAATAATTTTAATTAATGACTACGCTCTGATTTTGCGGGAATTCACCCCAAAATCCAATAAACTACATTGATTGTAATTAAGAGACGAAATAAGAGAGAGAGAGAGAGAGAGAGAGAGAGAGAGTTGTCTTTAAGCAAAATAAAGTTTTTGTATGCAGCAATAACAAGAGCAATATTTAGCAATCTGATAACTTAAATATCATAAAATTTTGGATTGGTTTCTGAACTTGGCTTATGGCTGACTTCCTTCGTCTTTAAACTTGCTTAAGCTTTGCCAGTATGAATATCCTCCAAATGGACAATTTTTGTCAAAATTTTCAAATCTTCCAAACTTTTAACGCAATGGATACCCAAGCCTATATAATATATCATAATGAAGTACCTCCTAAGATTATTGACTCTCACAAGATATATTCAGTTGTCTATAGGAGCCTCAAACTCTTGGTTCAAAGTCAAAGTCGAATCGAAACATGTGTAAGCCTTGAATAACACCTGTTTCTTGCCTCATCCTTGTCGCATTTCTCATACTTAACATGCAGTATCTCAATCTGGCTGTAAGAAGAGGCGTAAGTAAGTGCATGACTGAACGATTTTGAATCGGGCTGAGGCCCATATCCATGCGTGGCATCTTCTGGAAGCCATCTGATGTTGAGCACTCAACGTTTTGTCGCCTTATTTTCCAAATTCACTGTGACGTCGGGCTTAAAAATGGGTTTTAATTATTTTGTCACTTGCTTATCGACGCCCGGCATCGACAAATCTTGACAATAACATGACATGGAACAATTTGTTCCATTGCCGCGATTGTGACAAATTATTGACAACAATATCAGAGCCACGACAGCGGCAGTTGCCGTCGCTTTAGACCTGGCCCAAACTCAAACCCAGACCCGAAAGCCAAAACCCATGACCGAACTCAAAACAAGGCAGCGACAGAACGCTGGCGCCACACCAATACCGACTGCAAAGACTGGGACAAAGACCGGGACCCGGGCCGTGTATGAGTATGAGCCATCAATCTCAATCTAGTAATGACGACGCCGAAGCGCCAGAGTGCCAGATTGGCAGACACACGGCGCTCGAATCAAAAATCAGTGACTGGCCACTGTCACGGACAAACACACATACTCACACACACATACACATACACACACTCACACACACAGACACATATCCGAAGAGTCATGTGCAGAGAAGTAACCACTGTATTGATTCCCAAGCCGATTTAGCCACAGTTTCAATTCCAGCCAAAGAACTCCAGACTCAATCTCAACCTCAGCTTCGGGTTTTGGTTTTGGTTTTGGATTCGGCGGCATCAAGTAAAAGCTACTGTACGCAAAAGGCGAATGATTCTTTATATAATTATTACGTTTTTCTCCATCGACAAGAAAAAAGTGCTCGCTCATAGTGCGCATAGAGGATAAATGACGAACCCTGACACAATGGCACTGGCCGTGGCACTAGCCACGGACCTGGCTGCGACCGGGCGTCGACTGTGCGCCAAATGTAGAAAGTAGAAAATGCCGATGACTTTGGACTAATCTCAGAAATGACGGGAAAATGTCAGTCACTATCACAGATCAAGCGTAGAAAAAATCATTAATTTAAATTGTGACCATCTACTCGACCTGACGCGGCCTCCAATATGGCCCAGAACACATCGACAATCAACATCCACAGCATCGGCATCGGCATCGACATCGACTTCGACAAGAGGAAAAGCAAAAGCAAAGCCATAAGCAAAGGCCAAGCAGCCGCTGATTGCCATATTGCTCAAGTCAAATTGGCCGCTGAGGTTGTGGTCTATAGCACAAGCTGAGATAGCACTAGACGCCAAGACACTACAGTTAGAAAGAGAGAGAGAGAGAGAGAGAGTGCGAGTGTGACTGGGAGAAAGGCGAACGTTAGTGCGTATACTTATGCAACTCAGTGTGTGATTTGCGAACTGAAACTCCCATTGTCTGGCACCGTGTCTCCAGCTGTGTTCGCATTTCGCACAAATCAACCAAATCGATGTCACAAGCTCGACAATTCTCTAATTGATCGGCGAGTAGACAAGTCTAACTAAGATCGCTAAACTTATGAGCGTTAAGATTAATTACTATATAGATCGAGCTTACGTATGCCTCGGCATTCTTCGTTTTTGGTCGTTTGCTAGAGTGCCTATACTTATTAGTAGTTCATCAATTCAACATATAGACAATTTGAAGACTTACATCTCACAAATCGGGATCACCTAGGTAAGACAACAGATATATGAACTTCTAAAACTTAGTCCTAAACATTGGATTAGTTTAGGACTAAGTTTTAGAAGTTCATATATCTGTTGTCTTACCTAGGTGATCCCGATTTGTGAGATGTAAGTCTTCAAATTGTCTATATGTTTCCGTCCGTCCGTCTCTCATTTCGACGCTATTGAAGGTAGACACTGGTATATTTATTCGTTGGTAGCCTCATCTTATAAAGTCTTTAGAAATACCTACTAAGGGCGTGGCAAAGCGGGAAATACTCTATTATTCAAAGTACTAAGGACTTCAAATTTGGAATATTTACGCTCGAAGATTACTTTTTACTTGCAGAATCTTTATACCAAAATGCAATCAGCAATTGCGTGTTTATCATTTGATATCAACTATGACACGAACACCTAAGATCCTAAAGTGGATTTCCTTCTCATTATTTCCTTTGATTTATGGCATTATTTCCAATATACAATTGGGAGCATAGCCAAAGGGTTGATTGATCTTTGAACTTTTTGAAAATCGACTATTCGCCCAAAAACTATATTTAAATGAAATATGTAAATAATTGAACAAATCTTAAACGATGATTAAAATCGGGCGATAATAAGGCTAAGTATTGATGGATGCTGATGTGCGTATGGATGTACATACATATACATACATATGTATATATATACATACGCCATTCACCTCATCATCATCATTACCATTGTCATTATTATCATAGGCTGGCACATGAGTTGGCAAATGAGCGGCTGAGTCAAGAGCTGACCGACAATGCCAAAAGTTCGCATGGACATAAACTTGTATATAGTCGACATATGCACACATACATACATGTAGTTTTATGTATGTGTGTGTGTGTGTGTGTGTGTATGTGCGTGTGCGTGTGTTTGTATGGGGGACTTTGTGGCGATAAAACATCAAACAAAATTCCGAAACAAACGATTAATCTTTTGGTCATTTTCATTTTGATTGACGGATGGGAAGTAAATGCGCGCCTGTAACCGATTGAGCGAGCCCATATTGACCAGAGACAGGGGGAGAGAGAGAGAGAGAGAGAGAAAGAGGGGGGGGGGGCGAAATACACTAAGATTTAAATGAGATACAACAGATTTCAAGTGTTTGCCGAGATTATGCACAGTTGCATAATACCGCAAAAGTATAACAACAGCAATAGAAATCGAGTGCAAATTATATAGCTGCATATCGCACAGATTTTCGAACTTTACCTGAGCCGGAGGGGTAAAAAGGTGTTGTTGTTGTTGTTGTCCATAAAAGAGCAATCATTTGGACTGGTTCTATGCGGCTCAAATGGCTCTTTAAAGTGCTGTCTGACAGCGAGCGAATGGGTGCGTGTGTGTGTGTGTGTGTGAGACGAAAGAGGACAAGCAACTAAAACAAATTCAAGTCAAAGAGCAAAGAAAAAAAAAATGAAAAAAGAACGCCTACCGCGGAAGCAGACGTTTGACTGCCCAAACCGGCAATTATCAAAATATGTGCATTAATAATGCGTAGCGGAATGAATCAGCTGCCGACGCCGCTGCCAATGGGGTGAATGT
The DNA here is from genome assembly GCA_035045945.1 of Drosophila anceps. Lineage (NCBI taxonomy): Eukaryota > Metazoa > Arthropoda > Insecta > Diptera > Drosophilidae > Drosophila > Drosophila anceps. The sequence goes on along the minus strand of JAWNON010000004.1, from coordinate 9,439,188 downwards.
GAATGTGAGTATGTGAATATGTGTGTGTGTGAGTGTGAGTGTGAGTGTAGTGAATGCGAAAGACACCAGCGGCCAAGACAGACAACAATCGAGAGCTCGACTAGCGCACAGGGTCAGGGTAGTCGTAGCCGTAGCCGTAGCCTTAGCCTTAGCCGCAGCCGTAGCCACGGTTGACGCCCAATGCAGATTGATATCCAAACAGGCAAAGGGCAAAAGGGAACAACAACAACAGAGCAGACGAAGCACACAGAGTCCACACTATGCATAGCCACAAGCGCTTCATGAGGGCGTTTATGGCCCCTGAAACGGCGCATTTCAATCTAAAAGAACACGCTTTGTGTCCGCTAATTAAAAATGTCCTTCGACGAAGTTAATACCTTTGCCGAAGACTGAGTGCGAGATATACGTGGGATAAGGATCGCTAAAAACAAAACTGCAAGATGAATATTCAAAAATTGGTAGGTAATCTGACGAAAAAGTTAGTTCCCATGCAGAGTAAACGAACTGAGCTGAAGTGTGGAGTAAAATAGATAGAAAAAAAAATGATATAATTTAATTAAATTTATATTAGACATACATATTTAGCTTAGACTTCTAAGTGTCTGTGTCCTAGACGCAAGTTCTATATATATAGGTGATTCATAGTGATATATATATTTTGATATATTTATATGTAGTATATTTAATTTCATTTTCATTAAAGAGCACAACAAAGGTTTTCCAGAAATATACACATATGGGAAATATACACATAGCTGGAGCAAGATGGTATTGCCAACAAGTCAGAGTGCTGTAGTCGGCAGTACCCAACTAGGAAATACCCTGAATCCTGCGCAAAGCTGTTATTGTAATCATTCTAAGTAATATGTATCTGTATATTTAGTTGTACCTGTATCTGTATCTTTAGGTGTATCTGTAGCTGTATCTGCATCTATGTCTGAACATGTATCTGTATCTGTATTCATATCTAACGTAAAGCATATCAATGCAGCATTTGTTAGAGTCATGCGGGCATCGACTTGACTTCGATAATGCGTTAACGAACCAAATGATTAATTTCTTCAACCAAAAGAAAAAGTAATGAGAACAAATTATATGGCAACATCAACTGTAGCCGCACACACACCTTGCACATGAGCATTGTTCAAAGGGAACGGGTTATACATAGATCAACTGGCAGCTAATGGCTAAAGCGCTGCTCGCTATGCTCTTTGATGGCCAGCGATCATCTTCAGTAATTCATGAATAAATATTCCATAATACATATACATATATATACATATATATGTTTTTGTATATTCATAAATAGCTGGAATTACTTAATATTTGTATTTATTGAGCGTGACCAAGGGCCAAATGCTGCACCTGCCACAATAAACAGTAAACTGTAAACTATAAACTTTAAACTGTAAAGTGTAAACTGTGACTGCGACTGTGACTGTGACTGCGACTGCGACTGGGTTGACAAAAGTTGTGGCAAGTTCCTGGGCCTGGGCCTGCGGCTAGACTAGGGTCATTAGCCAGGGTTAACACTGTACGAGATGCATTTATGCATTTACCCAGGGGTTGACAACATTAGTGGCTGCTTGTCTCGCATTGTCCACAGCCACTTGCACATTCAATTCCACTGATTATGTATTCATGAATAAGTTAATATGCTGCTAGCTGCGCACTGCCCCCTCTCGCTTCAACATGCATGTGGTTTAAATAATTCGAGAAAAAAAAACACACACACAAAGACCAAGACCAAGACCAAGACGAAGATGAAGACGAAGACGTTGCCCGCCCCGTCGCCGTTTAGTTGGAAATGTTGCGGCGTAAAACGAATGCGCGAACTACTGCGGCATGAAATTAAATCCAACTTCATATCTGAGACGAGTCGGGCGGAGATGCGGCGCGGCGCGGCGCGGCCCGGCGCGGAGCTGCTGCTGGCTGCTATCTTGCATATCCAAGTGCTGGTGAAATGCAGCGGCAAAAGCCCCACAGATATTCAACAGATGCACATGCATGTGGCCATGTCCGAAACAAAGAAAACTCTTCTCTGCGGCTCAGGCTCAGGCGGTTGTCCAACCGTGCCATGTCCATGTCCATGTCCGTAGATGCGTCTGTGTGTGTGTGCATAGAGAGGGCACTTGTTCAGTGCCCCAGAAACGTAACAGAAAACGGCAAACAGCAAACGAAGCAGCGATCATCGCCACATTTTCTTCATTTTTTTTTTTTTTGCCTTCGCCTTATTAATGAGCATCGTGAAAAGTGCGACCAAATGTGACGTTTAAATATTCATGAATCACCAACTATAACGCAGTTCCAGTTCCATCCGCAGACACGTGCAACATCTAGTTGTCTCTGTGTGTGTGTCTGCCATCCACTTCCGTCCCCAGACTTTCATTTACATACCTATTAGTCTTGGCCCGAACGACCCAAGGGCTTTAGGGTCTCGCTTACAGATTTGTTGGCTTTCTCTGCTTTTGTCAACGAGCCCCAATTAGCTGCAGCTTAATTGTTTCAAAATGAACACATTTTAATTATGATTCCACAGCAGATTAGCAATCTTTCAATTTCGACCCAAAAATATCCGAAATTCCCACAGTAGCAAAAGCGAACAATTTGACTGCTCAATGGATGTTAGGCCAAGGATAAATATATTAATATATGTTTTTAGTTGCATAATATTTTACATAAATAATATTCAGCCTTTGTGCAGACTAAAGGCATCGTTAGACAACCGAAGCCTTAGACTCTTTGAACAGGTTCGTCAAAGTCAAAGTTAAAGTCTAAACTGAAGTTGATATTAAGAGGGATCTACTGACATTTGTACTGCCAGTCCATAAAATTTAACTCCTAAGTCTAGAGGAATACCGAAGTCGTCTTTTGATGTCCGTCACAGTAGTAGTAGCAATCGTCAATTGATATCCCTTGGGATCTACGTACATAAGTCTATAAGATATGACTCCTATTACTATTTCAATGATCTAGTGAAATACCAAAGATGTTAGTCACAGTAGCTGTCATAAGTCTGCGTACAAACGAGTTGATTCCCTACCCTACAGACAGACAGGCAGACAGACCAGCGTGTGTATCGATTTAAGGGGTGCAACTGCACTTTCCCTTTCGGTTGGGCCTGAGGTCGTCACATTAGTCGCATCATGGACATTACAAAAACAAACATTGCATTACGCATTATGCATTGATGCCCCCCGGACGCGCAAGATGGGGCTGGAGCTGGAGCTAATGACTGCGGTTTCTGCAAGCGTCCAAATTAAACCATCATAATTTGAGTAATGATTGAAAACCCAAGGGTATTTGCGTATCTGTAAGGGTATTTTCGAAACTCAAAACTCAAACTGGAACTGGAACTGGGTGTCGGGTGTCGGGCCAGAGACGGGAGGGGAGCAGCCGTGACTTCCTGATTTGCATATGTAAATGTGTTAGCTGTGGCTGTGGCTGTTGCTGGTCCTCGCCTGGTCCTCGCCTGGTTCTCGCCTGCATTTGCTTTTGGGCTCAGGCCCGGACTTTTCCCTAACTGAATATCGCAATTTGCATGGCGCAAGTGTTAAATAAGTCGTTTATTGCATATTAAAAGACAGCCAATTTTCATTAAATTATGACCATGTGTATGATAAGTATATCAGTAGCTAACGAGACACTGATCGATCAAACGGCTGTCGATCAACTGGGTGAAGCAGGTGACAAAGATTAGCAAAGTTACGCTTGATAATGTGAATAATGGAGTAGAACACACGTTAGCCAGATTTAGCTTAGATTTGCTGAGTCTTACTTAACTTGTGATCTATATCAAGATCGTACTAATTGGCCAATATCATTAGCAAGAGAGATTGGCACATCGATTGCATTTGACTCTTTCGTCTAGCGGTTGCCCCATCATACAGTTCACAGCTCACATGTTGCATGTGGCATGTTGCATGCTGCATGTGGCCATTGCCGTTACTCGCCACTCAACTCGACTCGACGCGACTCAACTAACCGCCAACAACAACAGCAGTAGCAGCAGCAGCAGCAGCAGCAGCAATCATTGCCGCAATACCCATGGTGGTCAGTATTTGGCTATATGACTATGCCGATCATTTTGCCGTTCTCGTTGAGCTGCAATCGTGTTGGCGCCGTCACCGTCACCATCGCCGTCGCCGTCACCGTTGCCGTCGCCGTCACCGTCACCAGCACGCGGACACGGACTCGGACTTTGATGCGGACTCCCTTGAGACACCTCAAAGCGGGCAGCGTTCGCTCAAGCGTTAACTTTAACTGCGCGTACTCGTGTGCAACTGCGAGAGAAAAAAACCTTACCTCCCTCGCCTTCGCTGCTTAAGCTAAGCAGCAGCACGAGGCGCTGGCGACGCTGGTGCCGTTGGCCAGCCCCAGTGCCAGCTCGAACAATTGTAGTGAGAGTACCGTTTTGCGGCCTCAACACTTGATGGTTTCAAGTGCCAGTTAAACTGGTGCAAATAAGCACACACCAACACACACGCGCACATATATGTTTGGCAATGCATCAAATAGCTCAGCCGAAACCTTAGCTGCTCAAGCTACGGTCTAGGCATCACACAAATTTAGCTGTAAGTCTAAGCGATGCACCAAGGACACCAATTATGCCCTTGCTCTAGATGATAGTGCAGGACTTTGTCTACATTTTATCGAATGGAACTTAAATGTATATAAAAGTTACTGAATTAAGATTATTATTTCAATCAATCTTAGTTGAGCTGATTGTATATATAGAAATATGCTTGTATATAGACAGATGGAATAGTTTTTCCTTAAATAAAACTTTCTTTGCATAGTCTTATGGACTTGATATTGCATTTGAATTGCCAAATACAAGCTGATTTACTTATATAAAATTTAAGTCTATATTTGCTTCTAGTCAACTTCAACAAATTTGAATTCATTATCTGCCCCTCTGTCCATATATAATAGTATAGTCCGAGTTGAAGTTAAGATCTTTGAAACAAAACCAACTGCTCAAGATCATTTTTCATTAAACTCCTTACACTATGGTAAATTAGACTAACTCCAATTGTGAGTCAAATATAATAACAGCAACAATTACACATTTATATTGCACATATATATACACACACATACTCGTATGTATTGTTGCATAGTTTTGGTGTTGGAGGAGCGAAAAATTAATCATGCTCGTGATTCAGCTACGTCTGTCAAACGCAAATGTCACATTGATGAATGATTATCGTAATTAAGCGGATAACGACGTCAGGGACTTAACAAGGACTCGCATACCCAGTCTTCTACCCAATGCGCGCTCTTGGCACTGACCAGGCCGCTGTCTGAACGGTGACATTGCGACATGTGCGACTCAATGAGTTTGTCTTCAATCAAAAGTCAGCAGAATCACAAAATCTGAAACAACACAATACAGCAACTACACGCACACACACTCACGCGCTCGTAATATTTCGAAAGTTTGACTACACTTCGTATATAATATAGTTCGTTATGGGAGAGAGAATGTTGCAAAGTGATTGCCCGAGTCGATTTCCAGTTATTGCCCATAAAGCTGGTCAAAATCTGAGTGCTTAAGGTCAAAGTGCGTTCTTAACTAATTTAATCTACATTCTCGCATATGAATGAGCTACGCAAACAGAATGGGGCCACAAACAGACAGCGACTGAGACAGCGACAGAGACAGAGACAGAGACAGAGAATAGGCACCGGAACGGGGAATGTCTTCAAAAAGTCAAAACACAGACGGAATAAGTCAACTCGATGCCATTACGGCAGCCGAGTCGAGCCATCTGCAAAATTAAATTGTAAATTTTCAAAGCTCCTGGGACAAATTTCTATCTTTTATATGTTTTTACGTCTGCGACGATGAAGAGGTAACGAATTATGGCAACGACGACTACGCCGTGAGCCTTAAGGGCGCGTGCTGGGTTCGGTTGAGTTGGGTTGCGTTGTCGCTGGTTCTCTCACAATATCTAGCCACGTTCTGGGTGGGGCACCCACATTTATGTGTGCGTGTGGCCACATTGTCTTCTTCCGCCTGTGGCAGTGGCTCACCTCGGCGAGACGGAAACTAAAAAGCAGCTACTAACGGCATCTGTCCCAACCAGCACGAGACACGGTGTATGGCAGAACACAACAACAACAACAAGAAATGCCCTGTCCCGCATAGAACCAACGTCATATTCATATACAAACTGAGACATTTTGGGTGCCAACTATATATTGTCTCAGCTATAGCCTAGTTGGGTCTCCAGGAGTCTCCTGAACCAATTGCCATGGACTCCTCGGCTGGACTGGGCAGCTATTTAATAGGCGCCAGCCAGCACACAAGCTGACTAGAAAGAGATTAGAGAGGGCGTGTGGGAGGCTGGCCATGAACAAGTCACATGCGTCGCGGAAAGGAGCAGAACAGGGCGTCGGGCGTCGTGAATCGGGGATTGGAGGGACAGATGTTTATGAATCGTCTTGACATTTGACAGTTTGTTTATTTTATTTCGTCACATTTTCGTGATGATTTGTAGGCGGTTTAGCGCCAATTACTCCACAACTTTTACAATGCAGACTGTAAACGAGTCTTTAAAAAGAACATGTTGGCGCCAATTCCATAATAGCTGCAGTCGCACATGTATATTTTGGTAATACTCTAACCAGCGCTGAACAGTAAGTGACCTATGCTAAGCTCGAGAGCGAGAAGCTTTCTTAAAAAGTACAAATACTTCTAGTTTTCTTTGAAAGTATAAAATTTATGATATATCATCTGAAAATATATATTCAATAATAAAGACATAAGACTCTAAGTCTTCCTTTAGTCCTCATTTCTTCACTCTTGTCTTATATCATATAATCAACAGCCTTGCGTATATTATGATTAGTTAAAACTGAAAGAATTTCTATAATAAAATATTTCCATTTCTTATAGTTTCTAGAGCACACAGCATCGTCTCCACAGTTATAGAGTATTTGAACTGTGGCGTGTCAAATATATTTTGTGTGTTTCTCCTCTCATTTTTTTTATGCATATATGTGTGTAAACATTCGATTGTATACACATACGGCATACATCCTAAATGCCGCACAACGTGCAACGTGCAAGCGACTTAGGGCATGGGCCTATGCCCGACCAGCCCGGGACACATGTGCCCACTGCCAAGTGTTAAGCTTCGTGTTAAATGTGTCGGTCAGTCTGTCTGTGTGTCTGTCTGTCCGTCCGTCTGTCAGTTGTTCTGTCTATCGCTTGGTGGGCCGTAATGAGTATAGCAAAGTTACTAATGCCATAGTTATTGGCATTTGCCAGCTCTGATTGTTGGGGATTAGGGCTGTGCCAAGGCGTTTGGGGCAACGCTTTGACAATAAGTAAATTGTTGACATTCAATTAGAAGCGAACGCGTTTGACATGCCGTTTTTAATGGGCAATTGGAATTCGTGAAAGCCGGGCCATAACTGAGACCCGGATCGAGACGACGGCGCAGACGAAGAAGTTGCCATTTTACTTAATCCAACTTAATGGTCATGTATTGTGTGGCAAGGGGCGCACTTGATCGTGTCAATTTAACTGTCAAACGCGTAGTCGTTTAATTTCTGTGACAGAAACGCGATTCGTAACGTTCCATTGTGCCAGCAGCAGCCGCAGCAGCAGCCACAGCAACAACACGAAACAGCTTCAACAATCACAAATTGTTGCGCTGGCGTTGACGAGTCAGGGCGAGTGAAGGAGTCAGGTGTCAAACCAGCCAGCCAGCCAGCCAGACAGCCAGACAAAACAACATGGCCAAAATGCCACAGCGATGTCTGCCTCAGCATCGCTGTTCAAGGCTAATTCTGTCAGCTGTCAGCGCTGTCAAGAGTTGTTCAGCGATTCTCTAAATTGTCACCGTTGCAATCGTTTGACACACTTGCCCACACCACCTCGCCCTTCCCCGCACAAAAACAAGTCTGAGTGCCACTGACTCGACCATGGCCAACTGACAACAATGGCAACAGCGATAGCTATAACGGTGTCGATTCAACCGACTACAGGTGTCAATCGTAAGGTAAGCCGCAACTCATACTATAGCCACACCCCCATTGCATAGTTGCAATCGGCTATAATCGACTCTGTCATACTTAGAGCTTAAGTGAAGAGTAAAAACAAGTAAGAGTGCTCTAGTCGGGAGTGCCCGACTAGGAGATACCCTGAACACTTAAAGTTGCGTTAAAAAACGAAATCAAACCATCAATTATTATTATGAAATGGGATGGACTATCATAAAGAATTATATAAATTTTAATTTGCAAGTTTTTAGGTTTTGTAGTTTACAAGATCAGAGTGATGGACGGACGAACGGACAGAATATGGCTGTATCAACTTAGTTCGTCGTGTACATCAAGAATATATATATCTAATATGCGGTCAGCTACGCCTGCTTCTGCCTGTTACATAAACCTTTATAACCTGTTGTCCCATTTTGGATGGGATCGAGATCTAAACTGGCTAATTATATATTTATATATTTCTTTTACTTAACTTTTTTGACCGTTTGACATTGTTGTATTTAAAAATAATTTAATTCTGCTGGAACTCTTTGGTTTTTCATTTGATTTCTGCTGGCTAACGTTCAATTGCATTAAATGGCAGCTGCTGCCGTTCGGAAAATTTAAAATGGCCCAATAAAACATTTTGGTGTGTTTTATATGCGTCTCTGCTGGCAATCTGTGGTCACTCCAACAATCCAATAAGATGAAAAGCCAAAAAATAAAAAGGAACAAGAAATACATAGAAATAGACCGTAACCACGAAAAGGAATAATCGCTGGAGTCAGCAGCTGAAAATGAGGAGCTGGAGCAGTAGCAGTAGCAGTAGCTGAATAGCCTCTGCTGGCTAACTATGCATGAACCCAAGCATTTCGTCCATACTTACGACACCCATGGGAGCAGCCAATAATTTCAAATCGGACACAGAGAGAAAGAGAGAGCAGAAGAGAGACAGAGAGAGAGAGAGAGAGGCACACCCACACGCACACCCACTGCTGGTGTGGCCACACCCATGCAGTCATGAATCAATGGCACATATATGAGTATCCTTGGAAGCATTCGCATTCGCATCCGCATCCTTGACTGCCTTCCCGCTATAACAAAATAACAACTTTGCGCCCCAGCCTGAATTCTAGATTCTTTTCTTCTTCTGCTTCTTCTTCTTTTTCTATTTTTTCACGTCACGTACCTCTGCTAGAAAGTCGACAGCGGCGCTCCGCTTTTCAGTTTTCCCCATTTCTATATATATATGTGAAGCCTTTATATACATATACAGGGTATATATACATATATATGAGTGAGCGTGTCTGTTTGTGTATCTGTATATAAATTGTTGATTGTGCAACTCTCCAGTTGCAACAGAAGACGCCACTTGACATCCAATTCTCTCTCTCAGTCCGAATAATTTATCTATAGAAACTCGTTGCAAATGCTAAATTTTGTGTATGTCTAAAAGTTTGTGCTTAAAGGCTTTTTGAGTAATAAGTCGAAACGGATATGCAACTTATACATGTAACAATAAGTGATAGAAAACTTATACGAGGTTTGCTTTCATTATTTATTTAGGAATATCTATAATATGACTTTCAAAAGTAATTCCAATCAGATATTATTAACTTGTGTCAACGTCGAAGCACCACAAATATCATATTTTTGTTGAGCTTTGTTCAGCCGCTTCGTCGATGCCGTCTTCATCCGCTCAACTGTAGCGTAGCGTCGTTCATAGGTCCTCGCATACCTCATAAGAGATAATCCATTATATGTAATAGTTGTTCATCTAGGCCTCATATTGGCTTTGTCATATTGATTTACTCTACTCTTCACCCAACTCACTTCGCAATATGAAATATTTGCTCATCGTATTTTATGATCATGAATCCGAAGAAATTCAATCGCTTAGACTTTACAATTAATCCAATTTATATACTGCCAACAGCTAAGAGACTAAACTATATATTCCATTTGATGACATTAAATTTCCGAAAATAAAATCAAAAATATTTAAGTCTTATGCATAAAGCTCTTTTATGCTGATTGATTGACTGACAGATTGATTGTAATAAAAGAAGACAAAAATCTTGACACGAGCTTCCTTTCGGGTCGCACTGCTATATACAATGTGTGCACATAGTATAAATATGTATTCTAAGCAAGTACTATTATTACTGTAGGAGATGCAAAGCTGATGCTGCCACTGTCTGCGGCTGCCTCTGTGTGTCGTTACACCTTTTTCTTCTGCTGTTGTTGTTGTTATTGTTGTGAAAACTGAAGCGAAATAAAATGAAATATTTGAAATGACCACGTCTTGGCTATTTGCCGTTACATTATGGTAAAATATTACTGTGGCATACGCTCTCGACTGGCCATAACATGCTCTCGTGTCCATTGGCAGTCCCACAGTCGAACGGTCCAACGGTCCAACGGTCCAACGGTCCGACGGTCCAGTGTTCCGTGCAGCGGCCTCTTGTTGGGGAAAGCGTGAAGCGTATAAAGTCATAAGGGTTTATGCATGAATTGATTGCAGCAGCCACAGCAGCAGCAGCACATGCCACAGCACCAACACCACCACCACCACCACCACCACCACCACCACCACCACCAACGCCAACGTCAAAACGGCACCACCAAACATTCGGACACTTGCTGGCAATATACTCGTAATAAAAGAATAAGAATTATATGCTTTTGTGTAACATTTCGCTTTAATAATCTATGAAGTGGCTACAGCGGCAGCTTCTTGGCTGCGACCAGTTTCAGCTTGGCCAAAGTTGAAGCGGGGCAACCGCAGCTGGACGGCTTGGCTTAGCTTGGCCTGGCTCGGCTCGATTGCCTGTGGCTGCACATTGTCTGGCTGCAAGTTGGCCACAAAGTGCGACTCGAACATGGGCAATTGGAGGCATTGACTCTCATGCCGCCCAGCAGATGCATTGACAAGTGAAATATTTGACATAATTAAATTTTGATACAAGTCCATAACTATTAGACATTCCTATTTCGCCCGTCTCGTTAGCCCCACCGCCAAACAAACAAGTTGGTAATTTCTGGCTGTGGGCCAGGACGGACCCATGTGTGCACACAGTCAGTCAAAGCATTCTTCATCCTTCATCCTACAGCCTGCGTCCTGTGGCGTGTCAGGCCGAGTGACATTGGGTGCGTTATTTGTTTACTTCGTGACTGACCAGCGGGCGTTTGGTCGTCTTGAGACGACAATAGCCAAAGACTTCCATGTCTCACGTACATCACTCTGACGACCAGCTCGCCCTGGTCCAGCTATTGCCCCTGCTCCTGCTGCTGCTGCTGCCGCTGCTGCCGCTGCTACCAGTTGTTTGTGCTGGCAATGCGGCTGTCTGCGGGCATTCCACTTGTCATTAACCTTGTTATTAAAACACTTTTGTTTATGGCCATAACATCTGATGTCCCAGGCGCTATACCCGACAAAGGGGACAAACTGTGCAAATAACTTACGTGCCGCTCATTTGTCTCTTTTGGTTCCGCAAAACTACTTGTGCTATTGTAAATGTGTTTGGTTAGTCTTAGGGGCTTGACCATTGCCACAGAGCTTGGACTGGGACTTGGCGCCAACGACAGATAAAAGACACCTTGCCCAGACACACTCGACTCGACTGGACTCGACTCGAATCGACTTCCTTGTTTCAGTCCTTTGTGCTGGGCCGTTAAAGCTTCCGCTGGCCGCCACTTGGCGGCCATTTGTTTTCCGGTGATCATCGCAATGTAAACGAAATGAGTTCAATTTGTTAACGCTGCAGACACACGTATTAAACACACTAATTTGCGGCATCGCTTCTGGACATATCAGCAATTTGTTTCAAGCAGCTGTCCCCAGGACTCACACACTCACACACAGAAAGACACATTCGTAACTGTAAATGCCGACAAGTCCAGCTCAGTGGTTGGTTGATCCGTCAACAATATTTCATACTCTCCACACTCGGCTAAATGCCAAATTGACAAAGCCCATAAAAAAAGACGAAAAACAATTTGGGTCGAGCTGTCAGCCCGAACCAGCAATTGGTTTTTAAGCTGCTCTAAATTATAATGAATTAGGATGCGTCGTCCTTTGGTATCTAGAAATTGAAAATGGTAAGAAAAATTATTAAAAAATTAGTAATTATAAACAATTTAGAATATGTATTTTTGGGTCATCTTTGAGGACAATCTAGAATATATAAATGTTTACAACATTATAAAGCAGTTTGCTAAGCCAGAAGAGCTTGTTCTACTCAAGTAAAAACGAAATCTGCAAGTCTTCAAAGTATTTCAATGAAAAACTGATCATCAAGATCATAGCTAGCCTTATTAGCAGTTATTAAAGAGAGATCCGCAGTTCATCAAGTTCATTTGTACGAATTCTTGGCCATTGTTGTTGTCGTTTTGTCGCAATCTACAAGCGACATGACATCTTGGGTCGTTATGAAATCTGAGACGGAGCACGATTAAAAACCGCATCACAAAGCCCAGGAGCTGCCCACAAAAACTGAAGTAGCTGCAGCCACATGATTAAGGCACCCAGGACCAATGCTCATGCTGCCTTGGCCCTTGCACCCTCTCACAGCCAGCTGGTGATCAACAATAAAATAAAAATAAAAATAAATTGAAGAAGAAGAAGTGCATTGCAGGTACGAATGCACGATGCCCTGACCGGAGCCAAATTTGAGCATTTGAATAAATGTAGAGCTCACGCATATCTGAGTCCGGGACAAAGGGTAACTAAAAGGGTAGCGATGAGACATAATCACCGCAAACTGCATACAAACTCATTACACATTTTGATGGACCTGAACTTCGGATTGTCTCGCTCCGAAACCGCATTCATGAAATCGTGCCCGGGAGCAAATATTTAAACGCAAGCAAAAACCAACAAGCAGAGCACAAGGCGGAGCAACGAAGCTGAAATACTCTGCTCTCTAAAAGTTATGCAAACATATGGAAATATCTCGAAATAATACCGGAAAGTAGATTATGCTTTAACCATATTATAGTCTACTCTCCTATTTTTCGAATACCCGAATACTCTCACAAGAGACTGCACTAAAACTGGTCTAAAGTATGGCGATGTCTTCTCTGATCGGTGTTTTCTCTTTGACCAAAGACTTTGCTTAGTTGAGGTACTCTTTGAACAAGTGTACTTAAGCTGTTGCCCTCGATCTAATCTTTGCATGCAACAGCTCCACTTGGACGGTGGTCTCATTTGCCACGGCAGCTGTAGCAGCTAGTTGCTACCGGCCAGTGGCCCTCTGCACCAGGTGTAATATGATGCGCCTTTTGATGCCAAATGACAAATCAGATACAAGTCGCGGCTCACGAATCGAGCACTGGTTATTGCATTGACAATTCGCCACTCCTGGTCCTAGTCTTACCGGATCTACTCCTAAGCCATGCGATGAGGGACAGATGAAAGGGGCTGGGTTGGGCAAGCATGCATATTATATTAGCTGTTGCCTGAGCTGTTGTATCTGCTCTGAGCTGCATAATAATTTGGTGGGGTCTTTAATAATTCTTGCTAACGAAATTGCGTAGAAACTCATTAACGAGCTCAAAGGGCCCAGTTCAGAGTTGGGTGGGCGGAGATGGCGATGGAGAAGGAGGAGACTCAAATTGAATTCCATGTTTCAAGTGCGAGCATGTTTTACCCGAGCTGTTCTTGTTTTTGCTGTTGTTGTTGCTGTTGTTGTTGGGTGTTGTTTATGTAAGAACTGCTTTGGAATTATTTATGAACCCGATGGGAAAAGCTTTGAATGTGTCGCAATGCTTGCCACGGGCCCTGCCTGAATACCTAATTCCGGGTGCGTCCCCCTTTCACAGGACGAGCACCAGATCCTGGGGCCGCACAAGTGGGAATACATTTGCTCGCAAAGTGGCGCATCGTGCAATAAACGAAAGTGTTTTCCAATATAAGGAGCGCTTTATCCTATAATGTGGTAATCGCTCGCGTAAAAGGCGACAAATCATTTAAACCCTTTCCCACCCACTGACCGGCGCTGCCAGTATTCGACTGGCCCGACTCGCTCGTTCGTCCGCCTGTGGCTGTAGCCTAACGATGTAACGCTATGTATCCATCTAGTACAAGGGTGACAACAATAACAAGCAACAGCAGCCCTCGCTTCCTGTGCTCTCTCTCTCTCTCTCTCTCTCTCTGTCTATCTTTCACCTCTATGTATCCCCTTGCCAGGCAAAACTGTGCCATGCATCAGAGCCCAGGGCGGGGGCGAATCACACACCCCATTCCCATTCCCATACCCGTTTCCCCCTCTTAAAGAGCTGAAAAATGTATGCACACGTTAACCCTTTGAGCATTGGGCCTGTGTAGTCAGGTCCTTTGGACGCAACCAGGGCCCGTAGGCAGCTAATGCTACTGCCTCATGCAGTGGCTCGTCCTTTTGAAATTGGGCATCAGCGTTAGCATCATCAAGGCAGTAGCTGTTGCCTGTTGGGCTGCTATTTGAGTATGCTATATGGCAACTGGTAACTGGTAGCTGGTGGCTGCTGGGCCGGCACCCCACCAAAAATGTGTCAGATTCCCTTACCGCGAATGTTAAAGGCCAATTCGAATGGGCCATGAATCTCTTCCGCTCTGCCCGTGCCAAAACATAAAAGTGAAATTTGTTTTTTATGACATCTTTATTCAGGCTAAATAAATACAAAGTATTATAGTGCCAGGGGACATTTGTGAGTGACCGTTTGCCTTCCATTCCATTTACCCCTTTTCCTGGAAAAAACCAACCCCCCCCCCACCATATTGATTAGCCAGCCGTTCATGATAAATAGACCATTATGCAGTTATCGTAATTGCGTGGACCCAGCCATAAGAGCGGCGTGAAATTCACTCGCCGCAATAATGTTGCTAGCAAATGCGAGTAACATATCAAAAATGCAAATGATATACAATTCATTACCTCAAGCATCGTCCAACTCCCCAGAGTGCCATAATCATCTAAGAGCTGATCTAAGAAAAATCTATAATAGGTTGAAAACGAAAACGTTTACCTATTGACTCTAGGATGAATGACTGCAACTACTGCCAATCAAAGCTACTTTAGATCAATGAAGTTTCAGGCGAGCTGAGATGGTATGTCCACTTTGTTTAGAGATTTCAAATTTAACTAAGTTATTCAAGCTCGTGCTGTTAACGGTTATCGACATAGCTGCCATCGCTATGAACGCGCCTTGCCCACTACCGCTAACCCCTCGAGTCTGTTCAATTGGCAAAACGGAAAGTATCCGAAAATAAACTCAAGAATAGACAGCGCCAATGCCGCCGAGGTCCATTACAGAGCACAAAACTTCTGTGTGTTTGCTTGTGAAATATCTACAGATATTCGTGTTAAGATATTTAATGGAATTTTCTGTTAGAGCTCTTCCTCACCCTCTCTCTACCGCTCTCTGCCTCCCGCTCCCTCACTCGCTCGCTGTGTATGTTTATGAATTTTCGATTAATCAACGCTTGACTTTCATTTGCTGTGCTTCGCTCCGAGTTGTGATGACATATCTGACAGAATGAAAGATTGTGCAATGGGACGAGACGACGGCTGGTTGTACAGGGTTTCGACAATTTCATTTATGGTAATTTGCATGTTCAACAAAGGTCGTGAAATAAATAGGGACAACAAATCAGGACGGGCCGTAAGCGTCATGTAAATTGTATCTGCCGCCCTCTGGTAATTGAGCAGGTTGGCTAAAAGGCAATGGCAAGGGGCTGCAGCCGAGGACACGCCCGAACATGTCGTCGAGGACGTTGCCGTTTAGCCAGCAATCCAGCAACAGCAGTGTCAGTGGCAACACCAGTGCCAGCGCCAGAGCCAGTGCCAGCGCCAAGTCCCATGTGAGCAGTGAAGTTTTTTAATCAAGCCGCCTGTCAAGTGTTTGCAAAACAAATACCGCGCTTATCCATCAATCAAAACACGCAATATGGCAGCGTGACTTTCCACAACTAAGCAGCCGTAGCAGCAGCAACAGCAGCAACAGCAACATCAGCAGCAGCAGCAGCAAGTGGTTCTTGGCACTTGGCTGCTTGGCGAGTGCTAAACCATATGGAACGAAGCGGAACAATAAAGCGACACTGTCAAACATTTGCATACACGACACCCGGCAACAGCAGAGCTAGCCACGCACTTCATAACCCCCCACCCACTCACACAGACACACAGACGTCGCAGCGCTCACGCGCACAGGGCACACAGACGCGAGTCGCACGCACGAACAGCAAACGGTCACCCATACAGGCGCAGCCAAGTGAGTGGGCTGTGGATCATTTTTAATTGCAGCTAATCAAGCTGACAACTTTGTTACGTTTGACATTATTTAAGTATAAGCAGCTTGTTGCTGTTTTTTTTTTTTCTTTTTCTATTCATATTTCCAGTCGGATGGAGCTGTCAATAGTTAGATTTCGTAATGGACAGCAGTGGAAAAGTAGAGCCAAGGTCGCAAAAGGGCTCCAAAAGCAACTAACAGCACCAGCATCAGCTGGAGCGACAGGGCCAGGCCGTCCGTCACATTGAAAGCTTCACAAATTAATCCAATGGCATTTGCATGCCAGGGACAAAGCCCCTGGGTAAATACTGGTGGAGAGAGGTGGGGAGGGGTGGCTTTTTTGTTACTTGTTACTTGTGTAGCGTATTGTGTTGAAATTGATTCTTAAACGTTTTGAAGAATGATGCGAACTTGACTTCAGCTGCCAGCCAGCGAGAGCCAGCCACCCTCTCTAATCAACCCCCAGCTAGCTGGATGGACGGCTGCCAGCGGAACGGAATGGCGCTGCGGATAGAGCGGGGCCCGGGGGCCACAGGAACAACACATTAAACAACAGTTCCTGGTGTAAAACATGCACAGCAACAGCGGCGCGAGGCAAACAACAGCAAAAAAAAAAAAAAAATGTAAATGCCATTGTAAAGATGTAACAGAAAAAAAGGATACAGATATGGCAACACCTACAGTAACAGATCTAGCACACAGGATACATATTGGCAAAACAATGAGTGTGAACCACACACACAGACACACGAACAGACACATGGACACTGGCAGCAACAACAACCCCAATGAATGGCAAACGCAAATGGTGAAAAATATGCGCACGGATATGAGTACAGATGTCGAGAGTTTTAAATTGCATTAACTCATTTAATGATGTTCAAATTGAGGCTGACAAATAATGGGGAGTGTGTCAGTCGGTGGCGCCTCATACCCAAATCTCACGCCACTTTGTGACACCAGCCACAGCCCCTCTCTCCTGCGGCAGCCAGTGGAGGCCTAGGCCAGACCCAGTCACTGCCATCACTTTAAATTGCTGCTGTCAAAGCGACGGTGCGAATGTGTGTGTGTGTGTGCGGGTGGAAGTCTCTTTGTGTGTGTGTGTGTGTGTGTGTGTGTGTGTTGGCAAAGGGGCTGAGGCTGGGCTAAACTATTTGTCATGTCTGTCACACTCTCGTACATCTTTGTCAACACTATTTAGAAGTTTAATAAATTTTCACTTTGTTGAAACGCCAGTCAAATATTTAATATCCACGCGCTACAACTCAACGTCAGCAGCAAAAGCAGAGACAGCCAGCGACAGCATCTACTCGACTCGACTCGACTCGACTAGCTAACCCCACACACCCACCATCCCCCAGTTGCTCCACTCAGATACGCCCAATGTCCACTGATAGCCTTAGGATTGACTTGACTCGGATTTGAAATAGAGCTTACCAAATTATAAACAGATATATAGATATAGATATATCTAGATATATAGATATATAGATATATAGGTATATAGATATATAGATATATAGATATATAGATATATAGATATATAGATATATAGATATATAGATATATAGATATATAGATATATAGATATATAGATATATAGATATATAGATATATCTAGATATATAGACATATATATACAAATATATAGATATTCAGTATATTCACTATATGTCAATAGACACAAAGTGCGATTATGAATTGCGAGCACTCATTGTGTGTGAGGCGGAATGCAGACTACTCAGAAGTCTCGTATTCTGAGGATCTATAAATAGTGCAACAATATGTTGTTGGGGTTCGTGACTAGTTGTGAACACATATCGACATTGGTTAATATGACGCCCATATGCTGCAAGAGTCACGCTCCGGAGTGTTTAATTCGCTGAAATAATGCCCCGTGGTTGGGAGACTGCGGCGACCCACTTGCCAGATGCGGCCGGCGTCCAGTTTAATGGTAAACCGAATCGTTCAATCGGGCCAAAGAGACCACCGTGCAAAGGAAATGCAATGTGGAATCCGAGACGTAGACGCAGACATAGTTCGAGTCAAAGATGTAGATGGAGATGCAGATACCCCGAACTATTTCGATTCCTAATAGAGAAGTGCAGTCGACCGCAGATCGGGCAGTGTTCGAGAGTGTGTGTGTGTGTGTGTTTGTCGGGGATATAAAAGTCAAAACCGCACGCATTTCTGATTGACCATACACAGAAATATATATGTATATATGTATATAAGAACATGTGTGTGTGTGTTTGTGTGTGTATTTATTTATTTAAGCAGTCGTGCAAACGAAACTTCACAATTGGTGGTCCCCATGAATACTTTTAAAGTTCGAGTACATAGTCAAAACTCCGGCACATGTACAGCTCGAAGGGAAATGCTCGAATGCAGTGCTGTAGAAATGTGCTGCACCCGTTTCATAGCAAAAAAAAAGAAAAAAAAGAAAAAAGAGGAGGATGGAGGGCAGGCCGAGCTGTGAGCTGTTATAAAAACGACGCGTCTAAAATCGGAGAATGCGACTAATGGAAAAATTCATATTAAATCGATTATATTGACAAGGGGGGCACATGTAGACCGCGACCACGAATACGACGGACCGACCGCCTGTGCCTGCTGCTGTTGCTGCTGCTGCTGCTGCTGCTGCTGCTGTCGCCAGCGTCGTCATCAAGGGGCCAATACAGTGGGCCATGTGCGACGTCAAGACGAAAATATACAAAAAGAAAAAAAAAATTGAAGAAAAATATAATGAAATACATTACGCGAGCTCGAGTCAAATCATAAATTTGTAAGTTATTAACAAGAACAAATACATTTTTG
Organism: Drosophila anceps; assembly: GCA_035045945.1. NCBI lineage: Eukaryota > Metazoa > Arthropoda > Insecta > Diptera > Drosophilidae > Drosophila > Drosophila anceps. Next base: position 9,420,108 of record JAWNON010000004.1, on the reverse strand, counting down.
TCAAATTTTAATGATTCAGAGCATCGACAGCGACAGCAACAGCAACAATAATCGACGTGGCGACACTCTCACTTTTACACTCTGGGTAAAAGCCGTCTGTCACACAAATTGCTGAAAAGCCATTTGACAACTAATTTTTCGAGGTGGCGACGACAACGGCGACACCTTGCACAGCGTAGCAATAGGAATATGTGACCAAAACATACAAAGCCCCAACTCCTCCTGCCCCCATCGCACACACGCCTCTCACTTGCCAGCGCACACACATCGCCTCGCACTCGCACTAGCCTAAACGTACCGCAATCTAATTGCTGTTGGCAGCATCCGCGGTTCTTTAATTGAAGACATCAACACTAGCTAAAAATACGATATATATGCGTGTGTGTGAATGTGTGTTTGTGTGTGCTTGACGTGGGTGTGTGTGTGTGTGTGTGTGTGTGTGTCTGTATGTGCGTAATCGATGAGGGGCGAAATGGGTAATGGAAGCGAGGAGTTCCAGGCATTGAGAAGGTGGCGAGGCGCAACTTGTAACTGCATTTGTATTAGAGATGGAACAAATGTATGCGATAATTGAAATAGTTAGTTACATATATATAACAGTCAATAATGAAACTGATCGTCGAGTATTCGTATTGAAAGTTATCAGCTAAAACTGTTTCTCTTGACATAGCTTGACTGTAGATCCATTGCTTTCCTTATCATTTCCAAGCCGCAGTCACTCGAAAGGAACTCACGACTTAGTCACGCAATCATCTTTAACTGTTCGCAATAGTCTCTAAATTGTGTACAAGCGCAGAGCATAAGGAAATGTGTGGCAGTGGCATGCTGCGGTGGTGCTGTGGTGCTGTGCACTGTGGTGTAATGCCATAAACTGTTATTTGATGTGGGTTTGTGTGTGAGCATGCGAGGCTTGCCTGGTGCTGAGCGAAGTTCCACAGTCCCCAGATGCTTGACGTTTCGGGCTGTTAAGCAGCCAAACACAATTATTGGCTCTGCCAGCCTCTGAATGCCAAACATCAAATATCGCATACAAACTGCATATGCGCTGCCAGCTACCCTACGCTGAGCTGTGCAGAAGGCAGGTGACTGAGCGGGCGGCGCGATCCGCCAAACGCCAAACGCCAAACGGAACTGGCTACAACGCTAATGCTGGTGCTGCTGCTGCTGCTGCTGCTGACGACAACGGCGACAACAACATCGACGACAGCGACAGCGACAGCGACATGACGCATGGTGACTGCCGCTTGGTGGCTGGAGACACGATGGATGGAAGCAGCGACTGCAACTGGGAATGTGACTGGGTATTTGTTTTCTTTGTTTGCAATGTGTTTACATCGCGGGCGACAATAGTTTACATTTGCTGCCATCTAAAAATTAAAAGGTGACAAATCATAACAACAGCCGATGGGTAATACAACGGCTGCTGCGGCCCAAAACGAATAGCTAAATGACACAAGGGCAATACCCTCCGACTGATCGCTTGCATTCGAGGAAGGAAGGATAGGGGGGAGAGAGTTAGCCGGAAGCTAGATTAAGCTAGTTTTAAAACGAACTCATCACTCTCCATTCGCTACAATCAACACATATTCCATTTAACATGCACTTAGCATAGGCTTGATCAGCTCAGTGCTTAGTTATCCGCAACTGTTCAGCTTTGCTTTAACACAAAATTGAAAATTGATGCCGCTCACAATGCACTGACTTAAGCGTTAGAACAAATCAGCTTTAATGGCCTTAAGCTTCAATTAAGTGAAGTTGCTCGAACCAAATCATAAAAGAATTCCTGTTACACATACACTGCGCGTCATCACGATAGCTCACCCTAAACGTTATCCGTTAGTGTGTAATATGGAATATTGTACAAATTAAAAGTGCCTAAGAATCAGCTACTATAATTACGAGTTGAATGCGAAACTGAAACCAGAACAGCTCTATCACCTCAGGTTTCTAGAATGATTCTCGTGTGTATTTGGGGTCCAGTAATATCAGAAGAAACATTGTTTCTTATATCTAAGAATACTATTGAGAAATCGAACATGATAAACCTAAATTGTTATCAGATTCGGGCTTGGCCGTTTCCAGTTCAAAAGCTATTCAGACAAGTTTAGTCTAGTTATTGGTTACCTTATCCAAATCGTCTATATGTCTACACAATATGACTCTTTTGCTGCAGAATAGTTGACAGCTTACTTCTAAAAAGTATTTATGTATTTCTATATAGAGAATGTGTTTGTCTCTCAGTTTATATCAGTTTCTGTAGTAGGACTAGTGTCACAATCTGCTGTCATGCTTTGTTGGGGATTGGCTGGCTCTGGGGTTGGCTTGGTCCGCGTTTGGCTGGAGCTGGCGAGCTGGAGAGCTGGAGAGCATGTTTAGCCGATAATCGCTGAATAATAAATGGCATCACTGTCCCATCCGAAAGATCATTATCGCCATAAAACTACCACTAAACGTCACTTCTTTTAAGATCAAAGTGTTGTTTGCGCGATTTAAGTATGCGCGCACGCATCTTCAATTAAAGGCATATGCTGAATACGAGAGATGGACCTCGAACAGATCTGCATCTGGGCAGCTCTAGAGCTGAAGCTGGAGCTGGAGCTGAAGCTGAACTTGCAACAGTTGCTGCAACACAATTACCAGTTTGACATCTTTCGAGCTGATGAAGTCAGCAGAAAGAGAGAGAGAGAGAGAGAAAGAGAGAGAGAGAGAGAGAGAGAGAGAGAGAGAGAGAGAGAGAGTGAAGACCACCAGACTCGATGGCAAAGATTTTGGCGGAGTGCGGCTAACGACAAATTAATTTGGCACAGGCAGCTCATTGGGCAAACAATGGGCAGAGCAATTGGAATCCGAAAAAGACAGCCGTGAAACTCTATCGAGCCCAGAGCAAGCTGCAAGCTGAGCGCTTTGGTGTATTGTATGTGTTATCTTAATATTGTCATTGTCACAAATTTGCAAAAAGTTACGCTAATGGATTACACGATTTTCGCATTATCGCTTTGTTACCGCGCCGATCGCAATCGCATGCGATCAGCAACAGCAACTGCTGCCCAGGCTTCAGCTGCAACACCCAGTCCGAGTCCCAGTCCCAGTCCCAGTCGCAGTTCAAGTCGCACTCTCTGTCTCAGTTCTCCAATCCCAGTTAAAGTCGCTGGCGGTAGCCGCATGGCAGTGTATGTAAAACTACTGCAAAGCATTGCGACCGCCAACATATCGCGTCGGCTCCTCGATACGTGCCGAAAGCGAGATTAAGGGGCCAGCTTTACAAGCAGGAAACGCTGCTGCCCCCATGCTCCATTCTCCATTCTGCATTCGCGTACTCGTTTCAGCTTTCAAAGTGCCCATGAGCATTATGCCAGACACTTTGTCTTTGACAGCACAGCATAGCCCAGCAGCGTCTGTTCGCTTGGGACCGCACTGAGCCCAGCTCCAGGTCCAGACTCACTGCGACGTTTATCCAGAGCGAAGATGCTCTTATCAGCAGCGAACACAGCACGTTCCATTGTCGCTTTGCGTCGATCTAATCTGAGCATTGCCGATGCTCCGATGTTCCGATGCTCAGATCCTTTCTCTCAGTTGCGTTGCGTTGCGTTGCGTATTGTTGTTGTTCCGGTGGCCTCGGCCAGTCCCAAGTGTCATACAAGCTGCAACTTCACTCAGCTTAATGGCAATAAGCATTTGAAATATCTAAACAATTGGCTAAAAGGGCAGCTTACATACTATTCGAATACCTATTGTGGCCAGCTGTGCGATGGGTATGCCAATTTGATGGGTCTGTAGGGACTAAAGGGTTTTCGAGTTGAGGTCTATAAGAGCTGAAATGTCTAGTAAATGAAACATTTGAATTTTCCCAGTCTCACAGAAAAGATCTTAACTATCCAATTTTTAATTTAAGATAGTGAAAGGTATCTGTACAGGGTATCTTCAGGTTAAGTTTAGTCTACAAGTTAAGTCCTCGCTTACCTATGGCTACTTCGGACATATGGAACCTGCATATTTTGGACACTGGCAATGGGCTTTGAGTGTTGTCAAATATTGCCGTTTTATGTTAATGAAGTGGTATGGGAAATCACGAAAGGGTTAATGTTCCGACTGATCAGGTGGTTAGAGCAAATGGTTGCATGGGGTAGAGCTGGTAACTGTGCTGCTAATCGGTTAAAAGCCAATTGAAAGGCACTGAAATGAATCAATTGCTGGTTGGGGGAAACTGTTTAGGATGATTAAATTTGTTATAGAAATGATTTCGCATAGGCCTGCTTTGTCGGCTGCTCGCTCCGGCGCCCTTACCACGCGCCAACGAATGAATCAAACGTAGCCGAGGCCGAGTGCCCTCTGACTTTAATGTTGCCACATCCATATAAAAAAAGACAAAAACGAGAAAAAAACATGAAATGAAAAAAGAAAAAGCAAAGGAAAAACACTCGCATAAAAAGCAAATATTCAGATGGGGCCGGGCTGGGCTGGGCTGAGCAGGGGTAAAGACACCAGTAATCAAGTGTATGCATACAAGGGATGCACGGGCCGGCTTTGGTTCTTGGGCTGTATGGGCATGGTTGACGCCACCCACACACACACACACACACACACACACACACACACACACATATATACATGCATAAGTGTTCACAAATGGGCATAGGATGCCCAACAGTTGGCCGTTGTACATTTGTTTCTTTTTTGTGGTCAAATACTTTTGCATGTAAATGTTAATTCATTGATTTTTATAATGCGCGCACGTCAAAAGGGATAATGCCGCCTGCCAATCTGCCCCAGCCCAGCCGCTGAGCAGGGCTTGGGCTACACTCTTGTCGCATTCGTCGCAGGACTTAGCAAGGGCTGATGCTGAAGTGAAACGTCGGCCGGGGGTGGGCTGCGTAAACATTGGAAACAACCAAAAACCAAACAACCGGCTGCTGGGCAGGAGTAGCGAGAAGCGAAATGAATGCGCCAAGGCGAGTGAAAGGAGCGAGTATTTGGCTTTGATGTTGCTTACATTTCATCACTGGAAGTCGTCGTTGTCAATAAAAGCAAGTTAATGGGTAAACAGCCCCCGCCGCCACGACCGGGGTCAGCTGCCCATAGCTCCACTCCCGGAATGCCACAAAACTAAAAACATAACTTCTGGCTAGAAAAACATTGTTTGCGCGGTCGCCCATTCAAATATTTGTGGCCCGAGCATTTACTTTGCCAAGGCGGCAGCTGACTCGGAACAAACCGATTGCCACTAACCACCTCCAACTCTAGCTGCCGCCACCACCACCACCACCACCACCATCACACCCACCGCACGCAACGCAACGCGGCGCACAGAAGTCGCTGATTTGAGCCCCAGACAATTGCCATACTTAAGTGCATATAAATGGAAATCATTTACAAGTGTATACAAACATTTGTCGAGAGTCTTAAGAACGTATAAATAATACGATCTAAACAATTAAAATCTATACTTTTGTATCGCTTTTTAATCTGCCCCAAAGAGAGCTGCCGATGTTGAGTGAGAGCGAAAACCAATGAAGAAATATATATGAAAGTTTCTCATATGCTAAAGCCGATAAGAAAGCGATAAATAGCCGATAGTTAAGCTTAGAATACTTCAAAAATAAAATCGACTTTTAGCAAGGATTTTGGAATAAGATCTATACAACTAAGGGATATGTATATAGATCTAAAGGATTTCTTTATAGAGCATTGATCTATAGATTTAAAGGATAGATCTATAGATCTATAGGAAATCTAGGACAATTATATATATATATATATATATATATATATATATATATATATATATATATATATATATATATATTAAACTAATCTATGTCTACATTAATATATCTATAAATAGATTAACTATATGCGATTACTGCCCCTGAGACTATGCAGTGAAGCGTTTGCTAGCTTTGATTTTTGGTGATTTCTCATTTGTCAGTGAAGTCTGCTTGCATGTGGGATTCAAAGCAATTCTGATGCTCGGCCAATTAGACTTCCAGCTGAAGTTTGTATTTATAATTTGCATGAATCTCTAAGGACTCCCCATTGTGTGTGTGTGTGTGTGTGTGTGTGTTTGTGTAGACATCAAACTTTGCAACTGGCATCAATCACTTAAGTTAAATTAAGGCATCACCGCGGGCTCAGGGCCAATGGCGGCGTGGAGCCGTTGGAGCGCAGTAGCCGCCACAATTATTCAACCGTAGTTTGGCGATGAGCCGTGCCGATGACATATGCCCACAGACCCTTGGGCGGCCCAATCAGCTGAGACAATATCAGAGTTCAAGTCAAAGTTGATGTCGAAGTCGTAGTCCAAGTCGAAGTTAAAGTTCAACTATGGGCTGAAGTTTTTCTTGTTCTTTCATTTTTTTTGGATAAGTACTCGCATTCGCTGCTGTATTCACTGGTGTGTTTTGTGGTTGAGCCGCAAAAACATCGCCTGCACGAGACGAAAGAGAGGAGCTTGTGGGGGACGTATAGCCATGGGCTTTTTTCATCATACGCCGTTTACCGGTCGCATTTGCCATTCAGCTTGCGGCCGCTGCCCAAACAAACATACACGGGTGACCTTACCGACCTGACGACCACACAACAGAGAGTGAGAGAGAAAGAGAGAGAGAGAGAAGCTCACCCACACCCATACACCTTCACATGGAAGCTTAATGAAGCTTGTGTAATTGATTTTATGTTTGTTAAAAACGGCAGAAAAAGAAGCAACGTTCCAGGCACTCGACTGGCCATTCGTTGATGTCGATTTGCCTCGATATTCATGGCATTCAATTTCAATTGAATCGCAAAAAATCAAGCAGCAACAACAACAACAATAACTGCTGCAGCAGCAGTTGAATGGATAAAAAAAACTAATTTTGCTGGCCTGCAGCAACTAAAGTGCATAAAGTGGCCGCTAACAGGAAAAACACAACTTGAGCTTCAACCAGCAATCGGGCGTCTACCCCCCATGCCTCATGCCCCATGCCCCATGCCCCATGCCCGATGCCGCATGCCACATCTCCACCATTCTATACGCAGTCAGGCAGCAGTAGCACTGGCAGTGGCAGCTCTTGATGGGTTCATTTTGGCTGGGCTGTACAGTAGCCGTCAGGGTGCTGTAGGGTGTCCATTACAAGAGCCCAGCTGACTGCAGCCCTTTCGTTCTGGCAAACCCAATTAGCACTTATCTATGAGTTTGTTAGACACGAATTTGTAGTTGTCTTTGCGTGCTGTTTATGTTGATACAACACACAACAATAGAACGGAACAGAGCGAGCGAGTGAGTGAGAAAGCGAGAGAGCCCGACGACAAACGAAATATAAAAATCCTTAAAGTGCCGCGCCGCTTGTCAATTTGGGAAAATCCGAAACGAGGAACGACATCTAGAAACGACACCGCCGCCAGCAGTCACAGATCACAGTTCACAGTTCACAATTCACATTATCATTATCAATATGTTTACTTTGGTCGATGGCTGACCGTACCCAGATATAGCCCCGGATCTCGCAACACATTTGTTGCCGCGATGTGTTAATTGCACTTGGCGATGTTTTCCTTGAAAAGTGATCCTTTTGCCCGTACCGTGCCGTACGGTACCGGAGGTACCAACTACTGCACCGCGCGCTCTGCCACTGCGATAACGATATGGGCTATGGGATATCAGATTAAACAACATTGCCGACACGCACGACCTTGGCCAGATCTGAAACGTAGACTCCGCAAACAAAAACAGTAAACGGTGAACAGTGGACCCAGAACGTTTTGAATTTGTTGTTGTTGCTGTTGTTGTTGGTGTCGCATGTTTGTTAACTGCAATTCGGTAGCATGTTTTCACAACATGTCGCCCAATTTACCCTTTCACGGTTATCCTTCTGCCGCTTCTTCACTTCTATTTATCTATATATCCCTATTTACTCTAACCCAACCTCGCCAGCTCCCTCGCTGTCGTGTTGTGTGCGTGCCATATGAGAACTTCAGCTCTGTATCCAATTAGCATCGTTTGATGTCGTTTAACTTGAAATAATAGAACGAGATGGCATCTTAAGACAAGCCCTGCATATGATATCTAGGTATTTGGCTGCATATACTACCTGTTTGTAGCATCTTACATCATACTGGCTGGCTGGATAGCAACATTTTGTCACACTTCAATCCTCGCATTTGATTGTTTGCTTTGAACTACGTATGTTCTTTTTCTAGCCACTTATCTCCGGTAGCTACGATCAGGGTCGGGCGAGATCAGAGCGCAAGAGCTATATATATTTGGACATTGTGTTTTTATGGAACTGCTAATTACGTAGGAGAGAAATAAGATTGAGCAACTGGTCGCTGTTCCTTGAACTGTTTCCAAGGAATAATCATGGACACATAACTAAGAAAATAACATTTACTATGCCTATAACGTATAAAACAGACTTTGAAGTTGCGTTATGGAATCATTTTCATGGCTTGATATCGAAGAGTATGACTCAACCTTACCTTCAGAACTCTTTGAATATGATGAAATGAAGCTGTTCTCTTACGGACATAAGTCAACTATCAAAGTCTCATATCACTAATAGTGGAAATCATCAGCCTAGACCTCTTCGAGATAATTAATATTTGATATGCCTTGGGGCAGCTCGCGCCCTTAAAGCAGCTTTAATTGGAATACATTTATGATTAAAATACGTACGATAAAGTTATTATATTACGCCGTCCCACAAACCGAATTGAACGTGGGGGTTGGACCAGTCCATCGCTGCATACCCTTTACCCCTTTGATATGGTTTGGCACACAAGTCAGCAGCAGGCAGCGGGCAGGCGGGCAGGCGGGCAGGCAGGTGGCAGGGCGCGCTATCAAAAGGCATTTTGAGTGATGCTACTGTAACAGATCCAACAATAAGTAAGCCATGCGTGCGATGGATGCTGCTGTGCATGCGAATGGAAATGGAGTATCGGAGTATTGGGGTATCGGATAATCGGAGTGTGGGGATCGTGTGTGGGTTTCGGTATTGGTTTTGCTTTTCGTTTCGCAGCGAAGCAATCAGACAGTTACATTCTACCGTTATTGTTACCAAGTGGCCAAGCGGAATGGGCAGGGACAGTGGCGGGGCCTGCGGTATGCCGACCTCACTGCAATTTGCGCAATGTAATTTAATTAATGACAAAGAAAAAAGTGTGTGTGTGCCTGTGTGTGTGTGAGAGAGTGTGAGTGTGTGAGTGTGAGTGTGTGTGTGTGTGTGTGTGTGTGTGTGTGCGTATGCAAATCGTGTGTCGAGCAGGATGATAGCTGAGGCTGCCCATGTCCAAGTGCCCAGTCCCAATTGCAGTCGCCCGATTGGATTCTGGCGGGGTGCCATTGGCTGCTGCCCGCACTCAGTGCGTGTGTGTGTGTGCGTGTGTGTGTGGCACAGTTGTTGTTGATTATGTTGTTGACAACAGGCGTTACGCATTTTACGTATATTACGTAAATATTTATATAATGCAGCAGGTAAATTTATGTTGGCCGGCTGCAGGTGTGCGTGTGTGTGTGTGTACGTGTATGTGTATGTGTGCGATTACATATACACATTTATGCATATGCACACACGCCCACGGCCATTCGCAGCCAACAGAGGCCGCCGTGCTGCCAACATGGAAGAACAACACCAGCAACAACAACAATACCAGCAACAGCAACAACAGCAACAGGAGTAGGATCTGAGGGAACGGGCGACGGCGTTGTTTAAATGGTTGTTCGCAAAATATTTATTTTGGCTGGCAAGCAAATAGCCATTTAAGTAATTACTGCACTTAATTTTTAATATTGATTTTGCAAATTTATTAAAACTTAATCAATTGTTTAATCACATAATGATTAAGCCTCACCTGCCAGCGACAACAGGTGTTAAAGCAGGAGTCAACGTTGCTCTCCCGCCACCTGCTGCAGCTCACGCTAACAAATGCTTTATTAATCAATCCGACTTCAAGCTGAGTGCAAATATATTCTAGTCGAGTTAAGGCTTTAAATTAACTTTTAGTGAGTTTTACCAAGCAGAGAAAAGCAAAGAGCAAATCGTTGTTCTTATATGTATATAATAAACTCTTACAGATTTTGTACTCCTCTTTACCTAAGTGAGTGAAACTTATAAACTACTACTTAAAGTCCAGATTGCTTAAACTTGAGCTTTGCAAAGATATTTATAAAATAAGGACAGCCAAAATAAGAGCTATATGTTAACAAATTGCTATAAAATAGATATAGTGTGAGCAACTGCATTGCTTCTGATGCCACCATGAAGCGAGAATCATGCCATTTTAAGGGCTGCCTTTGGCTTGAATTTTGTTAAGCTTGGTTCAGTATACACTATGTTAGTCCAGCAATAGCGTCTCGTACGTTAACCTTGAGCTTTACTAGAATGCTGAGCTATTTCTCCAGAGTGAATCCACAAGGACTGTCAACTCTCTGAGTTCATTGAGTCACCAAATGTCAACTAAACAGCTGCCAGCATAGCATCACTTTAAATGCTACATGATATCAATAACATAAACAGCTGCTGACAAGTAGCCATCGCTAATAGTAACACCCTTGCTTGGTCACTTTATATACTATACAAAATAAATAACTTTATAAGCCGCAAAACATTTAAATGTCAGCTGTACAGCTACCATGGCAAATCACTTTAAATGGCAAATCTTATTGAATATTTCAATAGCCTTGTCTTATCGATATCTTCAACTGGTGCTGATATATAGCTATCAAATATAGTATCACCCTTGCCTGGTCACCCTATATCATATACAAAGATTATATTTATAAATGAGATTATACTTTATAAGCCAGAAAACACATTAAGCTTTCTTTTTAACCATTCTTAGGCAGACTCGCTTAACTAGTTTCACTTTTAGTTTCTCAGATCAATCGCTGTGCAGAATTCTATAAAAACTACCGCCACTCGGTGAAACTGAATAGAACTCATTTGAAGTCTTTGCAATTTAAGAGTCCATTAAAGAACAGAGTCTGTTATATATACAGAGATATATATAGAGGTACATAAAACAAAAACTGAACTGAATTCCGTCAAAATAATATTTTATGCGTCATAATTAACCTTGATATTGACAGAGAGAGAGAGAGAGAGAGAGAGGGGAAGAGAGATAGATCTTTGATTCGACTTTCGTAAGCTTCAACAGAATTCAGAGTTTGCCTATTGCCCATGCAGATTGTGTCTGGCAGCTGGTAAATGAGCAACTGTCGATGTCTTTTTGCTGCTGCCACTTGTCCAAAAGTTGTTCGTTTACTTCGAGCTGCACACACACACACACACACACACACACGTACGTAAACATAAACAGTGTATTAGATACAGTCACCTGTGTCTGCTTCATGTTCCCATGAAATGTAAATTAAAATGTCGAATTAATTGCCCAAGTACTGAGAGCGAGCCGAGGCCGCTTCTTGGTATTCTCCCAGCCTCCGACACGAGCAACTAACGAGATTCAATCAGCGAGCACTTTACCAGCAATTTCTATGTCATTAAAATTAAGTATATTTATTTACTTGGAATCGAAGTTGTCTCTTCTCCTGCCCGATGCTGCCTGCTGCTGCCTGCCGTTGCCTGGTGCTCCTCTTGGCTGCCTCTTGGCATCGACAATTACCCAAATTTGAATGCATTTTACGATGATTGCATCTGCATCTCTACTAAACAGAAGCTTATCAGTTACGTCTGCCAACCGGTTGATCGAGTGACCCCAAAGTCAAGCATATGACATACTATATATCCATATATATATACAGATATACAGCTGTGTTCATAAGAATAGTAGTGCGACGGAAATGTGGGACAGCAAATTTTGTGATAAACATTATATTTTGAAAGCAATTTGAAACACGTTTTAAGATAAATATATAATATATTTATGGCACTACTATTCTTATGAACACAGCAGTATTAATCGCACTTGCTACTAGCACATCTGATTTCCTTCAATCAAGTTTAACGAGTGCGTCTGTTCCAGTTGACAGCAAGAAATGTCCGAAGAGGAATCGAATCGTCTGAAATATCTTTGAAGCCTTTCAAATTGATTTGTTAAACTCAAACTCTATGAACTAGCTTGACTTGATAATGTGAAATATTCTTTTTTTAACTAAAAATTTTTTGAATATGTAGTTATCAAACAGAGAAAATGACAAGCGTTGCATTGGCCATTTGATAATGGTATTCAAATTATCAACTATCGCTTTGATCCTTGCCAATGCCCCCCCCCCCCACTCTCTCTCCCTCTCTTTATCTTTGCCGCTATAAAACCCCAGCCCTTGCTCTTTCTCTAGCTTGAATAACGAGTTTTCTTTTTGGCAGTGTCATTCTCCTGTCAAGTGCCACACATGATGTGGCATTGGACATTGCTGCGATGTATCTGCAAGCAGCATGCAAATGTATCTGCAGCTAACTGACTCACACACACGCATACATATATCTATATGTATGTGTATATTTATATCTATATTTTTTAGCTGTTGCCAAATGAATTCGCGCTGGCCAAAAATTGTAAACAGTTGATCCTATTTCAAACGTCAAGTTAACTCGACGCGCCGCAACATTGCGAATCAGCTTTGTCTCTCTCTCTCTCTCTCTCTCTCTCGCTCTCTCTCTATCTTTCTGTCTCTGTCTTTCTTTAGCTGCTCCATCTTCGTCTATGTCTGTGTGTCTGCGTCTCCGACTACTTGACTGTCACATCTCAATAACCCTCGAGTGGTTTTCAATTGTCTCCAAAAATAAACGCATTTGCATCCCCCCAGCGACGAGAAGCTGACACACACACCAACACATCCCAATCCCAATCGCAATCCCATTTGAAATGTTAATTTTTAACGCTTTGTAAATTTTTCTAATATTTCATAAAGGCCAAAAACGAAAGAAAGCAAAAAAAAAAAATAATGCGCCGCACGAAGCGAAACCTTTTCCTTTGCTTCCGTCGCATTGGCAAAACCACTTGAATACAAAAGTCACCCACTCGCACCGCACCACCCGCCCCGTTGACGGCTCCCGCTTCGTGACATCATCCAATTCAGAAAAACTTAAAAGTAAATAGATCCCCAGAGATGAGAGCAGCCATTTCACAGAGCCACGTTGTCGTTGTCATTGTGGTTGCCATATGTGTATGTGTATGTGTGTGTGTGTGTGTGTTTGAGTGCGTGTGTGTATGTGTTGGTGTCTCAAGTGACAACGCTGCCAAGGATCATCTCATAATGTGGCAAGCATTTAGCTGTCTGACTGACGCACATACACACTGACGGATTGCCCGACTCGCTGTGCCTAGCCCCCCTCTCTCTCTTACTCTCTCTCTCTCTCTCTCTCTCTCTCTCTCTCTGTCCCCCTCACTCATATATCCTTTTCCTTTTCAGTTTTTTGTCTTGTTTGCTCGCCTTCAGCCCCCCCTCTCGCGACGGCACTTGACATTTTCTTCACAGTCTACACGCATTCATGTCAATTTTGCGGTTTCGGTTTCGGTTTCACGCAACTATGCTCCAGCTCCAGCTACAGCTACAGCTTCAGCTTGGAATCTCAATCTGAAACTCCATTGAATTGTTTTTTATATGCCGAATTTTGAATTCGGCATTGGGAGCCACGCAATGTTCTATTCATGTGGCATTCGAGTGCCTGCCTATGAGCCGCTTCCATGTGTGCGTGTAATCTGTTCATAAGTGGCCTGCGCTGCCTATACATAATGATAATGATAATAATGATAATGATGATGGTTCTGATGATGATGCTGATGATGATAATGATGACGTGGTTGATAATGCGGTTGCCAACCGACCAGTCAGACAGACCCAAAAGTAGCCTGGATAGGAATGTCACGCCTCCTCAAGAAATGCCACAAATCTGAATATGAGTACGCTCAGATGAGATGGATATATAACTGTGTTATGTATAGACAGAGCGAGAAAAAGCGAGAGAGTCGGAGGATGAGTACACTTAAGAGTTGAGTTATTTCTGGCAGCGTTTAGCTTTCAAAATTATTTTAATTTTGCTTTCATTGAGATCGAAAATCTATATGTTTTTCTATGACTTCATTTTCTCATATCATTTTCACATCTCAAAATTTAATTTTGCTTATTGATCGGATATGAAAAAAAAGTGGATTCGTATCGGCATCTGTCTACAGACAAACTAACTTGATTAAAATGAACTATGAGAGACAGAGACAGAAAGTGTGAGCAAGAGAGAGAGAAAGATTAGAGAGAGACAGAGAGATAAATAGTGACAGAGTCAAATAGAGAAAGAGGTTCTATCTGTCCCTTCGAGAGAATAACTCAGTCTCACTCACACTCTTTCGCTTTGTCTTGTCATCAGTCAAATTATTCCAGTAATCCACACACAATATCATATCAGCCTAGCAAGCATTTCCTAGTTAAAGCCCAGAAGATAGTAGAATCCATCTCTACATACTGTAGGCAACAATAGTTCCAATAGAGTTTCCATATAGTTCCTATATAGCTCCAATATAGTTCAACAAGTTCTAAAATACTTCCAATAAATTTCCAATTTATTATAAAAAAAAAAAAAAAAAACATCTAAAATTTCTCTGCGCAACTTTGCATAAAGCTACCATCAATATGAAATTTAGAATTTCCAAAAACTCTTCGCCAACTAAATAACAAAATAGTTTAGTTTACTTTCAGTTCAGTCTAGGCCCGCCCAAGTCGAAAAGCATTTGTTAATAAATTTTTGTTGAATTTTGTTTGGTTTTTATTGTTCAAATGAAATATCATTATTTAATACACAATAAAACTCTTAAGGAGCAAATTTTTCAATTTTCAATATTCAATATTTCAATATTTCGATTTTCGATAGAGCAATAACATTTCTACTAAACAGTCATGGATCTAGTTGGTTAGATGCATAGAGCAAATATCTTAGATTTAGCCATGTTCGCTGCGGGACTTTGTAGAGTTTGTTTAGTAATCTACGAACTAAAGTGGGGAGCATAAACACACGAGATATGTTGGTTTTTTTTTTTTTAATTTTCTTTTTCTTCTTTTTTTTTTTAATAATATTTATGTATAGCGGTATATGCCTATATAAAGTTAGTTACAAATACAAATAGTTATTGGCTATGAAAAAAAATTGTTGCACTTAAAATTACATAATATATTATTTGCTTTTTAGTTAATATTTATATATATATATATATAGATATATGTGTGTGGATACATATAAATATCAATACTTCGTTGTACGCCGTACAGTGGGTCGAAAGAGCTTCACACACATACACACACACGCACACACACATACATACAATCACACAAACACAGTTTCGGCTAACTCTTTGGACCACACTGGGTGCACTTGCACTGAGGAACGGATTGAATACTATACACTTAGATGTCGCATTATCTTAGAATACACAAAAAAAAATAGTATATTTATAGAAATAGCAATAGATTTGTTTAAAAAAAAATAAATTTGTTTTTATATATAACACAAGTACGAGTAGAAAAGCTAAGTGCGCCACGGCACCAATATAATCATATAATCAAGATCAAGATTCAGTTTCAATCAACTTCAATTTCAATTTCAACTTTTGGATACACTAAAAGCCATTTCATGGCTGCACACACAAAAAAAAAAAAAAAAATGGGGGAACGAGGGGATGTTGGGGTTGCTGCTTATCAATTGAGAACTATTTCTTTGTTTGGCTCTCGGCTAATTGCTTGATCTCCGACCGCCGAGCGAGAGCGAGTGGAGCAGACGCCCTTTCCCTTAAACGGAAATGGCGGCATTGGTGGGCGGCATGTCGCTGTATTGCGCCGACTGCGGCGTCGTTGGCGCCGCTTGTGGCGCCTTCAGGTTGCTGCTGTTGATGCTGCTGTGGCTGCTGCTGCTGAGCAGCATCGAGCGATAGACCTCGGATAGCAGATTCCAGGGCGCAGCGGCAGCGCCTGGCGACTGGGCGACGCTGTTGCTGGCAGCGGCTGCCGCGGCGGCCGCAAACATCTGCGTCTGCAGCAGCCTCAGATGATGCTGCTCCTCCAGATCCATGCCGAAGAGCAGGGCTGGCGGCGAAGGCGCCAACGCATGGCCCGAGACGGCAATCGAATTGGCGCTGGCAATGGGCATGGGCTGAGGGCTGTTCGCTGTGGCTGGGAGCGCATGGGCAGCCGGGGAGCAGCTGCCGCTGGGCAGGTGTTTGCGTGCCAGCGGCGTTGACAGATCGTGGGCATGGTCGGTGGGTATAGGCGCATCGGCACTGTCGCTATCCAGCTCCAGTTCCATCTTGATGGCCGTCGTCGTCGACTCCTGGGAGCTGGAAGCGCAGCTGTCGTGTCGGCGACGCTTGCCCAGCAGACGTTCCATGGAGAAGCCGCTGCCGCCACAGGGACTCGGTGAACGTTTGATGCGACGCTCACACAGTTCCTGCTCCGGTTCGGTTGCTGAGCGTGGCTGTGGCTGTTCTCTTTCCCGCTGCCGTTCTGATGCTGGTTCGCGTCGCTTGTGCAAACTGAAGTCGAGCGGCTGCTCCGTGCGGTCCTCCTCATCGAAGCTGGTGTGACTGTTGGTATTGCTGGCCAGACTCAGGCTGCAGTGCAGCTCCGCTTCGGCCTCCGCCTCGGTATCGCCATCTGCATCCGCATCCGCATCGCTGTGACAGTCCTGACTAGCTGGACTGGAGCTATTGGCATGCATGTCCACATACACATAGACGCCCTCATCATCGGCATCCGCATCGCCCTCGCCATCCACATCCGCATCCGCATCGATGTCCGCATCAATGTCCGCGTTCGCCTCCGCAAAGAGCCGTTCGTGCTGCGTGCGACCAGCGAGCAGGCCGAGATTGTGTAAACCCGACTGTCCGCCAAACATGACGTGAGCCGCCGCAGCCGCCGGGCCATAGCCCACGGCCGGATGATGGGGATGATGTGAATGATGTGGATGATGCGGATGATGTGGTGGCGGAGGCAGCAGGCCCGGAAATGCAGCTGCCGCAGCCGCAGCCGCCGGGAACACGGGAAACTGTTGAGCGGTGCGTCCGTCATGCGGCGAAATCTTGCGGCGAATATGCGGCGAATGCAGCTTCGGATTCGGATTGGCGCTATGACGATTGCGCGAACGCCTCGAGCTGAACACCATATTGCAGCCGTCCACCGTGCACTTGTGCATCTCGCGCAGATGCACCGCCGAGAAGTGTATCTTGAGCGCGCCCTTGTCGCAGAAGGTCTTGTAGCAGATGGAGCACTGGACGCGCTTCTTGCCCGTTGCCGGATTGATGAACTGGCCGGCCAAGTTGATTGGCGGCGAGCCCCAGCGCTTGGGCTTTGAGCTGGCGTGCGAGCTTGATTTGTTGTTGTTGTTGCTGCTGCTGTTGCAGCCGGCGGTGCCCGTGGCGCCCGCTGTGCCCGGCGAGCTGGCTGGCGATTTGGCACCAATGTGCGAATGCGAATGCGAGTGGGGATGCGAATGGGAATGAGGATGGGCATGCGGGTGTCCCAGCAGATAAGCGGACGACATGAATGGATTCATAATGTGCTCCATTGTTCTTTTTGGGCTCGTTTGCGCTGCAAGCAAAAGTTGAAGAGAAAAGTCGCGGATTAGATTGGATTGACACTTCAGGTTCAGTGCATGTGTGTGTGTGCAAAAGATATAAATGTAGCTAAAACTTATTTAAAGATACAAAAAAGAAGTAACTGAAAGATTAAATGCAGCTGAAGGAAACTTAAAGTTACGAAAAGTATAAAAGTATCTGTCAATTATATAAAGTATCTACAACTAGCAAGCTGTATCTGTTAGATACAACTGCGGCTGATAATGGTTAGTTGGCAAAGTAAATCATCTATAAGATACAAAAGTATCTTTTACCAAGGAAACTCAATTGAAGATACAAAAGTATCTTTTACTAAAAAAACCCAAGCAAATCACTTAAAGATATAAAAGTATCTCTTACTAGAGAAACTGTAACACTTTGCTTAGATTGAATTTTGCCGTCGGATCTTGAACTATAATTGTTGAGCTGATTTTGTCGTCAATCGCCGCGCCTCGCCGCTACTCTCAGTTGTCAACCGGCCACTAGCAACGGGTAAGTCCAAAGTGTCGCGGATGTCAATCAAATGTGGCTGGAAGTCAGTCGGTCACCGAAACAGGGGCAGCCAGCCCGAAAGGGACTTGGACGCCAGGCGGCAGGCGGCAGGGGCGGTGGTGGTTCAAGACAAGGGCAGAAATCCTAATCAGAAACTAATGAGAGAAATGGGCGTAGGTTGAGTGGGCAGTGGTGGCCGGGTGCAGGCCGCTGTTACAGCTGCAAAAGTTGCGCAACTTTTTGCGACTTTTTGTGTTATCATCGTTGCAGGTTTACTGCGTTGCCCCCCTGCCGTCCCCTTCGAGATGACAGCAGCAGCAGCAGCAGCAACCCATGCCAATTACAGATTTCAAATTTGCTGCGCAATTAAATCGTGGAGACACTGCGACACACGCACAGTGGTGCCAATGGAGACAAATATGGTAAACTTACAATTCGAATATATATATATATATATATATATATATATATATATATATGTATATAGAAATATATATTAAATTGTATTTGAATATAACTGTAAATCAGGCCGGATTAGTGTAGAGTTCGCAGTATTTGTCAGCTACTTGTGTTTGGGTTTGTCATCTCAGCACTGTGAATCACTGTGCTGGCCAGTCGCTAGAGATCTGTATTAAACGTCAGCAGCCGCTGGTCAGCATTTGCTCATTTGCTTGGCCAAAATCTTTTACGGCCTTTTCGGCTGCTCGTCTGTTCGGGGGCCCCCATTAAAACCGCAAAGACGACGACGACGACGACAACACGCGGCGATCGGCAGCTAGTCCAAGTGGCTTTTTTTTCTTTTCTTTTTTGGTTTTTATTGTTGCCGTGTTTCGCTGTAATTGTGACTGACGAGCGGCGCTGAATTGATGGCCAAAGTGTAGCGATGGGGCGCGAGGGGCGGGCCGGGTTTGGGGCGGTAGACAGCGGACAACGATGGGGACAATTGTTAAAGCGACGATGGGGATCGCGGCCACATCGCAGCCGCATGTCGAGCGATCAGCGCTGCTGTTAGCCGCCTTTGGGTGCCCCTCTCTTGCGCTATCATTTGGAATCAATCTCAAATGTTCAACAAACACATGCGCCAATGTCAGCCATATAAACATACATAAATGAATACACATCTATGTGTGTCTGTACGTATGTATGCCCAGCATACCCAACAGCCCAGTTGAGCTGCGATGTACTTGATGTGGCAATACTATAATCCGGCCAACTTGGCAGGTGAACGGGCTGCGGCACGAAAGAGTGCAGAAGATGTGTATGAAAATGCAGTTGTTGGTGGAGCGTGATATGGTTTAAGGATTTGTTGAACTAAGCACACATTGAAGATGCAAAAGTATCTGTAAGATTACTGAGTAATTTATACGATAGAGCCGATTTGAGACATTTTCCGCCAGTAAAGAGCAATAAAGGGGAATATCTGTGAGATACATCTATCTCTCAAAAATATCTCTTAAATAATTTGCAACCATGCAACACAATATTATTAGCAAAAGATACAAAAGTATCTTTTAAGATGCATATGTATCTGTGAACTACAGAAGTATCTATGCGATGCAGAAGTATTTATGTGAAACAAAAGTATTTTACTCTTCTAAACATCTATCAAAAACTAAAGATACAAAAGTACCTTTTGAGATACAAGAGTAACTTATGAGATACAAAAGTTTTCTTTGGAGACACAAAACTAAACACTAAGCATAAGTATCTTCAAGATACAAATGTATCTTCTATAAAATTGATGACTTTTTAGTGCTGCGCAAGGATCAACTGCAGCTATAGCACAATTATCCAACTGGCTGCACAGTGGGGCAAAACATTCCAGCAATTTCTAAAGCCAATTTTCCAATAATCTATCGAAAGTTCTGTTGGGTGCTTGAAATTGGTTCAAAACTTCTCTCTTTATACACGATTTTATAGCTTCGAGTCATTAGAAACGTTGGTAACAAAACGAAATGTGTAATGGCAGTGGCCAGTGTGCGAGTGTGTGTGTGTGTGTGTGTGTGCGAGTGTTCATGTGGTAATTATTTTTGTCAAACGCTTTAAATGTCTTAAGAGACGAAAGCAACAACAGCAACAACAGCAGCAGCAGCAGCAATAACAACAAAAAAACCAATCACAAGTTTTGATGGCCAGCGTCGAATGTGTTTGTTGTTTGTCGTTTGTTGTCTGTTGTTGTTGTATATTTTTTTATTATCGGCATGTTGAAAGTCACAAATTCCAAGAGCTGACGAGAGACGACAACAAACTCCTGTTTATCGTTGTTGCTGTTGTTGTTGCTTGTTGGTTGTTGCTGTTAGTACACATTATAATAACAACAACAACAACATCAAATTGGAGGAGCAATGAACGGACAAGAGAGAGAGAGAGAGAGAGAGCGAGAGAGAGATGATAATAATGATGATGATGCCAAAGCTGAGGCTGAGGCTCAAACGGAGGCTGCGACTTGGTCTAGTGCCTCAGCTCTGGGCGCTGCGCATTTGTATCTCAATTTGTATCTCAAGCAACATTTAAAAAGACAAAAATCTTAATTACAAATTTCGTCTCTTTTCTTTTTTTCCTTTTTGGAAATATTTTCGCTCGAAATTTGTTCAACAAATTATTTTTGTTTTTTTTTTTTGGCCGACGGCAAAACACTTAAAAAAAAAATAGTTTAACCAACAAAATAAATTTAATTTTTTTTTTTGTACTTACAATTTCGATTGTCCGTTAGAATTTGCACAGAATTTTTCGTTGTTTTCTTTTTCTTTCAATTTGATTTTTTCTTTTTGTTTCTGTCACCAAAAAAATTTCACATATTTTGCATATTTCATTTAGTTTTTGTGTTTGTTTTTTTGTTTTTGTATTTTTTTTTTTTTTAATTCAAAAAAATATTTATTGTTTTTATGAAAATTGTTTTATTATTGGTGAATTTGTTGTCCGAACGCGACGGCGACGGCAGCGGCGACGGTAGCAACAACGTTGCAAGTCTCACGGGGCACACAAACAAAACACAGTGAGACGCAGTTGAAGGCAAACGAAACAGTTATTGTTGTGACTGTGATGGTGACGGTGACTGTGACTGTGACTGTGACTGCGACAGAAGCAGAAGCAGCGGCAGCAGAAGAGATCCACTCCTTCGAAAGTCGTGGGTGACACTGATTGTCGTGCCGCTGCGAGCAGAAAAAATGTAACGACGACGACGACGACGACAAATGCGACAGCGACAGCGACAACAGAGCAGAGACAGCGGCAGCACAGACACACACGAGCACACACACGAGCACGTACGTACACAGAGAGACAAACGCACGCATACGCAGCGGCAGTGGCAGCGGCAGCGGGGTGGGTGACACTTTGCTCTCGCAGCGACGAGCGACGGCAAAGAGCGCACAGCAGAGACGACAGCAGCAGCAGCAACAGACACGCAGCAGCGGACAAGTTCAACGTAACTGCCCCACAAATGTCTACCTGAAACGCAGCACAGGCCCAGCCAGCCAACGAGCGAGTGAGCACTGTCTATGTGTGTGTGTGTGTGTGTGTGTGTGTGTCTGTGTGTGTGCGGCGAAGAGAGCGAGAGTATGAGAGCAGCGACGTCGCTTGCGCTATTGGAATTGGCCTGCAATTGTAGTTGTTATTGTAGGTGTATTCGTGCGGTCTTTATGATGCCTTTTGCTGCCGCTGCCGCTGCCACTGCTGCCTGCTCTTGCTGCTTGTTTAGGCTGTGTCACATTGTCGTCGTTGGGTCAGCACACACTCACACGTATACACACACAAACACACTTATACATGCATGCACACACACACATAGACGAATGCGACAGCGCTATTGGCAGTTGGCTCTCTCTCAGTCGCACCACTGACGCTGGCGCACAGCTGTCGGCAAAGCAGTGCAGACCGAAAGAGAAAAACGGCTCTCTTTCGCTGGCTGTTTGATTGCATTTGCAATAAGTTTCAAATATTTTACCGGTGGAAAAATTAAAGTCATCAAATTTAAAGCATTCCACAAGAGCAGTGCAGCCGTCACTGCCAAATGCTTCTCTGAGGGGGTTGGCAATAGGCAAGCGCGTAGGCGTAAGCGTAGGCGACTCTAATGTCTCACGCATACGCATGGTCAGCGCTGCGACTGTGTGCGTGCGTTTATGTGTGTGTGTGTATAGGGAAAAAATAATTCGTGGGACATTCGACCACGACCACAGTCAAATGTGTGTGTCTGTGTGTGTGTGTGTGCGAGCAGGCCACGAAGCATTTTGGGCAATTGCTGTCTCGCTTGCACATTGTCGTCTGAGTGGACGAGTGGTTGACATGCGACGTATTTGTGTTTGCTGACCGAGCGAGTGAGCGGCAACAGCAGCAGCAGCAGCAGCACACACACACACACACACTAGCACACCTGCCCGCTCACGCACCTTTGCTCACTCTCCCTCGCTCTTCTGCTCTCCCGTAGCCGGCCACAGCGTCACACAGTGTCATTTGCTCGCCAACCAAAGAGCGCCAGAGCGCTCTCTCATGGGGCTTGCTGTGTATGTGTGTGTTCGTGTGAGAGTGTGTGTGAGTGTGAGTGTGTCGTCCCATTAGCCAGCCCGCGTGTGACAGAGCTGAAACGAGTTGGCCCCTTCATTTGTTCGAATGAAATGGCAATGGCCAGCCAATTCGTCGTTGTCGCTGCTTATTGTCGCTGTTGCCGTTGCCGCCGGCAGCGACGTCGACCGCAGCAGCGCTGCTCGGTGTGCATGTGCCGTAGCTTACTTGAAATTGCCGTCGTTTTGTCTTCGTCTCATTATGGGCTTCGGCAGTGTTGTTGCTATTGCTGCTGCTATATCTGCTGCTGCTGTTGTTGTTGTTGTTGTCGCCTTCGCCTGCTCATCGTAGACGTCACACGCTGCTGTGTTGCTCGTTTTTTTCTCTTTTACTTATTTTTTTTTTTTAAATTTTTGTCATTTGATTTCTTGTCCACTGCGCTCCGGCGACGGGGCGGCGGCAGCAGCAACGACCGAGAGCTGAGAGTGTGTGTCCGTCTCTTTTTAGTAAACACCAATGAATGCCCGTGCCCGTGCGACTGTATGCGTGTCTCTGTGTCTATGTGTGTGTGTGTGTGCGAGTTTGTCTCTCCAAGTATTCGTGAGCACACCTCTCGCTTGCTGCAAACAGCGACGGCAGCGACGACTTTGCTTTACTGGCTATGCGATTGCGCCACAAATTTATATAGCTGTATGTGTTTGTGTGTGTGTGTGTGTGTGTGTGTGTGTGCTTGTATGTGTGCCATTGGTGTCACACGAAGCGACACTTTAACATGGGGGCGATTTTTCCTGTCTCCTGCACCAATAGTAATCGAGCACCGCTCTGGTGACAAAGGCACCCGACCCCGAACCCAGGCACGAACCGAGCCAGCGCTGCTGCTGCTGCTGCTGCTGCTTCTTCTTCTTCTTTATCTTTTGATATGCTTTCATTTTGTTCATCACATTTCTTTGCTGCCTATGTAAAGCGTAAGTACATATGTACATGCATATATACATATGTATGTATGTATGTATGTATGTATGTGTGTGTGTGTTTGCATGTATTTATGTATCTGCGCATCTCAAGTGTTGAGATACTTTTTGCCAGAGATATATAAACATTATGCTATAAAACAACTATATTTATATATTTATGTATATACATGCATATACATATGCATATATAAGCTTATATACATACATATACTTATAAACATATGTATATTAGGCATATTTTCTCTTAGTTTAGCTAGCTAAAGCTTTAACTTTAAGCTAAACTCTCGCATAGCACATGGAGTAAATGACTCTTTAAACTCTTGAATAGTCCTTGAAGACTTTAGTTAGCTAAATAGTAGGGCAGAAGTCAGAATTACATATTGTTTGAATGCTCTTAAATTTCAAATTTAAATTTATGTTTATGTTTTTAAATTTATCTTAAGTATTTTAATTATCTTAGGTAAGCTTCGTTTAGAGTTCTTATCAGTTGCAGTTTGCATTTAAAGTATCTCATTTACTTTTCGAGATCTTAGTTTTATTTTTTACAAATTTTATATAACAATGATTTCTCGTTCTTCGCATTTTCAAGCTATATTTATGTATTTATTATATATATATTTATTTATATATTTTTTCAGGCAATATTGAAATATTCTACCTTTTGACTGAGCTAAAAAATATCTACAGGAATTTTCTTTACTCAAACCGCTTTCATTCTAAAATTAACAAATATTTTACCACTCACGCACAGCCAGGCATTTATTTATTATTATTTTTTTTTTTTTAAATTATAAATAAATTACAATTTTTATTAAGCTAAATAAATTATTAACAGGAAAACTAAAATCCTCTTGCCTAAAGCCAAGCATTGCCGAAATTTAATCAGCTTTGCTATTTCAGCTTTATTTTATCTTTATTAAATACATAATTTAACTGAAATAGCAAAGCTGATTAAATTAGCAGAAAAGTTTTTGGACTACTTTTTGGCATTAGCAGCAGTTTGGGAATGCGAAAAGGTTTTATTTTATATAAAATATCAAAATTCCCGTTAAAAAAAAAAGGATTTTAAAAATAAAAAGCCTTCTGAACAGTCAAAAATTACATTAAAAACAATGAAAATCGAATGTAAATGTAGTCAGCGATTAGATTATCGTCACAAAGACTTCTGATGCGCTTTAGTCATCAATTTAGCAATCGAGCCACAAAGACTTCTGTTTAGTCCGCTTTAGTCAGTAATTTAGTAATTGATTTTCGATCAGTTTCGTCACCCATAAACTGTCATATGACACATAGTAAGTGACAATAGAAACCTTTCTGTGTAGCATGCAATATCAAATCCAGAATCTAGTTCAAGCTGGAATCATTAAGGACAATCCAAATTCTGTCAGCTTGAGCACTGATCACTGATTAACGATATTTCTATTAGGCAAAGGCATTTTGAACTCTGGGTGACCCAGGTGAGAATTCGTTTTGGTTTGGCCGCTCAAGTGGAATTTTGACTTGTTGGTGTTTGCACAATCAAAAGGTCGTCAGCGGCGAGTCCCAGAGGTGGGACGAATTGTGAAATGGAGTTAGCTATTAGGGGACAAATGGAAATATCTTCTATTGCCAGTCAACACTTTCGTTTCACTTCCTTTCACTTCATTTATAAATACACGCGTTTGTATCTTTTATTTTTGATTTTCTTGCTGCTTTCATTAATCAAAAATCGCCTTTATTCAGCTTGAGATAAATAATTGCTATCTTATTATGCCGATTGTCGTTGCTGTCGCCGCCATCGACCCTCGGCCCCCGGGCCCCGGGCCCCGGCCCCTCGCCTTTGGCCGCTGTCGTAGTTCTTTATAAACAGCACGGCGCCCTTTGTGAGTGCTGCACGAATCGAAATCGAAATCGAAATCGATCAATCATTTTTCACACTTGGCCCAGCATCCAGCGTCAAGTGAGAGAGGCCGCCGGGCCCTGTGGAGTGCACAGATACAGATACAGCTACAAACATGCGTCTGTATCTGTGTACAGGTACATAGATACAGTTACAGCTATACAGATATAGATACAGCATACAGATATAGATACAGCTATAGATACATATATATATACAGCATACAAATACAGATACAGCTATAGATACAGATACAGGTATAGATACAAATACATATACAGATAAAGATAAAGTTAAAGATACATATACACATACAGATACAGATATACCTATAGATACAGCTATAGGTACAGATATACCTATAGATACAGCTATAGATACAGATACAGCTATAGATACAGATACATATACAGATAAAGATACGGTTAAAGATACATATACATATACAGATATAGATACATATACAGATACAGATACAGCTAAAGATACAGATACAGCTAAAGATATAGATACAGATATAGGTTAAGCTGAAGATACAGTTACAGATAAAGATGCAGCTATAGCTTCAGAACAGATCATATTTCTGCCCGACTTCGATTTCGAATCTGAATTCGAGTTCGACTTGTCGATTGTACTTGACTTCATGTCAATAAATCGTTTCAGTTCTTTTTTTTTTAAATATAATTTACGCCGACACAAATGATATTAAAAATCCATTAATAATCCACAGCGACGCATCGATTGCGTCTGATTCTTTTTACCTATGTGTGTGTGTGTGTGTGTGTGTGTGTGTGTGTGTGTGTGTGTGTTTGTGTGTTTGTGTGTATGGACAGAGCCTACTCGGCCCGGTAACCGCCTTCGCCCCGAGCTCTCGTCTAGCCAAAAGACACAGCGACAAAGGCCATGGGAAACCTCGGCTGTCTCGATCTTCGCTCCAGAAAATCGCCCCAGACAAAGGCGTCACAAGCATCTCACATTTAATTACATTTTCCGTACAGTCGCTGGCCAGCTCTGGCCTCTGGCCACGCCCACTTTTGTAGCAGCCGATATTTGTTTATTTATCGAATTTAATTATATCATAAAAATCATAATTTGTATAACAGTTAGCCCTAAGGCAATGCACACAAAACTTTTCTTTAAGTCAAATCATGAGAAAATTCTTAAAGTTGAATTTTGTCTTAAATCTTAATTGGCATTGGCGTTGGCTAAGATATTGTTAAAGAGCATGTTAGAGTAATGTTTTTTTTTTTATAAATATGTAGAAATTTAAATTATGCTTAAATGAAATTTGTTTGCTGTAGAAATTAAGGTTGCGAATCGAACTTGAATGAAGAAACTGCTGATAAAGCGATGCGGGACTTGAAAAGGTGATGAGAAGTTGATAGCTGAGCAACAGCTTTTCTTGTTACTTAACGCTGATGTCGCATGTTCTATTTATATATATTAGACATGATAGATATGTCTAATAGAGGAAGATATTGATACATTTCATACATATATTTATGCATTGCATTGCCAAAGCACAAATTTTCTTCACAACTTTTTGATATCTTCAATCAACTCAAAATTGTGATGCAATAGAGAAAAGTTGGTTGACAAAAAAAAAAACCTAACTTAACTTTAGCGTAAACTTTAAACTATATATAACTGTGTTCATAAAAATAGTAGTAAACAAAATATTTTGAAAACAATTTGAATATTAATACTCTTTTTAAATGGTTTTGCACTATTATTTTTATGAACACTGCACTTATTTTTCAAAATATTTTATTTCTGCGTTTTTAATTGAGAGCCAGCCTCAAATTTGAGTCTAAAATTAATTATACGTATATCTGTTGGATATACTGGACACCCGTGCCCAAAATTCTTGGCACACTTGTCTGCAATTGAAGCATACAATCTGAGCTCACTTCTAGCTAAGCAAATAATACTTTTTCTATATATTTAAGACCATCTCAAGCGACTGATGCTTACATGCTTTAGACCCCGAATTCCCATTGTCAATAGGTTTTGTGTAACAGACAGAAGTAGGCGTGGCAGAGCCCATAACTTGACTTAAACTTGAACTTAAGCTTAAAGGCAAATGCAATTTGTGAATGATTTCAATTACATTTGATTTGCAGACAAATTAATTTCGTAATATAATCTAATCTATATATATATATATGTATATGTATATATATATATATATATATACATATATGTATATATATATATATATATTTGCTTGGGCAATATCGCTAATCAATTAGCATTGCGCAGGCCGAGGCACAATATTGATTTAGCAACTGGTTCTCGTTCGTTAAGGTGGGTTGAAAATCGAAATTCTTGTTAGTACCAAGAGACTGTGCAACGTTGTCAATGATGCCAGCCCCTGCTGGCCCTTGGCTCTGTCTCTGCAAATCCAAAATGGAAGAGATTTGTTTACACTTCTCTGTCTGCCTGGGCGCCTGGGCGCTCGGGCTGCCAAATATGCGAAATAAGCAGCAGGCGAGAGACAGACTGACTGACTGACTGACTGAGTGAGTGAGCGAGGCCCAGTTCAAAATGGAAACTCCGTCCTGCATTGGTCGCTGGGTCACGCACATGGCTATGAGCATTGGGTAATGGGTAATGGGTATACACACACACACACACACACACACACACACACATACACATACACTCACATTGAACCGCTGCCTTTGGGTTTGGTGGTGCAATTATCGCTCAGCGCCCTTCAAATATTTTCTCAATGAATGCGTGAAATCTGCGCGAGTCTCTGCAACTGAAGTTGAGGTTGATGTCGATGTCGGCTAAGGCTGAGGCTGAGACGGGGCGGCCGGTTGGTAAGAGTTTTTTTTTTTTTTTTATTTTGGCTATTGCACAATTTGCTCGCTCCCAGGTAGCTAGTTTCCATTGTTGCGTTGCGTTGCCATGAATATGTGGCACATAATGTGCCCAATAATTAAGTGAAAGGGTTACAATCGGGCTTCATGAGAACTTTGCCCGGCAACCGGGTGATAAAATGTTGCTCGAGAAAAAGGGTTTTCGAACAACATGTCGTCGAAATTTCATAATGGCCGCGACCCATAAAAATTGCCAGCTTTGCGAATGGATGTATGGCTGGCTGGCTGGCTGGCTATACAGCTGAGTAATCAGGTAAGGACCACAAAACGGATGCAGCATGCACGATTGTCCGGGCTGGGACTCACTGTCTACAAACATATATATGTACATATATGTACATGTATATGTAGGTAGTTCAATGACTATGCCGCGCACACGTCCATCAAGGAAGCTCAATAAAAGTAAGCACCCAAGGCAAACTAACTACGAAACGCGAGCACAATAAAAACTACGCTGCAGCAGCGCACGCTTCATACAAAGTACAAACAGGATCTCGATAATGCGCTGCATTGTACAGGTACTTAACAGTATCACATACACACACACACACATACATACATACACATATATGTATACACATGAGTGTGTGTGTGCGTGTGTGTGTATTTATTAATTTATGAGCCTATCATCAGCGGCATAAACTCAACAATGAACCTTTGCGCTTTGCGCTTTGCGCTTTGCTCCTGCGTCTGCTTTGTTTGCCTTGTTTCTGCTGATATCCTGTAATTCCCAAATCTTAAGCTTGAATGTGAACTTGATTTCAATAAAATCCAAGTTTAAATATATTAAAATATATATTTAATACTTATTTAATATATGTTCCATTTAACTGCTTCGCTGCAGTCGTCGATAGCAACTGGGAAGTTCTTGAAATTTCTGCTGCTTTTTGTGTTCACAATTTGTTAATGTCAATTGTGAATAATATTAATAAACCAATTACAGCTACTAGAAATTTAGAAAAATATTTATACAGCTTTATAATACGAGAAAAATAAATAAAAACTATATAATACGAGATCTGTTCAGAAAATAATGCGAATTTTGTGATTTGTTTCCCCTAAAAATTGATATTTATTTATGAATATCTATTTTGTTTCCTTAGACCTTAATTGTTTAAGTTAGTTGAATTAGTTTCCCTTCAGACAGATAAGCTTCCAGTTGAATTTATATCACATAATATAATTTTCTACAATAATTAAATATATTGAATTTGATATTCTTTTGTTATGTGGGTGGCCCAGATTTCTACAAAAAAAAAAAAAAATCTATTATCTATATGTTTTATCTAAGTCTTGGTACACTATCTGCGGGCATCTATTGTTATTGGCAGAGCGGAAATGCATCAAACATATTTTTCGCTCTCCCAATGTTAATCTCGTTGAAAAACATCTGCAGAAAATATGAAATCATATAATATTTGGCCAGATTGAACAACAACTGAGCGACTTGATACCAATGGAGAGAAAGGCCCAGTTACAGATATCTAAACAAGCAGCAAAATGTTCCATTGTTGTTGTTGTTGATGTTGATGTTGCTGCTGTTACCCATTGTCGTTGCTGTTGTTGTTGGCATTGTCTGGCTGTCAGTTGTAATTATGGCGTAATTGCGCATTGTTACCAGTGGATAATCCTTGAACAATATCGACTTTCGATCTCCATCTTGGGTTTCGCACAGCCATTGCCGCTATCTAAGCCAAAGGCTGCCAGCGACCACGCCCATTTTGCAATTGCTTATGGTTTTTGTTTTGCTATCTTTTTGTTTTTATTATTTTCTTGGCTCTGGCTAGAATATTTTAACTTTTTTCTACAATTTTTAAATGGAAAAAATTTAAATATCTCGAATACATTCGAGTGCTGCAAATGAATTCAGTTGCAATCGATTGCTCCATTCACTGTGCAGTCGGGCGTAACTGCTTGCCAAATACTCGCTTGTTAAACAAAACATTTAAGTTTTGCGCATTAGTTACTGTATAATTTAGCTGATAAGTTTTTACAAAATATATAAAGCAGCCTAAACAGTGATTCTACTCGCAGAATTGGCGAGCCTAGGTCAAAAACTGCGAGGCCCTTGAAGTTTGATATTTACTGTCCGGGCAGCGGGCGGTAGGCGGGCGGGGGGCGGCGATCGGTAGATTTAAGTATATGTATAACTACAGAGCAGTTTGAACATTGTTGTTACTAGTCAACATTTGGAATCTTACTTCTTGTTGACTGTTGACTAAAAGCTTTGACCCTATACATAAACTTGATGTTGTTTTGTGGGGCTGGTATGCAGAACTATTCTATGTCGCACTACTATTTCTATGCACACAGCAATATACATATATATATATGTATATAATATATAAAATATGTAAAAATCTGATAATGGTAATCAATTCCTATAGATGGATTACAGATAGTTCTGTCTGGAGTTAAAATGGCCTCAAATTGATAGAGCAACTTCGCTTTGCTGCAGCTTCAATTTGACAAATCTATAATCTATGCTTATATATGTACATAAGTCTATAGTTATATAGCCAAAATCGTAGCACTCTCATTCTATGTACAGCTGCTTATGGCATTTGAATTAAAGTTTCTAGCGATCAGAATGGGTTGCAGCAGCTGCAAGCGGCAAGCGAGTCGAGTGAAAGGCTTGTCGCTTAGATTGATGGAGAGTTCTGACATCTACAGCGCTTGAGTTGGCTGAATAAGCTGCGTCAAATAAGCATGCGATGTGGATTAGGAATTACATACACACACGAATTATATATGTATATATATATATATATATATGTATATAAATATATAACTATATTTATATCGTATATATATGTATATATATTTATATATGCTTTGAATATCAAAGGCTAGCAGTCAAGAGCGAGCACGAAAAATTACAAAAAATTTTAGTTAGCAAAGCGTCCTTCATTTTGTAAGCATATACATACATACATATACATATATACATATATATATATTTATTTATGTATATATGTGTTTGTGTATGTGTGAGTTTACTGTATGATGTTGAATGATGCATTGCATTCCATGCCGCAATCTGCTGTTTGTCTGTGTGTGTGCGCCACCACTTGAGTTCACCCCTAAAAATGTTTTTCATCTTATTCTGTGGCACTCATCTCTGCTCTGCATCCATGTCGCGGTGCATAATTAAAAACTGTAAACCACACAAATAATCCCTTGATAGTAGCATAGACAACAACGGCAACAGCAACAGCAACACGTTGTCCGAGAACAATGGGCATGTATCTGGGGTTGTTCCATCATTATCAAATATGAGCGTAGCTGAAAGCTGTGCGATCTGCCATTAGATGGTTCTGTGACTACATTTAATGTCAGCCTCGCATCTATCAAGAAGACTCTACACATACACACACACACACACACACACACACACATGGTATGGAGTTGCTTCAGATGTGAGAGGGTGCAACCTTCTAATGTTTTTTGATAGTTGTGCCGACCTATGAGCAATTATACTCTACGCCCCTGTCGAAAAACCTACCCCAAAGAATTCATAATTATTACTTGATGTGTGGGTTGCTCCTCAACATTTAGCTTTGCATATATGTGTGTGTGTGTGTGTGTGTGTGTGCACGAGTACTGAGTAAATAAAATCAAGTCCACTTTAAGGGATTAAAATCTGTTGTCATTAGCGTTCAAATTGAATACATAAAATGGAGTTTTCGATTTGATTATCCCGCCAGAGACTTAACATATAATACATAAGCCATTTGTATTTCATATTTTAGATATATAATATGATATAATATATGAAATATATGTATATGACTTATATATTACATCATATTATATGCCTAAAATATCAAATATAGCTGGCATCGCACATTATCTTTACTCTCACGATATCATTACTCTATTCAAGTTCTTTACAAAGTTTCCCAACTGTCTAATTAACTTTTAAATTGTAATCAATATTTATTGATATCAAATATTTAAGATTCTCAAGAATCCAATCGATATCTGGCCATAAAACAAATTTGCAGTTAAAGTTAAAGCAGGACTCGACTATAAAACGGAAAAAAGTTAATCCTAGCATTAATATCTATTACTAGTAGAGTGGAATAGACTTAGAATGTTGAACGATAATTTAAGATCATGCATATGGATATACTATATATATTTACCTTTTTCCGAACTGCTCTTCATATAACAAGTTGAGCACAGGCGAACGTGCGGAAGGCCAGATGGGCAGACGGACGGAAGGACGGACGAACGGACAGCCGAGCAGACACATATACTCTCCTTACTTCGTAAACAACTTATCTGAAAAATAAAAACAATTTTGATCTATCTGAAAACTTTCACAACTATTGAAATTTCTATTTATTTGCAAAAGTTAAATTTAGTAAAAATTTAATTTGGCTTAAAAATACTTTCAGACTAAAACTAAATGCTGAAATCTTCTTTTAAAGTCTTCAGGCTGAACTATGCAGGGCTGCAAGAGGCAAAACAGTGCTTGACCAGAGGGAAAACTTTTGGAAGTTTTCCAATGCTGTGGAAATTGCAGTAGCTAAATTTGCGCCGAGGACATGGCCTAAGCCTATTTTGCAATGGCAGGAGATGAGCCTAAGTGTAAGAGCAAAAAAAAAATAGAGAGAGAGAGAGAGTGATAGAGAGAGAGAGAGAGAGAATGAGAAGAAGGGAGAGGGTGAAAGAGAGAGAGAGTTGGGGCAGCGACAAGAAAAAGTATTAAAATTTGTAAACGAATTCATGAAAATTTCCTTCTGGGAATTCATTAGCGTATGGAAGGAGGCAAACCGACCGGCAGCAAGGACGCAAGGACACAAGCACAATGCTGGGCAGGGGAGGGGTCGTGGAGTTGTCTTCTATTATGTTATTCTATGACCGTGCCGCCCGCTGTATCTAATTTGGCCATATTATGAATTTAACCCTTTCGTGTTTGCTGGATATTTAAACAACTGTTTGCACAAAAGTTTAGCCAGAAGGTCGGCCAAAATTGAAGCTGCTGCTGCTGCCAGTGCTGCTGCTCATAATTTCTCCACCTTCGAAATTGATTCCCCGTAATGCGTATACCCCGAAGCACTACTCCTGCTCCTGTTCCTGCTCCTGCTGCTGCTGTTGCTGCTGCTGCTGCTGCTGCTGCTGCCCTAAAACAGGCCGCCTTAGACGCCTTGTCTACGTTGTCTGGCAAAGTCTGGCGTTGTGTTTGTCTGCCTGAAAGTGAACTTTGCTCTGGGTTTCTCTCTCTCTCTCTCTGTCTCTCTCTCTCTCTCTAACTCTGTCTCTCTGTCTGTCGCTCTGTCGTGGACCATTCAGTTGGCCTAGCCTTGGCGCTTGTTCCGTTTCATTAATGGGCGACCCATTACCGTGGGGTATTCCAGCGATGTTTTTCATTTACTTTGCCCTCGTAGTTTTCTTTGTTCTCCGAATGCAGCCAGCCAGTTGGAGGCTTTGCCGATTCTTAAGGCTTTCAAGTGAACACTCCGCCAGGATTTGGCACTGCGACTTCTGCTTACTGCCTGCTAATGATGCCTTTTCCAGCAATTTAATTGTTAAACAATGAAAACGCTTCTGATTACAAGAAAAACAATCGTCGCACCGCAATTTTTGTTGTTGTTGAAGGCGAACGAACTTCGTCTGCAACGCCATCTGAGCTTTGTTGGAGGAGAAGTTTCTTCCTTTTCTTCTTATTATTATTCTTGCTGTTGTTGTTGTTGTTGTTGTTGTTGTTTCGGTTTGGCTCTTGTTGGCCGCAGGGAACGGCAGGATGTTTATTAATTTTTACCTGAGGTTATCTATTTGTCGCGCTATGTTTTTATTCAGCCCTTTTTCATTTTTTGGGGTTGAACTTGGTTCAGTTTGTTGCTTTTCTTCTTCTCTTCTTCGGCTTCTTGCATGTTTTTTTTTTTTTTTGTTGGCTGCGCCGCAATTTTCATGCTCATTAAATAATTTCAGCGCATCAAAGTTTTTAGCTGCCGCCGCCCGCTGCCTGCCGCCTGCTCCTTCCGCTCGAGCATCTGCCTGTAGCTGGAGCTGCGTCTCGGGCATAGGCTGAGACTTCGAAAAAGGCGGGCGTTAAAAAGTTTTTATTGAAAGTTGTAATTTAAATTTATTAGGTTTCACATTTTAATTAATGCGCACTTCTTGCTTGCTCTCTCTCTCTCTCTCTTTCTCTCTCTCTGTTTTTCTTTTCCGATCTGCTACCTTCCTTCAATTTGCCAGTTCCTGTTCCTGTTCCTGTTCCTCTTCCTGTTCCTGCTCCCATTCCTGTTCCTGTCGCTGGCCATATGCCCAGTTCCTGCCCCCTCCTAAATCAATTTCAAATTTAATTCCACTTCTTGTTGCCACGACAACGCAATTATCTCTGAACTCTGGACATTTATTCACAATTGAACTCTGGAATCACATTTTGCTGTTTTCCTTGTCCCAGTTCAAGCATTGACTAATTACATGATTAGGAAAACTTTGTATTGAAGTCATTTAATATACCATTTCCATACTTTTATTTACGCTATATCTTTCACGTTGATCATTGCATGGAACCAATTGTCTCTCTGCTGTTGATATTACTAATTCATAAGTCGACAATTCCATTTCTCTCGATAGAAATAAACACAAACAGATAGAAGGAGAATCATGCGCTTCTTTTCATTCCTCTGTCAGTCTTTATCTTTCTTTCACATACTTCCTCTCTCGCTATATCTGTCTCTGTGTTTAGGTTTGTCTTTCTGCCTTTTGTCTGCCTTTTTCTCTCTATATATATCTTTGCTAGATCTCTGTCACTTTTCGTTCTCCAATTCTCTCTTTTTCTCTATATCTCTGTCTCTTTATTCTATCTCTCTTCCAATATCTCCATCATTTTTTCGCTCTCTCTTTCTATCTTTTTACCATCTCATACTCTCTCTCTCTCTCTCTCTCTCTCTCTCTCTTCTATCTCTGTCTATCTTTCACTCTCTGTCTTAGTTTCATTCGCGATCTCCTCTGTGTCACTCGCTCTCTCTCTCTCTCTCTCTCTCTCTCTCTCTGTCTCACCTCTGTCTCCAGCCTCCTTTTCCATATATGTATATATAAATTTATAATACTTTTCTATCTCTTTCTCCGTTTCAGACAGAGAAAGAAACTGTTTTTCTCTCTATTTCTTTCTAACTTTAAGCTCACTATAATTCTTTCTCTCAATATCTCTCCCTCTCTCTCTTTCTCTCACACAATCTCTCTCTCTATCTCTCCCTGTCTCTCTTTTGTTCTCTCACTGTTCGCCTCTCCTGTCTCTATCCACGTTTTTTGCCTCTCACAACTCTCATGACTTTCGCAGAGCAATCAACTTGCCTTGTCATTAGTGAAAAGCTAACGCTCATTCTGGCAAATAGTTCCATTTGAGTTCAAAAGCGAATAATACGTGCGATATACTTAACACAGATGTAAACACTAATTCAGAGCTATTGTTAACTCTTTCTCGGCTCATTAATATAAATCGCGCTTCTATGCGATTTTCACGATCGCAAAACGAGGCAACTTTCTTCTGTGGCCCAACAACATTATGACATTATGAATTAAGATTAGATACAGCGATATGCAGCTATGGATTGAAGAGTGCGCTAGATGTGAGTAATTGCTTGAAGGAGGTGGGTCAACCGCCAAGTGCTCAAGGATGGCATATCAATGATTAACGAAATTATGCTGACAAGGTAGCTGTGAAAGCGACGGCCCAAGTATTTATTAATACAAATTAAGATGTTATCGTCTTAAATTGAATTGAGCCGAGCGTCGCCCCCCGTTCGTGCGCCCAAAGCAACTACAACAACAGCAGCAACAGCAAAAATTGAGCAGCTTAATGTAGTCAAGGGACGCCACGCAGCAGAAAAACAACAAAACAAATATAAAAAAAAGCACAAGGATCCACGCAAAGGACGCGGCTGCTCGAATTCCCAATGCCAAACACCAAAAATGCCAACCAAAGCAGAACGGAGCGAACTGAACTGAACTAAACTCTAGAGAACCGAAATGAACTGGAAAGAAGCAGCAGCAGCACCAGCAGCAGAACCAAGAACGAATTGTAATGCGAACACAAAAGTTCACAAATTAGCAAATTTGAGAAACTGAAGGAAAGAGCATAAAAAGCAACAAGAAAATGCAGACACACGCACACAAAAGAAAACAAACACAAATAAGACAAAACGAAAGGGAGCGAGACAGAGAGAGAGAGAGAGAGAGAGAGAGACAGAGTAAAGTGGTCTTTAGAGTGGGAGCAGCCGTGGGAGTGCGAGCGGCAGTAGAGGCACGGGAGAGGGCTACAATAATAAGGACATGCAAAAGGCGCGCACAAACACAAATGTTTTTTTTTGTTCTTTTTTTTTTGAAAATAAATAAAAAATGGAGTAAGAATTGAAACGTCGTCACCGCCACCGCCACCGCCGCTGCCGCCGCCGCTGCCGCCGCCGCCTGTCACTGGGGGCGCGCTTGATGACCGACAACAGGCAGGTCTAAGTGCCCCAAAAGGCAAAAGAAATAATAAAAAAAAGAAGCAAATCAGTGAATGAGAGAAGCGGTGGGTGGGCGGGGTCTGGCACAGCAAAGAGGAAGCAGCAATAATAAACAATTGTGCGCTGCAAATCCGCGCTTGTAATCCGCAATTTTTACGGCTTTTGTTGGCCAGAGCTGGAGCTGGAGCTGGAGCTGGAGCTGGAGCTGGAGCTAGAGGCTGGAGGCTGGTAGCTGGTAGCCGGTGGCAGACTCAGCGTCACTTCCGTCACCAGGCGGCGCTGGCTATCGTCGACACCATCTTTATTTCATTTTTAAAAACAATCGCAACGCAATCCGCCAACAACAACAATGGCAACAAATATAACGGCTATAATACCGCAAAACAGTTAACTGACTAAGTGACTGCTGCAGGCGGGGGCAGCTGGGGGTCAAACGGGCAGCCAAGGCAGCCCCAGCTGTGGCTGCTTTAGATAACAAAAAGGACACACACACATACCCACACCCACACACAGCATTGTTTGCTGCTGCGCACCTGCAACAAAAGACCAACAAAGCTGCATTGTCTCTGTCGATTCATCAATTGTCGCTAGTCAAATGATTCCGATATTAATAAAGAGAGACAGAGAAAGATAAAGAGAGAGAGAGAGAGAGAGAGAGAGAAAGAGAAATATAGAGAGAGAGAGGTAGGTACATACACTGATTGAAATTCCAATTGCGATTTGAGGTTGGCTTCAATGGCGGTAAGGGCGGCAACAACCACTCGGCGCTATAAACGTAATTTAACCCCATATGCCATTATGTCATATCAGAGCACAAATACATGCAAAGCATGTTGCGCACATACATACATATGTATAAGTGCGTGTGCGTGTGTGAGTGTGGAATGTAGGAATACAGGCATATAGGATTAATATTGTGAGCCTCGCAACCAATAAGAAGTACCCACCCGACTGCATCTGGCTCGAACGGGTTTCCTCTGGGAAAACCTACCGAAAAACGTTGAACAGATCGGCATTATGTTGGGCAAAAAATCCCTTCACTCATCTTTATAATTAATATTAATAGTATTTTTTAATAACATTTAAGCTAAACTCTTTTATGCTTTTTCAGAAAAAGATAGAAAAAGTTTATTTCGACTTGTGTAAACGATAATATATAGACAGGATTATGTTACATGATTATTTGATGATAGACTATAGAGAGAATATTGTTTGCTTTCTTTAGGATTGTATAAATCAGCAGTTATTGGCATGTCATAACTTCTATTGGAACGATGCGCAAATGAAACTAGTTTCAGCTATTGTTAGGCTGACATTGAAGATTGAATTTGTTTTAACAGGCATAGCAAATTTAGATGACTGATCTATATAAAATATATATTAATATACTATACATTGTATACCTCCGCCTATTAAAAGCTTAACAATCAAAGGAAACAAAGCTGTTTCCTCCAGAGTTTCAGAGCTAGAATCAACACATTGGCAGTTGAATCACTGCTGACCTACTCCTGCCCATGGCAGGTTCTACAGATGGAAAACTTCACATCTTACACAATTCAGATAAGTTGCTATGACTCAATAAGTATCTTACAAATTCAGGTTTCTGATTATTTCAACTATTTTAAGTGAATGGCGGCATGGAAATAAAAAAAAAAACTATATCTGCCAAGTATATCTGAGTATTATGCAGTCAGTGCCACATTCTTACTTGTTTAGAGAATCTTTAAGCGTAGCACAAAACTCTCTTTCGCTTAAAATAGAGACAATAGTTTACTTAGCAGCATTCTCTGCTACATTAATATTATATATTTATTTATTATATATATATATATATATATATATATATATATATATATATATATATATATATATATATATATATTTTATTCATTTGTGTGTGTGCAAATGTGCGTGCCGTTAACAGCGAACAGACATAGAGAGAGAGAGAGAGAGAGAGAGAGAGAGAGAGAAAAAAATGTGCTTTTGACACGAGAGCGTCCATTGTAAGCGATACTAAATTGGTTTGTTTCTTGGTTGTTAAAATATAATCGTGACTGGCCGTGAATAGGAATTGGCATAACATTTCTTTCCAGCTGCGTATGGCTGCTTGCCCGAGTTACGCCCCCCAG
The DNA here is from genome assembly GCA_035045945.1 of Drosophila anceps. NCBI lineage: Eukaryota > Metazoa > Arthropoda > Insecta > Diptera > Drosophilidae > Drosophila > Drosophila anceps. The sequence continues at coordinate 9,381,255 of JAWNON010000004.1, read as the reverse complement.
TGCCACACCCTCCGAGCCAGAAAGAGCAGTTGCGCTTTTAATGTCCAGTTTGTGTCTTTCAATTGGCTTACTCTAAGGCAGTTAACAGGCTTTCAAAACTGTGTGTAAATCCTTCATATTTTAATAGTTCGAACTCATTTACTTCTGGATGGAGAATATTAAAGTTAAGATTGGTTTTTGGATATACATATGTAGGTGAGTATATATAGTTAGATTTATGTGAATTGGATATCATTGTCTTATGAATGTCGCGGTCTTGTGATAACAACAAGTAAGTGTGCTCTATTCGGAAGTGACCAACGAGGAAATACACTTAATACTGCATTGCGTTTTTAATCATTCCATGCTATTCAAGTCATACAGTGGTCTCTACTCTTTAAAACGCTTTTTCTTGTTAACTTAAGGAATTATTGTTATCCAAAATTATCCAAAACTAAAAGTCTGAACCTTCACAGTAAATAAGATGTCTCGATCGATAATAAATAATTGATAATAAGGAAATGGGATGAGTTTTATAAATAGCTATGCATAGTTATATTTAGTCATATATGGTTATATTATACATAGACGGATAGGCGAATAAGGCTAGATCGACTCAGCGCGCCATCCTGAGCGTGAGCCTAGGCATACATACATAGCAAACAACATATGCCTAGACACTCACATAAAGAAAAGAAATAAGATGAGTTATGGGACAATAATGATAAGCTCGTACTGCTTATGATATATTGTACTAGAATATATACATTAAAAATGCCTAGTCTCTGATCAGGTAAATATATACTTTATGGGGTCTGAAACGCCTGCTTCTGCACATTAAACAAGTTTACACAAATCCAATCCTGAATTTCAATTTTCAATGATAATGAAACTAATGGAAATTATAATATGCTTGATATCAAGTAACATAGAACCAAAAAATCAACAAAATAGTAACTAGACGAAACAGTTCAGAGAGAGAGAGCAACCCTTCGACAGATGCTAGAGACTGGGAATTACTTATAAGTCAAAAGCGTAGTGCTCGCTCTGCACATGCCGCACTCATTTGCATTCGCATGCGGAATCGCACTCGCACTTGAACCAATTCAAATTGCGCAATGATGGAACATCCTGCTCAATCTGAAAGGACCTGGACTTGGGCTCGAGCTTGCGCTTGGGCTTGTGCTTGTGCTTGGGCTTGGGCTTGGGCATGAGTGTTAAGGGGGTGAAGGCACCCCTAGCGCGTTCATTGGTGAGTCAACTGCGGATTAATTAAATACTCATATACAAAATGTTTGGTCGTGTGGCATAAAAGGACGAGCGACGAAGGCCGCCAGTCAGCTCTCCATGAATAAAGGAAAAGTGTGTGGGCCCGTTGAGCAGGACGTGGCCAATGCCATTGTTTTTTTTTTCTCTCTCTCTCTCTCTCTCTCTCTCTCCCTCTCTCTTTTTTTTTTAACTCAATGCACAGCAGTCGGTCAGCACAATGGCCAGGCCACATAAATACATATGTACATCCTACATAGAGAGTCTCCACAATATAGTAGCTCTCGTCTATACACACACACACACACACATATATACATATAAATACACATATATACACATGAATTCCAATTATGTGTATGATTTGCAGAGTTGGCAAATATTTGCATGCTTTTACCTTTCAGATGCAATTTTGTCGGCTTCTTTTATATGGACATTTGCAGCGAGCTGCATGGAGTGGGTGCCATGAATGCGAGCACTCATACTTGAGACCAGACACAGAGAAACATACATATATACACACATATGTGGATGCATACTTAGCTGCATCGACTTGAGTCTTGCCAAATTTAATTATCTTATTCGAACTCGTTCAGCATTATTCGTTAGCTTTAACTCGTTTGCTGTTTACTTGCTTTAGTTTACATTGGCAGCAGCTGCTGTCGATGTCATTACTAACTTATTTGCTATGATCTCGCGCGTTGTGACTCGTTTGTCCCATGTGTATCTGTGACCTAATCAACTAGCTCGATTTCACTCGCTAGCGATTATGTTCTATAATACTGCTACAAATACCATCTTTAAACTATCTTTAACCTTTTTTCAATATTAAACTCAACTAACTCTATCAGATCTATAAGTTCTAAGCGTTGACATTCTATAGATCTCTAGATGTCAGTAAAAATTGGCCCCATGCGCTTTAATTAGTATAAGAGACAGAGGAAGTCCATTGTCTATCAGACTTCTGATGAACTTTCTTAGCCACAAAGCCAAATCAGTCAAACAAATGACAAAAACTAGGGAAAAAAAAACAAGACGAAGCTGCTCGCGTTGCAATTGCTGAGGCGACGTTTCGAAAAGGTCTCAAATGTAATGACATTCCGTGTCGGCGTGGTAAAAATCTTTTATAGCAACCGCTCTGATTCGGACCAAACCTGCAATTAGCTGTCTTCCGATGACACGCAGGCAGACAAATATATATACATATATGTCTGTGAGTGTATATATATATATTTGGGTACGTGCTCTAAACCAATTACGGCAAAAGACTGACACGAGTTCCAAAGACCCATATGAGAGACTTGTGGGCTTTTATTGTCCACATTAGTTACCCCAACCAGATCGTGCGCTTGACTCCATGCGCCATGATGATCGCATTGATAATGACAGCTTCAGAGCTACACACGAACTGAATTAACTATAGACAGTTTAATACTCTGCCTGTTTAAAGAGTTCTACTGTTATCTTTTTATATAAATATATTCAAAATATAATATTTTTTAAAACTATCAACAATCTTTTTATAATAATATTCATATATATATTAAGACTCACTCTCTTTATCCTCCCTTCCCTCTCTTTCTCTCTCCCTCTCTCTTTCTATCTCTCATCTGATTTTAGTTAGTGTATTTTGTAGGATGTGATTCTTTGTTTATAGCGCCTACTGGACCTTAGCTGATGATCATGATCAACTCTTTCTCTATGAGTTTTCATCTCTTTTGTCGCTGGTTTTGTCGTTGGCTTTTTGACTTGATTAATTGGAGAATGGGCAATGCTGGCTTAGCTGCTTTGTGTTTTTAGTCTATGGCCTTTTTACCTAATGCCTGCCAGGTGGCACTGATCGTCATCTTTGGTTTACCGCTTCCCTCCAGCCTCTGCCCAACTGAGCACTTTTCATTGATGTGTACCTTAATTATAACGCCATCGAGTTGCGTCATCATTTACAAGCGCCGACACAAATCTGGCCAAGCACATTAAAGACAGTACATACATAGATATATATATATATATATATATAGGGTATATATAGGGAAAGTGCATTAGGGCCAGTATATACATACATATATATGTATGAAATATATACTAAATACTAGAATATAGTATGGTAGGTAAAGTTCATTCGACAGCTCACTCTGGTCATCCTGCAATAGGCAAAAGTTTTTTTTTGTTTACCCTGTGCCCATTGACGCAAGTGAATGCAATTCATATTGGTTTTGTGAGAATGTGTAAAATAAACAGAAGTAAGCGTGGCAGAACCTATAAGCTATATACATATATGCTTGATTAGGATGATGAATTGAGTTGATATAGAGCATTCCTCTGTCCGTCCGTCTGTCCGGCTGTTCCATATCCCATTTCCGTATTTATTTCGTTTTGTTTTTTTATAGCATTACTCGAAGTATTGCGAGTATCTCCTAGTCAGGCACTCCCGACTAGATCACTCTTACTAGTTTTCTTTTATAAATGTTTCTTATATATCCTATAGACAGTTCCTTTTGATTTTTTAAGCTCAGCTATAACAAGAATAGAAAATCTCTTTAGTTCTTCAAACATCGCATTTTAGCTTAGACCTAAGCTAAAGACCTGCTACAAACATTTCGCTAAACATAAATTTTAAATTTTTGTTGCATTTTTTTAAGAAAATTTCATGCTCACATCTTAAACCAAAAACTGCCTAGAACGTAAGCCTAAGACAATTATAATTTTTGTAAAAGCAAAGTAGCATAAATAAAGCGCTGGGCGGACAATAAAACAACACGAGAATCCACAATGCAAATCCCATAAAAATGGCAAAGAAACGCCGGGATTAGCCAAAGCTGAAATCAAGACGCAAAACGCAGGGCAAAGCAAGACCCCGAAACGTTGAGCGAGCTGAGAATTGGGAATTGAGGAATTGAGAAATGAGAAAGGCTAACGCCGGATTTTGGATACGGCTGCTTAACAGCAAGGTAAACACAACAGCCGAACACAATGTGGCCAACAATGGCACAGTGTTGCGAATGAATAATTAAAATAATAGGTTAAGGCAGGTTGAACAAAGGCGCGCACAATGGCTCAGGATCTGCATTGATCCTCGCCTGGCTGCGATGCTCGCTGCCTGCGCCTAGCGCCTAGCGCCATGCGCTTCGCCTTAGCGCACAACAAAGCAACTGAGTGTGCCCGACTGTGTCTGAGTGTGTGTGTGTGTGTGTGTGCAAGGGCAACAGCGCAGCAGGCAAAAACAATGCTGCAAAGCGTTAAATACTGAAAAGCGAAATGGCAACTGGCTAGCGCAAAAGAGCATTCCGGGCCCCTTTTTCAGTTGCTGGCCGGGCCAAGTCGATCCGTATCCGTGCAGAGCCGCGCTGAGCCGGGCAACGAGAACGGACTACGGTAGCAGGCGGCAACAAAAGGCACAAAGGGCAAACACACAACTAATTATCCTATTCACATCAAGTGTGTGTAATTACTCTCGCTCTCTCTCGCTCTCTCTCTCTCTCTCAGTTTGTCTTTCTCTTTCTTACTTTCTCTGGCTCTTTGCTTTGTCGGTGATATATGCGTGATCCTGACATGTCCTGCCAAGTGGCCAGCATATCCTTTTGCCTGCTGTTTTAATTTGCCGCTGCTGCTGCTGCTGCTGCTGTTGGAACCGAAAGCCAATTACCGATTATATCTGCTGGCAACTGTAAACGCCGTCTCATCATTTTTGCAGTTGGCAGTTGTCAGTTGTTAACTGTTTGGCTGTTAGCTGCTAGTGACACACTCACATACACACACACACACACACACACACACACACAGTGAGAGACAGTGGGCTAGCATCATCAAGCAACTGTCGCTGACCAGAGTCCGTCAGTTAGTCAGCCGAAATGCCAGTCGAACATAAGGTAATCATCAATCAAAATCATAGCAGCACCTCTACCTGTCCAAATTCAAAAAATCCCAATACCAATCGCAATCCAAGTGCGCAGAGCATATCGAAGACATCGGCCCACTTGTAAGCGCACTTTGACATGGTCCATGGGGCACATTGGGTGATCTGGCATGATTTTGGACTCAAGATGAATCGGCCGGTTTGTTCGCACCCCGTCGATAAGCAGTTAATTATATTTATTCTCATCCTGTTTCTGTTTCTGTTTCTGTTTTTTTTTTCTCTCTTACCTTTGGGCGTTGCTGTTCGGGCGGCTTCGCTTTGTGCCGCATTATTTCCAAGTACGCGTGTCTAGTTGCACTTTCCAGCTAGAGCGATATATAAGTTTTGTTCGCCCGATGTTGCGGCGCCAGCAATGATTAATCAATGGCAGTCAATATCCACTACACACACACGCACACACACACACGCAACTCATTGCAACAGTTATTGTCTCGCTACATACACGGAATAGGTGTACGCGCTGTACTTTAAGGAAAACCGTATAAATCATAATTTCATTTCCAAATTGTAAATCGTCAATCAACATAATGAAATACATTTCGTGCCCTCAAAACTATTCAAGTCATCTACTGAAAATGAGCCAGCACATTTGATCGATCAAAGCCCACAGATCATAGCCTCACACACACACACACACACACACACACTCTTACTCCCTCTTTTTGCTTGACATGAAATAAATTTGTTTATCTTTGGCAGATCAGCAATGTCTATAAAATGAGTTCATATTAAGCACATATATACTACAGATTTTTGTAATACTTTATCATTTACTTGATTATATTAGAAATCTGAAAAACTCTTCTTGTAGTGCCACAAAAGTCTAAACAAAAATATCAAATCTGTTTAGCAGACATTCAAGGGTCTTGCACAAAGATTGAAGGCTTCTGACACCTTTTCAGGCATCACAACTTTTGGTGAATCTCTTAGCAGCCCTTTAAAACTTTTTTCTTTAGTTCTTTAAGCCATAGAGATATGTTCTTTGATTTATAGAATTAAATTTAGCTTTATAACTTGCATTTGTAAATGCTTTTCTAGTTTTCTATTCCTATATAGCGACTCCTACTGCAACATTGCATGATAAGATGTAAGACTGGACTTGTTTGTTCGTTTAGTCGAAGCTTTCAGGCGAGGTGAAGGATTATTTCAATCGTGAGATGAAAATTAAATGAAGTGATCTGGCAAGTGTGATAGGTACGTATGTCCTGTTGGACCTTAGGCAACTTTCTCTGTGGTGCAGTCTTCTGGCATGTGTGTTAGACTGGGAGTACAGTTTTCGGTGATATCTTGTTGATTGTTTGTCGATTATATCTCCGACCAAGGATACATTGAAATTGTTTGATAGTTCACTGTTGCGTTAGTACCACTATAGAGAGATATGCTCAAATAAGTTTTATTTCGATTTGAGTCTTGATAGAGTTGTAAAACTTAAACTTGATCTAAGTGTACTATGTCTATCTATCTCATCTTCGAAATAAGGCTCAGTTTCATCAGCTTGAGCTAAGAAGTTGTATTTTATACATTGAGATAATTATGAATAGACTGTCCACTGTCAATTACTATCAATGTATACCATTTTGTGAACGCATGTGGACTTATGTACAGCTGCATAAAAAAATATTTATATATATTTATATATATGTATATATATATATATATATATATATATATATATATATATATATATATATATATATATATATATATATATATATATATATATATATATATATATATATATATATATACATATATACACATATATATATACCTTATGCAAAACTTTTACACATCTGGATTATGCGCACATTATGTTTAAAGCGAAAATAAAAACTGAAAAAAACCCCTAATGAGGCAGGCATGTAACCCCTTGGTCGAATTCGGCTCTCTCTCTAAATGGGTTACACAAGGCTATCAACCCAGCAATTTTGATGGTTTTATTAATAAATATTTTTCATTCGCAACCGAAAAGGGGTGGACAGGGCCACACCCCTTTTGCAAATGAGCTTCACTCGCATTCAAATCAGTCAGCGTTTCAATGCAAAAAGGGTTCAGTATTGTAACGAGAGCCGCACAACAAATCCATTCTCGAATCACATCAAATGTTAACCGAATATGAATCTAGGTTAGATGCATAAATCAAAGCATCAGTTGAATATTTTTATATTTTTTATGCAAAAATGCATTTCACTCTTTACCATTGTTATTGTTATTAATATAATTCTTTATGTCCTTATACATATTTCTATAATTCAGTTTAGTCAGTGAGTCCCTCTGACTGTTCACATTATGTGTTTGCCAGGAGCTTACAGCATATTTCAATAGATGGCGCTAGCACGCTGATCGTCAGGTTTGTGCCATTGATAATGGATAGCAAGAAAAAACAGTGTGACCAAATGCGCAAATTTATGTTCTTGTCTCTTACTCACATATCCTAGCTAAGGATATTCTGTGCTAGTGTTGGAAAAATCAAAAAACATCACTTAGACTCATTATCAATCGAAAATAACGAAGACATAAAAGTGTTTGAAGATATCAGCATGAAGATGTAGTAAGTAAAGCAATCAAAATAGCTCAGTAAGGAAAGTATGTAATGTATGTACAATATGTAAAGTATATAAAATATGTAAAGTATGCTAAGTATGTTAGTTAGTGTATTGGCAGCTCATAGTATATCCGCTGGTCTGTCTGAAAAAGTAACTTTAACTAAATATCTTATTATATTATCAGAATCATACGTTAGGCCCTACTTTCCTTACAACAACCGAGTGAATTTTAATAAAATATATTTTTTTTTATTAATCTAACCCAAATATGCAACAAGAAAAATGTTAAGACTCCTTTGATTAGCTGCATTCCGATTATCAGTCAACTTGAATAGTCTCATCGTTATCCAATATTGATTGAACACAAATCTCTAATCATGCGCCTTGCTTTTGGCGTTAATTTCGCATGTCCTTGACAGACTTCAGCTTTCACTGCTGAACAGGTCTGACCTTTCCGCTGGACTAGTGGCCAGAGTGCTGGCCATAGTAAAATAACAATATTATGATGGCATACAATGTCCACATGAACAACATCAAAGCCACGAGTGATGCTACTGCTGCTGCTGCTGCTGCTGATGCTGATGCTGATGTTGTTTATCTAAGGATAATGGATAATGTGTTTGCGTCTCTGGAATGTCAAAATAAAAAGTGTTTCAAACGCAATCAATTGAAATTAATTTGCATAAAGGAATGTCCGCATAGGCAAGCAACAATTTGCGACTCTTTCCGCAGCTGGTGGGCTCAGTGGTACAGTGTTACAGTGGTTGGGTGGATGGGTGGATGGGTGTTTGGTTGGGCGAGGCTAGCTGGTTCACTGGTTGTGTGCGTGGGCTGGCCTGGCCTGGCCTGGCCTGGGGTTAACTTTGCTCTTTGTTTGCTTGATTTGTGGCTGCCTCTTTACAATTAGATTTTAATTTGTGCATAATGACTAAAGGAGTGGGCGTACGCAAACAGTGAAACAGACTCCAAAAAACTGGCTACCAATATTCGCCTCCATTTCCAGCCAGAGCCAACAGTGACAAACACATGTTTTCTGTTCAGAGTAATGGGTATAAGGTTGTTGATGATAGGCAGTAGATGACGTGGCTGTACCTATGAACTCGTGATCCGGTTAATGAATCAAGTAGATCTAGCCATGTCTGTCTATTCGTGAGTAAGTCCAGCTGCCTGCATGAAATTTGAAATATATATTCCTATAGAAAATGATTATTCCTTTTCGGTATAATTTGAAGTAAATAAAAACTTGAGACATCACCTCAAGTAAGCTCTTCTGATGAATATACTGATTCAAACTATATTCAACATTGAACTCCTTCCTCCATTCAGTTCAACTCAAGCCGTGGAAACTTTATCTAGAACTGATATTACTCAATAGCTAATTTCTTGTAGAGAGGCTGTGTATGTGTCGGTATACAAGAAACCTAGCTAGAGATACTTGAAGCTTAGGATATCCTGATGTCGTATACTCCCACTTGGAGCACTTTCACTTGTTGTTTTTGTTTTTCATTTTGCATAAACAACATATTCATTGAGCTGAAGTTCAACGTTCGGTCTCCGGCTTCAGCTACGGTTACTACAGCTTCTGCCACGGCTGCTGCACACATCCTCGGATGGCCCAGGGGCATTTTCGGCTCGCAGCGTAAGCGTCTGTTGGCACAGCTGAATTTAGGGTTTAAAATTAATTAAGCGGAAGTAAGCAAGTACGTTTGATTGTTTTAGACAGTTCCTGATTTTTATAAAATTCATTCTCATTTAATTTAATATCCGGTATATTTAAGTACCGGCATCTGACTCTGCCAGCAAATAATCTTCATAAGCATTAAAGTCCATATTGATGGTAAAATTATTTCAGTATAAGGACATTTTATATATTACTAAATGTTTATGAAATAAGTAGAAAAAATGTCTGTTATGATATAGAAATTTTGTTTTACGCTAATCTGTTAGCGAAACATTGAGATTTAAGATCTTGTTAGACTTTACATTTTTTTTTAATATTTTCTTCACATATACAATATTTGAATACCTAAAAATATTTCTCCATAAATATTTCCAGAGTTTCTTGGGTCTGTAATAATCTCCGAATTTTATATTTTTTTTTCATATTTTTTCTCTGAACGAGATTTCCTTTGGCTAGACATTTCGATTAGCAGCGTCTGTCCATGAGTTGACAAAATTGTGCGCAAATTTAAATCAGGTTTAATTAATGAACGTGACTTGTGCTATGACGCTTGCATATTGTATAATGCTCTCGTTTTCAGCGAATCATCATGTTCATGCCGTTAGCACCTTTATATGTATATATATATTTATTCTGGGTTTTCCGGGTGTGCTGTGCCGTGTTTACTGTCACTTAGAGATTGGGATTTCAGTGCTTATTTTATGCACAAATGACAGACTGTCCCCGTGCTAACACACGGATGAAACAAAGCAAATCACGCAACCTATTGCGATATGGCATGTTGAACCAATAATTGAAAAGTACAAGCAAACAGCACACACACACACACACACACACACACACATACATAGCATGGAGTAACCCCTGGGCCAACGCCTATGACAATCATCAATCATTTAGGTGCTGCTCCTGCTCCTGCTGCTGTTGCTGTTGCGTGTTGTTTTCGCTGTCGTATCGAAGCGCTGAGCCACTCGCAAGGCCGCAGCACCACACCCCACTTAAAGCATCACAAGACGCGCTAATTTGTTATACTCTATGTGTGTAAGTGTGCGGAATCATAACAACATTGTCTTTAATTTTGATAGTAAAAATGTTTAAGTATGACAGAGCGAGTGGAAGAGACAGAGAAAAAAAGAAATGGAGAGAGAAAGAGAGGGAGAGAGGGAGAGAGAGAGAGCTGTACATCAACTAGGATAAGTCTACATATAGCCAGCTGATCAATTGAAAGAGCAAGTCTCAATTAACTGTCGCTGTCTTGTCCTTCCCACTTACACCTTTCTATGCGATTCTCAGCCCGTCATCTTCACTTTCCTAGCTCTGAATTCGATTAAAGCGCCTGCAATCGCATTTTAAGTAACTTGCAGCTTGACTTTAATAATCATGAACATTAGCTAATGCTCAACCGGCAGTTCTTAGAGTTTCGGTTTTGTTTTATGGGGCTCTCGACTTTTGGCCTTCTAATTGGAAAGAGGTTGAACAAATAAACACAAATCGTAATAAAAGTTTATATGCAATAAATATTTTTTCGGCTACAGTCGAGCGGAGTTGCTTTTGAATTTTTTATTCGCACACAAAAATAAAAAAAAAAATATATAAAACGAAAAAAAAAAACAAAATAAAATTGAAAATTCAATTTCGCAATCATTTTGGCACCCCAGACACCGACACCAGCTACTAGCTACCAGCTGCCCTCAGAGCCCCAACCCTCGCCAGCTGTGCTACCCTTGCTGGAGATTAAAAACGACAAACTCCGAGCCCGACGACAGGACGAGCCTGTAGCCAGACCAAGCCAGGCCAGACCAGGCCATACCATGCCATACCATGCCATACCATGAGGACATTCGGAGTCATGTGATGGGATGAATATTGTTACTGTTGGGTGGTTGTGGATCCGGATCTGGTCCCAGTTCTGGCCTCGGAGCGGGCGGCTTCATTAAGAGCAGCCAGCGCTCGGGAAGGCAGATAGTAATTGCCAGGACTTGAAAGTTTACCCGGCTAGATTTGGATATAGCATGGAGCAGCATGACAATCCGGAGCCTTCTCGTAATAATAATTAAAATAAAAAAAAGTTTGCCAGCCTCGAGAAAAAATATATACACAGAGTGAACGGCGGGGTAAAGGGTGTCAGCACTGGGAGTTGAAGACAGACCCTTTTAAAGAGTTGCCATTTGCCGAATGGATTCCCAAATAAGTACAGGTTAGACTTTCAGGCCGGGGCATTATTAATTAACCCGTTGTTAGCCCATAGCGGGCTCATTTGTTCTAGCTTTTTTTAAATTATGCACCTATTAATGTTTAAAATGCACAGAGCCCGAAGAGCTCGGTTGAGCTCGAATAGCCGTCCATAAACTTTTATGGGAGCACAAACCGTTGTCAAGGAATTATGGCCACTTCGTAAATATGCAGCCAAAGGGTCACGCCCATGTACCTATATACCTAAATACATAAATATTTGCATAATTATGTTGTCATAAAAGAAAAAACAACAACAACACAGGAACAAGAATTGAGTAAAAACAATCAGCGACCTAGAAAATGTTGCCTGAAAGAAATCTAAACTTGATGTCAGGAAGGAAGCAAGCAAAGCTTAAGCTATTCCGAAACTCTTTGTAGCTTAGACTTACTATATGATAATGTCAGCTGAGTCTTAACTAAACTTTAAAATAAGTTATCTGAAGCTAATTGAAAATTTGAAAAGCTCTTGCTTGGGTCTTACTTTCTATATATGAACTGTACATAGTTAAGTCATAGATCTATATCCATCTGCTGCTAAGATATGTGTTGTTAAGTCATAAACCTAGTCTTATACACGCCACTTAGTCTTATACAAGCTAATCTTACCAGTCGACAAGCTTTCAGCTTAAAGTAAACTCTAAACGCCTTGTCCTTGAGCTCATAAATCCATATTGCTGCTGCTACTGTTGCTAGTGCCGTTGCTGCTGCTGCTGCTGTTGATGCTGCTGTTGCTGTTGTGTGGTCTATAAACGCCCACGCATCAAGTTTATTTGTAGTGTAAATGTTCTATAGAGTTAATCACAATGAATACTAAAATACCGAAATACTGGAGTTAAGTTTTGGAGCATTCAACCACAAAGACAACCACCGCAGCCTGCATTTAAGGAAACGTTTTCAATTAAGGCCAAATACCTTAAGGTAATGTTGAAATCACTTAAAGAAAATGATAATCACTTTGTACACACACACACACACACACATACACGCGCACACGTTCAAGTCCTCGGGGCTGCTTGCTCACTTGCTTAGCTCGCTTAGCTGGCTGCTCCAACAAAATGTGAGTAAAGTTCGGGTCCTTGAGCCCCCCCCGCACACTTGGCGGCAGTTCAGTTCACTTGTTTTTGTAGTGGATTAACCCGAGCAAAAGAAATAAATTCACCTGCAGATGCTGCTGACGAGTACCTTAGCGACTGGATAGCGGTAAGCCCCCTTCCCACACACTCACGCACCCACACACCCGCACACACACACTAGAACGGCTCTCTGCGCATATGGAGCCAATGGGCTCGGAAATGGCAATACCATTGTGCTTTATCAGGGTTAATGGTAGGTCGGGGGTGGCGGGTGTTGGCAGGATCTGATGTTTGCTCGAGCTGCTGGGTAGGGGCAGGGGTAGCTCTTGCCAAAAGGAAAAGGTAATTTAGTAAATAATAGGGTCAAAGACAAATATTGTTGTGGGTTCGCCCAATGAGCAACGCTTTCGGCGTGTTTTGTGCGTGAAAAGCGTGTATAAGTTACTTTGAAGCAATTGAGTCCGATTAACTGGCAGCAGGCAGCGGGCAGCAGCAAGTAGCTAGTGGCTGTTGGCTGGCATATTGTCCGACGCGTCGCCTCCCCTTCAAGAACTGCACACATCCTACACATCCCACGCATCCCACACACCCGACACCCCAATGAAGACTCTAACATATGTCTGTGCAAATTTACAGTAACAGCAACTCGTCTACTGGGTCTACTTCAATTTATATCAACTATTTGTAAATGGTTTATCTAAGTGCAATAGGATATTGTTTAATGGGTCAAATACTTATTACTGTTTAAGCTTAAGTTTTTTTTATCATTATAATACACTTTTTCATACAATTTCAATATAAGTATATAGAGTTATTTGGAGCATTTCATGGTATATGTGTTTAAAATCTTTCAAAAATAGTAAGATATTTAAGAAGTTGCCCACACTCCGCTGCCAGAAGGCCAGCAATCTAAGACTCTCTAGCCAAATATGGATATACATCCAAGTGAATCACAGTATTTTCTAATCAAAGCAAGTCAAAAGTAGGTAAATGGAAGTGCATATTTTAAAAGTAATATTTTGTTCCTTACTTACTTTTTTTTTCTTTCTCAGTCTCTTTTTTTGTTAATGTAAGATTTTGTGGCTTTTAGTCAGTTCGCAGTGCTGGGCTGGGCGGATGGTATGGACAAAACTTGTTCTTTGATGCAATATTTTTGTTTTCTCTCATTCTATTAAATTTTTTTTTTTGAGTTTGGTTGCGAGCTATGACCAGGCGGGGGCATGGTAACTGCCAACGGGAATGGTGCGACGGACATTAAGTAGTAGAATGTTGTCTTTATAACACTGTGAACACAAACAAAGGAAAGGTCACAGCATGCCTACGGCACAACAATAACAACAACAACAACAACAACAGCAACAGCAACAGCAACAGCAATAAGGACAACAAGTCAAGGAGACTCACCCCGAGCAACAATTTTTCAATAAATTAGGTTTCTTTACAGATTCCGGCGTCGACGTCGACGTCGTCTCCGGATCCATTTAAGTCGCCGCGACGGCATGCGGCAAAGCAATTCACCCCATATTTGTTTTGGCTTTTGTGTACGCAAACGAGGGCGAAACTTTTAGCGGACCTCCCCAGCCCCCCCAGCCAGCCAGCCAGCCAGCCAAGTCGAGGTCCAAAAGTCAGAAGCTGGTCGCGAGGGCCGCGAGCCAAATATGCTTTCGGCTGCAGTAGTCGCTGATTTATGTTCTTTTTAATGTGGCCAAAGTAAATGTCATTTAATTACACCCGATTTAATGGAATTTTACGCATTATCGGTAAGTTTTTTTTTTGTGAAAAAAAAGAAGAAGAACTCGCCGACTTTGCCTAGCCCCTGGCCCTTTTTCACAACTCAACCGCGGTTTGCCGTCACTTCAAAGAAATGCCCAACATTTTTCCCAAAGCAAATATTTGTTAACTTTTTTAGTTTACAGATTTCATTATGCATTAGGCAAACCAAACTTCATATCATCTAAAGAGCGAGCATTGGAAGTTGTCTTTAAATGATGAGTTCAGCTCATAAATAATATATTCAATTACAATTCTTAATCACAAATCGTCTTTTTCAAATTATTAATTCCATTTCTAGCGAGTGTTGAGCCGTGAAAGCACATAGTTATTGCATAGCTTGCATAATCAAAATACGATTTTAGAGTTGGAAGATCATTGCTTACTTTTACTTAAAGACTCTCTCATCGAAACTAAAGTGTATATTGGTCTTGAGTGATGGCTGTCCATCTGTTCGTCCATTCGTCTGTCCGTCTATCCGTCCGTCTCTCCGTCCGTCTAACCGTTCGATTGCAAACCGTTTCGCACCGTTTTCTATACATTAGCTTTTGTTCAATACAGGATCAAATGGCAAATAATATGAAATATTTTAACAGCTTGATGTTATTCATAACTTATACAGCTGCTGCCACATAGCTATTGGAAATAGTATCACTCTGGCTGAGACTATCTGTATAATACGAGCAGCTAGACCAAAGCTTAGCTTGAACTAGAAACTAGACACAGTTTTAGTTAACTTAGCTTATATAATTGTGAAAAGTGATAACTATCGATTTTCTAGCCAACTTTAAAGTTCAAACTAACCTAAAGCTCAGACGTTTTTCACGCTAGACTATGTAACTTAATCAGAGTTAAGGTAGCATAGCAACCGTTAGCTGGTTATTCATAAAGTGACGTCTATATAAACTTCACATTTTTCCTCAAACTTAACTTGACAAGAAAAGAAATTACAGGACACAACGCTCAATCTCAATTTGGTAAAAAAAAAAATCTGTCATTTGTCTTGCTCTTATCTAAAGAAAGTGACCTTCAACGCTTAAGGACGCCAAACTCCCACGATAAACAAACACAAAATAAAGAAGAAGAAGAAGCAGAAGCAAGAAGGGAAAAACGTTTTACCAAGGGCTAATTATAGCTGACAGTAGGTGACTAATCTGTAATATTACGAAAATCGGTGTAAAAGCATAGAGAAGGAAGTAAATGGCTGAAACGCAAATATTTCACAGCACATGGCATGGTCACATCTGTCCCAGAGCCAAGGCAAAATTACTTTCGACTCGTGTCCGCTGCCGGGGAGGGGAGAGCGGGGACCGGGGACCGGGGCCTGAGTTGCATATTTCAACGGGCTCCAGTTTCGTTGATTGGACATCGAAGAGGTAGACTGGGGGTGAGCTGGGGTCGGGGTGGGGTTCGTTGAGTAGGGGATTTTGGGTGTGGTTTGCCCTAAACAGCATTAAAAAGCCCTGTCCCAAGCTGTTAGAAGAAGGTAATTGCTATAAAATTGCTTTGTAATTGCTTACTAGAAACAAATAGCCGTCACATTAATAAAAACACAACAAACAAAAAAAAAAAAAAAACAAAGTAAAAATGCGGTCTTTTAAAGTAAAGCAACGACCAGCGATGCCCGTCCCGCCCCGCCCTGCCCCGCCGCCCTCTCCCTAGCCACTCGAGGTGGTGACGCTGATGTGGGTCTAACACGTCGACCCCTCGGCCAGCAGGCGTGCCAATTCACCACCCACTCGCCCGCACTGAGAGAGCCGAGCAGCGAACCGCTTTATTTAATTAGACGCTCACAAACCAATTAATCAATTTTTGGGGTTCCCGTTACCCATTCCCGTTACTCATTCCCATACCCAGTGACTGTGTTCCCGTTACTAGATCAACCCTGCGCCACTGTCCGCCGTCCGCTGTCTTTTTCTATTGTCAATGTCAAATTATGTACACTTTTATGCTAAAATTAAGTAAGGCCGCGCAACGCCTTTTGGGGCCACAACAATTCTAATGAAGAGTATCTACTCGTCTAATACAATAACAACAACAACAACAACAACAACAACAACAACAACAACAAAAGCAGCAGCAGCAGCAGCATCAGCAAAGTGAATGTAAAGGAAATGGGAACAAAACAAAAAAAAAAAATAAAATCCCGTTTAAGACCATTTATCACCCGACAATTTGTGTGTTGGGCCCAATTTTGCTTTGTTGTTGACGTGATATTATTTACAGAGGACTGATTTCACCCTCTTGGTTTGTTAACCGCATTTACGTAAAGTTCAACTAAGTGTTAGACGGCCTAAAATATTTACAGAGGCGCAGGTCAACAGCCAAATCGCTCGCAGACAGTTTCGCAATTACAATTTACAATCGAAAAGCCAATTAATTTGCACAAATGTCTGCAATTGATGCGCAACAGGTACAGGTAATCAATATCACAATGCACATACAAACACGCATGTATATAAATATATATATATATATATATATATATATATATATATATATATATATATATATACATACATATATCTATGAAAATTATTTTGCCAACTAAAGAAAACTGCTTAGAAATCAAGTGAATTTTGATAAATTATTTCCGACTGCTGGGGAAAGCTTGAGCGTTTGCCGTAAATGCAGCAGTTTCCTAATTTCAATTATTATTTCAAGCAAATTAGCTATATTTGAAATATTTACTAATTTAACTGAGTCTGCCCTGAAATGAAACGATTTGCTTTGAAATATCAATTTGTTAACTGACATAAGTCAAACCCCAAGTCAAACTTGATTCAGCTTTGCTAAGACAGTTTAAACGAAACGAACTAGTTTAAATTTGCAATGCCAAATTAAGCAAACTAGGTGAGCCATGTGAATATATATTGTATATATGTACCGTTTAACTGTAATCCTAAGAAATCAGAGATCAAATGATACTATATCGTACAAAGCACTTATAATCTCAGAGAAAGAGCGAGCGAGATCAAATCACTGAAATAAGTACAAATAGTAGGCATCATAAAGGAATCTTTTGACTTCGTGCCGTTTATGCATTACAAATACGAAAGCAAAAATTGTGCCGAAAATTAAATCTTATTGTTTATTAAAGTGCCAAGCGAAATGTCCTCAAGGAGGAGTCGCAATGAGCATGCCAGCCAAATGGCAATGGGGCCCCAAGTGCTATATGCGAGCTTAATACGTAACTGGCCATTTGTGTAACGCAGAGACAACAGGCAATAAAATATGCAGCACAAGTGTAAATGAAATGGCAAAGGTGAGCGGGCGGCAAACAGCGAAATTTACATATTAAAAATTTAGCACATGCACTTGAGCTGGATGGCATGTGAGCTGTGAGCTGTGCGCTGTGGGCTGGTTGGCTGGATGGCTGGCATGGAGGGTGCCATCTAATGGCCATAAACGCGTGTAGTCAATGCTAATGTGGCCATTACCATCGTGTGAAATTCATGATCTCATGCAAATCCACACAATCCGCATGCCGCGCACACATCCGGCCGATAAAATTTGCAACTTTTTGGTGACAAGCGATGGGCGCAGCAATCAAAATGTAGATAGCGATGGGGCAGGCAACTGGAGTCGCAACCAGAGCCATCTGATGGCAAGTGAGGGGATGGGGAGTGGGGGTAGCGCCGCTGGCGTTGCCAGCCGCAGTGAAGGTGTCATAAAAATCCTATTATGCACATTACAATATCAAAAGAACATCGCAATGGATGCCACGGAATCCCAGGAGGAAATGCGTAACATGCGAAATGCGACGACGACGACGACGACGACGACCACGCAAAGGGGCGCACACAGCTCAGCCCACGAGCATGAAAGCAACTGGCAATCGAAAAACCGGAACGGGAATGCCAATTTTTGGAGTGAGTTCGGAAACGGGAACAGGCAACCAGGCAACCAGAAAGGTGGCTGTAGCCCAGCAGCAAGTGGGTTGCCACTAACGAATGAAGAAGCTTCAGGAACATTAACTTAAAATATGATAAATAAAAATATTGAGATTTTTAATTGAGAATTTACTAAATGAAAGTTATATATGTGATATATATATATTTTATTATATTTCATATAAACGTAATTCCTTAAGGAACAGAATATGCATCTGGTGATTTCCCTGCATGCTATAAAGAATAAGTTCTCAAAGTGATTCAGATAAGTGAGGATAGTCATAGACAGATAGGAATGAAGGGTTTAATAGATAATTTAGTAAAGTAGGGTAGATAAATTGATAGGATAGTTAGCACAGGTATACAGGTAGTGGATAAGTAAGATATATATAGGATGATATTTATAGATTAAATAGATAGATAGAATGGATGGATAGGACAGATAGAAAACAGTAATAAATAAAAGATGTATGATGATGATGATGATACATAAGATAGATGGGTAGATATATAGATGGTATAGATAAGAAAGATAAGATATGTAGATGGTATATACAGGATATATATATTAGAAAGATAGATAAGCTAAATAGATAGGATAGATGCAAAGATATTATTGATGAATTCGTACGAAAAATGGACAGATAGAATAGGTTAGACAGCATAGATTCGGGAAATGGCGATGCTATAGGTAAGGTAGATCATATAGATCGGATAGATTAGTTAGATAACTAAACTTGAATAGGTTGGACAGAATGAATAGATAGTAGATGTCCGCCTATCTATCTATCCATTTATAATATCTATCTCCTTTATATATAAAGTCTGACAACTTCATAGCTTTTAAGTAAATGCTATAATAAAGAGTAAAAACTCCAACAGAATTTCATTAGCTTCTTCATTTTCGCACCCTCTCAGTGTACTTCTGTGACAGCCCTCGGATGGGCTCGAAATCGCGTTCACAGTGTCTTCTGACGGATATGCCCTAATAAAATGAAGCAACCAGAAGATTTTTAATAAATTTGCAAGCAAATCAACCACTGCTAAAAAAAAATAAAAGGTGTCCTGGCTGCGGCTGCGGTGCCTGCGCCGGTAGTGCCAATGCCACAGAAACCGTGGCTGAGGCTGGGGATGTGGCCCGATGGCAAAGTTAAGGCCGAGGCATCAGCAACAACACCCAAAGCGACATAAATTATGACAAAATATGAACCATTGACGACGCTACCGGGCAAGGGGCCAAGGACCACGGGGTCCTGACTGCCGCGACTGTTTCCGTATGGTTGGAAGGACGCGACGGAATGGGCGGATGGGTCGTCAACGTGGACGCGAAGGAGGAGAATGAGTACGAGTACGCGTACGCTTACGCGTATGCAGAGGGTGCGTATTTTATGCTCTGGGTGCCGAGAAAAAGTGGCAAAACATAAAAGCGAGCAGCATGAAGCGCATAATAAGCAAATTATAGAACGTTTAGAAAGGACAAACCCACCTAGGTCTAAGCCTAGGCCTAGGCCGACCCCAGAGTTCAAGGCAAACATCGTAGACGCTCCGTCATTATGGCCAGAAGGAAAACTGCTTCTGTTTCTGAATCGAGCAAATTTACATTTATTTAAGCAGCAACAGCAGCAGCAGCCGGATGGCCATCATGGAATGGCTGGGGAGACGCGCCGGAGTGGGAGTTGGCGTACAATAAATTGTTTCTATTACTTATATATACATGGCAATGAAGCGGTAAACACACAAATTTTATAACCCAACGCAATTTTCAAATTACTGACTGGCTGGCTGGTTGGTCCACCTAGCCATATAATTCCCGAATTTAAGTATTTTTGGGGAGGCTCTGAGCAGCAGCTGTCAAACCAGATCTGAATTGTTAACTAAATGAGCTTTATGGTATATTTGGTATGGTCACAATATCTGAAGGTAGACAAGGATTAGTACGGGAGATATCAATTTTAGCCATAACTGAAGACCAAAGGGGTATCAAATCTGGTTTCAAAATGAAACACTTCCAATGATCGTTCTCTAAAACTAGTTCTAATAGTAGCTCTAAAGCATCGAAAAGTATAATATATCTTTAATTTGTCAACTTATTCGACTATGGCAATCACTATGATCCCTATATAGCATAGAGTTCCTGACGAGCCAGTCGGCTTCTGTTCATCTTTATAGTATACATCGAGTGATTGTTTTCAAAATGTTATGTGTATCACAAAATTTTTGCTGGCACTACTATTTTTATGAACACAGCTGTACATAGTCAAATGTAAAGTGTTTAAGATCCTTGCAAACTGAATACTAAAGATTTAAGCTTCAACAGATTTCAATTGTGCAATGCATTAAAACATTGTGTAATACTCATGAAATGTAACAAAATGCTTATTTATATTACATGCCCTATATACAATATAAATATCTTATTTGTGTGTGTAGCTTCGGCATTGAACAATGGAATAAAATACAAATGCAGCCAGAAGCGTTCACAATTCGGAATAAAAGCAAACCATAAACCATGAACTATAATACGTGCATGTGCACAAATGTGAGATATTTGTAAATGTAAATGTGTTTTGCGAAAGGGGAAACAACAGACCAAAGCTAACCAACCACCCAACTCTGTTGAGGCCAACATCATTTTCGGCGAAATTCCTGCTATTGTGTAATTGTGAAAATCTCCAAAAATTCTAGTGAAACGAGCACAGAAATTATTTCAAATTTGGATTTGGAAATTTTGTACTTTACCACTATGAAATGCTGCATGATAAACAACAGAATCTCGTAATTAAACAGTTAGAAGCCGGATCAAACTTGATTCTCCCTCAAATTACATGAAATTCTAAACATTAACCCGAAAAGTATGCTGCAAAAATTACTGCGAAATTATTTAAAAGCTGCATTAGAAACATATAAATTTATATGGAGTAGTAGTAGAAGTATTAATAGCACTTGCAGTACAATTATAGACGTGGTAGTAATATAGTAGTAGTAGTAAAGTCGTAGTAGCAATAGTAGTAGTAATAGTAGTAGTAATAGAATAGTATTAGTAGTAGTAGAATAGTAGTAATAGGAGTAGCAGATTAGTAGTAGCAATAGTAGTAGTAGACTAGTAGTAGTAGTACTAGAAGTAGATTAATAGGAGTACTAGTAGTAGTAAAATGTTAGAATAGTAGTAGTAGTCGTTGATTAGTAGTAGTAGCAGTCGTAGATTAGTAATAGCAGTAGTAGTAGAATAGTAGTAGAAGTAGTTCTATTTTTTTTTAGTAGAATAGTAGAAGTAGTAGTAATATAATAGTAAAAGAGTATTATTAGTAGTAGTCGTAATATAGTAGTAGAACAGTGGTAGTTATCTATATAAGTAGTAGAATAGTAGTAGTTATATAGTATTAGAATAGTAATAGTATTTATAGAGTATCTATTTATTATTTATACGGTATCTATAGAGCATCCATAAGGTCCCTACAATCTATCTATAGAGCATCTATTGAATATCCATAGAGTATCTTTATATGTAGCATCTATATACATATATCTATATATGTAGCATCTTCAGAGTATCTGCAGAGTATCTTTAGGATATCTACAGAATACCCTAAATACAGAATATCAATAGGGTATCTACAATACATACTAAAATCAAATATTTTTTTCTAGAATATTATTTATTTAAACTTTTGTTATCGTGCCTGCATATAAATTCATAAAGGCGACTTGATTGGCCCACAACTATGTATAATAAATTGAAAAGAATCCCTTAAAAATCGAATATAATTTTTATATTTTTACGAGCTTACATTTGCGCGCGCGTGTATGTGTCGGAGTGTGTGTGTGTGTGTGTGTGTGTGTGTGTGTATGAGTGTGCTAACCACATCAGGCGCTCAAATGTCGTGGCTCTTACCTAGGCATCATTGGCATTGGCCACACTTACCAATATCCCATCGATGCGGCATGTGATGCGCATACTAAACACATTTCGGTTTTTGCCTCTGATTCTGCCTCGGATTCTGGCCAAGATTTATACTTAACGGCAAGTGGCATTTCAGAGACCCCACAAGAGTGCGCTTGGAATGAGTCGGGTCGGGTCGGTTCGGTCGCACGGCTGTCTAAGTGACCAACACCCGCTTCCCCAGGGTGTCGTAATTTCCGAGATATGAATGTAAAACAATTTTTGCGCTACGCAAACTGTCGAATGTGCGTGACTTTTTAATTTGTTACTCTCTCGATATTTGCCGCACAGAAATCGATATCCATAAATGTATCCATATACAGTTGGTATATAGCCATACCTATATCCTATACACACACACACACATGATGTATGCTAATGTTTGTGCAGTGTAACAAATTGTTTCTCTATCGCTGGCATGAATCAAATGAAAAAACAATTACAAACAAAAAAAAAATAAGGAAGAAAAGTTTAAGGGCAGGCGGGGCGCCCTGTTGGCATTCCACAACAAGTCACGTGACCCAAAAATCACAATAAATCCGTTAAAACTCCATGAAAATACTTTACCTAAATTTCAATAAGCAACATGGAACATGCGAATGAGTCGCAAGGCAAGCGACCCCACTTACTCAACCATTTGCTTTGCCTTTCGTCCGCTGGCGATGGAGGAAGGCTCGGCTCAGCTCGGCGCCTGGGCTGGCACATTATTAACTTGTCATACAAAGATAAAAATTTATCAGCGTAGATGCGTGTGCCGTGTTACTTCACAGCATGAGATCAACATCAACATCAACGTCGACAACATTCCAGCAACCAACCCACGTTCAAACCCAAACCCAAGCCCAAACCCAAACCCAGCACCAGCCCAACCCAGCCCAAACGAAACCTAAGCAGAAAACCCTCCCACTTGCCTTTGCGTCCTTCCGCGATACGGCGACGCGACGCGACGCAACGTAACGTAACGCAACGCAACGGTCGAGCCGGTGAAAATATGAAAAATTACTATAAAACGTTTTGTGGCATTTTAATGTCCACAAAATACGCTTTGCGCTTCGTTATGAAAAATTCAAAAGAAAATAAAAACAAAAACCAAAATATGACGGACACTAAACCCAAACTGCGCATAAAAAGAAATTTTCTTAGGCATTAACTAGGTTTACTTTCTTAGATTTGTAAAATTATAACAGATGACATTTATAAGTAGGAAATCCCGAAATCCTAAAAGCCGGAAAAATAAATATTTGTTTATATTATTTAATGGAGCAAAAACTAAGGCATGCAATATATAAAATATTTGTTTGTGTATAGAAAGAAGATCTGGACTCAGATCTGAGTATATATCGGCGCTGTTTTTGGTATATAAGTGTTGTAGAGAGGGCATATATCATGTTGTATGTGCTCAACTATTTATATATTTATTTATATAATCCTGTATATATCATATTATTCATTAAGCTAACCAGTTGTATTTACCTTACTAATTATGGCATAGTTCAGGACTCTGACACTTAGCCTTATGCTATCTATGGTGACCACATCAGTGCCAATTACAGCAAAAGCACCACAATTGCTTAAGATATTACATTTGTTATCATTCTTCTTACTTCGAGACTATATCCATGCTATTATGCATGGATTAGCAGATATCACTGATATCATATCAGTCAAATAATTTCAGGCGTAAAATCTTATTTTAAAGGACTTAGCACCTAGCTACATACGTCTTGGAGGACTCAAGCTTTCGACAGTGCGTCGAATTGCCGATAATGAAGATCGAAACTTCTTAAATATCAACACATGTTCCACATGCATTAAGTTTTGTGGCAGAAAAAGTGGGAACTGTACGCAGGAACACAGACGGCAGTGCTCAGCTCGAGCACATAGAAGGGCTCCACCTTGAAGCTTAATGTCGGATAGTTCTTGCTTCCAAGATGGGAGGCAGTACAAGAAATTGTGGGTGGCAGCATTGATAGCTTAACCAGCTGCTTATCGAAGAAAAACATCTTTTCTTGTTATATATATATTATAAAACCTATCAAATCGAAAAACTTATTGAATTTATATCGAAAATTTCAAAGTTCTAAGTTCGCAATATATCAACTGTCGTAGAGTTTAATAAGAGCATTACCAAACACAGCTATTGCTTAGCCTTTTAGCTTAGAGAGTGTTAACCATATATTACACATATCTCCGAGAGTTATATAAATCACGTCTATTCTCATTGCATTGTTCCAGCATAGATAATTAACCGTTGTCCTTTTATCGGCCTGTTGACTTGTTTTGCATTGCAATTAACTGGGCTGCCATATGTTGTACTTAGAAGCTGTTGAAGTGGCCTAAAAAGGTGGACCAAAGCGTCTTCTGGTCAGGCTCATTGGTATGGATGGCAGCACGGTTCTTGTTCGGGTCGGAAAATCAGGCATTATTCATTAGTCGCTTCTATTCAATGGAAGTTCAATAGTTTTCTCGCCCACGGAGTTCATTTAAAGAGCTGAGCATTTGCTACATTTTGATTGAATCCTTGGCAGTTGCTTGGTTAATTGAGAGCCACAGATAAAACTGTGGGAAAACTAATTTCATAGGCGAAGCATGTGGGCGTATGGGCGTATGGGCGTGTGAGCGTGGGCGTGGGCATCAATGAGCGAGGCACACAAACGGCTGTTAAAAGTTGGGCTTGGGCCTGTGCCAGCTGATAAGCATTTCATGTCACATCCTTAAGAGCCTCACAGGAGGACGACACATACATCAGAGTTCACATGCAGTCCCCCTTCGGTTACTGCGCCTGCTACTGCTCCGGCTCCGGCTCCTGCTTCTGCCTCTGTCATCGTTACTGTCACCGTCAGCCAGCGCTTAAGATTGCTTTCAACGTCCTTAATTGCTTTTTTTGTGCTCTGCGTTGCGTGTGTGTGTGTGTGTGTGTGTGTGTATTGCCATTCTTTTGATGTGTCTGTGTGTGTGTGTGTGTGTGTGTATGTGTTTGGGGGGCTCGGCTAGTCAAGTTTTGTCATGGGACGTGAACGTGAACATGGACATACGAATAGGTTGCGACTGCTGACTCTTTGGACGTGCTGCTTCTCCGCTTGTGCGTCGTCCTTATTTTCGCAGGAAGCGTTATTTCAATTTCCGCCTTTCCGCTTTTCCTTTTCCTTTTTTCGCCAAACAGCCAGACACGCCATTATTGTTTGACGTGTCAGTGTTAATGAGTCATTGTCCATTAAGTTTGCTCATTTCAAACGGGCAATTAAATTCGACTTTATTGCACTTCAGCAATATCGAAACGAACGAACGAACGAACCAACTCCGACACACAGATGGACACTAAAGCCGACATTGAGACCGCATCGAATCTGAGCAGCACATGATAGAACAACACAACACAGCAGCACAACACACTCACACACACATACCTCTATCAATGGCCATATCCCAAACTCGAATCGAGGGGGCGTGGAAGGCGACTCTTAACTAAGTAGAGCAATAAATCAGCATCTATATACAACTAAATTATAGAGCTTCATCTAGCTAGCTAGAGATTCTTATGTACAACAATGAAACGAGCACAATTTCAAATGAATTCAAATAAAAGGAAAAATATTTGAAATTTTTAAATAAATTTTAATTGAAATTTTAAAAAAATTGGAATACAAATAACAGATTGTAATAGTTTGTAAACTCATATTACTTTTTATACCCTGAGCCCATTGAAAATGGGAATACGTTGGAAATGTATGTAACAAGTAGAGGGAAGTGTAGCAAACCCCATAAACTATATATATACTAGATCGGGATGACGAGTTGAGTCGATCTAGCCATGTACGTCTGTCTGCCCGTTTGTCTTTACAACCATCCGTCTGTCCATACGACTGCCCATCAGTCCGTCAGCGCGTCTGTCTGTATGAGCGCAGCGATCAGGGTTCACGGTATCTCCTAGTCGAGCACTCCCGAGCGCAGCGATCAGGATTCAGGGTATCTCCAAGCCGGACACTCCCGACTAGAACACTCTAACATGTTTTATACACATTCACGAAATAAAAGGAACATGTTGATTTTGTGGAATTTTCGTCTATCCATCTGTTCATTTTACTGCTATAGCAACAACAAATATATATGTGTATCTGGCTTTAGCTAAATTTTATAAAAATTCTCAAAGATTCTTTTAGAATCTGAGCTATATATGTGCATACAAAGTTCTCTATATGTTTAGACAGTTTTTAAAAATAAAAGCTAGCTCAGTCAACTCTGGTAACTATAAAAATATCCTTAAAAAATCATACCATATATCTCTCGAGGCACAATTTTTGCTAACCAAACTTAACCACATTTCATTACATACTCAACTTATTTAAAAAAAAATAATAATAAGAGTAAAAGATATCTGAAAATGTATTTCAAAATTAATTTCATTTAAGCCAAAGATCAAATTAAGAGTCGCAGTTCAATGATAACAAATCTAAGTAAAACTTTCAAATCCCCAAGGAAAAGCAATGTCACATGTCAGACAATCTGATATATAGATATATATATATATATATATATACATATTTATACATATATATATATTTAGTTATGTGGGCATGTGTATGGTCTCCGTTGCCATAAATCAGCTGCAGCGGGCAGCAAAATATGAAACATGGCAGCATAAATAATTAACAAACTTGGCTCAAATGATAAATTTTTTCGCAAACAAAGACGAAAGAGATAAGTTCGTTTAATATTTATGACAAAAGAGCAGAGCAGAGCAGAGCAGAGCAGAGCACATACGCCACTGGCCGACTTCATCAGCCTACTTCATATACTAAATATATATATATATACATATATTCCGAATGCCCTTGGCACTTGACACCAGTGTGTTGGGTCGGCGAACAGTTTGACTTGTAGTGCTCTAATCAGAGCTAGAGGGGTGTTTGCTCAACTCGACTCGTTTGGCCTATTGTCAGTGATTTACGAGCGCCCCAATCATACGGGACAACAGTGGGACAACAGCGTTCCCAAAAGCAACACACAGCACACAACGCACACACACCCACGCATACACATTGTATCATAATTCGTCATTGCATTTGATTTTATTTCGGCGTTATTTATTTGAATTATTTATTTATCCTATTATACGCACTGGGGGCCCATCTCGCCGGTCTCTGTCTTGCCCTTTCATATCTTTTGACAATAATACAACTGGCCAAGCACTGCCCATCCATATGCATAATATGTTTGTCCATATGTCCATTTGCGTGTATCACATACCACGTCCCACGTCCCACGTCCCACGTCCATATCCATGCTATGGCTAGCGCCAATCAATAATGTGCGCTGTATCAAGATTTATAGGTTTTGCATTTGCCAACACACACTCACACTCACCCACACGCATAGACACACCCGCACACACACACACACACACACACACACACATACACACACACACACACACACACATACACTCGCATGCCACACCCCCCTTTGCCATGCGCACGCAAACTAAGGCTGACCAAGTGGGTAATTGATACATGTTTCTCTTATCCAACTCTCATGTTACTAAACAACACTAGTTTTCAGTGCTGTTTAAGGGTTGAAAATTGAAAATTCATGTATTTTAACTTAGGTAAAATTTAGTGAAGCCCAAAATTAGACTAGGCAAAATAGGGAAAAATATAAAACATGTTTTTATTTCATATTTCTAGCTTGAATTTGAAAGATGTATATATATACAATATATATACACATGTTACATATCATATATTTGTATGAATAGATCTTGCTCTAAATTGCAACAAATGTAGCCATTTTATATAATATATGTGCTAGCGCGTCATTAAACATTAAAATGTTCTCATTGTGGGTTAAGCTTCTGTACTTCTTGACAAACTCAAAAAATCTTTTATTTTTCTTCCAAATATAGCCAAAAATACATCAATTTTCAGTAGGTTCCCGTCTTAAAACAAAAAAGCAAAAAGCTAAAGTCTTAAAATCGATAATTATCGATATCAATGTAAAATTAAAATTAAGCTTACTGTGAAGTATCCAGCCGCGAAATTCTTTAAGAACTGCGTTCTTAGACAGTCTGACAAACATTTCTTGAGTTCAATATACATCTATATAAATAAATATATGCATACATATATATAAATATAAATTTAAACAAAATTTTATATGTATCTTAAATTTAAAACAAATTTTACGGAATTTATCTGACATATAAAAATGAAAAATAAATTAAAACTATTGCCCAATGAAATTAAGGCCTAAATGTGTAATTAAGGCAAAAGCTTCAAATGTAAACAATAAAATATTATGTAATTATTGTAAGAATAAATAATAACTGTTTTATAGTCAACAATTGAAGTGTATTTTACGAGATGTGTACATAAAGTATACCGAACTCTGTGTGTGTGTTTTTTTTTAATTTTTTCTTTTTTTATCATGAAAGTAAATTTTGTGTCCTGCAAAGAAATACCCATAAAATGTTGTATCAATGTTTATTTCCAATTTCTAAATAACAGTTTTTTGCTGAGCTTCTACAACTGCTGCTTCTATGCCGTCTGCATCTGTTTAATCTTAGCGTAGCATGGACCTCTTCAGTTCTTCGGTAACAAGAAAAAGTCACAGGTGTGGCCAAAACTAGCTG
Source organism: Drosophila anceps (assembly GCA_035045945.1). Lineage (NCBI taxonomy): Eukaryota > Metazoa > Arthropoda > Insecta > Diptera > Drosophilidae > Drosophila > Drosophila anceps. The sequence continues at coordinate 9,352,331 of JAWNON010000004.1, read as the reverse complement.
AATTTGTTGCTACCATGATAATTCAAAAATTAATTACAATTACATAGCGAAAATTCAATATTATCAATACTTTTTGAGCGGATCTCGTTCAAAGTACTTTGAAAAAAAAAAAACATCTTTTTATGAACAAACATAGATAAATGTATGCAAAAACAAAAAAGAAAGAATTTATATTTACATTTACTAATTACTTGTAGCTTATAGCTAATGGCTTTATATATATGCATATTTATATAGGTGTGTGTTTGTGTATATGTGTGATTGTGTGTGTATCTGTGTTAGCTGTTTGCATCACACAAATAAATTTGCGGTGATTTGTAGAGTTGCGTTTGCCAAAGCGCATTAAGCTGGCTGCAACCCACATAAATATAGCTCCGCAGCATTTAAACACTCAGCGATTACACATACACACACGCACACAGGTACACACACACACACACACACACACACACACATATATCTATACATGTATACATGGGTGTGTATAAACATCAACACAAATACTTCATGTGCGCAAACAAAGGACATCTTTATATGTCTATGTTTGTGTGCGTGTGTGTGCCTGTGCTTAATGTATGTCCTCACCAAAATGCGCCCAAAGTTAAAGGTAAGCACCTCACTAGAGATGAGCGCGTGACACGACAAACAAAATGTTGCATACTTATATACCAACAAAAGTTTGAGAAAACACGAAATATTTCAAGTGGGAAATTAAATTTGAATTTAAGTTGCACTTTTCAATCAGTTTCAAAAATAAAATAGTAGAAATAGTTGAAAAAAAAAACTTAATTAAAAATAAAATAATATTATAATAATACTAACAAATACAAAAAAGAATATAATAGCTATAAATACAAACTTGAGTTAAAATATTTAAAATCAAAATAATATTAGAATAATAATACTTAATATAAAAATTATAAATATATTTAAAAAATAATGATGTTATATTTAAATAACCTAAAATCATTCAATTTTAGTGTAGCTCAGAAAAAAAGTAATTTAAAAAAAATTTAAAAACTTCAGCTAGAATATCGAAAAATCGTGCTGAAAATTAACTTCACGCCCATCTCTAGTCTCTAGCAAAACTTCCGGTCGAAGCGAGCGAAACCATAAAAAAAACGAACTTCATTTATTCGCAAAGAAATAAATCTTTTAATGCACATCGGAGAGTCGTTATTCGGGCATTGTTTTCTCATTTGCCACAACACCTCCCAACCCACACACACACCCACACTCGCACACACACACACAATTGGAGGGCATATGTCGTGCGGCGCGGCCATCGAATGGACACTTTTGTCCCGTGCTGCCTCACTGAGCAAATGAACTTTGAATGGTTCCATGTATTTCAATGATTCTAATTATGGAGACGCCCCGCCCCACACCGCCGCGCTACCGCCCACTACCCCACGCCCTGTTGCTGGCACAAAACTTTCTTAAGTATCGCGTGCATCATTGTTATTGTTTTTGTCCTTGGACGAGCAGCCCAAATTGCTTTGTTGTATGGCTCGCCATCCATTGCCATGTCCTACCTATATATCTGTATCTGTATATGTGTATGTATATCCAGTAACTGTTTCAGTGCGTGGGCGGTACGCTCATTAGGTTTCCTGTGCCGCCTCGGCTCGGTTCGGTTCGGCTCGGTTATGGCCCATGCAAAATGTCCCACAAGGGGCAGCCAGTTGTCGCGTTTCCCCTGTTCCAACTTTATGTTATGTGTTTATGTGTCCATTTTTCTCTGCGTGTGTGTTTGTGTGGTCGCTGGTGACCTGCGTAAATGTCTGTGTCAAGTTGTGAGTAATAATGCGGAAATGCCAAAGAATAGAACAACAAAATAAGCTCGTAAATAGCCAAGCAAGATGAAGCTGTACCTGCTAGCCGAATTCGAAATACTCTGAAGTTCAATAAAAAAATTCCCATAAATGTAAAAAAATAAAATTGACCTTTAATTTGAATACTTCATTTCATTCAACTAATCCAAAATGTATCAAAATTATTTGACAATTTAATTTACCATGAACTTTACAATAGGCATTACCATATCCCAAAAAGCTACACCAATTTATTTACCAAGAACTTTTCCATAATATAATATCTATAAAAACTTTGTGTAGTACAAATTTTCCCTTGAAATTTACCATAAAATGTACCTTGAAAATTGCCATTAAATTTATCACAAATGTTACAATGAACTCCACCATTTATTTTTTGATAAATATTAACATGATTCTTTATATAAGCTTCACAATCAGATTTGGCGTGGGCAAAGACTTAACCATGAACTTTAGCACGAACTTTACAAATAACTTTTTCATTGAAACTTAGCGTAGAACTTTAACATGAACTTTAACTTGAGCTTTAACATGAACTTTACAATGAGCCTTCCCATGGACTTTGATAGTTTAACTAACTTGTTTAAGCTAGATTCGAAGCTTCAACATTAATTTGAACGTGAAACCTACACTGAGCTTTACTAGCTGGCATTTTTTTAGCAATTCTCACAAGTATAGCAAACTCACTGGAACATAATGACCCAATTCATATAGCATCATATTTTTTTTTTTTTATTTTATTGTATTTTGCCAGCTGGCTGGCACGTAACATAACATATTTACCAGCTGACATGTGTCACAAAGTGGATGACATATGCGATTAGATCGCTTAATTCGCAGCTGACAAATGTGGTGGGAATGAAAGGCACATTAATTAGCTGTACGTGTCCATGCATTACAGGAGCATTTCTTGTCCTTTTTGTTGCTGTTGTCCTTGCTGTTGTTGTTGTTGTTGTTGTTGTGGGTGTTTATGCTGCGGGTTTGTCAAACCGAACCAAATGACTAAAAGCTGTGCGAGGCGAGCGCTCTCTGATGCCTCTCAGATGGATGTGCCCATGGACCACGTACATAAGCACATAATTACGAATCTTTCTTGTTCTCTTCATTTATTTTATTTCGTTTGTGCTGTTTTTTTTTTTGTGTTTTGGCAGCGGGAAAGTTAAATTGCAGAAATCGCAAACTTTACTATCTGCAAGCAGAAAAATAATGGAATTGTGTAATTAACGAGACTCCAGGGTAAAGACTTGATGAAATGCCTTTTGCCAAGAGTTATGCTCGCTGGCCAACTTGGGCTGTTGTGTGCACAGAAATTGTCGCCATTCAATCCAATCTTTGGCTTAGCTTTAACCAAAATGCCACGCAACATTTGCAAGGCAAACGCCACATAGTTAGCGAGACAGAGAGAGAGAGAGAGAGAGAGGGAGAGTGAGAGAGAACTTACATAAATGTAGTTCATCAATGTTTGATTCGAAGTAAGTCGCTTACAACCAGCTACTTAATACTCGCTCACTTAGGCGATATATTAGTTAACACTTGCGCAAATTAACTCAGCTATGTTGACCACATTCTCAATAAAAGCTTGGCCAACGGCTCCTTCAATGCCATCTTTAGCTGCTCAATCGTAGCGTAGCGTCGTCTTTTTGTAGGCCTCTTCAGTTTTGATAACAAGCTGGCCAAGGTGACCATTGGCGTCTTGCTTTTGGCCAAAAGCTTTTATGCAATTTTAGCTCATACCAAAAAATGGAGCCAAGAATCTGACGAATCGAGGTCTAGCCAGAACACGCACATAAAACTATTTATTTATATATAACATATATATATATATATATATATATATATATATATATATATATATATATATATATATATATATGTATATATTATATTTTATTAATTTTTTTGATAGTGAAACTGTTACTTTGAGAAGAAAAAAAAAACTATTATAATTTAGGTTAAAAATTGCCTTAAAAACTATGCTGTAATCTCCTGCCAAAAAAAAAAAAATGCTTTAATATTTAAAAAAAAGAAATTAATAATAAATTGTATTAAAATTAAAGAAAATATATAAAATTCTAAAATATTCAAAAAAAAAAAAACAGGTAGAGTATAATAGAGGATAAGAAAAAAAATGCCATTGAACAATATTCGTGTGAGAGAGAGCATAAGCCAGTTAGAAGATCTGCTTATAGTTGGTCGAGTTGTCGCTTCGTTGCAAAGTTTTCAATTTCTTTTTGTTGGGCTTGAAGGACGCGGGCTGTACGACGAGAGCTGCGGCTGCGGCGGCGGCTGCATTGCGATCCGTACGGGTGATGGGCATGTCGTACGGCGTACGCACGATTTCCGGCAGGTGGGCATAGTAGACAACGCGTTCGTTGCGGTTGCGGGGCGACGACAGCTGTTGCGGCAGCTTGGACGACACATACTTGTTGCTGTAGGAGTCGAGCACGGGCATGGCCATGGGATCATCGATATAGCCACGCCTCGACTTGACGTAGTCTGTTGGCGGCGGCGTGTCCAGCTGGCGATCGGGATACATGAGATAGGGCTCTGGATATTGGGGCACGCGCGGACTGTAGCTGTCATAGGGATCGAAGCGCTGCCGATGCACGTACATGTCCTCATAGTAGGGTGGATAGGCGCGATGGTACTGCTCATCAAATCTAGAGGGGGAAAGCAAGTATGCCGAGTCAAGGAAATGATCTATAGCCCAATTGAACTCACCTGTCGTAGCGTCTGATGTACGGATCATACGACCTGGATGGATACATAGCAATCGATTTGCCCGTATATTGTCCATACCAGGGCAATGGATTGGCCATCCTGTCATCGCCCGACTTTCGTATATAGCCCAAACTCTGCGCTCTCTCAGGTGTGCGTATCGCTGCAGAGCCGCTCAGATCATTGTCACCTGGCGCATTGTCATTTGTGCGCCGACCCGTTGTATAGTAATCATAGTCCGCATATCTAGCCGAGGATTTGCCAGCTGTTCTCAGCTGTTTGCCCGTTGCTCCATGCTCCACAGACTCAGCTGCCTCCACATCCATCATAATGCTGTCCGGATTCTCCAGTTCTGCATTCCGATTGCTGTGCTCGTAGCCAGGCTCAGCATTCACCAGAATCTGCAGTGAGCACAATATGAACAGACATTTCAATTCCATCTCGAACCGATGCCAACTGCAATTGCCAGTTGGCCAAAATAGACTGATGCCAACCAGCTGCCACTGGCCAAATAGATGAAGCCACGCAAATGGCTAACAATAATCCGGCGACATGCTAAGTTAAACTTCAATAGGCAATTGTATTATTTTATTTGCTCGTGCGTTTTTTTGGTTCTATGGTCATTCTATTGAGTCAGTACGTGAAGCGCAACAGTGCACAATTCAAGTCAAGCAGCAAACTACCCACTCGTATACCCACTAAAAAAGCCAACTGTGCGCTGACAGCGGCAGTGCCTGCTGCTCTAATCGCATATCAAGTATTTGCAATGAAAATGACTAGGACTGACTGCATGATACTCGCTCATATGTTACAGTTTAAACGAAACTTAATGTTTTTCAATGTGCCAAGCCCATAGAAGGAGAAGGTTCTACATTGATCCTACCGGAGAAGGAGTTCAAGATTGATTCTAATGCAAAACTTGCTAAGCTTAACTCGCTAGCTATGCGCCACGCCCCAATGGACAGACCAAATCATTTATAGGTCTATGTGTGCAGGAGCTGAACCTTAACAGAACTGCAAATCTTGTGAATCTTAGTTATATAACCAAGGATCCATCTGCAAAACTTCTTAGCTCAAAAACAACTTTCGATGCACCCCGACACTATGAATGGGCCACATCATTTATGGGTCCACCTGTGCAAGAGTACAACATTTGCCCAGCTGCTAAAGTTGTCAAACTTAACTCTAAACCTAAGTTAAACATAGATTACCGAGCCTTCTTTGGCCGTGGCTAGATTAGCTACATAGACGAGTAAATAGTACGTAGACGAGGCTATACGAAAGCATATATATCCTTAGCTTAACTAACAGCGAAATGCTTTGCGTTCATACAGACAGAAAGTAAGGCAGACGAATGGACAATGCAAAAACATCGCTTTTCTCTGCGTGAACGGGTATCAAAGGATAGACAGCTTACAATAGAAGTTAAAAACTTAAAAATAAAGTTGATAAATCGAAAAATAAAATATGACACTGTCTCCATGTTCTTCTTAAATGTTGAATATTTTCTATATCATTCGAGCTGTAGTCCTACAATTTATTTTCTATTGCACTCTGATTTATTCTCCGTAAAATAAATCAAAACTGAGTTTTACATCATTTCAGCAATTTTTTTTTTAATTTTTAAAAAAAGCTTACGAAGAAAGTCTTGCTAAAAATTGGTCATCTGGATAGTCATATTCATCTTCATATTCACATTCATATTCACATTCATATTCACATTCATATTCACACTCATATTCACACTCACATTCATATTTACATTCACATTTATATTCATATTCACATTCATTTTCATATTTATATATATATGTATATATATATATAAAATATCCCACCATCAATCAGCTAACCCTAAACATTAGGTCAAAATATTTACAGAGTAACTCAAGTCAATACGCCCGTTGAACTACAGGTGCGCCATCTAAAACGGATAGCATTTTGTACACATTTAACACACACACGCACTTCCACACACTCACACACACCCCCACACACACACGCACACACACACACCCACACAGCATAAAACTGCATTCACTTTGAAGTTGAGAACAAAAGCAGCTCGAACTTGTCCAAGCTACGCTCCGCTGACTGTGACAAACCAAAATGCATTTTGTGATTTGCATATGAAAACAAAGAGAGAGCGAGAGCGAGAGAGAGAGAGAGAGAAAAGCCAAGGGTTCGAACTAACGGCATTTCTAAGCTATTAGCCATATGGTCAGGGCTTTCAACTCGCCAATTCAATAAGAATTCAATTAGTTGTGAATTTAATTATTATGAAATTTGTATTACAAATATATATTTCATAAATTTAAATTATCAAGTCTTAAATTTAAAAGTGATATAAATTAGTTTTGAATAACAAATTAATATATATGTATATATATAGTATGTATGTAAATCATTTGTAATGCTGGACAATTGTTGTTTCTTTAACTTTTTTTAACTAAGTTTTTCTCTTTCTGTTTGTTAGAAAATAATCATGTTTTGTAGCTGTGACAGCGTGGACCCAAAATGTATGGATTCCGGCAGATTTTTGATTTGCAGCAGCCATCTTTGGCATTCTAGACACTTGCGCTGACGATCCTCCCGTGTCACATCGACGCCCAGCCCGTTGGCAGCCCAAGAGTCCAGATTTTCTTGGATCGTTGGCAAGAAGTTTGACAATATGATACGCAGCGTATCGCAGGCTCTAGTGAAGTGACTGCAAAGTACAATTATTCTGCCTATTATTTGTAATCAAACTTAATTGAATTTCAATCGACTTACAATTTGTGTTGACTTTGCAACAGCTCATACAGTTCTGGTAATACAAATGTACAAAAATCCAAATTCAATGAAGACCTAAATGAAGACAAATATAAAAATTACAAAAATGAAAATAACAAACACAAGCAAATATCGCTTACGGTTTCTCCAGTATTGCACCCAAAAGATCTATAAAGATGGAGCGTCCAGCTGATTTGGCCAACCTAAGTGCACTTAGAACATCATTAACACTAAAAGAGATATGAAATCTATAAGTATTTCTATTAAATATGAAAATCCAATGATGTTTACCGTGTCGAATTGCGTAGCAAATCGAGACTGGCTTGGCGATTGCTCAATTCCTGGAGCACAGCTTCGTGTGATCGCGAGAGCATATCAAAATCATATTGCTCATCAATGAAATTGCGATTCATATTCTTGCCTGAGGTAGGTATCAAATCTGGACGGTAATTCATTGTTTGCTACAATTAAAGAATTAATATCAGAACAACTCAAATGTGTATTCTATCAACTGAATACATACATGCGTATGCTTCTCTTGGACCTTTGTCTGATGCGCTGTGGTACGCATATCGAGGGTCGTACGGGATCTCATTGGTGGCTTCGTAATAATCTCCACACTGATATTCTTCTGCTGTGCATTCTCTTTGTAGAACTGACTCTGCGATCCCATCATCGTGCGCTTGTTCTTGTTGACAACAGTTGTGGACGTTGACTTCTTGAGTACCATATTATCGTCGAGCTTGTGCAGTTCCATAGAACTAACTGAAGACGCCTGTCCCAGCTTATTGTTGCCAAATATAGCCGTCGAAGTCTGTTTGGTATTGCTCATAGCTGTATTTCTCTTGTGCACAGTTGTTGTTGTCTTCTTAATAGATTTCGATGAGGCGTTTATTGTTGATGCAGGTACTGGCTTGTAGTTGCTGGCTGAGTAGTTCTGATTGACTGGAAAGTCTTCGGCCATTTCGCAATTATCATAGTTATTGAGAATTGGCGGATTGCTGTCATTTGGACTATACTCGACATCATTGACACTTTCAGCCTTATCCATTGTGTAGATGTTGTAATCGTCTGGCACGTGCAATGAACTTGGTCCATACACGTTCAAAACGCGACTGGAGCCCATATCTATGCCGTAGCTATATGGCAGATTATGTAATGATGACATTGACGTTGATTCGATATGTTCCAGGGCAGCCTCGTTGACAACTTCCAGACTCAGATTTGGTGACGATTGCTCATCGTAAGTTTGACTTTTATTGTCTTCTTGCTCTTCCTCCACTTTGGCCGGCTTGGCGCCGCCCATCGATATTCTAAACTTTTGGGTGCCGCGCGAAAAGCTCTTTCGATTGGTTGAGTTATGCTTGAAATTGGGCTGAGCATTTGCCGGCTGATAGAACGGTATCACACAATCAAGGCTAACTGTATTAATTGACACAGTATCAATTTCATGGCAGCCACAGATCTGTAAAGCAATTAAATATGAATAAATACAGCTATTACTAACTAGATAAATAACTTACAATCTTATTTTTGATCACTTTCATGTCATCCAATGAGGCCCAACTACCTTTGATGTGATCTAATTCACGGTCTGGTTCCCATCCAATCACAGATATTCCCGAAGCGCTGCCCACAAATAGACATTCGCCATTCTCGCTAATGGGAGAAATATCATTAACTATCATAGTAGAAACATGCTCATCCTTAGGGCTTACCTGAATGTAATGCATCTGATAGCTTGACCATAGAAATGAGTTGTTTGGGAGACAAGCTGCTGATGTTCCAGATCATAGATAGACACTGTGCCATCCACTCGGCCCGCTGCCAGCAGAAACTCAAATGGATGGAATTGAATGCATGTGATGGCAGTAACGGGTGGCTGGGCTACAAACTCCATTATCTGCTTGCTTTTGCGTATATCCCATATTAATATTGATCCTTCCAGACCAGCGGAGGCTATCCAAAGTCCGTCAGGTGAAAACTTTACCGAATTCACATGCGAGATGTGTCCTTTGCAAACTTTAATGCATTTATTTTCGTTTTGAACATCCCAAAGTCTAAAAATGTAAAAAGAAAATCGCACATAAATAAATTTAATAAGAAAACACACAGTTGGCGCCCTAACGATATCGATGTATAGTAAGTGGCAGCCCTGTATGATTTTATACGATAGTATTGGCTAAAAAAAATAGTAGTCAATATCGGCTGTCATGCCATCTCAATGTCTATAAGTGAAATTTTCACAGTTCAAAGTCGGCGCCTCATTGATATCGATAGATTAGAAGTGGCAGCCCTGTATCAATTTGCGCGATAGTATCGTCTAGAGTAACCGCCAATCGGCTGTCATGCCATCACTTCGAACTGTCTGGCAATATAAAAATAGATGTCAACTTCTGTCCGTAATCCAGTTTTTGTTTTTATTTAAGAATTGGCTTATCGATACTTTAAAGTGCACTTTGTACTGGCGATACGAAGATAATTCTGCAGTTAAACAGCCAATACATGAGATAAAGGTGAATTATTCGTGAATTAGACATTATTAATATATGTTTTGTAAGTGTGTTTGAGTGTGTGTGTTTGTTTGCCATAAACATTAGATATATATACATATATATATAAACAAAAACCTATGTTTCATTTGCAATATAAGAGACTGTTGTACCCACATTGAGACATAGGACTTCGATCAAACATTTAACAATTGAAATTCAGACACGTAATCAAAAGTTTTCTTAATGTAAAGTAATACTAATCTTTGCATGCATTAACACACACACACACACACGCACACACGTACCCATACATATAAACAGCTCTCTGTGTGTATGTTTAATGTAAAGAATCTAATCTAATGCCTGATATCCTATCAGTGAATATATTCATATACCTGAGGTTGAAAGTTCGTCGACCATTGAGAGAGCTAAGCAACAGTTTTTCATTTATAGCCGTCTCACAGCCCAATTGACAGTTGATTGCATCGGTATCCGAATTGCAGAGAACAAGTTTCTACCACACAGACACAGGTCTCTCTCTCGCTACCCCATATACAGAAAATGTCTGCAGCTGCGAAATTACGTTTTGATGGCCGTGTGGCGATTGTGACTGGCGCTGGAGCTGGTCTTGGACGAGAGTATGCATTGTTGCTGGCATCGCGCGGCGCCAAGGTGGTGGTCAATGATCTGGGTGGCAGCCATGTAGGCGAAGGTGCCTCGCAACGGGCAGCCGATGTGGTCGTCGAAGAGATACGCAAGAGCGGCGGCGAAGCAGTCGCCGATTATAATTCAGTCATTGATGGTGCAAAGGTCGTCGATACAGCAATCAAGGCGTTCGGACGTGTGGACATTCTGATTAACAATGCTGGCATATTACGTGATCGCAGCATTGTCAAGACCACGGATCAGGATTGGGATTTGGTGCTCGATGTGCATCTGAAGGGCAGCTTCAAATGTACACAGGCCGCCTTTCCACACATGAAGGCCCAGAACTATGGACGCATCATCATGACGGCGTCCAACTCGGGCATATACGGAAACTTTGGCCAGGCCAATTACTCGGCTGCCAAGATGGGCCTGGTGGGACTGGCCAACACGGTGGCCATTGAGGGCCAGAAGAATAACATTCATTGCAACGTTATCATTCCAACAGCAGCCAGTCGCATGACTGAAGGCATCTTGCCCGACATACTCTTCCAGGAGCTGAAGCCCAGCCTAATTGCGCCCGTTGTTGTCTATTTGTGTCACGAGTCTTGCGAGGATAATGGTGCGTATAGAGCATATAGGCTTATACTCCTCTGCTAATACTTGTATTTCTGTCCCACAGGCAGTTATATTGAAAGCGCCGCCGGCTGGGCCACCAAGGTGCATACGGTGCGTGGCAAGGGATCTGTGGTGCGACCCTCGATAGAGGAGCCCTCAACGCTTGAGTACGTGCAGAATGCATGGAACAAGGTGACAGACATGTCCGAAGCAGCACACACCAATTCCATTGCCGAGGCATCTGGTTCACTGCTGCAGGTGCTTGAGAACCTGAAGTCTGGCGATAAGGATGCCATAGAGGATAGCTTTGCATTCGGCAACAAAGAGCTAATCCTTTACGCTCTGGGCATTGGCGCCTCAACCAAAAATAGCGATGATATTCGCTTTCTATATGAGAACGATGGTGACTTTTCAGCGATTCCATCGTTCTTTGTGCTGCCCGGCTTGCTGCTGACCATGAGCAGTCCGCTGGTGTCCACGGCGCTGCCCAATAACAGCGCCGATCTGACCAACATTCTGCACGGCGAACAGTACTTGGAAATTGTTGACGAGCTGCCCACCAGCGGCAAATTGCTGACCAAGGGCAAGGTAATCGATGTCATGGACAAGGGCTCCGGCGCTGTGGTTGTGACCAGCTGTGAGTCATACGACGAGAACGGTCGTCTGCTAGTGAAGAACCAGAGCGCCATCTTTGTCGTTGGCGCTGGCAAGTTTGGCGGCAAAAAGGAGCCCATTGCCGGTGTTGTGCCACTGGCTGCTGCACCCAAACGGTCACCCGACTCTTCCATACAGTACAAGACTAGCGAAGATCAGGCTGCACTCTATCGGCTCTCCGGTGATCTAAACCCATTGCATATCGATGCCAACTTTGCGCGTCTATCCGGATTCAATACACCCATTCTGCATGGACTTTGCTCACTGGGCTATTCGGTTCGTGCGGTGCTCAGCAAATATGCTAATAACAACAGTGCCCTATTCAAGGCGGTCAAAGTGCGCTTCTCCGGGCCAGTGCTGCCCGGGCAAACCCTAAAGATTGACATGTGGAAGAAGGGCGCACGCATCCACTTCCGAACTCTAGTTGTAGAAACTGGCAAGGAGGTTATTTCAGGCGCCTATGTTGACCTGAAGGACTCCAAAGCTAAATTGTAAATTCAATTTCAGTGCTGCCCGAAGCGAGCCAATCATCATATACACATACATACAGACACACATATATACATAGTATATATGTATATATAAAATATTACAACATAACCAGGCGGTGGTATAAAAATATTGCAATCAACACATAACTCTGTTAAATCTAACTGTTCTTTTGTCTAATTTTAATAATAAAAAAACGACGACGTTAAACTATTTTACATAAGAGTTTCGTGCGAATCATGATTCAATTTCCGTGATTGCTACGGCGAAGACAATAGATATTCTCATGGCTAACTAGAGATATAAATATATATATATATATATATATATATATAGATAAGCTCAAGAACCGGATAGACTTCTTATCAAATTGAAACCTTCAAAAAAATATATAGCCCAACGAATATATGAGATATATACTTCAATAGACGTCTTTATATCTGTAGACTTTTCAGGTTCAAAGTTGCCTGCTATCTGTAACCCTATTCAAATTTCTAATGAGTACAAAATACTCCATAAAACAAACGAAATTTCACGTGAGCAAAGCAAACGAAATTGCATGACGCATGCCACATATGGCTGTGCTCATAAAAATAGTAGTGCGACTGAAATGTTGGACAGCAGCATACACATTGTGAGTAAAAATAATGCTTGGAAAGCAATTTGAGACGATTATTAAGATACATATGTAAATACGTATAAACATATTTAAATTGTCTTCACTACGAAATAGTAGTTCTGACCAACATTTCAGCCGCACTACTATTTTTCTGACCAACAGTTGCACTACTATTCTTATGAACACAACTATATATGTATACAGATATGTATATATGCATACATACATACATAAGCATATGCACATTAAATAATACATTAAAGTCTTTATCATTTACATATATATACACAGATTTAGCTGAATAATTTCATGAATGATAGTGAGACGGAAAATGTTGTTGCTGTCGCACTTCAAACCAAATCTCGTCTCATATAACAATTGGAGTAGCGAAATGATATTGACATAGAATGAACATAATGAATGAGCAGAAGTAAAACGATCTGATTTGTCATGGTAGTAGCGACTGTCGCCAGGTGTAAACTTACCTAACAGTGGTATCATTGCTGCCAGACACAACGTACTCGCCGGATGGATTGAAATCCAAAGTACGCACACTCTTCATGTGTCCATTCAGTGTCGAATAGATTTTCTGGGCATTCAAATCCCAGCGCCGTATAATGCCAATATCATCGGCTGAATATACAAAATTATCCTTATAGGCAAAGCGAACGCATTCAATCGAACGATTGTGGCCAGTCAACGACTAAAAAGAGTTATAGAAATGAAATATACTTTCTGTTTTCTTATACCTGTTCAAATACAAACCATGAAGCATTCATCTTGGCCAATTGCCCATAGATTGACATTGCGATCCTCGCCGCCAGTGACCAGCACTCGACCCGTTTCACCCAAATCGAGGCTTGTGACATTGCCGTCGTGTGCCTTAATGTCATCTGTACATATAGAGAAATATATATGTATGTATGTATATATTGATTAGAAATGTTTGGATTATGGTTAAATGGGTTTTGTATATGCATAGCTGCAGGTTCATGTTACGATTTCCTTACTTAGAAAATGATTTATTTATACATATGTGTGCATTGAAACGAGGCAAGGAAATATCGAAGTTTCAGGTGAAATTGAAAGATATCTTGTTTATTTTTTTTGTAGTCGGAAATTGTCTGATTCAGCTCATATTACATTTCTATTGATATACCAAAGATTCAGTGGAAATATACATAGTGGAAAGTTTATGAAATCTTTAAAGCAGAATAATAATAAAAGTACGAAAAACATTAAAAAATTAAAATTTTTTAAGAAATAAAAGAAATCACAGATTCCTAGTTATAAACTTATGCTCCATATATGCGCGCACACACACACACACACACATATATATACATATATGTGTATTAGTGTATTATATGCAACAGATACGGCATGCTGTAATGTTTTGGCGATATTTTAGGAAGTTGTTTATGTTAATATACACAATAGTGGAATGTTTGCTTGAGCTTTTTATGGTTGTTTGATGTCGTGAGCTCATCTTAACCTAACTCCAATACATATAACTACATAGTATATACATACGCACGCACTTTACACACACACACACATGGCAAGTGTAACTGCACAGCTCCTTACAAGGGCTGCATCCCACATGCAATTATTTGCATGTTATTGGCCAAAACAGGCTGACACACAAACAAACAAACAAACACACACACACACAGATACATATACACACACACACACACACACACACACCGACACAGATACTGTGTGCATGTGTGTGTCGGCCAATAAGTATTGGGAACTACTTTCATAGAGTTGAAATTCTATTTTACTTACATATCTTTGCCACAAGATTTCTCGGCGGCGCCATTTCCACAAAAATTACCGTTACAGGTGTATGCTTATGCTGACCACAATATTATATGTGGAAAGTGATAGTATTGTAAGTATTTTATTTTATTTTGTCGCAGGTGTGATAATTTTTTTAGTGGGTTTGAGTTAAGTCGGATCAGCTGTCCGCTATCTCTTTTGTGTGAGTCTTAGAGACAACTTTATTTAAAACATACAAGAAATCATAAACACATATGAACAGGCGTAACTAAACTGTTTTACATGATTAATAGCGTAACATTATTATACAAACGACACATAAAATAACGATAAGTTTGACAATATTCGTAGACTAAACAAATGCACATCATATACTATATAAATACACACACACAAATACACACACACAGACACATATATGTATATTTATACAAGATTACCAGGGCTGATTAACAATTCTTTGAGTCATATGCGGTTGCCACCTAGTTTTTTTGCTCGAGTAGTGAAGACAGATTTTTGTGAAAATATGGCAGCCCATAGAGTGAAAAGTACCCACAGTGTTATCGATACTTGAATGCGTATGACAACTCTGTGGTCACATCAGGCTTTCCTCAAAAAAGCATCATCATTGCCTTGTCGAAAATTTACCGACTGCATTTTTTGAAAGTTTTAATAAGTTACTTTGCTCTGCACGTTTAAAGAAAATTAATTAAAGATGTCTTCACGTTACGATCGTGCTGTTACTATTTTCTCACCCGACGGTCATTTACTTCAGGTTGAATATGCACAGGAAGCGGTTCGCAAAGGCTCCACAGCGGTAAGTTTACTTGTTTATTGTTTTATTGCAAACATTGCAACAAAATGTATCCATCAAAAGGTTGGCGTGCGTGGTGGCAACTGTGTTGTCTTGGGCGTTGAGAAAAAATCGGTCGGCAAACTGCAAGAAGATCGCACAGTTCGCAAAATTTGCATGTTAGACCATCACGTACTGATGGCATTTGCTGGCCTCACAGCAGATGCTCGCATCCTTATCAATCGTGCCCAAGTCGAATGCCAGAGTCATCGTCTTAATGTTGAGGATCCCGTTACACTTGAATATATAACAAGGTACAAAATATACTTGATATCTTATTTGAACGTAATTACTGAAATTGTTTTGTTTTGGTTTTGGCAGATACATCGCACAACTGAAACAGAAGTACACCCAAAGTAATGGACGCCGTCCATTCGGTATATCTTGTCTAATTGGCGGCTTTGACGCCGATGGATCACCCCATTTGTTTCAAACCGAACCTTCTGGCATCTTCTATGAGTACAAAGCCAATGCCACCGGGCGTTCGGCAAAAACGGTGCGTGAGTTTTTCGAGAAACAATATCGCGAGGAGGATGTCAGCACTGAACGCGGCGCTGTCAAGCTGGCCATTCGTGCATTACTCGAGGTTGCCCAATCTGGTCAAAATAATTTAGAGGTGGCCATCATGGAGAATGGGAAACCGCTCAAAATGCTGGACCGTGAAGTAATCTTAGAATATGTGGATATCATTGAGAAGGAGAAGGAAGAGGAACTTGAAAAGAAGAAACAGAAAAAGTAATACCAATTCCAATTCCATGTTGAATCATTGGTATTGGTATTATGCTGCGTTATTCTTTAACTAAAATAAAATATAAAAAAATGATCTTTTTAATTTCATATTTTTATAAAATTCAAAAAGGTGTAAAATGGAACACAAAATAATTTAAAAGATATGTATCAAATACATGGTCCTCAAAACAAAAACGCTGCTTTATATATTAGATGAGCATGCATTAGACAAGGGTCTAATCATAAATTAACTAAAAGTATATTGGAGGGCTAAATATAATATTAACAGTAGTACTATTCATGAAACATATACATTAAATAAGTTTTGTTCATTATTCTACGCATTTTATAGTAATCAAATATAAATTGTGAATAGCTCATAGATATTTATTTTTTGTCAGATTGCAGAATTTCAAAGGCAAAGTCGATTCAGTATTGTCAGTGCCGATATTTGTAGTAATTTGCTGACAACGATAACAGAAGCTTTGCATTAAGTTCATATTGAACGATATTATTTAACCCATCACTAATGCGAACAAGTGCTTTAGAACACTGGCAGCAACAGTGCTGCAAATTGCACGCCTAAAATTCATATGAGAATTTCGCTTAGTTTACTACTACCACTGTCCGGAGTCGGAAGTTGTGCCGAAGAAAGAGCCAAAGCGAAATTGCAAAAAACAAAAAAAAAACAACAAAAAGAAAAACAACAGAATTGTATTGTATAAAGCGAATAACGAGAACAAGAATATTAAACACTTCTGCTGCTATACGACAACATAAAAACAAAAAAAAAAAATAAATAAAAACGCCAGCACTGTTTCGCCTTTCATTCCCTTGCCTGTCATTCCAAACCAAGCAACACCATCAGACTAAAATCAATAATTTAGTTGTGTGGTTTTCGCGGCTTTTTGTGTTTTCTTTAAAAAACAATCAATACCCGAAGGTAACGTGTGTAGTAAAATAACAATTCACCTCAGTGTGCGTTTGCATTCGTTGACGCTTGACATATTGGTACACAATTTATTTATTTATTTACTTATTTTTTTTTTTTCAATATATCTTTTTTTTGTTTGTTTTATAAATCATACGTTTAACATTACAAACAAGATACATTTTTGGCATCCTTCAAAACTCGAAGCACTTAACACCACGTTAAAACGCTGCCAACCCTTCCTCCCCCTCCACACACACACTCACACACACACACACACACACGCACGCACACACGCATCAAATATAAGAAAAACCACGTACTATTTATGAAATGTACATACATACGTACATGTCTATGTACATACATACATGCATACAGATCTGTTGAAGTATAACACACACACACACACACACGCACATCAACTTTAAAGTTTTTATTTGCGTTTCCGCATATATTGAAGAATGCGCTAAACAGAAAAAAACAGAACTCAAATCGAATCGAATCGAATCGTATCGTATCGTATCGTATCCAAATATATAGCTGCATATAAATGTCTTTACATATATTAAATATACTATATATAATGTAAATGTGTAGATAATTTTTTTTTTCACTTCAATATGATTTGTGTATATGTATGTCTTTTATAATGCACCAAATTATGTATATGTATATATATACATATATATGTACATATGTATGTTTCTGTATCCCTATGTACACACACTGACGTTCCAATCTTATCTTTGGCATAAGTGGTCCGCAATGGTTGGCAAAGGCCTGTCCTCTTATCTCTCTCTGTTTCGTTGACTGTCATAATCATCCAATACACCGTATTACAAACAGAGCCACATACATACATACATACATACATACATATAGATACTTTGGTAGAATTCCATTGAGATTTACACTAGTTAATCGAATCACGTATAACTCATCCTTAGATATCAAGATTTCAAGAACTCAAGGATCACATAAAAGCGCAAATTTATTGAAATATTTAATAAAAAGAAAGGAAAAAAAAACTATTGTAAATATATAAATATGTATATACTGTATATAAGAAAAATTAAAAATAATATATATATGTATATAGAGCTTAACTGACATTTTATCATGTATTATATATTGTATTGATCTTTAGATTTTCTCATTTCGTTGAGCACATTCGGCTAGCCGAATCGCTGTTTCCCATTTTTGTTGTTGTGTGTGTTTGCTTTGTGTGTGTGTGTGTGTGTTTGTTTGTTTGTATGTGTGTGCGTGTTGACCCGACCTGACACTCTCCGTATTTCACATATATAATACAATAGAATGGGCACAGAAACGAAGAGCAACAGTTACACAGGACAGATTTCAACAAGTGGCGGCAACCCTAAAGTGATGAAAGATTCTTTATCTTTAGTTCGTCAAGCGGTCAAACAGCAGCAATCGAATCAAATCAATTTGAATTTAAATTCAAACACCAATCCGAATTCGAATGCCAATTCCAATACCAATACCAATTCCAATTCCAACTCCAATTCGATAACATATTCAAGCGAACAACAGAACAACGCGGGTGATATTGATAGACGACCGACCAAGCAGGAGGATAACACAAGAATCACAGCGAAGGATACGTTTGTGCCATTCGTGCCGATATTTGTGGAAGAAGCTGATGTTATACAAGGTGCTAAGGATATACTGAAAGTAATTAGACCGAACTGGGACCTCAATCACGTTGACTTTAAGGTAATTTCCATATATATGTATAGGCAGAAAGCCAAGTTATCACCGTGTTCTTTTGTTAGATGTACTTCATATATATGTATATTACTAAGATGGTCCATTGTTTGTTGTTTTTATCAGCTTAAGCACATCTTTATGTATATATTTACACATATATATATATGTCTATATATTTGTCTTTATTTTAAACTAATTTCTTATAGAAAAAAAAGTAAAAACTTTTAGCTTTGCTTTTTCCTTAGTCTTTCAATGTTCCTTTGCTAGCTATACTTCATATACTATCCAAACGATCCATTGTTGGTTTTTTTTTTATCATCTTTAGCACATCTTTACATATATGTATATACATACATTTAGATACAGATATTCATACATATAGGTATATGTGTGTATATATATATATCTAATTGGAGCTACGCCTATTGGTAAATACTTCATTTTTCATTCAGAAACTATTTGCGACTTATTCCAAAATGTTGAAAAATATAACAGACTATGTGCATACATACATATATACCATTTGATATAGATCTATGTATATAATGTGTGCATACATCATTTCATATAGATCTACATACAGTTGTGTTCATTAAAATAATAGTGCTCATTAAAATAGTAGTGCTCATTAAAATAGTAGTGCTCATGAAAATAGTAGTGCGACTGAGCATCAAATTTGTGCTAAACACAATATTTTGAAAGCAATTTAAAAACAAGTTTTGACCCCAACTGTTATGTATGTGTGTATATACAGTGCTGCTCAACTGATTAGGTTTGACTGCGTATGTATTTTGATGTTCTTAGCTGTGTTTAAACCCTCGTTCGTTATCCCAAAAGACAGCAGAAAGAATAACAGGATATTTGTAATAATTGGTAATTGCGAAATTCTCAAAATTTGGGTATTTTTTATACATATATTGTTTTTTTTTTTTTGCTTTATATAATTTTTTTAAATAGCTTTAGTTTGCAGAAACGTCGTCTCTTTTATTTGTAATTGAAATTTGTTTATTAAAAATTATATAAAATCGAAACCTTTCTCATAGCTTTTCTTCATTGCTGACTAATTTTTTTGTTTGTTTATTTAATTTATTTATATTTATTTAATTTGCTTTATTTATTTATACTTCCTTCATTTATTTATATATTTTTTCATTTATTTATGTTTATTTCATTTGTTTAGGCTGTTCATTCGCTTATACATTTGCTTGCTTATATATTCATTTATACTTGCTTGCTTTTATATTTTTTCATTTATTATACATATAACTTAACTTATTTTTATATATTTATATTTATTTATTTTTATTTCATTTATTTATATATTTTTTTCATTGGCGTTCAATTGGAGTTTTTTTTCGTTGAAGTGCTCCAAGTTTTCAAACACTATTCAGTTGAGCGAATATATATATATATATATATATATATATATATATATATATATATATATATATATATATATATATATATATATATATATATATATATATATATATATATATATATATATATATATATATATATATATATATATATATATATATATGTACACAGCTGTAATTTGTAAAGCGTTTTATTTTTTGCTGTGTGCAAAACGCGTTGCATGATTATAATGCATGGCACGAGGTTTCAATAAGTCATTAGTTAGTTATTATTTGCTCGTTAAATCGCGACTCAATAACAACTTCCAACACGTATTTTTATACAAGTATAGCACGTATAAATATGTATAAATATACATATGTATGCAAACTATATTTGTATTTAAATTCTCAATCGAACTTAAAACTCGCGCAGCTGATTCAAAGTTTATTTGAGATGTGTAAAATGCATATATATATATGTATGCATATAGATATGCATATGTGTATGTACGTATATTTGTTTATAATGCATTTCAAAGGCGTGACAGCTTGGCTAACAATTGTTTAACAATGGCCTGAAACTTGGAACTATTATTTATGTAGAAAAATATATATATATTAGTTTCAAGCTTCTCGATTCGAGTTCAAGGGTATATGTATATATATATATATTTATGTATACATATTTACCCAGTAATTGAAGCAAACCAGTTTAACTATAATTATTATTATTGTTGCTAATTGCGTTGCTGTAAAATAGATTTAATTAACTCGAAACTCAAAATACGTATACGTCGGCGTATACGCAATGTACGGTGCTTAGCTTAGCTATAAAGCATATCAGCTTATAAACTTATTGATGTTGATAATGATAGCATATACACACACACATACGCACATACATACATACATACATACATACATACACACATACATGCATACACATGCACATCAGCTGGCACTTAAATCACAAGAATTTCATTAAAAATTGTACGTTTCGGACTGGAGAGGCTTATCAAAACGATTACGTCTGGACCCCCATAAGCACATGGTGTTATTTATTTATGTACATATCTATGTATATATATATGTATGTATATAATATAGTTTTAATGAGCGCGCGCGCGCTCTATAATTTCAGAAGTCACAAAGTTTATCAGGCTAGATTACTAATACAATTATAAGCCCACATATATACATATATGTGTATATATATGTGTGTGTGCGTCCTAAAATCTGTTTTCTTTTAAAGACTTCAAAAACTTGGCTGATTTGTAGCTAGATTAACTGTAAATATAATACAAATTCAATTCGGACTTTGAGCATAAACAACTGGACGACCTATACAAAAAAAAATACCCTATATAAACACACATATACACACTCACACACACACTCTTTGGAACTTGCTATATATGACTGTGGCTTAGACATTTTTTAATCTGTTTGTAAATCAATTAACAACTTTGATAATTAGCAAGTTTATATAACTCTTCTATATATATGTTATAAGGTTGAATGTAAAAAATTACAGCAACAATTCAGGAGCATGTGAAAATATATAAGTTTATATATAGATGTATATAATAATATATAATATATATTTATTGTATAATGTAGAGATTTATACATACAGACAGCTGTGTTCATAAAAATAGTAGTGCGAATGAAATAATTTATAATATTTTGAAAACAATTTAAGACGAGTATTAAGATTAATATATATGTACTACGAATAATTATAATTTTTTTTGAATATTATATGTAGTACAACATTTTACTGGGCACTACCATTTCAATGTCCAACATTTCAGTCGCACTACTATTTTTGTGACCAACAGTTGCACTACTATTTCTATGAACACAGCTGCATACACATTGTCCAATCCATGAAATCCACACTTTTCACAAAATAACCAGTAGGAACACATGTGTCAGTGGGGCATAACCAACTGCTTAATACTCGTTCACGCAGCTCAATTCGTATGCGTCACGCCCACAAGGGGGCGTTTTATATAATTTGAAAGCAGGTCAACTGCAAGACATTTGGGGAAACTTGGCATTCGTAGTAGCTCTGAAGCTGCGAGAGATGTTGCACAAGCGCCCAAGTGGCGAAGCTATATATACTATATATTTTTAGCTAAGATAGGTATGGCAGAGTGTGTATAAATATATATAAACATATATAAATATATATATATATGTATGCTGGTAGAGCAATATATATTTATAAACGATTCAAATTCAAACTGTCCAGTTTCAATAGCGCCTTAACTAATACAGTTTGTCTTATCTAAGATACATATATAGTAATTGCCGATTTGTCACGCCTTTGTAACACTCACTAAAACGTGGACAGACATCATGAGCGAATATACAAACCAAATTTCAAGTATGCAACTTCAAATGACTGTCATAGAGACTGGCAGACGTGAGCACATGACATAAAACCAATTAACTTTCATATATACATAATCAAAGTTGAAGTGGCAGCAGTAAGCTATGGCTAATACCTATTGTTAAATCATTTCAATCCATTATATAATATAGTCATGAGTAATTAGAAGCAATACGAGCGGCACTTGCAGTTGGATTTGTAAGAGTGGGAATGAGGCTCTTCCTGTGCGCCTGCTGCAGTTGGGCATATCAGGAATGAAAACGTTATTAAATTATAAAAACAAAAGCGAGTTTACTGTACTTTTGTTGACCATTTTGTAAAAGAAGTAGCTGCAAGCTTAGACCCTAGCACAGGTAGGACACCGACTCTAATATATATTAGAAAATATTAGAATATGCTTAGATCCTTTGACAAGCTGAATAAGGCCATATTACCTTGTAAGTTGTTCTATATATATGATGCAATAGCTACTAAAGACATTGGCTTAGCTTAGAGCTAGTTCCCTCTCTTAACACGAACAGCTTGAAGATACCCATTAATACTGAACTGCAGCGCAACTTTTGCACTAACTACGCCCCACCCCAAAAAAAAAAGTTAGATCAATATTTTCGCAGTTGCTTGTAATCTGCCATAACATATTTATATACAATATATCTATGCATTCCTAGATTATCATTTGTTATTTTTACTCATTTTCCGTTTGCTTTGGTCTTTCAGAAATTTACAGATGGCATAACAAATAAGCTAGTCGGCTGTTTTCACAATTGTTCCAAATTGGGCAATGACAATGACGAATCCTATTTATCAATCAATAATGCGACGCGAATATTGCCAGTCCAATCGGAGGATCCGGTTATCCTTCCCGAGGAATTTACAACACTTGATGGCGAGACAATGGAGCAACAGAAACATCTACAATTACCTATACAATACTCCGATAACGTAGTGCTCGTCCGTGTTTATGGTAATAAAACGGACCTATTGATCGATCGGAAAGCTGAAACGCAAAATTTTCAATTACTGCACACGTACGGCCTGGCGCCATCTCTCTATGCGACATTCAAAAATGGGCTTGTCTACGAATATGTACCTGGTACCACCCTAAATACAGAAAGTGTGCTATGCCCAGATATTTGGCCATTGGTCGCGCGTCGCATGGCCGAAATGCATCGTGTGGTGAGGAAGACGAATGTGGATGGCAAACCGATGCCAATGATATGGAAGAAGACGCAAAGCTTTCTGGACTTAGTACCTGAACGATTTAGTGATGCTGAAAAACACAAAAGGTAAGACATATCAAACAAATATGAATTCTATATACTATACACTATATAAACATATATAAACTGTGCTTGCCTTGCAGAGTGAAAGGAACATTTTTACCTATTGGACGACTGCGTGAGGAGTTTAATAACTTGTACAAATACTTGGAGGCATTAGAGAGTCCAATTGTTTTCTCACACAACGACCTGCTATTGGGCAATGTCGTCTATACGAAATCAAAGAATGCTGTTAACTTTATCGACTACGAATATGCCGATTACAATTTCCAAGCCTTTGATATCGGTAATCATTTTGCGGAAATGTGCGGTGTCGATGAGGTCGACTATACGCGTTATCCGCAACGTGAATTTCAGCTCGAATGGCTGCGTGTTTATCTCGAGTGCTATCTACAGCGGAATAATATCCAAAACGATGAGGTGGATCGGCTCTTTGTCCAAGTGAATCAATTCGCCCTGGCTGCCCACATCTTCTGGACAGTTTGGTCCCTACTACAAGCTGAGCATTCCACAATTGACTTTGACTATGTTGGGTAATTGATGCAACTAACTATCTATTGATTCGATTATTAATATTACTTTATCTGTCTTTATCTAGCTATGCATTTCTTCGTTACAATGAATATTTGGCTCGCAAGGAGGAGTTCTTATCGTTGACTGCATCCAAGAACAATAAATGATTTTTTCCCAGAACTTTGCAAATCATAATAATAATGAAACGAAATACACACAATTTTGTGTCCAACCCCAGTGATGTACTTATATATATAGATATGTATTATATATATATAGTATGTATGTATGTATGTGTGTATATATATATAAATACATGTATCTGTCTATGAACTATGGCTAGCATTGATATACTATATATGTACAATTATACATAGTATATACATACATATATGCATGCGTATTTGATGTATACAGATGTATATAGAAAATGTGTTCACAAACTTCATTAATTAGTGCCGTGTCCATACCAGCCATAGTCTATACATATATATATATATATATATATATATACATACATATACGTATATATCTCTATATATATATAGATATATATATAATGAATTTGTATATGTTCTTTAATTTGTATATTGATATTTTGTAGTCATAAATAAATAAACATAAATATTTAGTTTTCATATTGATGCATCTATATCTACACGTTCTCTCTCTCTCTCTCTCTCTTTCTCTCTCATTTGTCAACTACAATAGAAATATCTGCCCATGTACATAACTGCATTGTTGCAGTAGGGAAATATAAAGGAGAAGAAAGCACAAGGTACTTTCTAATCTAGTGACACTTGCCGCTCAGAGAATATCCCTTTTTAATATTTCCCTCTAAGAGCGTTAGAGCTCAACGTGGACTGTCTTATGCCTAAAGCACACGATGCAGAGAGAGACGCAAGATGTTAGTGCCTGCTTGCTTACGCCGCTGGCAACAAGTGCGCCTTAATTTAAAGGCTTTAAACATTAAATGATAGCAACGTTATATAAATCTCTTAAAACTTGCTCATTATGGCTATCTTTTGCGCTTTATTATTATTTCTTTATGATTGTGAATGTTAAGCAAAAAGAAAATATATATATATATATATTTATAGACATGCCATAATAAATACTTAGGAATATATATGTATTTACATATATGTAATTTGGGCGTTTAACAAAAGGTTTTACACAACAACGAATTTATTTAATTTATACAAAAATATTGTATAATTTCAAATACTCCCTAAATATGCTTTAATTTTATACAGTTGTCCGATTCCCGTCGCCACCAAGTTTTTGTACAATCTGAAATATAAACAAACAAATATCAGAGGATTATTCATGATTTGCAATAATATTTACTAATTAATGTAACGATATTTATTCATTTGCATGCAACTTGTTTCTGACAATTTAGGTGGGTGTACAGCAGTGACACTTCAGTGTTTCGATTGCAAAGCAAAGCATATCGATATACATTTTTTTCTAGGTGATTGCCATCACTAGTTTGTCAGCTGTCATACCTAAAATAAAGGGAACTAGAGTCAAGCGAACGACTTCCTAAAATTACAATTTATTATTAATCATGGCGAGTTATATTGCTAGAAAGGGACCTTTGGTATTTTGTAAGTATACGCTTTATTTGCCAATCGCTGTATTTCAAAATCAGCATAAAACGCAACCTTAACCGCTGCATATTTCGCTGATTACGTAAATATTGTAACAAACTTGGCAATATTCTATATTGCAGCCAACCTGGGCAAATGGGCCTACAATCTGTCAGGATTCAATCAATATGGTAAGCGCTAACCGAAATGCCCAACTTATTGTGAATGTGTTATGCATTAATGTCATGTCATTGAAGGTCTGCACCGTGACGATTGTCTCTATGAGAACGAGGATGTTGCGGAAGCAGTGCGCCGCCTTCCACGCAAACTGTACGATGAGCGCAACTATCGCATAATTCGTGCCTTGCATTTGTCGATGACTAAAACCATTTTGCCCAAGGAGCAGTGGACCAAATACGAGGATGATGTCAAGTACTTGGAGCCCTATCTGAAGGAGGTTGAGAAGGAGCGCGAAGAGCGTGAGGATTGGAACAAGAATCATTAAAATGTTTCTACTCATTGCGCGCGGATTTGTAAATGTTGGAAAATACATAGATTAGATTCAAATTAAAATCTCTCGAGATGAATTCATTTTTATGCTATGGGCAAAAATTGTACTGTTTATAACTACAATTTATTTATAGGCATAAAGTAAAATGTCATTTGGATGCAGGAATGATGGTGGGGGCGAGGCCAGAGATTCGGTATTTGCTAACGCCGCTTATAACAAATTTTATAGTCTATTTAATACTAGCGCATGCGTTCCGGCTTCATTTGGAATGTTAGCTATGTGGTAAATCCGGTTTATCTTACCTTTTGCATAAACGGTAGATTGAATAATGATCCTAAGACGGGCACACGGCCAAGGAAATTGATGGCGACAGGGAAGAAGCCACTGCAAGAAACGCAAAAAAAAATAATTGTAATATTATTGAACACGTGCTTCGATGTTTTGTGCACGTACCTGAATAGTGCGAAGAATCCATAGGATTCAATGAGCATGCCAATTATGGGAAAGCCAAGCAACACAATCACAATGCCACCGAAAAACGCTGTTGTCCCTTTGACTTTGTGGCGCTGAAAGAAAAAGCGAAGAGTTCGCTCAACGCCAATGACGCAGCCAAGGCCGGATATGAACAGAATCTGTGAATGAATTGAAATGGAATTGTTATAAAATCCATGATTAGAATTCTCTCACGCACATTTCCTATGGCAAGCAATCCCTTGTCAAATAGAAGCAACATGCCAAGAAATAAAAACGATATGCCAAAGCCAGCCAAGCCGATTCCAATTTCTGCAAATAGTGTGCAATGATTAATATGAGCTGTGTTAATATTGCCAATAACGTATTTAACTTATTGTCTAACATACTTTGGAGATCTGTTATTTCAATCATTCTGCTTTAGTTTGGGCTATTTATGCTTAAAAGGATAAGAAAGTGCATTGGGTGTATTCCACGTAAACACCAAATGTTTCATTATTATGAATATAAACAATCATTGCAGGGTTGCATTAAAAACCAGTGTTGCAAAACACGCAATTAAGAATGTCATACGTACCTTGAATTCAATATTTGAACATAGTATTCGCATATATAAATTTTCAATTAAAAATAAGTGTATATAAATGTTGACGTAAAACCAAAATATATTTTAAAAAAAAAAAAACAAACTTATGCAATTAAAGCAATTTGCATTAAGTCAACAATATTTGTAGCAAAGTTATATATTTTGTAAGAAAAAAACAGTTAACTAAAAAACGTCAACTTGATTTTGAGGTTATTATATTCAAAAACCGTCCAATGCATTCAGCAAAAATAAAAGTTTAATTTTATTATTAACAAAAATTGAAAATATATATTGTTATCCAACAGCCATAGAAGTTGCTACCTTGTCGTTTAGCTATGCATTTCGTTATCGATTACTTGACAGTTGTACGATAAGTAAATTTCTTTCATCCCTAGACTCACACGCCATTTTTACAATAAAAAGTCAAGTCGAATTTTCGACTGACGCTTGAGTTGAAAGAGAACACAAGGAGTGAAAGAACTTCTGAAAGGGTTTCCTTTTTTTCTCCATCAAAAAAGCAATAAAGTTTTAAGCGTTTTAGTTATGGATCGTAAGTGTGCAAGTGCAAAAAAACAGTAGAAGAAGTGTATTGAATGTGCAATTTTTTTTAGGTGGCGGTTACGGTGGTGGTGGTGGCGGTGGCGGCGGTGCCGGGCAGTACAATAATTTTGCTGTGCCTCCGCCAAATTACCAGCAAATGTCAAATAAAACTGGTAACTATAATGAGCCCCCTCCAAACTATAACAAGCCCGGCGGAGGTAAGTTCTATTGAAATTTAGCCCAAATTCGGCTTGCAACCAAACAACAATATTTTTCTTTAAGGTTATGATTCGGGCCATCGTGGCGGCGGCGGCAGCAGCGGCGGTGGCGGTGGCGGATCATGGAACGATAGAGGCAATTCTTATGGGTATGTTATTATTATTATGATACGACTTAAATACAATGGGGACAGTGTACAATGTGGCTACGAGTATAACAAATTCAGAGTGTGTCGCCAAATAAGAATTCCATGAGAACATGAGAAAAAAAAAAATATCGAGCATACATACAAATACGTAAATATCGCCAAAAAAAAAAAAACAAAAAAACAAAAAATAACATGAAAAAACTACTGCAAATAATATAAATTTTTTTCACAAATTGGAACTACGATAAATATCGATAAAATTTGCCAAGTTGCAACTGATGAAAGAAGAAGAAGAACAGAGAGCACACATAATATATCCTTGTGAGTTTACCGTAAAGTAGAGCAAAAATACTGTTATTTATATTTCTAATATAAAAGAAGAAAGAAAAAACAACTCATAAACAAACAAACAAAAAAAAAAGCAAAAAAGAAAATGAAAGGACATCTAGAAGCAAGTTGGTATTTCACATTTAAATAATTACTATTTTTCTGTTCGCCCACAAGTTGAACCATAAATTATGTAGAGTTTGGTCCCCAAACAATGATATGAAATGAAATTTGAACGAAGCGTACTGTGAGTTGTACAAATGTGTAATGGCAATGAATCAAAGTGGTTACCATGTTAAATATATATAATGATTGTATGGTTTGGTCTAGCCAAACAAAATGTGCTGGCATCTACTTGGTGTGCGCAGCTCGCTCGTTGATTGATTGAAAATGACAAGAGTAATGAGGAGAGTGAATCACAAATCTGAAATGATCCTCAAGTGGTCTATCTGTGGGTATATACTACTGATCGGGCCTATATATATATATATATATATATATATATATATATATATATATATATATATATATATATATATATATATATATATATATATATATATATATATATATATATATATATATATATATATATATATATATATATATATATATATATATATATATATATATATATATATATATATATATATATATATATATATATATATATATATATATATATATATATATATATATATATATATATATATATATATATATATATATATATATATATATATATATATATATATATATATATATATATATATATATATATATATATATATATATATATATATATATATATATTATATATATATTAACATTTAGATTAACTGTATGAAATGCTTTGAATTTAAGCTAAATGAAAAGGTGAACGAAGAGTTTGATTTGCTCGATGCGACTTGCAACAGGATTATATATAGCTCCCCCTCTCTCTCTCTCTCCGGCATTGTGTGAGAAGGATGCCTGCCAGCATATTGAATGGGATCGTGTTTACTCTCTCTCTCTCTCTTACACTTATTCAAACTGTCTCTTTATCTCTCTCTCTCTCTCGCCCTTGCTGTAATTCGTAATTTGAGCACACATTCTGCCTATTCGTGTAGATCATTCATATAAGACTGCGTTAAGCTTTTAACAAATAATTAAACAAATTATTCATTGGTATTTGTAACAGTTGAAGTCGCTCCAAATTGAAACTGTTATACGCAAAACGATTTCGTATAACAGCTGTCAAGCCCTCTCGAAACTCTTTTAATCGTAGTCGCAGAAGGCAATTCTCGATTGTCACAGTAACTTGAAAGTTGTGTCGTATTTGCGCGCTTCTGATTAATACAAAATAGAACGAAAGTAGTTTATATCAAAATGTGTACTGTAATGTTAAGGTTTGCTTTACGATATATATATATATATATATATATCCAGATATATATAAATTTATATTATTCGCTTAGTATTTGAATATTACTATATCGAAATCACAGTCCATAGTCAATATACTAAATGTATACAAAACGTAACTAATAATATGTTAAGCTTTTGCAACTAGATTGAGACTAAAAGTTCAACAATTTATCACTTAAGTAGCAATGTTAATTAATATGAACGCATGTGCTTTCACTATAACAATGCAAACCTTAAAAAAACTAAGCAAAAGTCGAACTTGTACTTGAAATATATCTAAGTTGCCTTTAGTACAATTATATATAATATTGGGGGTTATGTGTGTATATATATGTATAGTATAAAAACAAGAATTTTATATTTTGCTTATTATAAAAAAAATGTAGTTTGTTTCGAAATATGTTTTATATATATGTAAATTTATGCAAATTTGTATTTAAAATATTAAAAAAAAGAAAAAGATAATGTATCCATGCAGAGCCTAACAGATCAGATTAAAGACGATTTGAATCTTAAAGTAAATGCAAAAAAAAAAAAATACAAATTATGTTTTTACAATTTAAAATTTACTCATAAGAACTATGTAACTTTTAAGTATATTTATTTTTATAATTTTCAAGTGTCTGCATGGTTACAGTGAAGCCTCGGTGCGCCGATAAAGCTGTATGCTTTTTTTTCTCTTTTGTTTCCTATAAATAAAATACAGGCAAATGCCGCCCATCGTAATTGTATGTGTACATTGCCCGCAGTGGGCGTGGCACAGACGCCATCAACATGTAATAAGTAAAAGCAATATTAAGTAGTTCTTAAAAAAAGAAAAAGAAAAAGTTTCTGTTGACGATTGTTTGCCAGAGCACTTCGAGCGACTCGCTTTGAATCGATCGAACTCGTATCGAAGGCGCCTCAAAGTGCGCTGGTAAAGATCACGAAATGTTCTATATGTTTAAATAATTGATTTAGCTAACAACACACACACATATATATATATATATTTGTATATGTATATGTATTTATGTATGTATTTAGAGAGTCACATATTGTTGTACGATGATAGATACAAGCGGCGGCGTGCGTGGGCGTTAACTTCCATCATAATGCATTAAAAACAAAAACAAAAACAAAAAAAAACAAACAAAAACCAAACATCAAAATCAAAAAACATTAAATAAGTTATTCAATATCCTCTTTTAGAAATGGAGGCGCCAGCAAGGACAACTACAACAAAGGTAAAATAATGCAAAACAATTTGCAACCATATCGAGTAATGTATAACATTAATTTACTACAAACCAAAAAATACAAAAAAAAAAAATATATATATATATTTTTTATATAAAATCAATAAATAGAGAGGAGAGTAAAGAAATTTTTGGTAATTAAGTTAAAAAAAAAAAAAAGCAGTAAGAAAAAAAACAACGAAACGAAAGAAAAAAAATAACAAAAATGAGTTTAAAGCTTCGTCATTTCGAGTTGTTTAGCTTCAATGCCAAGCTGAGTGTTTAAGTGTGTAAATTCGAGCGTTAAACAATTAAGTTCAAAACGTGACCCCCTTGGGTCGATTGGGTTCAAGTTGGTTCTTGGTCGGTCACTGATCAACTGGTTATCCTGGTTACAAACATAGGGTTATTGGTTTGCTGCACCACGAACTTGAGGTGCGTGCGAGCGTGCGTGTGTGTGTGTGTGTGTGTGTGTGTACGTCTGTGTGTTGCGTCAATATATAATAATATATATATATATATATATATATATATATATATATATATGCCACCTACTTATCATCTGTTTGAGACAGCAGCTCAAGCCCAAGTTATACATGCATAGGTAATACGAGTAAAAGTCAACGAAAATCGGTATTAAACATATATTTACTAGAGCTCTAGAGGTGTTTTTTTTGTTTTTGTTGACATTCTGGTTTCAAATGCAAAGCAATACCACTTAAGATTATCTGTCCATCTATCATCTAGATGAAGAGCAAAGCTAAAAGAAAGCGTTGTCGTCTTACTCTACATTTTGGTCTATCACTACACACACACATATATATATATATGTATATATATATATATATATATAGAGTTTAAGTGTTTGCGGCTCTAAAATTGATATGATGCGTGTATTGTTGATACGAGGAGTGTCCAGCAGTTTCACACTTTTTTTTTAATCCTTTTCACAAATTAGAAATGATCTCTTTCGTTTTGTCTGCCTCTCTAATGTGCCCTTCTGTTTTGTAGGCTATGGTGGCAGCAATAACAGCGGCGGCGGCGGCGGCGGCAGCGGCGGCGGCGGTGGTGGTGGAGGTGGCGGTGGCAACGATATGATCACACAAGAGGATACCATCTTTGTTTCTGGCATGGATCCATCCACCACTGAGCAGGATATTGAAACTCATTTCGGTGCGATTGGCATCATAAAGGCAAGTCAGATCAGGCGGCAGCATTTGCTTGCGACTATTATCATCTAATCATTGTTGGTTGGCATTTGCAGAAGGACAAGCGCACCATGAAGCCAAAGATTTGGCTGTACAAGAACAAGGAGACTGGCACCTCAAAGGGCGAGGCCACGGTCACCTATGATGATGTGAATGCAGCTCAGTCGGCCATTCAGTGGTTCGATGGCAACGATTTCAATGGCGCCCAAATCAAAGTCTCGCTGGCTCAGCGTCAGAATAATTGGAATAAAGGCGGCGGTGGTCGCGGCGGTTTCGGTGGACGTAATCGTGGTGGCGGTGGAGGCGGCGGCGGTGGTGGTGGCGGCGGCGGCGGCGGCGGCGGTGGTGGTCGTTTTGATCGCGGTGGCGGCGGCGGCGGCGGTGATTTCGATCGTGGCAGCGGCGGCGGCGGTCGTGGTGGTGGCGGTGGCGGTCGTTTTGGTGGCGGCGGCGGTGGTGGTGGCGGCGCTGGCGCCGGTGGCAATGTTCAGCCTCGAGACGGAGATTGGAAGTGCAGCAGCTGCAACAACACAAACTTTGCCTGGCGTAACGAGTGCAATCGGTAAGGCAGACGCAGTCAGGCAGTGACATCATGAGCTCCTACTACAATCTCCTTTAATTTCAGCTGCAAAACACCAAAGGGCGATGACGACGGCAATTCTGGTGGCAATAGTGGATATGGAGGTGGCGGCGGCGGCGGCTATGGCATGAATGATCGTGGCAATGATCGCGGCTCCGGCGGTGGCTACCAAAATAGAGATCGAAGCAGTGGCGGCGGTGGCGGCGGTGGTGGCTACTCACGCTATGGCAATGATAATGGCGGTGGCGGTGGACGTGGTCGCGGCGGTGGCGGCGGCGGCGGCGGTGGCCGTCGTGATGGTGGCGCCATGCGCAACGACGGCGGCATGCGTTCCAGACCATATTGAAGAGCTGCATGCCACGCAAAAACTATTTTTTCTAACTTACGTATTAATTATACTACATAGCAAGTACTCAATTTTAAATGTACTTTTATATTACGCCCCCTCCTCCCTCACAACCACCCACCCACCCACCCCCTCACCAGTCAAAACAACAGCAGCAGCAGCAACAACAACAACAACTATAAAAACAACAACAGCAACAACACAAGCAATTATAATGCAGATCGTGCATTCGAGTCATTAAATCCATTGATTTCCGATTTCACAACTTGTTACAAACTCTGTAGCATTTTATCACTCGTTTTGACTTTAGCATATTATAATATGTATATGTAATCTAATTTTACAAGAAAAACAAAAAAAAAACAACATAAACATAATTGTAATAGATACATACAAATAAAAATTAATGAAAAAAAGAGTACATATTACACTGGTTAACAAAACAACGAAATGATTGACAATATGGATGGATTCGAGTGTTTCAGTTGCCGGCGAAGCGGATTTTTCCTAGTGCTCTAAGCATGGGACATGTACAAGAGAGAGACGGATATAGTTAGAGAGAGAGAAAGAGAACGACATGCCGGTCTACAGCATTACAAGCACACGTTAGGTCTGCCAACTGTGTTCATAAAAATAGTAGTGCGACTGTAATGTTGGACATTGAAATAGTAGCGCTACTGAAATGTTTGTGCATAAAAATAGTAGTACGACATAATATTTTGAAGACAATTTGAATATATATATATATCAATTTATACATGTTATAATTATAATAATCGTTTCAAATGGTTATTCACAGTGTTATGTTTATCACAAAAATTTTGCTGTCAACACATCAATCGCACTACTATTTTTATGACCATTTCAGTCACACTACTATTTCTATGATCATTTTAGTCGCACTACTATTTTTATGAACACAACTATATATACATGGTATATATAACATTAGTCAACTATATATACGTAGTATATATAACATTAGTCAATTCCAAATGATAATAAACAACAACTATATAAACAAAAATCATAATAAAAAATGCAATAAGATCCAATTTGACATTACAAAGTTCAACTTTAATGGGCATTTAATATTATTCCTGACGAGTTGGCTCCTCGATTAGTATTTGATTAAACGGTGTCACTAGCTAGCGCCACACACACACACACACACTGAGAGAAATTGTTATCGAGTGTTAGTTGCGTCAGAAAACAGACGATTAACAATTGACTTGGATTTTTATAAAATTTTAATAATTATATTTAAATGAATATACATTTGTAATATTACAGTTCATCTTTTTCCAGCAAGGTGTAACGATGTTTCGATGGGCCCAGCTCCTTAAATTTGGACTCGGGCGGCGATGTACCCTTACCATTGTCCGACTGGATTTCATTACTTGTGGGATCCGGCCCATAATGAAACTCCCTACAATCAAAAACATTGTTATCTAGTTGCTATATAGTATTTTCAATTATTGTTTGCATACCTGTGCAGTTTCCCACTGTAAAGATCTTGCAGGAATTGCTTTAGCTTGCCGGGCGTATACATATCATTGAAGTGGGGGAAGAGATACATGTGCTTGAACGAGTCGATGGCAATGACCGGTAGATCATCTTCGGATTTGCCCAAATGGTGTAGCGGATGCGCAAACCGTTTACCGTCCGCAGTTAGGAAATTGACGTTCTCTGCACGAATATAATAAAGAAATAGAAAAATATTATAAATGATATAGATTCTCAACGGTCGTGCGAACATACGCTTCTCATCCATCAGCTGTTGCTCAATGATTGCTTTGTAATCTTTGATGGAGTTCAGATCATCGGGTTTATAGAACAGGATCAGGAACGGCAGTCCCTCCTCCGTTAGCTCCTCGGCGCTCTCGAATGTGATTTCCCTGACAAGCGGCACACATTTCTCCTGTATCCAGACCTTCAGCTCATCGAAATTGGTTAGGCTGCCGGTATAGGTTTCATCATTCTCGTGCGACAAGGCCACGTCCGGCCTGAACACAATAATGGGTGTGCCTAAAAGGTGAGAAATTGTTTGAAATGAAGTGAAATGATTTGAAATGATATGGAATGTGTGCAACAATAAACAGTACTTTGGCGGGGACACTCACCTGGCGGATGCATTGCCTGTGACGCTTCGCCGAATCCAACATGAAATTGGCAGTCCTCCTTGAGGTTGGTGGCCACCTTGCGGAATATGTTATATTCGGCTTGATCGCGTCTATCGAAATAGCCCATAATACTACGTTTCTTGGAGTCCAGATTCTCCAGATCCTTCAACGAATGGAACTCCTTGATGGGATCCTCCAATTGTTTTTTGACAAACTCCAAAAATGCCTCGGCCGAACGCTGGCCGCGATACTCCCGCTTGCTCAGCTGCCCATTCCGTACGATCTTCAATGTGGGATATTTGCTAATGTGGAAACGGGAGGCAATTGCCGTTTCACGATCGCAGTCCACTTTGCCTAGCACCACTTTCCCAGCTTCCGGGAATTCTGCTTTAATCTGTAATTTATTTCATCAAATTAACAACAACAACAACAACAACAACAGCAGCAGCAGCAGCAACAATTCTAAAAGTTTCGTTAGTTTGCACAGTTTGAATTGAGAGCAACTAAATTAAACAAAAGACAAAAATTTAAAAAGAAAGAAAAAAAGACAAAAAGTGTCTCTTGCGCCACACATTTCTCGTATTTCTTTTCTTTTTTTGTTTTTTTTTTTTTAGTGGTTTTTTCCTCCAGCTGTTTTATTGTGTATGGCAAACAGGTGTAAGCCAGCCAGACAGGTAATATAAGTATAGAAATTTCAATTGTTTTCATTTTGGGCACGTTATACGAGATATTTTACAATGAACAAATAAACACATAATTCGCGTTTCTTTTTGAACAGCCCTCGCATGTACGAACAACATGCATATGCAATATCAAATTTAGTTTCTAATAGTTTTATTTGAATTCAATTTCCATTCAGTTATTTTTGATGCTTTCCATTTGCTTAAGGCTCTATCATTTGCTTATACATATTTAGAATTTATTACTTTTTATTTGTTAATATTGTACGGGTGTGTTCATAAAAATAGTAGTGCGACTGAAAAGTTGTTCATTGAAATAGTAGTGCGACTGAAAAGTTGTTCATTGAAATAGTAGTGCGACTAAACGGTTCGATAGCAAAATTTTATGATAAACATCATATATTGAAAACAATTTGAAGATATATGTATACATAAATATACATATTATGGCACTACTATTTTTATGAACACATACAATTTTGCGGTCAGTCGCACTACTATTTTTATGAACAGATCAGTATATATACATATATATATACATATATATACATATATATACATATATATACATATATATACTATATTTATAATATAATCATTTTTATACAGTTAATTCTTGACTTACCTTATCCGCCGCTTCATTGAAAATTGGCGCTAAAATATTACTAAACCGACACCATTCCGCATAGAAATTAAGGAAAACCAATTCATTAGACGCTGCAAAAATATATAAATAAAAAGAAAAAATAGATAAATAAAATACTTGTAAAAAATTTCAAAAAAATTGCCAAAAAACAATCTGCTTGGCAATAGCAAAAAGGAAGTCAAGAATTGTTGTGTTTTCCTTAACAAGCTTTTTCTTTCACATTTGGCAAGGCAAGTTATCAGGTGACGGCTTTATCTATGAGATAATGGACAGGAGAGCATATGATAGATGTACATACATATACATATATGTATGTATGTCTGTCTGCCAGTCCTGTCTGTCTGTATGTGTAACACATTGATAGAGCAGCGGCTCTGGACCAACAGCAATTAATCTTATCAGCCATGGCAAAGCGTGTAATGGCGTCTATAAAAAGTGTTCTATGCTGATTAACTGATAAGAATGACTATTAGCAAAATTTTTTTAATAACGACTAACGATTTCAGCTGTGCCAAAAGAATCGAGAAAAACTAGCTGTGAAGGACAAGCATTGCAGCATCAATTTGAATATACATTTATTTATGCTGTTTACCTGTTCAATAGGTGTTCGTATGTGTCAAATGAACTATAACTAATTACCGTTGTTTATTTATGTAGTTTTGTGAGCGTAACGAATATATTTGGAGCTGCGTACCACGCTGGCAAATTCTGTGAAATTTATCGAGCTTCAGATTTTCAATTTGTGACACGTCAAGCGACACTCACACACGCGCGCGCGCTTGTCTGTGAGTGTGTGTGTGTGTGTGTGTGCGTGAGAGTGCGTGTGACCGTTTGTATGTGTGCATCCGTATTGGTGCACCAGCTGAGATATTAAGTAAATATATGCAAGTATGTGTGTGTGTGTGTGTGTGTGTGTGTGTGTGTAGGTGTGTGCAGTCCATGCGGCTTTTGATGCACCTTGATGTTTATGCCTAGCCATGTTTATGTTGCGCCTAAACAGTTGTTATCATTAGCATTGTCGTCGGCTTACCTAATGTCATATCAATATTTTCACTGGTCATGGGCAACGCGCCACCACCACCAGTCGCATCTGTTGGCTGGTAAAGGACATGTAGCACCTGAAATTGGCATAAGGTAGCAAAACAATCAGGATCGTGTACAGTAGTCGATGTCACATGTGTTCAATTGGCCATTGATCAAACACAGAAGCCTGGCATATTTCCACGTCTTAGCCGGCCGACTCACAGTCGCTATGATTCAAGGCGGGTGTGCGGGTAGAACACGTCGACTTACCGCAACAATGGCTAAGCACGAGCCCAGCGATGGCTTTATGGATTTGGTCATGTTTGGTGCTGGTGCTGTGGGCGGCAGGCTTGGCCAATATTTATTTATAAACTATTTGAAAACTAATTGATTTAATTTTAATACACTTTTACATTAGGTGGAATGAAAACGTAGTCACGACGTATCTATATATATATAATAATTATAACAACTTCGTTGATTATCGTATAGTGTTGGCTAATGCAAGATTGCCGAAGTAACCGTGCAAAAAAGTACTCGTTTTGTGTAACGATTAAGGCATAAAGTGATTTCACAAGCTGATAATGTAAGTATTTTTTTTATGCCAAATACGATCGTACGATTAAATATAAGATCGTCGTTGGTCTAAATAAAAAAATTAAGTATCATAATTTAAAACTTGACTGGTTATTAATATATTTCAAAATGATATATTTTGACATAATTAAATCATCACGAACAGCAATGCCCCTTAACATATTAAACTAACTGCTTAACCCAATAGTCAAATTAAAATTATTTAAATAAAATTATTTAAATATGTATATATATCCTATTGTCAGACAATAACCAATTGGGCATAGTTTGAGAGTCATTCGAAAGACAAATCCAGTTCGAATTGTCAAAGGCTCGATAACGATACGAATATATGCACTCGATATTTGATAAGTAACAAAAGTATTCGGTTGGCTAACGAATACCAATTTGTATGTATGGTGAATATTGTACAACTACATATGTATAAGCAACAATATCTGCGAATCTTTGTTTATAATAGCTGACGTTTATGGAGTTTATGGTGCTAAATACAGCGGAAAAACGACCAAACGCGTTTTGTAAATTTCGTGCAAATACTAGAAAATTAACCACAATTGTTATCTAAAGGTGTGCAGCATAGTAATGTATGTATGTTTGTTTTGGTGTTTTTTTTTTGTTTTTTTTTTTTTTGTTTTATAAATATTGTGGAATCATATGCATATATTGTATGCGTGTGTGTGTGTGTGTATACTCAAGCGCAGTTTTAACGTGCATGTGTATGTGTGTGCGCTTAATTACTTTGTTTATAAAACATATTTATTAACTTATTTTCTTTTGTTTTTTTTGCTTGGTCAGGACTTAGCGCAAATCCAAATAATTTGTTGTTTAAAGAATGTACACACATACATACATATGCATGTATGTGCATAATAGAACGCTGCGCCGTTATACGCAATTGTATTAAAATGTATGTATGTATGTACATATGTATGTATGTACATATATACTTATTATCTACACTGGCAACCACCACACACACACACACACACACACACACACACACGTACACATACACATACATGCATAAAATTGTATTTGTTCATATCTAGTATAACTGCTAATAAGGTGTTTGGATGTTTGGAAACATTTTGCATTTAATTGCTTTGCCTTGAGTTCTCGTTTCGTGAGAGATATATATGTACATATGTATGTATGCATATGCATGTGTATGTGTGTGTGTGTGTGTGTGTGTGTGTTGGTATATATATGCATGTTTATATGTATGTAACGTCCTGTTTAACTGGTGTCAGCAACGCATAAAC
The DNA here is from genome assembly GCA_035045945.1 of Drosophila anceps. Taxonomy (NCBI): domain Eukaryota; kingdom Metazoa; phylum Arthropoda; class Insecta; order Diptera; family Drosophilidae; genus Drosophila; species Drosophila anceps. The sequence continues at coordinate 9,312,416 of JAWNON010000004.1, read as the reverse complement.
AATTGTACGTAAAAACGAAATTTTTCCACTGCAACAATTCATTAAAATAGTAGCCCTGAGAGGATCTCAGGTGTTCGAACTTGCAGCGTATATATGTATAAACATACATACATATATATAGTACATATCTTATGAGTAAAATCTATAAGTGTATTGTATTTACATACATACATATGCGTATGCATGTGTGTGTGTGTGTGTGAGTGTGTGCGTGCGTGTCTGTTTGTGCACTAATTGAATCTTTTATTGCAGTCGCAACACATGATGTCAGATGGATCGCCGCCCCCATCGATTTGTTTTATTCGAGCCGCGGAATCATATCCAAAATCACAAATGGAAAAGGAAGACTCACAGCTGTCGGTTCCCTTTCAGGAGCGTAAGTCTCGCATAAATAATTAATAATTCATAAATAATATATTGATTTCGATACATAAATAGTTTCTGGCGAATCAATCAAGTATCTTGGCCGCACCGATGATGGAGTCTTAGCCTTGTCCAATTACCGCATATTCCTCTCAAAGAAATCAACGAATGAAACGTATGTGCCGCTGGGTTTGATTGAATCGGTGCAAGTGCGTGATCCCTTCCAGCTGATTGTCAATTGCAAGGATGCGAGCACTGTGCGCTGTTCGTTTCCAACGGCGGAGCAATGCCTGGAATGGCAGCGACGGATTCAGCTGTTAATTGGTGTGCCGGAAACGCTTGAAGCCCTGTTCGCATTTCCATTTTACTCCTGGACCTGTGACATTGTTGGTAACAAGGAGCGTGCGGCTCTCACCAACGGCAACTGCAGCTTCAGCAAGTCAACCACAATGCCAGCGCCAGATAGCTCAAGCCTTCAGATGACAGGCGAACATTTACAACGCTTGCAGCGTGAAATACGGTACGAGAGCGACTTTAAGAATGAGGTGGCGCGTCTGGGCTTCGATTTGAAGGGATCGTGGCGCATCTCCACAGCAAATACCGACTTCAAACTGTGTCCATCGTATCCGCAAAAGCTACTTGTTCCGTGCTGCATTACCGATGAAATGCTTCACAATATTGCCAATTTTCGTGGCTCGCGCCGTTTGCCCGCTGTCGTCTGGCGTCATCAGAAATCTGGCGCGATTCTGGCCCGCTGCAGTCAGCCCGAGGTCGGCTGGCTGGGCTGGCGTAACTACAAGGATGAGCAGCTGTTGAAGGCGCTCGCAGATGCGTGTGCCTTCGACAGAGGCGAACATGCACGGCGTCAGGCTAAGGATACAAACGGTGAGACTGGCTCCTCCGGCAAGAGCTCACCATCGCTGGAGGATTCGTCGCACGAGGAGCTGGCCTTGGATGAAATCAGGGTATGCCCAGGCCGAATTTAATTTCAATTGCCAGCCTGAACTGATCAAGCGGGCCAAATAATCAAATATTAATCAGAACTTTCGATTGTATTTTTAGAAAATTCTTATCGTCGATGCGCGCAGCTATACGTCAGCGGTCACAAATCGAGCACGCGGCGGCGGCTGTGAATGTATTGAATATTATCCATGCGCCGAAATAGAATTCATGAATTTGGGCAACATACATGCCATACGAAAGAGTTTTCATGCGGTGCGTCACCTATGTGCATCATCGCCCGACGATCCAAAGTAATTATACATTATATAGCTGTTTCAGGCAATAGCAGTACTGCTGGCAAACTAATTATATCACTTGTAATTGACAGTTGGTTTGGACAATTGGAGAAAACAATGTGGATGCAACATCTGTCGGGTCTGCTGGGTGCCACGATGACTGTTGTGCATACAATTGAGAAGAACGGTCGTCCAGTTCTGGTGCACTGCTCCGATGGCTGGGATCGTACGCCACAGATTGTGGCGACAGCGCAAATATGCCTGGATCCATTCTATAGAACAGTTGAAGTATGTGGCAGCTGTGGCAGATATTTAAAGTTCTTTACATTCAATATTCATGTTCGTAGGGTTTCCGTGTTCTGGTGGAGCGTGAATGGCTGAATTTCGGCCACAAGTTTTCGGATCGATCCGGCAACGGTCCCAATTCGGATGAGATGAACGAACGCTGTCCAGTGTTTCTGCAATGGCTCGATCTGGTGCACCAAATACACAAGCAATATCCGTGCAGCTTTGAGTTCAGCACAGGCTATTTGGTAAGCCGACTTTGATATACAGATATACATATGTGCTCTGTATCTATATGAGAGTAACTGGAATTGAAATCGTATCTTTCAGATAAAACTCGCCCAGCACTCGCTGTCCTGTCTGTTTGGCACGTTCCTATGCAATTCGCTAAAAGAACGAATTGAGAATTCTGTTTTCGATCGGACATTCTCTGTCTGGCCATTTTTAGCTGAAACAATGTATAGGAATCCACTCTATAAGCAAGAGACTGATAAGGTACAATCAAATGCAATACAATAAATTGTTGGATTCGATTTACCATCTTATATTTGCCGAAATTTTCCATTTGCTAATTGCAGGTACTTTGGCCGGCGCACAATGTGCGCTATTTACACTTCTGGTCCGATGTCTATCTGGGCAATTTGGGCAATAAAAACGGCACCGATCTGCCTTGTCAAAGCAATGAACGGCAAAGTGTGCACAGCGTGAACGGTAAGACAATTGCTACAATACATATTTAAAATTGTAAAAAAAAAAAAAAATTAAAATATATTTGTTGTCTTAGGAGCGACGGCCAAAACGCGATCGACAGAGAACATAGCAACAAACGAACTGTCACAGAGTACGATATCGCGAAGATCAAGTGATCCCAATTTGACAGTGGACTCAATGTGCGTATCTTGGGCAGCAGCTAAAGAATCTACTAATCAAATGAATTATTTGCAGTGTAACGGATGGAATCAATTTGAATGCGAACAGCAATTCGATGTTTGACATTCGGCTGGAGCCAAAGGAATGCATAATCGATACGACATCTGATGTCAAGCAGGACAACGATTCGGTTGACGACAGTCCCAAGCTGGCGGAGCGTGCACAAAACGGTTCCACCAAATTGTTAACTGAATTGAAAAACAATGACCAAAGCACTTTATCAGTTCAACGTGATACATTGAGCGAGGGCTCCACATCCATAAATGGCAAGATCACCATTCAGCGCATGGACTCCAAGCCCATTGACTTAGCAATACATACCCCTTGTGATTCCCCAAATGGTTAGCTTAGCAATTAATATGCATTTGCCTAATCATAAATATTAACTTGAAATTTGTTGTATTTTTAGATTATGCTCCCTCCATTTGTGAAAGCTTTAGTGATAATAGCCAAACTCTGCGTCAGGGTCATGGCCAAATCGATACTAGTACGGATACCTTAATTCCTATAGAAACAACAACGACACAACAAGCGACACTTGTGGTGTCGATTGATCCAATTAAAGACAGCGACGTGCCTTCAGAATCAGATGCCGATGTCATACCTCAAGAAAAAAAGACCGAAGCAACGAACGTTGCGCATACCAATAAAATTAGTCAAAGCTATAGCAATTTGCCTCGAGTTCACATCAAGCCCAACAATCTGAGATATTTTCAACAGAACGCCAGCGCAGCGCATGAGAAATGCAATCAATTTGATGAGCAGCAGTTGGAACTTCATAAAATAGCCAACGAGACCAACTGCAAAGAGAGAAATGCAACTAAGTTTATTTCAAATGGAACTGCTGTGACCTTAAACGATGGCAGCAACACCAGCGAATCCCTACCACTATCACCCGAACATCACAGATGCAATTCCCAAACGCATAATATGTTTGCGCATTTCGATGAGTCGGCGCCAAGCAGAAGAAACCTGCTCTGGTCGAACCTCAATCGGGAGCACGCGCAATCGAAATATGCGGAAAATGTTAGGTACCTATTGAAAATTGAAGCAAATTCAATTGTAGACAATTAACTCATTGTTCTATATATTTTAGTGCACTTAATTTTCCGGCGTCTGGACTTATATCATTGCCGCCGACACCACAGGGCACGCAGGAGCGAACACAGCTTACAATATCCTGTCCAGATGGCTTGTCGCATGGCTTAAGTGAGCAGAACATACGACTTCATCAGATTGTTCAAGAGCACAAGGTTCCAATTATCATATATTTATATTTAAATTACATTTATGTAAATGTAACAAAAAGTTTCTAATATGAATCAAATTTCAATTGCTTTAGCTACGCGAGGAAGTTCTTTTGCGTGAAATTCATGGAATGCGTTTGGCGTTGCTACAAAAAGGTTGTCCAAGCTGCAATAGTGTCGTTTCAACAAATGTGGAGCATGTAATTATGTCATTAAATGTTTGAAAGATTATATATGAATTGTGAAGCAACAAACTTACACGCATATCAATTTGTCTGTAAATTTGTTAATATGTTTATTCTAAAGTGAACACAAAATGAGATGAATATATCCAGCCATATCTGCGCACCTATCTATCTATCACCTGTTCAACAGTTCAACTCTGGCTGGATAGTTTCGATAAATGAATATACATAATTTGCATTCAATTTGGGCTAACGACTAATTTGTAATGTTTTGTTGAGGGCAACGAAATTGTCATGCAAATGGGTTTTCGTTGTTGGTCTAATTACGTTTACAATTTCTTTAGGAAAACGGATCGGATATTGTTGAAAATGCATCAACATGTTCGTGGGAAGCCGTCGAAGAACGTAGTGGTCCATCATCGTATGCCACATCCTCAACACAAGAGAAAAAGGCTTCCAGTGTCCTCTGGGTACCCGATCATGCCGTTTCGCGTTGCTCCAATTGTCAAATTGAGTTCTGGCTTGGACGAAGAAAACATCATTGTCGGTGCGCATTTCAACATAATCTTTTAATTTGTCCTCTACCTGTACCTGTACCTGTATCTTGTATCTATTATGTTCATAACATACCTTAGTTACCTTAGCTACCCACACACACAAATACACACACAAACACACACACACACACACACACACACACACATACTTACTCTTACGCTATGGGCCAACCAGCCATTTCTAAGCAATCAATCTGGCAACAGTTCGTCACTAATATCTTATCGTATCTTATTTTCTTATTGTATATTATATAATATTATATGATTATTCTTTCATCATTAGCAAAGCTTTTCGATCAATTATTAGCTATCATCAGGGCCTTGATTTGTGCTTTTATTATTCTCTCATTGTTTCGCAACGAGCCGATGCCAGCAGCTTTTGCCGACAGCGAAAGTAAATTGAATAATGAACTAATTGTCAGATTGGCTGTGATAAATATTTTCTCATTTTGTAACAAACTCAGATTAACATATCTCGTATTCAATGCTAAATATGATTGTGTTCAATTTACAATTGTTTTTGATTAAACAAACCAAATTAACAAATCGATTTCAGCTAAATGAACAATTCGATGAACTCAATGCGGTTTTCTCTTATCTTTTGCAGATCATGTGGCGAAATTTTCTGTGCTGACTGCTCTGAATTCTGGGCGCCTTTACCATACGAAAAGCTTTTCAATCCAGTAAGACTTTGTGGCTCTTGTTATACGACCGTTACGACACAAGTGCACGAATGTAGCGTTCCTTCCAAAGCAAATTCAAATTCAAATTTCAATACAAATTCGTTGGCAATTTCAATTACGAACGATGGGGCTACGCCGATGCCTGCTGCTAGCTCTCACGAGTAGTTTTCCATTAGCTTTAGGGTACTGACGTTGAAACAATATGTAAATATAATATACTCAAATATTTATTGCATATATATATATATATATATATATATATATATATATATATATATATATATATATATATATATAAATGTTAACACTATTATAGCAAAGCAGATATATAAAATCCAATTGTGCGTAACTTGTAGAAGCAAACACATGAAATTATACAACAAATTTTGTTAGACATCTATGTGGATATATATTTCTATATATATATTCATATGTTATATGGACACAACTGTAAATTCAAATACCAAACTAAAACAATTATAATAACAATAACAAAACAAAACAAAACAAAAAACATTGTCTTTGACTTTTGCCTGTGATTAAGACTTGCATAGAAGGGCAACAGTGTGTGTGAGAGAGAGAGAAAGAGAGAGAGATGTATATCATTTAACATGTTTTCTCTTTTTGTGTTTTTTTTTTTATTAAATTAACACTTTGCTTATGTACATCAATTATATTACATATAACACATTATACAACAATAACAAATTAGACGAGCTTTTTGACTTGAGTATTTTAGAGTATACCAGCTCGCAGGCTACTCGTTCACTTGCCGCTAGCCTCGACATGATGATGAGGCAGCTTTGGCGGCACTTTATAGGGTCGTATATATTTGATGTTTGTTTTGAGTGTTTGGGGCATGGTGCTGGCGAGTAGGCAGCGAAGAAAGAAATATGTCAAATAGCCCGTAATTCCCCAGATGCGATGGTCGTCCACCACGAAGACGGGTCCACTATAGCCGGTGCGAAATTGCGTGTGTCGAGCGGCTGTTGGCGAGATTAGCCTGTTGATCGGTATGCTGAAAGCCTCCTCCACTTCGTCCAGGTTGAGCTTCAGCTCGGAGACATGAAAATCGGGCACTACGCCCACCACTGGTACGATGGCGGCGGTGCGCGGTAAAATGATGGGATTGGCTTCACCCCAAATGTGAATGCGGTCTCGTGGCAGACCAATCTCTTCCTCCGTTTCACGCAGTGCGCAATCGACATAGCTCCCATCGCTGTCATCGCGTTTGCCGCCCGGAAATGATATCTGTAGGCTGTGGCTACGCAAGTGTCGAGAGCGTCGGGTGTACAGCAGTGAAACTTCATGCCTGCAAGACATAAATCTGATTAACTGTCAAAAAAAAAACAAGCGTAAATATTTTGACTTACGTGTCCCGCTCCTGGCATAAGGCTATTAGTACGGAGGCTGAGAGTTTCTCATGCCTGTTGGGAAGCAACTGTTTGGGCCGAGGAAAGGCCGGCAACTTGCGCAGCTGATCCATGCAGCGCTGTCGCTGCTCATCGCCCAGAAGTACCGAATAATCGTCCGCTGTTAAAACATTTACACTGGCAGCTGTTGCATTGTTACTTTTGCCTCTCGTTTGACTGCAGATTAGTTGCTGCAGCCGCCGGATCCTTGTTAGAGAGCTGATGGCGTGAGCTTTTGTGAGGCATATTTCGGTGAGAGTCATTAACTAATTTGTTAATAGAAAAAAGTGATGTAAACAAAAACGAAACAGATTTGAACTTTGGATTGCCATCTGCGTGCTCAGCTGTTTTTTTCGTTTAGTCTGCAAAAACCTATCGATTACTGTTAGCTACAAACTATCGATATCAGTTTGCTCAATAGTTGAATACGTTTTGTTTGCTGTATCGATGTATCGCCAAGGTCTACATCTCTAATCGGCAAGGCTTTTGCATAAGCGTAAGTTAATAACAACAAAGAATTCGACAATTTTCTAGGAAAGTTCATCAAAACCATTAAAAAACTAGTACGCATTTGATGCGTGCGCGTGCAGAGTAAGCAATTGTTTCCAATGTACACAGCTAAATCAGATTGACAGTGGCTCTACATGCATTTCCATTACGTAACTCACGAAAACAAATAATAAAAGAACGCAGCCTTTTAACACGTTTATGTTATTGCAACTCATTACTTGTTGTCTGTTTACAGTTTCATTCGCATTGACCAAGACACATACATATGGGCAGTAGTATCATCTTGCAGCTGGCGCGAAAGTACGGTGCAGTGATATTCTTTCCAACTGTTGCAGTCGGCTCCATCTACGCTGATTGGTCCCATACACGCGAGTGGAAACGCCAACAACATTTAGCAGCACATACCGCGGCGCTAAAGAGTCAAAGCTAAAAGCAAAACAAAGCATCCACACTAAAGATGGTACTCGGTCTGGATAAACGTGCCATATGGGCAGCACTGCCAATGCTTGGCTTAGCGATCGGTCATTTCTTGGACAAGAAGGAAACAGAACGCATGACCATGTTCCGTGACAAGAGCGCACTCTATGGCCGCCCTGGCAGCGAGGACAGGCCACCGTCTTGGTGATTAAGCAACCGAATCACAACAAATTTTTTTTTGCTTCTCACTGTCGTTAAAATAAACTGTAATATGGCTATGTGAAATTGTCGAAAAAGTAATCTATGGCTTATTAAGTGGAATTTTATGTATGTGTGTACCTGTGCCTCAGCAGTGTGGGTGCAGAAACGCAACCATTACAAACCAATCTGGCTGACCTAACATCTTGCGGTGGCTTGCATCAGTGCTGACAACTTTTTAGCTAGAAATCCTGTTAAAAGCAGCTAGATTTACATTGAATAGCTTAAGTTCCAGCTAGCTCTCTTGGTATAGTTATATAAATATCCTGTAGTCTTTGTAATTCACTGAATACTTTACAAGTCAGTTTTGTTACCTGTAAATATTCTAAAAATTATATAGAAGACACAAAAAAACTCTAAAAATTCCCGCTGTCTGCTAGTTTTCAAAAATACCCACCCCTAGCTAAAGGATTTAGCAACACTGGTCTGTGCACAAACAATGGTTAGTAATAAACACAAACCGCGGATCGTGGGCCAGTCATAGCTAGATTTGTTTGTTAAGGATTACGTCGCTGCCTGTTTCTGTTGGCCATTGTTTGTTTAAGACATGAAAAACCATAAAACCATCAACACACGGGCCAACGATAAGCCCACAGATAACTCGTTTACTTAGTCTTCTACCTGGTACATACACAGACACTCACGCACAGACATTCACACACACACATGCAGGGCAAGGAAAATCACAGCTCAAGCATCAATATTGCAGCTTGCGTACAAGCGAGATAGCATAATGCGCAAAATCCGTTAGGATTTAAAGCCGCTCGCGTTTTGCTGAATGAAAAATATCATATTGAAATTCATAATAACTAAGCTCACAAATAGAAATTTATCTATGTATGTATGTGTGACTGTGTAACATAATCCGCTTGACCAGCGCAAACGCAGACACCGAGCGAAACAACACAGACTCACAAATTGAAATGCCAATGCAACAAAACTAATTTATTTTTATGGTCACAAGCATAGACAATTGTTCGAAATTGCGGGCGTGCTGTGCCAAAGGACCCATGTACTTAGAGCCACAGCCATCAATGCACATCCAACGGTTTCTATTTTGTACACAGGCTCAAGGCAACAGAGCGACTGCGCAGCGTGCAAGATTTGCAAAGTGCGTACTATTGCCCTTCCCTCTCTCTCCCTATTTGTGTGTATTCGTGAGTGCGACAGCAATAACAACAACCTTCTAGGAACGTAACCAGATATGCAACTAGTGATGAGCAGCGTTGTGATTTTTGAAGAACCATCACTAGACGTGACTATTGTTGGCGTGTTTAAGTTTTTACCGATTGCATTTGATGAATGTAGAATGAACTGAAAATAGAACAGATTTAGATTCTACATAAATTTCATTAGTAATATTATTTATTATCGTTATTTACTATACAAATAATTATTTTCATTATTAACAGTGTTAGTTTTGAGTGTGACTGTTCGTGCGCCAGTCGCAGTGACCCGTACACGCTTGCCGCTCATCTCTAATGTGTAGGCACTTGTTGGGTATACGTGCTGTTGTTGTTTTTCGCAGGTAAAATTGTGTGTGTGGGTGCGCATGCGCTTGCACAAGTGTGCGTGTGCGTCTATCTGTGTCTGTGTGTGTGTGTGTGAATTTGCCGAAAAACTTGTTTGCAGGAGCAAAGCCATGAAATCAGTTAGTTTTCGGCATTCAAAGCAAACAGAACGACAGCAGAGGAATAGAAATTGAAAAGTGGAAAGAGAATTTGGACATAAAAATAGTTACTGCTCCTTTATTGGAAATCACAGCCGCAAGATGAGCAAAGAGCAGATTGATGGTGGCGACTCCACCTCAGAGTTTGCCAACAAAACGCTGCAGGATTACGAGGTGCTGGCCGTCATGGGCAATGGCGCCTTTGGCACTTGCTACAAGGTCAAGGATAAAACCACTGGCGTACTCTACGCCTGGAAGGGCATGAACTACGATGAGCTGGACGATGAGAAGTGTGAATCGCTCATATCCGAAATAACTGTGCTCCGCCAGCTGCAGCATCCCAATATTGTGCAATACTATCACCATCTGGTTAATCGCGAGGCCAAGTCAATTTACATTGTGATGGAGTGCTGCGATGGCGGTGATCTTGCTCAGCTTATACAGCGCGCCCGCTGCCAGCGACAACGCTTCGAGGAGCCATACATTTGGCGTGTGCTCTTCCAGCTGTGCCGTGCGCTGCAGGTGTGCCACAACAAGATACCCAGTGGAACGATTCTGCATCGTGATATCAAGCCAGCAAATATCTTTCTGGATGCCTGTGGGAATGTAAAGTTGGGTGATTTTGGTTTGGCGCGCGTTCTGCGGCGCGATCAGAGCTTTGCGGCCAGCTTTGTGGGCACGCCGCACTACATGAGTCCGGAGCTGGTCAAGGGCCGGCAGTATGATCGCAAGAGCGATGTCTGGGCTGTTGGTTGTTTGATCTATGAGCTGTGCGCATTGCGTCCGCCGTTTCGTGGACGCGCCTTTGAGCAGCTCTCCGAGAATATTGCACATGGCCAGTTCAGCTGCATTCCCGGAGTCTATAGCGGTGATCTGCAGTCGATAATTGGTTTTATGCTGGCCGTGGATCATGAACAGCGACCGGGCATTGAGGTAATCACACGTCATCCGTTGCTGGTGCGGAATATCAACCAATTGGCTGCTGAGTTTCCGCGTCTTGTGGACGCTGGCGAGGATTTCCAGCTGCCCGGCACGGGCAAACTCTTTCCCGATTCACCCGAGCTGTCCAGCACACTATTTACGGAACAGTATAGCTTCAATGAGGGCTATGGGCAGCGACGTTTGAGCGTCACGGGCGTATTTACGCCCGATCTGCGCAGCGAGCTCTTCTACTCGGCCAAGCGTCGCATCTTTGGCAGCAGGCAGCTGCTGAAATCGGATCCATCGCTCTACGAGAGCATCAAGCGTGAGCACAGTCCGCAACGTGTCACCCAGAACATTTTCGATGAGGCGCTGCAGAAGCGTATGCATGCAATACGGGCGCAGGAGTCGCTCTTGGAGCAGCGTGCGAATGAGCTGGCCGCAGCTGAGCAGCGTGTAAAGGCAATGGAACGTGAGCTGCGGGTGAAACTGGAGCAGGCAGAGCAGCAGGCACAGGCACAGTCACAGTTACAGACACAGACACAGAAAGTGTGCAACTGCCAGCTGGTTCCGCCCGTGCCGCCACGCAAGCCGCAAGCCAAACGTCACGACGACACCTACTGCAGCATTGAGCTGAACGAGACGTCGCCTACGGTGGCCAAAATGAATCTGGCCCTGCTGACGGCGCCCAAGCAGCTGCAGCTGCAGAGCCAGAGTAATACGTTGCGCAAGGTCACATTTCAATCGCCGCCCAAATGCAGCAAGTTTGGGCCGGAGCAGTCAGCTGCGCCGCCGGTGCTGCCCATGCAGACGAGTGTCTCCAGCACTGAGTCCGCCGAAAGCCAGGCATCCAGCACGCGTCGCAAGTCCATTTTGTCACTGTTTGGGCTGAGTCGCGTGAGCAAGGCACCTGCCAAATCAGCAACAGCAGCAGCAGCTCCAGCTCCAGCTGCAGCTGCAGCTTCACATCAGCAACAGCCGCGACGCCCGCCATTGGCTGCTAAGCTGCCGGCTACGCAGCAACTGCCGCCCCAACAGCAACAGCAGCAGCAACAACAGTTCAACAACATGTGGACCAAGGAGCAAAAGCGCGCTGCCTTCGATTTGCTGGCGGCCATGAATGCGGCGGAAAAGGATTCGGCCAGCGTTGTCGCCGCACGTCGTCAGCAGCTGCGCCAATCGGTGCGGGAACGCAACAGCAGCATGCAACGCAATCGTGCAATGCGACGTTCCCTTGTGCTCACAGCTGGCGGAGCACAGCCGAAGCCATTGTTGCTTGGCTCGCGTGAGCAAATTTTGATTTGAATTGCAATTGAGAAATCGTTTTCCGAGGGGCTGAAGGGGGCACTCAAAGTGGCCCGCCTTGTGATGTGGACTAAGTACCAATTTTTTTTGTCAACCTTTTTTTTTTTTTGATTATTTTTTGAAACGACAGTCTTGTTCCTATTTTATGTTTACATTTGTCATGTATGTTTTAGTTGTAAGCAAAAATTATTGCGCCTTGTGCAATTTACAAATAAATAAATGAGAAATTAGTGTAAGATAATTATTGCAAAGCCGTTATAATTAAATGCTGGTCAGATCGATACATATCGGCAGTTGGTGCAGCACTTATCTGCTGCGATAACATTTGATATTCTAGTTCAAATTTTATGTGCATATCGAGTAATTGTTAATAACTTGATTTTTGAAAATTATTACGACTTATTAAATTAGTGTTTAAATAAATAACCCGCTATAATTGAATTACTGAGTTAGCGGTTCTGCCTAATGACTGACCAGTGATAGATAGGTAAATATCGATATTAGTTGTTTTGAATATCAGTTGCATTGCCCATCTCTAGCACATTGTATTTAGCGGGTTTTTGTTTTCGTTTTCTTTTTGTTTGTTTACATTTAAAATGCTGCCGCTTGTCGAAGAGGATGTGCCCGAATTTCTCTTACAACGTGATGCAGTCGCCTACTGCAGTCAGCTGCATGTCAATAAATCCAAGTCTAGCCTTGTGCTGGCACGCAATCTTAAGTTTTATGAGTTCCGCAAAAAGGAATTGTCGCATCACATCGATCTTAAGGAATCCAGCCTACAGCAGCTGGCCACGGAACTTAAGTCGTACAAGGGACCGCTCAGTAGATTTCTTATACGCGATGATGTGGCCGACAGCAGCGGCGATGCAACCAGTTACAGCATGCTGCACGTCCCCGAGGAGCTGCCCCTGAGCATAGGCAAATACGTTTGGCTGGGCGAGCATATTTACGTGCTGCTGCAGTGCTGGCAAAAGTTGCTCGTACTGCAGCGACCGGCGGAGCAAGGCGCCAGCTTTCAGCTAATAGCACAGCATGACAATCTGCAGGAATACAGGCTGGTCAGGGGACCCATCAAGTATCAGGCCTATGTGGAGCTGCAGTTCACCAACGGCAAGCGATTGCGCACAAATTTTCAGAGCAGTGAAACGTTAGAGAATCCTCTAGCTGGTAGCGGCAGCAGTGTTGTGGGCTTTAAGCGTCTGATGCAGCGCGTCCATTGCGCACGCGCCGAGTTGCATTCGCAGCGCAGCCAAACTCAGCTGGACTTTGTGCAGTCACGCGAGCTGCAGGCGTTCGGCGTGCCAGGCCAGCGCTCGCTGCTGCTGGAGGAGAAGCAGCTGTTGCGACGATGCGGCGATATATGGACGCGCATTTGTGGCGATTCTCTGGTGCTGGGCATCCTTCTAACCAACACGGCGGGCAGCAATTGCAACAGCACGCTGCACGCTCTGCGACCACTGCTGCACCTGCCTCAGGGCACCGGCTTGAACTATGTGCATCGACTGTACGAGCTGCCGCTGCAGGCTGATGGCCAGCCGCCGGAGGATTATGATAAGTTGGCCCAATTCTGGGCCATGCAGGAGCAGCAGTCAGGCAATAGCTTAAGCTGGCTGCCTGCCGCCTGTGTGGAGCAACTGCCACCTGAACGCAGCGCCGTGTTGCTGGTGCGTCTGCAGCTGGAGGATTTGTTAATGCTGGACAGCTTGCAGCTGCTTGCATTGTACGAGCTGCAGGGTGAGTGCAAGCGACAGCTACAGCTGCATTTAGCCAGCATTAATGTGGCCGCACTGCTGCAGCAACAGGAGCTGCATGTGCCGAGCTTTGCGCCGCAGACGCTGCATCAGGATTTTCTCGCCGTGATCATGACTCAGACTGCGCATTGCGCCTTGCGACTGGTGTTCCAAAACGCGGAAAAGCAAACACAATTCGAGCAGCTGCTGTTGACCAAACTGAAGTTTGTGGCCACAACGGTGCCGCTGGAGAAGCAGCAATCGCAGCAAAGGGAATGTAAGTAGCTTCATTATTTCTCCTAGATGGTGGCTGTATCTCTAAAGAGTTTCTCCCCCTCTACAGCTGTGCAACTGCTGGACGACAGCTGTCCGGAGCGGGAGTTTGCCTTCGGCAACATCAATATGGATAGCAGCAATGGCTGCACTGCATCTGTCCATCGCATCTTCTATAATGGCCAGAAGCAGCTGCTGTTGCTGCGCAACGATCCCGGCCAGCATTGGCATCTCTATGCCAGCACAGAGACACAGCTCTGCCTGCTGCTGCGTCGTCTGCTGCGGGATCTCCTGCAGCTGCACTGCAATCTGTCGCTGCTCGAGCTCCAGGAGGAGGCATGCAATGTGCCCTCAAATGCATCACTACTCTTGGAATCAGCGCTGCGCGACGAGCTGCAAGCCAAAGCAGAACTGCTGCAGCTGCAACCAAAGCGAACGCAGCTGCTAGCCAGCAGCACGAAACGTGTGCATCAACTGGAAATGGTCAGCGATTCGCTGATAACTGTGATAAAGGCCCAAATGCAGTTAGATACGAGCTAGCTGTTGTTGGGTAGTAGAGCATTTAATAGTCGGTGTTCATTAGAATTTATTTTGTTTTTGATTAAAACATCATTCTGTATACATTCATTGTTTGTTGATTAAAATGATTGCAAATATATATATAAAAAAAGGAAAATTAAACCTTAGCTTGGACGGACAGTTTTATACATGAGCTTATCCTGAACAGGAATATATACGTTTTATATATGTTATATAGGATTGTAACTGCATTACATCTGCATCTTAAGCAATTTGCATAGTTGCGCAAATTGTTTAGAAACATTTACATTTATCATTTATATACAACAAAAACTTAAAACTAATTTAAAGCACTTCAAATGAATTTTGTTGCGAATTGTAGAATATATATCAAATAGTTATATATATATATATATATATATATATATATATATATATATATATATATATATATATATATATATATATATATATATATATATATATATATATATATATATATATATAGCTTAAAGTTTTTCTGAATATTTCTGTGAGCTTCGCGCACTGCAACTGCTGCGTCGCTGCTGCTCCTCGCTTTTGATTATATTGTCTAGGACATTCTCCAGATTTTGTGTAGCTGCCGATAGCTCGGCATTGTCACTGTACGAATCTTCGACAATCTCTTTGACCTTGGTCAGCAGCAGCTTGAAGTTAACCATTTCCGTATCACGCATATCTACATTGATCGACTGCTCCAGCAATGCGCCCAGCGGCAGCTGCTGTTGCTGCTGCTGCTGCAGCATGTTCGCTGCTGTGGGCAACAAGCTGGCACGTCTCTGATCGAACCACAAACTAATATCGCTGAGCGAGTAATCCGACTTGTTGGCCTCCAAATAGCTGCGATTCAGTTCGGCGCCGTTGACTGAGAGAGAAAGGGAGAGAGAGAGAGAGCAGTTAGGTGTTACAATCTGTAAGATATTCGATCATTGTAGTTGTGACGCACTTGAATGTGTCAAATTGGCGCCCACAGGCGCGTACATATCGTATAGAGCTGGTGCAGCAGGCGGCGGCGCCAAACGTTGCGGTGTGCTGGCATTCAGAAAAGTGGAGCTGATCAGCGGTGCAGCAGACGAGGCGCGCTGCAAGCATAGCAAATGATTAGTTATATATATTATCATATATATATATATATATATATATATAAAGCTGGTCTAACACTCACCGATAGCTGACGCATATCCTCAATTATTTGCAGCAAGAAACTTTGATGTGCGCTTAGAAAGTCGCAAATTTGAGCGCTCGATGTGCTGGGCAGCTGCTGCAGTTGCGCTTCCAGTTTGCTGCGAAAATGAATAGAGAAATACGTGTGAAAAGGTGTGGCTCAGGTGTTTTGTGTTTGCTACTCACGCATTTTGTAGCAACACACGATCGATAATGGATTGCAGACGCTCGGAGGCATTGCTTGCCAGACCTGTTAAGGAACCTGCAAAGGCAAACAGTAGAGATGAAGATGATTAGATAAAGTAGACCAAAGCCATAAGTAAAGATGTAGATGATTATAAAGAAGAAGCGGGGAAAGTTATATAAACTAACTATAAACAGCATAAACTAAGTTAACAAAGCGCTTGTCCTATTGCTACTTATCCATGATTTAGACTTGGCAGCTAAGCAAGATTACAGATTATAGATCATCGAACTTAATCAACTTATCAACGCTCATACAGATCATTAAACTTAGTGTGTTAATCCGAATACTTTTCCAATCACATACAGAGTTCCTGTTGTGGCTGCTGCTGTGTTGGCTGCTGCTGCGCCGGCTGCTGTGTCTTCTCATTTGGCGACGCCTTCAGCCTCAGCGTTGAGTTGCTCCGAATGCTGCGCGTCTCGGCTGGTATGGGTGCCAATTCGGTTGCGTTGTTGGGCTGACCAACGCCAGCGCCGCTCTCCTGTGCATTGCAAAAGCCGCGTCGTTCCTCCTCCTCGGCATCGGCACGTTGGCTCTTCTGTGCATAGGGAAACCAGCCGCAAAGGCGTGCCAAATAGTGTGTCCAGCGCTTCGGTTGCGGCTGATCCTCGACAAAGACTTCACACATGCGATGCGAAGGCTCATGCTTGCCGCTCACATGCACCGCCGACGCAAAGCAGGGCAGACACAGCGACAGATCGCGACACACCTGACACTTGAAACGTATGCCAATGATGTGCTCCATGCGACAGCCGGCACACTGGTTGCTGTGTATCAAATGCTCCGTATCCTCGATGCGTTTGATCAGCGCCAACAAATTGCCATAGATGAGAAATCGTGTCTGTGTGTGCGACCATAAATTGTGAAACTGCTGCTCGCTCAGGCCGGCGAGACCGTGCGGACAGCGTGCAAAGCACTGCTCCAGCATGGGCTGCAAATTGTGTGGGCCATAGGCCTTCGTCTCGCCCAGATAGCTCAGCAGTTTGCTGAGCGTATGCAAAAGCTGTTCGAATGCATAGCGTGAAACACAATGAGATTTGGCATCCACCAGCAGGCTGTAGAAGTCACCAACCATGTGCTCGCTGCTATACAGTTTGCAGAGCAGCAGAAATGTCACCTTGATCTCCAGCAGCGAAATGGAGTGACGACGTTGCCTGCAAAGCGAATCAGATAGAGATAGATAGATAGATAACTAGATACAAATATGAAGAGTACAAAAATGGGCAACACCTACGGATCGTAGATATTCCAAAAGAAGTTGGCCAACAGTGCTGTAGCCGTGTCCAGCTGATAGTTTTGCGTTTTAGTAAAGTGTCCCAGTTTCTCGCAGGCGAAATAAATGTCATGCAGCAGCGAGGTGAGCTGAAACGGCGGCACCATCAAATTCAAATTGCAATTGCCGCTGCTCACGGGCATGCCATGCCGCTCCAATATGGCCAGCACCAGTTTGTAGGGTATCTTGCTAGCTGCAAATGTCGAAAAGTCACAAATCAAATGCAAATAAATATACAATTTTTTTTTGCTTACTGTGAAATATCTTTTGCAGTGCGACAAATTTGCTGGCACAGCGATAGACGGTATATTTGTAATTGGCATAATCCAATTGCAATTTGGTTATAATCTCTGTTAGGTTTGGGGCAACTTGTTGCGGCACCTGTTGCTGCCTGCTTTTGCTTTCTAGTTGTTGTCCTTTGTTGTTCGCCAAGGACGCGACGGCGGCGGCGCTTGTGCGCAGCGTTGTCATTTGCGTGTTTACTGCAGTACTCAGCATATTGCACAGTTATTATATTACACTTGGCACGTTTTTTGTTTTATTAATTAATTTGTATTTCAAATATAGTTTAGAGCGTCGTTTTCTTTCGTTTCTGGCGTTCTCCACGACGTTCGTTAGCGCAAAAGTCAAATTTGAAATGAATGTGTGGCAACGCTGTTGCGCATGCGCTTAACAACACTGCAGTGCTGCCAGCTGATGCAACACTAAGGCCGTTGCACTTTGAAATTCATTTACATTGAGTTGGCGTTTTGCATTACATTTGCTTGAAAAACCAAAAAGTTTGTGTATAAAATTCATAAACGTATTATAGTGCTAATTATTAAAGCAGCACTTCCATATATGAGCAATATAACAAGGTAATGCTTTAGGCTAAGTATGCAGATCACAAATTATTGGCAAGTAGCGTTATCGATATTTGTATCGATTATTTTAAATCATAAAGGCATCAAATTTTCGAAGTTACTAAAAGAGAGAGCAAGGGGAAGCAAGATTCATTGTAAATCATTTAAGAAAAGACACAAGATGGGAAACAAATATAAAGGTTATGTAACTTATAAGCTTATATTCCGCAGCAAACCTAACAGCAATGCAGTATTCAATGTATTGCCTTACCCCAAGGCATTATCCTTGATCAGCATAACCTACTTAGTCATTCTCACCTAATATTAACAGTTTCTTTATGAACATACATGTTTGCGTGTATATTTGTGTGTCTTTAAGATAATCTATGACAAAAATGTCATAAACTAAGTATGTGTCGCCCACTCTCAAGCTGCTGATTGACTAGCTGACAAATTGTTGCAGACATGTCGTTGCCCCACCCATTTCCCACCTGTGCGAAATGGTTCAAATGTCATAACAAGATGGAGCACACATGTCATGCCAACACAAAGCTCATACATGCATACACACATACATATGTATGTACGTAACACAGACACAGTCACTCACACAATCACACATACACAATTGCAATTGCATTTGCATGCACAGTGTACAATGGCGGACAGAGAAATGGGGCTGGGAACAATGAGAAGCATGTTGGGCGTCGTTGGCGTCCAACTGCCTGCACCAGGCAATAATAATTCGCCAGAGCCAGTCATTGACAATGTCGGTGCCATAATGGCTCTCCACTGACTGACTGACTGACTGACTGCTGCAGCAGTGCTTATACCCTGTACCGATAGTTTAGCATAGGGTATATAAACTTAAAAACTGGCAGTTGTGCGAGCGATGTGTGAAAAGTTCTCGACCTTAATATTGAAATACCTGATCGAAAAATAAGCATTAATTTATTTAATTTTATATTTATTTTTAACTTAGGTTGTAAATTTTTATATAAATAACCATCGCAGCTTTGACAACTTGTCATCGTTTGCTCTAATTACGGGGTATTGCATAGTGGCATATGCTAACTATCAAATTTGCTGCTTTTGTTGTCAATGCTGCCGACAGAGGGCGCTACACCTACAATTATGAGAGTCGTCTAAATGAATGAATTAAGTCAGCCATGTGACATAACTGGAATGACCGCCCAGCTGCTGCTACTACTGCTGCTGCTGCTATTGCTGCTGCTGCTGTTGCTGCTACTGCTGCTGCTGCTACTACTGCTGATGCCCAAAGTCCCAGTCTCAGTCGCTGGCTTACGCTGAGTCCCTTAGTCCCCTGGCTGGAGTCGCAGCAGCGGCAACTGCTGCCAACGCCTCACGTTGAACATTTGCCACATTGTTTTGTTGCTGTCATTCCTGACGCCTTCTCTGCTGCTGCTGTTGTTGTTGTGATTACGTATTTGTTGGCCGTTGCCAAAGTTATATGGCGCACACGTACAACAGCAGCTCCCGCTGCAGGACAATGGCAAATGCCAGAATGCAAATGGCGTGTGGACGTGGACGAATCGCGCACACGGCGCAAAATGTTGTTGGCCTGCCCTCTTCAATTACATATGCAGGCCGTGGGAAGCTGAACTCATCACATTGCACTTAGCGATGAGCGTGACACGTGACACGAACAGAAATTAAAATGCGCTGTACACTTTAAAGCGCACGTGCTGCATATATGTATACATATGTACATGTATATTTAAAAAAAAATTTACTAATAAGAAAAAAAAGCAAATAGAAATGTAATTTAATTAATAATGATTGACATATTGTATTAAAATAATTAAATAAATATGTATCGATAGTCGTTTGTCATGTGCCAGCTGCACCTAAGGCCCATCTCTAAATCGAATAACCAGTTACTTTAGTCTGTGTAACGGGTCTGCCGTCCAGCGCGCCAATTAAGCAACAAAAGGCTGGCCGCTTGGGGTGGCGGCTGCGCCTTTACCATTACCGTTACCGTTGGCATCGTCGGCGCGGCCATGTTGACGACTTGGCCGCCATTAAAACGAAGCGACGTTGTGAAATGTTTTGATGAAGCCAATGCCCGGTCCCCGCTCTGTCGCTCGCCCTAACGAGCTGTCTCTGCGCAACTTTTAAAGCGATTGTTTTTTTTTATATTCTCTGCTCCTGTTTGTTGCACATTTTGCAACAAAGTTGCCCCGAGATGCCGTTGCTCAACGTACTGGCCAATACGTTTGCCAAATGGCTGCAACGCCCAGCGTCCGACTTCTATGGCCCCGGGCATTCAATTTCTCTTAACATTTTCTAGTTGTTGTTTTCTATTCTTTTTTTTTTTTTTTTACATTTTTATTGTTTAAAGAGGGAAGCAAGCAAGCAGCAACAACACTAAATGGGGGGCAGCAGCACAACTTGAAGTCTGTGCGCACAACAAGTGGACATGGAGTAGGAGCCGAGATGGCGGCCTGCCTGCCTGCCCGACTGCTTGGCTGCTTGGCTGGCTGCCTGGCTGCCTGGCTGCTTGGGTTCGTATGTTGCTCGTTAACGGTAATGGGAGCAGAGGCTGGTCTATTACGGGTCACGTGGATGGTTTAATTATGACTTTCAGTGCTTGCACTATTATCACATAATAAAAAATGCATTTGCTGCTAATGATGTGGATTTTGAAATGTGCTCAGTATTTCATTTCATTAGATGCATTTGCAAATTCAAAATTCAAAATTCCGACTTTAATTCAACCTTAAATTGACATTGAAGCAGATTGCCTAAAAGTGCTCAACGTGCTGTGAGTCAGGCACGTCAACTAAAGCACATTGTGCTCACGTACATAATTACTAGATTAAAATCGTTTGTCATTTTAATCGAAAGCGTGCAATGGAAATGAATGCATATGTTTTCAATTTTTTTTTTCTGTTTTCATTTTTGTTTGCCATTTAAATGCTTTGCTGCTCTTTGCACTGGCAGCGCGTGTGCAAACAGACTATTTATTTATCCACGAAATGCACACCTCAGCAATATGGTCGTCATTTATTTATTTATGTCCCAATAAAGCACACAATGTTCGCGGCGTTATGTCACTTCCATTTATTGGGACAGAAAATGAAATGGAATGTAAAAAATATTCATTGCCTTTGGCCCATTGCAAATATCGTTGATGTGCACTTGACAAGAATAATATCGATAGGCGATCGTTTGACACGCGCCCATCTCCAAAGCGGATCGTCAGCTATTTATAAAAAACAAAACAAAATGGCGGCGGCTAGTCACGACTGCTCATTTGAAAACGAGCAAGTTTTAATGGCAACTTTTTATATGTGTTGGAGAGAGAGAGAGAGAGGGAGAGAGAGAGAGGGAGAGAGGAAGAGCGAGAAAGAGCGGGAGTAAATATTAAAACGCCTGGTGATTGGCGTTCGTTGGTGAATGGCCGACGTCAATCCAATTAGTTGCGGACAGTGCAAACACGCAGTGTCCGGCATCGTCTACTCAGTTTCACTTCGAATGTGGCTGCCGGGCAATAAAAATGAAAACAACAACAAACAACAATATCAGCAGCAAGAACAGCAACAACAACAGCAGCCAACAGCAGCAGCCAGCAGCAGCAGCTGCAACAATAACAACAGCTGCCCAAGTGGTATGAAGATGGAAGCAAAAGGACATGGATCCATGCCGAACGGGGACACATTCACACGCGTTGGCACGTGGACAGCCAACGTGTGTGTGTTGCTGCTGTTGCTGTTGCTGTTGCTATTGTTGCTGTGCATTGGTAAGTCGATGCGGGTGATGGACGCGCACGAAGAGTAGCTCTTAAATACCTCGCACTCAAGCAGATGCGACAGGGTATGCTAAGCATATGCAAGTTCTAATCTTGCTCTATCTCATGGAGTACAGATTTATAGTATAATAAGTACGTTTAACGATTTAGGGTTTACTTTATTGGCTTGGTATTTTAAAATCGATATTTATCGATATTAAGTTTAGTTTTTACTTAAAAAGAAAAATATAAAGAGCTTGATAATTGTGGAATCAGGATTGATATAACAAGTATTTATACATAGTAAGACTTATAAAATGTATATCGATATTTATCGATATTAGGAATAATTTTCATAAATAAAAAAACACAAAGAGCTTTATCATTATGGTTTGAAGACTTAAATGACAAGTATTTATACATAATAAAACTCATAAAATTGAAATCGATATTTATCGATTAACAGTCTTCTATGAATAGTTGATAATCATGTATTATTTCTTTCAATGTGCATTGACTTTAAGTCTCTTATATAAAACTGACTGTAAGCTGCTGAATACACTTCTTTTGCAATTATATACAGGGTATTACTTAGTCCATACCTGCGCAGAATTGCACTCATACGTCCATTTTTTCCTTGGGCTTTTAACTATTTATGAGGCTGAGTTGTTTGCTTAGTTTTATTATATTGCAAAAGGACTTCTGACTTGTGACTTGTGTCATAATTTAATATTGTCCGAGGGCTTTCAATGAAAGCATTCTGAAAATTTAATAGTCGTTTAATTTTAATTGGATTTCAAATCGAAATGAGAAAGTGCTGAGAACGTTGTATTCCATCAGACTTCAAGTGCAACCAAAAATCGCCTTTAAAGTTTATATATGAATAGTGTAACAAGGACATGTGGAAGTATTTCATATATTCAGCATGTGCTTAAAGTTAGTTAAAGTTCTCTTTCGTCTCTGGACCAATTCAGTTGACATTAAATGAATGTCCACTATAGATTCTATGCCCTTTGTGTCAATTAGCAGCTAATGTACGCCAGTTCGTATTACTTTGTCGTATTCCAGTGCAAATTCCATTTACGCAAAAACATTTTCAACAAATTTGTTTCAAATTGAGATACGCATATTTGGCTCATTCAGCTTTACGCATTTTTAGCTGACTAGCTAATAAATTGTATATCGTACAAAAGTGCTGGACGTGTGAGTGTGAGTGATTGAGCAATAGATACCCTGTAGTATTTCGTATTTGCTGATAGCTATCAGCTGGGTATAAGATTTATTTTGAGATTTGTGTTGACTATATAAAAGCCTCACAAGCCAATTTGCTTTTTCAAGTAAAATATTGTTATCGATTACATATCAAGTTATCGATTACGTCATGAGCGTCTACATTCTGCTGCGATTTATATAATATAATACAGTTAAAAAATAGATTTTGCTCAAATAGTTTTAGATTTGCCGCATGAAAACATTTTTTTTATCGATTTCGATTAAGTTATCGAAGCAGATATGTTGCTCATGGTTCGTCCACTCGTTTGAACTTCTATGAGCCTTGCCTTATACACGTATTAAAGAGATTATAGGCGTTAAAAATTTTCCATTTAAAGGTATTTCATGGCATCGATAACTAGTTATCGATAACTGACAACACATATATAAACAAATATTGGTGTTGAGCGGAAATATGCACAAGTGAGCTGAGTATATGAGTTTAGCAGTTGGTAAGCAAATACCCTTAAAAATCAGAATACCCTGCCTTGTATGCATTTGCAATGGGTATACGCAATAAATGGAGATATTTTGTATATATTTGAATTTAGAATTTCAATAAACTAATCAAATATGTGAAAGTGCATCGAGATGGAGGAATGCAATATAACAAACGAAGCATTTTGGCTAAACCGCATTCTCGAGTCGAACAACGTTCAAATGGCCAACAGACGACTGACTGTTGTCGAAGATTGGCGGAGGAGTCGATGGAGTTGTTGGAGTAGGTGGAGTGGGCTGGAGTAGGTATCTTCATGGGCATCAGCTTTAATTAAAAAGTTACCTGCAAAAATGTATAGCTATTTTTGCCCGGCAGCCATGGCAAATGTTTGCCAGTCCAGAGCAGAGCAGAGCAGAGGCAGAGCAGAGGCAGAGGGACGATGGATGATGGCAACGACTGTGAACCGAAGGGCAACCCAAGTACAGCAGCCCATCGAAGCTGCCAGTCAATGGAATTTTGCAGGTTTTGCGGTGCTGGCTAAACTTTCTATTAGATTGCGCCAACACTCGATGGCCTTGCACCTTGCAACCACTGCTCAGCGCCAAGAACTACCCCAGCTCAAAACACTTTTTCATTCCCAATTGCAGTTGCACTTGTTTTGCCCCCCTCCCTCGTCCTCTCTCTCTCTCTCTCTCTCTCTCTCTTTCTCTCTCTGTCTGTCTTTGTCTTGGTTTTTAGTTGTATCCGTGTCCATATTCCGTGCAACTAGGTTAGTATAGCCGCCAGCATATTGGGCCAACTATCCAGCCACCCACTGCTGCCGGGCCACTTCCTCTCGGTTAGCCATTTGCCACATATTTCTTTATCAATTTGCGTTTACATATTGCATTTTAATGAATTTTCTGGTGCCATTTAAAATTGCTTTAAGCCTTTCCGCTTCCAATTCGAATCCATTCAAAGTGTGCACACCAACATCCAGCTGCAGAGCTCATCTCTGCCGCATCTCTGCTTTAATGCTTCACAAAGCTTCTCGATTTGCAATTTATCGAGAATTTCATCAAATTTTCAACTTTTGCATTTTGATAGCCAAAGTCTTGGAGTAAATGGAATTTGTATTGGTTTAATTCAAGCTCGAGAGTTCAATTTCAATTCATAGATGGGCTACAGCTGAGTCCTTTTCATTTTCATTATTGATCTATTCGCAAACAAACCAAAAAAAACCTATGACTCAAAATATTTTAACTAAGTTAAAGCTTCATTTGAGTGCAGCTCATGAATAGCTGCTCCACAAAGGCTAACTTTCAGATGCAAGTATTGCTCATTAGTTACGCCAAGTGGATTCAATATCTTTTATTGAGTGCTCGCAAGTGCCTTTGGTGGGGTATGCTGGACTAGAAAATATCCCAAATAAGTATAGTTAACTTTGCTCAAAATGTAATTTTAGCTGTCATTTGGCAAATAATGTTATCGATACTTTACTCAATTTCAGTTCTGTTGAAAATCTCCATAATAAACTTTCAAGCGAACCACTGCGCTTCACTCTGGCTGGTTTCCTATCGCACAGTTAGTCGAGTTGTACCAATACAAATATAATTCTGCATTTTGTTGAAGTTTTACAAATTTTTTCTGAAAGTTTCTAAATTTAAAATTTTTTTTAAATTTTTTTGAATATAATATTTTTTTACACAAAATTTAAAATTCGTACTTTTCCTTTTATTTAATTACTATTTTTTTATGTATAACAATTGAAGTTATTATGAAGTTATTTTTAATATTTTTTTTTATATTTTATTAAATTTTTTTTTTTTTTAAATTCAAAATTTTCTTCAAATTTCCGCTCAAAAGTTACGAAAGCCTTTAAAGTTGCCTTGTTTCAAAAATGTTTTAAGACTTTCTTAAAAAAGAAAAAAACGTTTATTTGTGTTCGAACACTATTTCTATCTTTAAAACATCCTTGAAACTCTGGATTGATTCTCTATTTAAATTTAAAATTACTTTTTAAATAATCATTTTTAAAAACAAAAAAAAAATTAAATTTTTTTATATCCGAAAATTTAGAGTCCATATTTTTTTTAATTTTTTTTTATATTTTAAAAATTTGATTTATTTATTTTTTTTTTTTATTTTTAAGCCAAATCTGATATGCTTTTAAATCATAAGAATCTGTTACATTTAGTATTACAATTAATTTGAAAAGATTTATTTTTAAGCTGGATAGCTTATTTATAACTATATACATTATATATCAGCTTATGTATAACTATATACATTATATATCAGCTTATGTATAACTATTAACATTATATATCAGCTTATGTATAACTATATACATTATATATCAGCTTATATATAACTATATACATTATATATCAGCTTATATATAACTATATACATTATATATCAGATTATATATAACTATATACATTATATATCAGCTTATATATAACTATATACATTATATATCAGATTATATATAACTATATACATTATATATCAGCTTATATATAACTATATACATATATTCCATCTACCCATTTGCAACTATCCCTAGAGTATACAATTAAAGAAAGTATCTTTCAATGCAACGTGTCTGTTTTGTCATTTTACATAACAGAAGTACTTAATCTTAAGCCAAGGGGATAAGTCTCTGCAGCTCTGCCCACCTGCACATTCATTCTCTATCGCGCTCTTTCGTTCTCTTTCTTTGTCCCCATCTCTGTCATTTGCCCAGAAAGACATTCACTTTAAACATATTGCACTTTTATTTAGAGCGAATTCAATGGAAGTGAACATAATTTGAATACAAATCGTTGCATATTTGTTCTGATGGTCATTGCATACTTTTTGGGTAGCCCAGGCAGAGTCGAGTGGACAGCAAGCTGCTTGGCAAGTGGCGTCATTCCTATCTGCGTCAGCGTCAGGAATCCTTTTCGTTGTGGTTGCGGTTGTTATGTATACCCTGTGCACGTATATTCATCTAATTGGGGTAGATTGTTGCCTGGGAAACAGATGATGATTTATTGCAAGTACATACCATTTCAATAACTATCGATAAGTATCGATATTATCGATTGCAAGTCTTAGTCGTATAGTTGATACCTTTTCTTACCATATTTCATTCCTGTTCAGAAATGCTTCGCTTACTTCCAACTAGCTCTTGTCACTATACTTTACAGCGGATTATAGGGTATTGGCTAGTCGGATATACTCAAAAAATGGATTAGCTTCCAGTTGCATAAGTCTTGAATCCTAATTTTCTCATCGTTAATAATATTATATTTTTTACATTGATTCAAATTCGAAAATAGGGTATCTAACAGTCGTATACATCTGATGTCAGTAGTATTTTCCATAGAATTTCTTACTTTTAAATATATTTCAATCATTCGGAGCTACATAACTTATCTCAACTGTGACACATTAAAAGAGTACAGGGTATCTGTCAGTCGTATACTTATGCGTTAAGCTCACTTACTTGTTATATTAGTTGCTGCAAGGTTTTTAGCTTTTTATGTGGCATTTGTAAGGTATTTCAGTACAACTATGATCATTTATAGCTGAAAACAGGGTATCTAATAGTCGCACACATTCGGGCACAAGCTCAAGTAAGCAAGCCAAATCAACTAAAGTCGTATCTCAGCTATTATAGAAAGCTGTTGACAGCTTTTTCTGCTCACAAGCTGTCTCTAGGGTATGTACCAGTCGGGCACACTCAACCAGCTGTTGTTATCGTTGTTGTTGTCGTTGGTGCTTGATGTATTTCATGAATTCTTTATCTAGTTGGTTGCCAGTTGCCATTTGGCAAGTTGCGAAAGTGAAATGTGAGTCGCACCGCACGACAGGATGCAGCTCCAGTTGCCCCATCCACAGAGCCACGCCCCGCCCCGCCCCGCCCCCTTCCAGCTGCAACTGTGCAACATTATGACGGCTCGAACTTATTTTATGGCTTGAGTAAAATGAGCAGCAACAGCAGCAGCAGCAGCATTCAGAGCATTCATCAGCTGTGGGCGGTCGGTGCAATTGTCAAGTGCAGCAAATGCGGCATGCGGCATGTGGCATGCAGCAAATGTAGTCAACGGGTATTTGCGGCAATGGCAGTCGTCGGCGAAACCTGTGTCATGCAAAACATGCGCAAATATTTAACGCAGCTGCTGTCTGCTGTCTGCTAGCAGCATGTTGCATGTTGCATGGCATGTGCGCCATGTTGCATGTCGCTAATGCGGCGTCAAAACGTTTGGCAAGTGCCGCCGCGCTGCGGCTTAACATAAACACTGATCAATCTCAATCACGCTCATGGGAGTGTCTATCTCTCTCTGAGTGTGTGTGTGTGTGTGTGTGTGCGTGTGTGTGTGCGTGCGTTTGGCTACAATGATGATTGAGCAGCTGACAAATACCGTTGCACGCGCAGCTCATGCATAATTAAAGCTAATGCTCCACTCCCCTTGTACAGTTGTGCATGCACACATATCGCTTATCGTTATCGATTAATTACAAAATTTAGTTTCATTGGCTTGCTAATGTGTGCATCATTTGCACATATCTACCTACGTATGTGTGCGTGTATGTGTGTGTGTGTGTTTGGAACAATATATATCATAGTATTTATCACAGTTGCCGTGAAAGTCCCGCATTTCAATTCACTTGACCGCAATACTTGCCGTAAAACCAGCAGCCGGCAAAAATAATGCCATGGATTATGTTGACATATGCCGAATGTGGGGCGAATGGGCTTTGCAGCAGCATATTTTATATATGCACTACATATATGTACGTACATACATATATACACACACACACACACTTATATAGAAATATATAAATCTCACTATTTCGCCGGGTTCTCTGTGTGTGCGCTGTTGTTGAGGTGCAATAGAAATTCATAGAAAATTTTTCATTTATTGTAAAGCTTTAAATGTCAAAGGCAGTTCAAGCGTCTGGAATGAAAGTGCTCGTTAAAGTTGGGGCGAGCTTAATAAAACGAGAAAAAAATAATATATATATATATATACAATATATGTATATTCAAAGCTACTTAAATTTGCTGATTTTTTTTAGTTAAATCCATGTGCAATCGATATTCAGCAAAAAGTGATTGCAAATCACTGACTGCAAATCGCAACTGTGATATATATTGTTAAAAAGATGTGTTTCGAACAACTAAAGCACAGTATATCGCTTATCGATGACTAGTTTATATTAATCTATGATAGCCATCGCATTATCGGTTATCGATTTTTAGTTAAAGTTATCTTCAACAGCCATATTTTAACGCTGATATATCGAGGCAAAGCTGTGCTGCTGTAAAGTATCCACAGATAAGTCGTTTATCGTTTATCATTTATCGCTAACTAGTTGCAGTTAACTTGTAATTGGCATCACTTTATCGTTTATCGATTGTTTGCTGCAGCTTGGCTTAGACAGTCAAGCGATTGATGTAGCGTGTCGACTGCTCTGGCACGAGTAAGACTTATCGTTTATCGATTATTCTTTACACAAAAGCTTTATAGTTCATTTATCAACTGTATATGTACCATCAATTGGTTTTTATCGATTCTTTAGTGTCGTAAACTTCTGTCGAACATGAAATAGCCAAAAAGCTATAATATCGTTAAATCGATAATCCTTTTCTGAGGCCGTTGGCGAACTAAACACACATATCGCTTATCGATTGTCAGTTATGATTAAGTGATAATACTGCTTATCGATAGCATGCTTCAGCTAGCTTACAACAGAAAACGATTTATCATTTATCGATTCTTGGTTTAAGTGAAATTCTAGAGAGTCACTCATCGATTAATTGATGTCTACTTATCGATTAATTGAGCACTGCTTGAAGTTGATTGATTATTATTTGTGGTGAATTTTGAGTCGATAAATATTCATTGTTTATCGATTGCTTTTTCTACTGCATGGGCATCACAAAACTAGTTATCGCCTATCGATTGTGATTCATAGTGAATTTTTCGGGTTTATCGATTGTTTGTATCATTGTTTGTATCTGCTATTCCAGCTGCGATTCAGGCAATACCCTCGTTAGCGACTCTATCGACTTGGCCAACTTACCCGACTCAGCCGGACAACTGTGTTGCAGCTGCTAATTGTTAATTCTAATTAAAAATTAGCCAATGTCGAAATGTCTTGTTGCTCCAGTTCGTTTCGCTGCAATCTGCCTTTAAAATTATTTATTAAAATCCATTTGCATCGCGAAGCGAAAAGAGCGCGACAAGAAAATTAGCTGTCGCAAATCTGTTATCGCATGGATTTGGGTAAAATGTGCATTAAATACTTAAAAATAATATAGACTTGAAAAAAGTTAAAAAATATGTAGCATACTTTTGCGGGCTCGAGTACTATGGGTAATCTATATTCATTGAATAATAGTAGGGACAGCAGCTATACGCAGCTTAACCAATCAGCGCTGGAATCGCCCAAGGCAGTGTTCGAGGCTCAACGCTGCGCACTTTGCACACAACAGGTATGCCAATACCTCAGTTCAATATGGCAACTGCGGCCAATGGAATGCCTGTAGCGGCGACCTACGCAGCTGACACCGCCAAGCATGCTGGCTGACTGCAAACATACCTGCATTGCTTCGGGTGTTGGGCCACAATGCTGGTGGTGTGCACAGCATCAAAGCAGCCACTGTCGGCCATTAGAAGTGAAAACGGCTCGGATGTGTCACTGGGATACGCCATTCCGAGTGCCACCAAAGTCAAATACATATATGTTGGCGTCCCTCTTGCCAGAAGGCTGACTTGTTGGCCTATAGGCCCACAAAGCTTATACACAGCAAAATTAAAAATCTGTATTGCATGCTGAGCGCATGTTTAAACAGCAAAACTCATCAAGGCAATAGGCGTAGCATACTCCATACGCAATATCTACGCTCTCACATCAACCCAAGTCGAATTCGACTAATGAAAGTCGCTATGAAGATGGACTGGAGCTGATTGGTTTGTGAGCTCAGTGCTCAGTGCAACATCGGGATCTAGCGATTCTTAAAGTGGCTGACTCCATCGGGCGCATAGACTAACTGCGCATCCATAGAAGCTTGCATCTGAGCCACTACTACTCCCTCTGGACTGCAGGAGAAGCTGGTATAAAGAACTTTAAGTAGAATTGATTTGGAAATAAATAAGTTTAGAGTTCGGATGTCTATGCTAGCTAACAGCCTCACTCATTAGTTAAGGCTTACAGCCAAAAGCTCTGAAAAAAAAATTAAAAATATATATTAATATTAATAAAAGTTTTTCTGGATATAATTTTTTAAATTAAAATTGATGAATTGTCAGAAATAAATATTTTTTGCAAATATTTCCAAGCAAATAAAAAAAATAGCATACTTATGTGGGCGTTAAATTAAAAAAACTTATCTAACGTTTTTTTCTCAAAAGATAATAATTCTTTTTAAGCCCTAGTTTATCTAAATATCTGTAAAAAAACTATGTTATCTATCTAATAATTTCTATATATTTCAAATGAATTAATATTGATAAATTATCAAACATAAATATTCTTTGAATATATTTCAGAATAAATTTAAAAAAAAACATAGCATACTTATATGGGCTTAAGTTCTTTTTCATTATTTATGTAAAAATCTGCTCAATTGAATAATTTATGGGGAAAATTATGTATTAAAGAAAGGAAAAAAACCGTGTGAACAAAAAAAGTCAGATTTTCTCTTTAATTATTATAGTTTTTAGGGTATTTGTCGTGTGGTTAATCATGCGCTTAACGCTACATAATTAATTGCTGAATTGATGTTCTTTTTTTTTTGTAAATAAATTATTTCATTCAGCTGACACACACACACACACACCCACGCTTGTACAGGTGTTACGCACAATTGACATGGTTAAATAATATTCAACACATGCAATTGCAATTGCATTTTCCGTAATTACCAGAATAATCGTAATTACGCGTATAAAAGACAGCTACGCACACACATACACACACACGCACAGAGTTCGGCCGGACAGTTAATTGAGCTGTTGCAGGCTTACAATTGTTCTTGTTGGCCGTTATTTGTAATTGCTGTTGTCTTCTCTGCTTCTTCTGCGTTTGCTTCTTCTTATTGCTGCTGCTGCTGTTGTTGTTGTTGTTGTTGTTGTTATTAATGCGAGTGTTGGCACTTTCACACGCAGCAAGCAGCAAGCAGCTTTTTGTCAGCCCGCCTTCAACTCACCTCACCTCCCCGCACCACAACGCATCACAAAACTCACCCCACTCCAGGGCAGGCCGGCGCCCATTTGCACGCTTACACCAGCCAGCATTGTGTGGAAAAGTTTGCTGGTAAACACATTCATAAAGCAAATATGCAGGCCAGCCAGCCAGCCAACCAACCAACCAACAGGCAGCGCAGCGAACATCAACGGCGCTGTCTGAGCATCGCTGCCGGCGTCGCTGCCAATACGAACATATGCTAAACGCCCAGCAGAACAACAGACAAGTGTCGGCCCCCGTCAGCTAAAGCGAGCCGAGTCGAAACCGATTTGTTGCGTAGCCGAAGCCAACGAAGCCGACAACGACAACGACAACGGCAGCGGCAGCGACAACGACAACCCATGGGTAACGGCGTCTTGGTATAAAAGCCGCTGGCAGCAACAATCTCGTTCAGCATTCTACGTGCGGCAGGCGTAGAGCGCACAACATACACTCAGCTTGAGCAGAGCAGAGCAGAGCAGAGTGGAGCGGAGCTGAGCTAAACAGCGCTAAGCGGAGCAAAGCACTTTCAAAAGACACAGGCGCGTTTTTCTAAAAAAGCGCGCGCAAAAGCATTTGCTTCAACGGTAAATGTGAAAAAGTAAAAAAAAAGCAATAGTAAAAAAAACGGTAAAAACGAGAGGCACAAGAGGCGCGCGCGAATTGAGCGCTGTTTACTTTGCCATTATAAATCCGGCGAGCGCTTTGTTTGTGTTTGTGTTGATGTTGGCAAAACAAAAAAAAAAAGAAAGAAAAAAAAAAAACAGAAAAACGAAAAGAAATCAACAAAAAAAAGAACACATTATTTTCTTATCTTCCTTGCACTCTGTGTCTGCCTGTTGTTGTTGTTGCTGTTCTGTTGTTGTTGTTGTTGTATTTTTGTATTTTTTGTTGTTGTGGTTGTTGTTAGTGTGCAAAGTGCATAGCCGAAAGAAATAACAGGCCAAAAATTGCAAACGGAAAAGGAAAACGGAAAGTGTTGCATTTCCGTGTCGCCTGCAGTTCGCTGTTGTTGTTGTTGTTGTTGTTGTTGTTGCTGTTGTTACTGTTACAGTTAGCATTGGCATTGTTGTTGCCCATGCTGTTTACCGTTACCTTCGGCCATCTTTTGGCGCCGCATAAAATGGCCGCAGGTGCTGCCGACAAGTCGCATTGGCCATAAACAAATGCTCGCCAATATCCGTTGACCTTTTTCAAAACGGCCCCAAAACTGAAAAGGAAAACAAATTGCAAATTGCAAATTGCATCGTAAAATCATTTAATTCGTGATTTACAGCCAATTCGTGATATCAATATCAAAAGTATATAATATATATATGTAAATGAATACATGAATATACATACATACACAAACATATATATATATATATATATATATATATACATATATAAGACTAAATTGCGTTCTATATACACTGTGATAATTTGCTAATTGACTTCGTTCATTGGCTTTCAT
The DNA here is from genome assembly GCA_035045945.1 of Drosophila anceps. Lineage (NCBI taxonomy): Eukaryota > Metazoa > Arthropoda > Insecta > Diptera > Drosophilidae > Drosophila > Drosophila anceps. Next base: position 9,279,226 of record JAWNON010000004.1, on the reverse strand, counting down.
TTTTCTGTGAAACTCCTATCAGCAAATATTTTGAAGGTTCAAAAATAATTATATTAAAAAAATACAAATGAATTGAATTCTTAAGTAATTATTGTCTTGTTGAAGTATATAGATGAATATGTATTTCAACGCGGAAATAATTATTTAAGAATTTAATTTAATTATATTTTATTTGCTATAATTATTTATACTCACTTTATATTTTATATATTACTTTTAATTATTTAAGAATTTAATTTAATTATATTTTATTTACTATAATTATTTATACTCATTTTATATTTTATATATTACTTTTAATTATTAAAGAACTTAATTTAATTATATTTTATTTAATATATAATATTTATACTCATTTTATATTTTATATATTACTTGTAATTATTTAAGTAATTTAATTATATATTTTTTTGAATATTATAATTTTATATTAATGCATTTTAAAACTTCTTTTGATTTCGATTGCATAGAAAAAGTTGACAAGTATTTTCGAAAGATTTTCCTTGAGCACTTCAAGTGTCTCAAAGTTTTCAGCATATTTTTCAAAGATTCGTTTAAAGCTCAACATTAATAAAATATCAATTTATAATTTGGTTAAGCTCACAGTGAAGGCAAAGCTTTTTTTATTTATTTATTAACTGTATTAAATATTAAAGAAATTAGTTGATCGTCATATATAATTTCATATAAATATCTGTATATCAGTCAACATCAGTTTGTTTTTTTAAAAAGTATTTTTAGATAGTTTTTTTCTATACAAAATGCGTATACGTAATATGAAGGTCTAATAAGTGCACATACGTAATACGTAAATTCTTAAATACGTAATACGTAAAGTTTTCATATGCAATGCGTGCAAATAGTTTTTCGCATATGTAATTCGAAAACTTACATTATTATTATATTACATGCAAATATACATAATTTTTTACTACGTAATCCGATAAATGGCAATTTCTCATGCGTAATACGTAAAGTATTGCATACTTTACACATCAATTTTTAAAACATAAATATGTACAAATTTGTTGTAAAAGGTAAATTTTACGAATACGTCAATTTTTGCTTACACGTAACACTTGAGTTTCACGTATACGTTGTACAAAGACTTTCATATACGTAATATGATGTTCTCGTTATATCCGCATGCTTTATACGCAAGCTTTCCGTATATATAATACGTAATATGAAAGAATTCAAAGTTCACTTACGTGACACTTAAGCTATGTTTGAATACTGTAAGCTATATGTCTGCAGAATACGTAAACTTTTGCAGACGCCAAACGAAAACATTTGTTAGTTTGGGAGACGTAAAACGTAGAGATTTGTATGCATAGTACGTAAACCTTTGTATACGTAAAACGTAAGCCTTTGCAGATTACGTGAAGTTTTTTAGATACGTACTGACTTGTATGCGTAAAGCGTAAAGTTTCGGAAGTCCGTTGAGATTTGAATACGTAATACGTAAACTTTTGTTTGCGTCAAACGGAAGCATTTGTATGCATAATACGTAAAGTTTTGAGTACAAAATGCAAACGAATAAGAAATCTATGTAAGTAATGCGTAAAGTTTGCATACGTAATATGAAGGAATACAGAGACTTGATATTTCGTATATAAGATTTCAGTTTTATCCTAAAAAACGGAAATAAAATAGATAAGAAATCTTAGAGTAAACTGAAGGCGTGAAGCCAGAGTAGATGATTGGGAAACTGAAATTCAGTGAAATTATTTAAATATTTAAATCTGTGTAGCGAGAGAAAGAGAGAGAGAGGGAGAGAGAGGGAGAGTGAGGGAGAGAGAGATGCTGCGGATAATAAAGAATTTTGGCACTGTGTGCCTTAAGCAGATTTGGCTCTTAATCTATATGGCTGCTGTGGCAACTTAATTACATGAAAAACGTATATACTTCACAAAGAAATTCTTCTTTTGCGGTGGCAAAAAAAAAAACTGAAGAGAAGAAGAAGAAGCAGCAGAAGATACATAAAACAGCGACCACAGAGGTCGCAAGCAATTGAATTTTAAGCCGAGCCAGCAGACGGCGTTGGCAAGGTTGAGCCTGAGCCGCATTACTGCACAATGTCTGGATCTGAATCTGTAGCTATAGCTGTAGCTGAAGCTGAATCTGAATTTGTCACATTCGCTGGAAAATCTTCCTGTTTCAAAATGGAAATTGCATTCGCAGCAACACGCTCAGAAAGTTGCCAAGTTTTGCTTCAAATTTAAGCACTTTCGAAAGTATTTCGTTCTGGCCCTCGCCACTCCAGCCAAAACAAAAGTTGGCCAAAGAAGCACGAACAAAAAAAAAAATACCCCAAGAAAGGAAAAAAAAAAAATTAAATGCGTTAGAAATTGCATTTTAATTTGCTTTCAAATTCGTTCACTGTATACAAGCTTAAAAGTAACGAATAAGAGGAGGAAGAGGAGGAGGCGGAAGAAGCGGCAGAAGAAGTAGCAAAAGATGAAGTTAGCCACATTGGGGCATAAATGGCCTAAATCGAATTGAGCAGGTGAACATTTAGACCAAACTAATTTTTGTGGCCTGAATGGCCAAAGTTGTTCAAGTGTAACTAAATGTGAAACTTTACAGAAAAAAAATTCCCATGAAAAAAAAATTGTTGTCTAACAAAAAATGTTTGTTGTTTCCACCTTTACACCTGGAATTTTTTCAATAATTTCCTTTGACTTTGCCCTGATATCACAGATTGCAAATACTTTTGAAAGTCCAAGTCTTCCATTGTCTACACTTTGTGCTATGACTTCGTCTTCAATCAATCAATCCATCAATCAGTGATTTTGCTCAGCGAGGAGTCAGTCATTCAATCATTCAGTCAGTTTTTATTCGTATGAATATATTTATTGAGTAACTCCATTCATTTGTGTATAGATTGAAAAACAGTTTTCCACTTAGATTTCACATTTACAGGTGAAAATGTCAATCAGTCAATCAATTCAGCGAGCAAGCATTCAATTAGTCAGTCAATCAGTCTGTCAGTCTGTTGGGCAGTCTGTGAGACAGTCTGTTAATAAGTCAGTTCGAGTCAGTCAGTCAATCAGTCAGTCGGTCTGTCAATCAGTCAATCAATCAGCCAGTCAGTCAATCAGTCAATTCAGTGAGTCAGTCAGTCAGTCAGAGTCAGTCAGTCAATCGGTCAGTTAGTCAGTCAATCAATCAATTAGCCAGTCAGTCAGTTTGTTAGACAGTCTGTTAGACAGTCAGTCAATCACTTAGTCAGCAAGTCAGTGAGTCAATCAGTCAATTCGTCAGAGTCAGCCAGTCAACCAGTCAGTCAGTCTGTCAATGAGTCAGTCAGTCAGTCTCTAGTCTGTCAGTTTGTTAATCAACTAGTCAGTCCGTCAATCAATTCAGCCAAATCAGTCAGTCAGTCAACCCGTCAGTCTGTCAATTAGTCAGTTAGTCAACCCGTCAACCCGTCAGTCTGTCAATCAGTCAGTCAACCAGTCAATCAGTTCGTAAGTCACTTACTCCATTGTATAGCTTATATACTGATACGATCAGCTTGATCAATCAGTCAAGCAACACATTTCTCTACAATCAATCAGTCAATCAATCAATTAATCAAACATATGTACATACTATGTTTGTTTACATAATCTACATATTTGCGTACATTAAAAATGTTCAACAATTTCCCACTTATTTTCCACGCTGAAAGGTGAAACATTTTCCACTTCCCCTAACAAAATGTAAATTTTAGGCATCAAATATAATTGTGAACTGTAGACTGACAGCATTCCAGCTGGCATGGCGTGTGGTGTACACAAGTCTTCCATCAATCAATCAATCAATCAATCAATCTGAACGCATTTAATCGCGCTGATTGATTATGCCTCAGTCTCGCATGCAAAGTGCGCAGTTCCATTGCGAAGCGACAAATTGAAAGTCATTTTAATCAAGCTCATATTCTATTGCCATGGCAATAACAGATAAATGTAAACACACACACACACACACACATGTATATATACTTATGTGTGTGTGTGTGTGTTTGTGTGTGGCTGCACTTGATTAGCAAAATTTAGTCATGATAAATGTATCGTTCCACTCGGCATTCAGTTGAAACTTTTCGGTCCATCATACGCCCAAATGCACAGAGAGACGGAGAGAGAGAGAGAGAGAGAGAGAGAAAGTGAGAGAAAGAGAGAGAGAGAGACATAGTGAGTGTGAGAGGCAGCTGTCCGTGGTTATTTTGGTCATAAAGTGAGTTTCACGTAGCTGTGGCACGTTGAAAACTTTTTAAATAAGTTCAAGTTAAAGTTCGAACGAGAGTTCAAATTTGGGCTCGTAAAATTGCGGGCGCTGCAAAGTATGCTGCACAAATTGTGCTCGTGCAATGTTGCCAATTGCTAAGCTATAAAAAGTGTGCCGCAACAACAACAACAGCAGCAGCAGCAGCAGCAGAAGCAAGTATTGAATGTGTTTAGCTTCGTATAATGTTAAATTTGATTGCAACTCACAAAGGAATAACAACAACAAACACAACTTTCACAGGCAAATCGCTTAACGATCAACGCAAACAGTGGATACAATGTCGCTGCAGCCAAGCGTTCAATCAGCCAAATGCCCAATGGATGTCGGCACGGGACAGCAGCACAAAGAGAAGCAGCAACAGCCGCAGTCGCAGCCGCAGTCGCCGCCGCAGCCACAGTCGCCGCAGCAGCAAAGGCAAAAGCAAGAGCAACGTCAACGTCGCTCAATGCAGCTGCTGCCGGTCATGTTGATGTTGCTGCTGTTGACGCTGCTCACGCGACCGCTGAGCGTTCACTCAAATCGTAAGTACAAAGATGAAAACAGAGCAAGAGAAAGAGAGAGAGAGAGAGAGAGAGAGCGAAACAGAGAGTGAGTGAAGAGAGAGCACCGTTCGATCGACTGACATTGACATAAAACCACTAAGAGCACGAAAATGTGCTCGGCATGTGCAGCTAATTGTTGCGCTCTCTTTTCCTCATTCATTAAATTAAGCTAAGTTTATTTACCTTTGCATTTGTTTGCCATTTGCCATTAAATTGCATGAGGATACAAAATAAAAATTAAATTTCTAATTTGAGTTTTGCTCATTGCGAGCAAAAATTTTCAGATGCACAATGTAAACAATTTGTCTTAAAAGTAAAGCAAATTTAAATAACGGTAACCAAGTGCAAATACATTGTGTGCTGTGCAGTCAACAATTCCTTTTTCAATTAGCAACTCAAAAATTTCATTACCTACATACAAAGTCACCATGCTGGGCTTAGAGTAGGGAGAGAGAGAGAGACATCAATATACATACATATGTACATACATATATGCACTGTTCAGCTGCGAGCAGAGCTCAACTGCGGAGAAAGTGATGCTATTTTTAACTCAAGACTACAGTTAGCATTAACTAACTGTTCAAATTCACCAGCAAAAAAAGCAACAAAGTGAGCGAGAGCGAGAGATTAAGTGGTAGAACTGCTAAATAAGTGAGCGCTAGACAAATTCACCAATTAACCAATTCACCATGCGAGCAAGCATGAGTGGGATCTCTTTAGCACTAACTCAACAAACGCAAAAAATGAGAGCAGTTCATGTGCGCCCATAGCTCAGTTGCTAGCAGAGCAGAGCAGGCTGCATTCACCAGCACCATGCCAGCTGCCAAGTCAAATATTGCATGTGAGAAAGAGACAGAGAGCGCGCCAAGCACAGTTTATCTGCGCAATTAGTGAGCTTTAGACAAATTCACCATGCTAACGAATGGGTTCGAGTGGGATCGTCTTAGCACTTACTCAACAAACACATATAAGAGCGCAGCTCATGTGCATCCGCAGCTTAGTTGCGAGCAGAGCAGAGCAGAGCTCGGCTGTCGGGGTGCGTGCCGTTTGGCTTATTTTCAATTCCGTTGCGTTTCTTGAGCTTGTTGTTCAGTGTTTATGGCGGCTGCCACTTTACGATAGCTGAAAGAAGTAACGCATATGCCGCATTGTACGCTCTCATATGCAAAAGCATGCGTTTGGCATTAAGTTATCACGGGGCAATGCCAATGCTGAAAGGGACGAGCACGACTGCCAGTGTCTGCCTCAGTGTATGTATGTATGTATGTATGTGAGTATGTGTGCGACACGTTTGTTTGCTTGTTTGTACATTACTTTTTTACAAGCACTAAAAGATACACTCCCACACACAAGCGCCCACACACACACACACACACACACGCACACAGCCACCCAGAAGCAGTGCTGCTGAAGGAGCTGCATGACAGCTTCCCCAGCAAGAGAAGTTCAAAGTAGTTGGCTCCGGTTTGCCCAACGGCCCAATGTCGACGCGATGGCTTGCTTGCCAGCCAGCTTGCCAGCAAGACGCGTATTAAAAATCAATAGAACCTACAAATGTATCCTTTCTTCGGCTGCAAAGGACAACATGACTACAACAACAACAACAACAACAACAACAACAGCCAGTTACATGGCGCCGTCTTTGGCTCGCTGCACAGCAAGCAAATGTAATGAAGCTGTGCAGGTGCGGCTACATACATATATCTATATATATATATATACGTATGTGTGTGCGTGTGCGTGTGTGTGTGCCCTTTGACATTGATCGATAACGATTATGGGGCGATACATTTGCATTGCTGCTTGCAAAGTCCCATTCAAGTGTTGTGTAATGAAAATGTAGTTCAGTTGGCTTTGCACACTTAATAGACTTTAAGCACATACATGTGTTATCGATAACGCTGTTGCTGTGATTAAAGCTTATTAAGAAACATATTTGACGCTTATGAATAGTTGTTATCGATAGCTGCTATGAAAACTGAGATTTAACTAGTTGGATGCAGCCATTGCTTAATGTTTATGCAATGAATGTGAGTGTTATCGATAGATACATTGATCGATATACAGCACTTGTTTAATATTTACACTTAAAGCAAATTTTATGTTTAGTTATATTTAAAATAAGTATGAAATATGTGTTATCGATAAGATGTGTTATCGATAGCCATTGCTTAATGTTTTTGCAATGAATGTGAGTGTTATCGATAGATACAAAGCTCGATATAAAACTATTCACAAGTGTTATACAGCACTTATTTAATATTTACATTTAAAGCAAATTTTATGTTTAGTTATATTTAAAATAAGTATGAAAGATGTGCTATCGATAACTATGAACTGCATAGAAATAGCATTAGGATGTTGCTTTAAGAGTGCATAAATAGCTGTACGTAATATGATGTGTTATCGATAAGCATACGCGTATTTGCAATAAGTACATATTGTGCTGTGTTTTGATAAATGTTATCGTTAACCATTCAACTCAGATTTAATCCTTTAAAGAACGCCAAGTGCAACAAGTTTTTATTCGCTCCCTCAATAAGCCATCAATTTGAAGTGGTAAGCATATGCGTGATTGACTGATTGACAGATTGATAGAGCTAGAGAGCCATATACATATGCATACCCATCACATATGCTTCGCCGCTTTATGGGCACATAAATTTAATGTCCAAATGCAAATCAAATAGATGAATATATATATATATATATATATATATATATATATATATATATATATATATATATATATATATATATATATATATATATATATATATATATATATATATATATCGTTCTCTATCTCTCTATGTGTGTGGTTGGCCTCATAACAAATTTTTATGGGCTCCCCAGCTAAATGGAACATCGCTAATGCCCACTAGTTGAGAGCTGGCGACTGATTAGTGGCGAGCAAGGGCCATGCGAGCGCGGAGTGTTTGTCAAGCCAGCAAAGTGCTTCATAAACACAATAACATGGTCCTTCAACTAAAACAAAATCACAGACTCTTCGTCATGTGGCTTTAGCTCGTGTCTCGCTGTCTCGCTGTCTCGCTGTCTTGATGTCTTGATGTCTTGATGTCCCGTTGTCCTGTCGTCCTTCCCGTTCCATTATCTTTTTTGCCATTTTATTTGTCTGTTTTCGTTTCGTTTTTGTTTTTTTCTTTTCTTTATATACCCTATAAATACGCGTACATCAAATGGGCGGTGTGGGTATCATAAAGTTGCGCTAATGTTCCAACATTCCAGTCTATAAACTACAAGGACTTTAGCTCTTGGCTAGCATTGTCAAGCGACTCTTTGTAGCCAAAAGAAATAGAAAAAGAAGATATTTATCTATTTTAAAAAAGAACTGGAAATGGTTTTGGAACTGTTTTATAGATATTGCTCTTAGTTATTCCAACACTTTTTGTGGACTTGCTCTTGATTTCCTTAAGATCTTCGATAAGACCTCAAGTGCAGAGAGATATCTATAATGAAAATGGATTGAATCAATATTCTGACAATGCTCTTAAGCTCCATGACGTGTATATATCAAAACTTAAGATAAGACATAAATGTATTTCGATTAATAACTATCGATATATGCAAAGCCATGTAAAAGTTTAAATGTTTACATTGATAAATGAATATTTCAGCCAAAATAGACAACTATAAACGAAAGACGTTACAATTGATCAGATTTAATTGTAATAAATATCAATATTTGGCTTCAATTACATATCGATAGTTATGTGCATATAAATGATAAGATTATCGATAAATTTGAACAGTGCGTTGCTCGGCATCACTGAAAGACAAATTTGTTGGTATGCGAGTGATGTCTCGTTGGTACAAAATCTCATGTGCATGCTATAGGGTATTTTCTAGTCGCGCAGCTTGCTCTTAATCACTCTTAGCTGTATTATTATATTAGTTTAGAGAGTCTTTCAGGTGTGCTGGTCAATGTGTAACGCATAGAGGCGACTGTCTGTCGGATGTGATATGAAACTATATATATATATATATATATATATATATGTGGATCTACTTTATATATACATATATTTTCTTGATCAGTCATAACGATGTCTATACAAAGTCTTAGCTGAGCGAACGTTGCTCTTAGCCCAGTCTGTTGAAATATGTGTTATACTATATATGCTAATATTATATAGTAATCAGCTAGTTATGAGCCATAGGTAATAATTTAGATATAGTATATAGATATAGTATATACTTAGGCATGTCGAGGCTAATCTCTGCTGTTGCTAGGGCATTAGCTGTTCGGCATGGCATGGCTAATCCTGTTTACTTGTTGGCTTTATGTTTGTTGTTGTTGTTGTTGTTGCTGTTTGTAGGTTTTTCTTTGTTTTATTGACTTGTTTGCCAGCTTCGCGGCTTCTTGTGCTCAGCGAATTTTATTTTGGTTTTGTTTTTTTTTTTGTTTTTGTTTTTGTTCTATGTGCAACGTCGATTGGCCTGGCTTAACTTGGCTTTGTTTTTCTTGCTGCCAAAGCCAAGAGCCCACAACACACAGCTCTAGATGGGTGTGTGTAGCTATGTGTGTAGGTGTGTGTAGGTGTGTGTGTGTGTGTAGGTGTAGTCCACATTGCGCCAAACAATTCAATTTATTTAAGCCTGTCGCTGTTCATGTTAATATGCCCAGCAGAGCTATGTAAATAGCAAGAAATTTATATATATATATATATATATATATATATATATATATATATATATTTGATATATATATATGGAGTTGCGTCAGTCGATTTGTGCGCTTCAAGCAGCCACGCCCACCTGCCCTGTGTTTATTTAATTCGCGTAAATTTTTATTAATTTTAATTGAAAGCTTTACGAGCGCCGCTTCGTGCTGCGCCTTTGTTTACGCTTTAGTTGTGGCTTTAGCCTTTGCTGCTGCTGTTGTTGTTGTTGTTGTTGTTGTTCGCTTAGAGCGCGCCCAGCTGCAGTTGCTGTGCTATGTGCATGGCTACTACGACTACGACTACGACTACGACTACTACAACTGCTGTAGCCAGGCCAGAGCAACTCCTGCCCCAGTGCCTGTCCCAGCTGCTGTTGTTGTTATTGTTGTTTGCAAAGTGTTTTTGTTTGGACTGACGCTAAGCTGGCTGGGCGCAAATCCCCGTTAAAGTTCGTTGCTACCCAACTTTGGGCCAACAGCAGTGAGCTTACTGAATATGCCCCCCCCCCCCCCCCCCCAAGTAGCCACCCTCTCCCGCGGCTAGCTGTGACAGCTGAGGCTGCTCAACTGGCTGCCAAGATTTACGACTGATTGAACTGTTCTCTATGCATGTACTTGCTTTTAGTTTTGTGTGGTTTTCCCTTTTGTTGTCTTTCTTTCTTTCTCTTTTATAGAGCTAAACACAACTAAAATCAAGAGCAAAGAAAAAAACACAAACAAACTGTTGTTCGAGCACATTTGAATTGTATTTTATTTTTGGTTTTAGTTTAGATTCAAGTTCATAAAAATAAAGTAGCTAAATGGATTGCCTTCTGCTTGAGTTCAGCTTCATCAAATAGCTGAGCGACGTCTAGTTGAGCATTGTAGAATAGTATATATATATATATATATATATATATATTATTGTTATATGTTTATTAATAATAATGAATATATGCAGCTGTGTTCATTGAAATAGTAGTGCGACTGAAATGCTGGACAGCAAAATTTTGTGATCAGATGTTGAGCTACGATAGGCTATATATGTATATGTAGATATAGAATAGTTTAGTATTACCTTAAAAGCTAAACAAATTGAAATTGATGTTCATATCTGTTTTTAAGCTGAGTTAAGCTGAAAGTCTATAACTTGTATACAAATATTCAACTTGACCAAATAAGAGCAGTAGACAATGAAATTCTAATGCTTTAAAAACAACTTAAGGTTTAGCATTGTTTTTAGCCAAGTCTTAAAGCTTAATTCATGCCATTATCATTGTTATTTTATATTATTTTTATAGAAATCTATTGTAGTATAATATCTGAGTTAAAGCAAATAACCGCCTCAGCTTGCCAGCCACTGCTGCAGGCTTAAATTTTGGCTGACTTGTGCTTTGTTATTGCCGCATTGATGTTTCGAAACTTGGCCAAAATGTTGTGCTTGTTAACGCCAACTATTGACTTGGCTTTAATAAACGATGTTCGACGTGAGCTGACTGAGTCGCCAAACTACGCCCTCGCAACGTGCAGCGTTGCAGCGTTGCAGCGTTTGCCCAAATTGAGCTGGAATTTCGTGTAACTTTAATTATATTATATTGTCAGGCACTCAATAGATCATAGTTACTTTACAATCATCAAATGGCAAATCTTATTTAATATTTTGTTAGCCAAATGTTTTTGATAACTAGTATCACTATTGCTTGGTCAGTTAGTAGAGCAGAGCTTTGATGAGATATCATTTCAATTGTAAAGAGTCAGAAAATGGAAGCTGTTTCATTGCCAATTGTTGTCTAGATTTAGCTTGTCTGTTTCAATTCCAATGTTTCAATGAGCTGCAGCTGATCAGCTAATATCTAGAAATACTTTACTTTTTTCTTTTCTTATAACAACTTTTGCTTCAACTGTACTCCATTCTAGCTGTTTCATTTCCATTGTTTCATTGCCACTATTTAAATGCTCGCCAGCTGCGCTTCAGCTCTATTCAGCTTCCTTCAAATTTCATTTCCTGTTTTCTTTCGACCTAGTTTTGTGGCAATTCTTTCACTGTTTGCTCACAGCTTTGTTTGTTTCAGTTCCATTGTTTCTATAAAAGTTTGATAAACTTGCTGTCGCCATTCCATTGTTTCCTCATTTTCTTCGCCAAAGTTTGATCAACTGAATGGATGAGAGTATAGTATATTATGGGACAAGACTTATCATGCCATGACCTTTTCTTTCTATTTATCTGCTGTAAATAAAGGTTTTGGGCCAGTGACGAGTATGGCAGAAGCATTATGTCAAATGATTTTCACAAAATATACACAAACACAGTGGCATCGGGCCACAGAGACACCTAAAACTTGTGCCCATTTGTCGGCTTGGCCGACTGGGTCCGAAGGGGGCGACGGCAGCCCGCAGCGACTTTTAAAGTTATTGCCGTTCTTATCGTTCACATCGGCTCTGTTTGCCTGTCAAAGCCAAATCCCCTGACAGTCGACCAAATAAAATAAAAGTATTTCTTTTTTGCTTGCTCATAACAAGTTTTGAAAAGAGCTTCACCATGATGAGGAAAACAGCCAGCGCGATAAGGAGAGAGAGAGAGAGAGAGAGAGAGAGAGAGAGCGGGGCGCAAGGCCCAACTTCACGTGACATCGGTAAATGCTGTCTAATAATCATGTCCCATAATCTTTGGGGACTCCCACGGTCCGCAGTCCGTGGCCCATGGCCCATGGCCCATGGCCCGAAAGTATGCAAAAGTATTTGCTGTGCCTGCAATCAGCCGACAATCAAGCGAATTACACGCAAAATGAGCCGCCGCATTTTGGCTAATGAGCCGTCCGGGTCGAACCAAGCCCAGCCGGCCCAAAAGATGCCGACAATCAATGAGGCCAAACCAAATAGTCCACACACTTGGCTAATACATACAAATCTATTTGGATATGTGAGAATGTGCATTTAAATGACTATGTCGGCGCGAGTGAGTGTGTGTGCGTGTGTGTGTGCGTGTGTGTGTGCGTGTATGTGTGCGTGTGTGTGTGAGAGACAGAGACACAGAGCGACAGGGAGACAGCGCATAACAGTAGTGGGAGAAATATAACTCTTCTCTCTCCCCTCATAGACGCTTCTCTCTTCTAAAGTCTCTTTTCTCTTCTGCCTATTGACTTCTTCTTCTATAGACTTCTTCCATTCACGGTCTCTGCCATCTATAGGCTCTTCCTTCTACAGGCTGCTGCTTCATAAAGGGTCATATCTAGACTCTAGCTTCTAGAGCTTCTTCCATCTACAGGCTTCCCTCTCTCTCTCTCACTCTCTCTCTCTCTCTGTAGACTCTTCTCTCTAAACACTCATCCTTATCATACTTGTCTATGTTTCTTTTCATTAGCTCTTCCATGCATAGTCTCTTTCAGCCTCAGAAGCCCTTCCCCCCATAAGCTCTTCAATATATACACTCAAGCCTCATTTCGCTCCACAGTGCCAAGTGAAAAGTTGACTAAATAAATAATATAGTTAAGCATGTGTCCGTGTTGCTTGACAACATTTCGTTTATGTTGTGCTCCATTTTGTTGTTGCTGTTGCCGCTTGCTGGATAAGTAGTATTCGGGCTAAAGTCTTGTGGATCTCGTGTCGACAGAGCCATTTTGATTTAGTAGAACGTGTTCGCTAGCATTTCGTGCCCCAGATTCCGAGTGTTGAACGTGTCAGTTGCCCTGATGATGTGCATGTGGAACGTGGCGCTCCAATAGAGGCCAATAATGTCCATTTTGCGACGTTTGCCAATTTCGAGTCGATTTATTTAGTGGAAACCAATAAATAACCAATGATGTACGAGTCGCCTGTGTGTGTGTGTGTGTGTGTGTGTGTGTGTGTCAGTGTGTGTGTGTATTCGCAGCTCGTTCAGCACCTTGTTCCATATCTCTTAATATATGTATATATATATATATATATGTTTCTATATGTGTTTATATCGTATCTAGCGTCGCTCATCCCACTCGCACGCTTTTAGCTTTGGCATTCACGTTCCGTCCGGGGATTCCCCAGAGTGCATCGCTGACTGCTGCAGCCAGCCCATGCCCATGCCCATGCCCATGCCCATGCCCCGATTTTCATTCGATTTGATTCCATTCCATTCCATTTCCATGCTTTTTTTTCGTCCTTATCTCTTTTTATACGTTTTGTGCTTTGTACTCTAGCAGCGAGCAGTGTCAAATTGTCAGCGTTTGTGCTACAGGAAGTTGCATCAAAGATTTCTTAACAATGCAAATCTGATACAGATGAATCATGTGAGCTTATACTGATATGTATTCATTTCCTTAAAGTCTTGAACTATACTTCTTGTTAATCAGACTATTCCATATCCTACAAAAAATATTCAATTCAATTGAAAGTTCTTCAGTTAGAGTGTTCCAAATAGAGACTTTCAGATTGTTATATGACATATTTTTTGTATCGATAGCTCTCTGTTTTGATATGAAACACAAGTATTTCTAGCTTAAATTTCTTTTCTCGTCTAACTTCTCCATGTAATATGGGCTAAGCGGTCTATGCCGGGTATTGCGTAGTCGCGCAACCGCAACTAAATAAATTCTATTTATTTGGTTGAAGTTTTTTCACATACACAAAACAGCATTAAGCATGTTTTCTAAGGGGTATACATGTTCTCAGTATGTACAACATCTCAGACAGTTCTGTTAGACTTATATATTTATATTTTTGGGATCTTTTTTGATAAGTTAGGGCACTTTCACTTTGGGCTTGTTGTAAATGTGACAAAGTCAAGCAAATGTTTTTTATGAAGAATCGTACAAATATTTATATATGTACATATCTTACTTTTCTTTACTAACGATCAAAAAGTTCAATTTGGAAACTTGGTTTTTTGAGCATAGCTCGAAGACTATAAGTGCTAGAAGTCAATAATTTGGTGTGTAGTTTCTCGAATAGCTGTCGAAAACTAAGAATTAATCCTTTTTTGGTTAGCTGCTAAGAAGTGTTAATAACTCCAACATAACTTGAGGGCGTAGCCATAGAAGGGTAAGGGTATACGTAGAAGTATACAGAGATAAAGAGAGAGAAAGAGAGACAGAGAGGGCAGAGAGAGAGAGAGACAGAGAAATAAAGAGAGATAGATATAGACAGAGAAAGAGTGAGAGAGAGAGAGAGAGAGAGGGGTGAAGACAGAGATATAGAGACATAGAGAGAGACTCACTCTGCTGTCATTTAAACCTAAAACTTTGAAAGCCAGCGCGCGGCAGGGTAGCTCTTAGTCAGTCACTTCCTCACCCACCGCGCTATGTGCCAGTTTTTTTTAGCTGTATTTTCATTTAGTGCCAGAGACAAGCGCGTTCGTTCGCTACACAATTTAACACTTTGCTCTTGCTCTGGGGTATTTTAGAATAAGCCAAGCCAATTTCAATTTCAGCTGGCAGCAGCAATACCTTGGCCCAAGCCACCCCATCGTATGTTATATACATACTATAACTAATATATATATATATATATATATATATATATATATATATATATATATATATATATATATATATATATATATATATATATATATATATATATATATATATATATATATTATATATGCAAGCATATATGTGTGGCGAGATTGCATGTTGCATGCTGCATGTTGGATGCTGCATTGCGTTGTCGGTGCCGTGCTGTTCGTGCAACGGATTCTCGTTTCGGCAAGATGGCGTCGTTGAACGCATTTCCGTTAACATTACATGCTCATTTCCGCTTCGTGTGGCTTTATTAAGCGCCAGTCACTTTTTCCCAGGCCAGCCAAACACACATACACACACACACACAGTCAGTCACTCACCCCATGTATATATGTGTGTGTGTGTGTGTGTGTGCGTGTGTGTGTGTGTGTGTGCCAACATGTGCCGTGTCTGTCACTTAAAGTGCGCTGAAGCAAATGCTGTCCAAAAAGATTTCCCTCTTTGAATTTTGCTTTTGCTTTTGGCAATCGATGCGCAGTTGAGCAGGTGGGCCAGGTGGGACAGGTGAGGGGAGAGGGAGGCATGGGCGAGGGGGTAGCTTAGGGGAAACCACTTAGCTGGCACAGCCAGGTGACATGTTACATATGTATCTAATGCTCACCTTCATAGCATTATCCAGCTTATTTGATGTTTCCTTTTTCGCCCGGCAGCAAGCCGACACAAAGGGCGAGGGCCGGCTACAAATTGAGATTTGTTTAATGTGGCGCAAGACTTTTCATCGGACTGGTCACACTTGCAAGTTATGTCGGCTTTACGCTGACCCAGAATGGGCGCTCTACATGGGCATTATGTGCGCATTACGCAACAGCAGGAGCATTTGCTCATCTAACTGTCAAAGGGCGAAAGCGCTTGGCTAACAGTTGCTTAAAATCGAATCAGCTGGCACAGGTGGCAGCACTCTTTGTCGTTGAGGCTATCACACGGTCAGTAGTTGTCCGAAGTTTCATTAATTGTTCTTTAACGGATAATTAATGAAGGCCCAACAGCTGCTTCAACTGCCTGTCAAATATTGAGTGTGCTTAAGAGGCCATTTCTTGATTCAGCCAGATGTGCCACAAATTATAGCCAGGTGGCAATGCCTGAAGACATTAAAGGGACGGAGTTAGTTGAGAACGTTTTCAACAAGCTGAACACAGGAATAGGCTTCAGCTTGGCTCAGCTGCACGTTTTCATAGATGACTAAATTGGTATAAGACTAGGTTGGGCACTGAATGTAAAACTAAACATAAGCAAAAAAAACAAAAGCAAATGTCTTCAGTCATATCTTCAATCATGTCATGATTGATTTCATTCATATTAATACATTAAACCGAGCTTCGTTTCCATCAGGTGCTTACGAGCTTCAATCTCTTGAATCATCGCTGCAAACATTTTGCCGTAAATATATTATAATGCCAAGAGATAGAGCCTTGTATGGTTACAGAGTCAGCTCATTGTTCAATCCTGTCTTCAATCATAGCTTCAATCACAGCTTGATACCACGAGATATGCAGGAGCGCAGCTCATAGTCAATCATAGCTTCAATTTATGCTGCGTATCTTCAATCATGGCTTCAAATACATATATATTTATATACCAAGAGATAAGTCTAGTAGTTCAGGAATCAATTAAATCTTCAATCATGTCTTCAATCATACCTTGAATCATGCGCGTGTTCAACTTTGGCTGCGTATCTTCAATCACAGTTTCAATCAGAACATCAAGAAAGTTTTGAATGCATTTATTGTTATATATAAGTTTAGTACAGCTCAAGAATCTACGCAATTTTCAATCATGTCTTCAATCATGCTTTCAATCATAACTTCAATCATAACTTAATGATAGCATAGTTATATGAGGTCGATCTTTGCTCACAGCTTTAGTGTTGCATACATCGCACATGGTTCATTAATCTGTTAATCAAGCAATCAATCAGTCAGTCAAGCTGAGCTTAGAGCTGTCTTATCTTAGCTTATATACAAGGAAATACGAAACTGAGTAAGAGTTACCTAGGAAGTTAAACGAACACAGTTCGATTTCCGAAATAGCTCAAATGAATCCTATTCGAAATTCAACTGACATAGGAGATGCTATATATATATATATATATATATATCAGAATTTATCAGGCTCGGTTAACATTGAGTGTCCAACTTGCTCAGGTTATTAACGATGTCAATACGAACGTATGCTTAGCTTCAGTCCAGAAATTCGAGTCGAGGGTATTTGTTATCTTTAATTATCACTATTTATCTTATATTATGCTCGACGGCGTGCCGCAAGTTGAGAACGCCCACAAATGCTGTCAATGAAGTTTCGCATTGTTGTAATTAACTAGATATTATTGTTGTTGTAGTTGTTGTAGTTGTTGTCGTTGCTGTTGCTGTTGCTATTGTTACTGTTGTTGCTGGTGTTACGTTTAAAGGACCATCAAAGGAGCCCGAGGAGAGCCGCTGGGCAAAGTGTCAAAACGTTGTTGCCAGGCAATTTGCTTATGCTCGACAAAATGTCTTAACGAAAACATTTAAAGCCCTTCGCGAATGAGCCGAAAAGTGCTTAATTAGCCGCTTTTCTTCTGCCGTTCGCTGTTGGCAAATATTTGTTAATTAGCCAGCGGCACATCAATTAGCGGCCAGTATGAATCTATTTTAAATTGATTTTAGCTTGATTAAATTTGCAGCAGCAACAGCTCATTAAATGCCCTGCCAGGCATATTCATAATTCTCATAAGCTGCGGCTATGCATGACTTGCGAAGTACTTGGAATGGCATAAGCCGACCTATGAGGCAAGCTTACCTCAAGCAACTCAGCGACTAGCCTAGCTGGAGTTGTGAAATTTGGTATGCTGCCTCTCGCAGGCTAAGTGGTATTGCCTCTATTTGAGAATCTGCTATATCCAGCTATAGTTCTTCAGTTATTCAGGAAATAAGGCAAAGAAATGCTGGTATATGTGAGACTAAGAGAGATATATGACGGAAGAATTTAATATATATTTCTTGTTTAGATGACCACTCATATAAACATTTTACAGGGTATATTCAAGTCAATCAAGTGTAGCTATTAAAACAGAAACAAATTTTCAGTCAATCTCTATATTACAGATTCTTCTGTCTCTTCTTGACACGAATATATATTTTACAGGGTATTTTCAAGTCTATCAATCTTTATCAAAGTAAATTTATTGACATTCTCTACTTATATTATATATATTTCTTGTTTGGCAACTGCCCTTGACATGAGCATCTCAATGTTCAAGCATACATTTTACAGAGTATATATTGTGGTCTCATAATAAGCCGTGTCATAGCTTAAGCAAGTTTTCTATCAATCTCTTTTCATTTGAATGAGGTTTCATGCTTACACAGTAAGCACTTACTTTCTCTCTCTTTCTCTCTCTCTCTTTCTCAATCCAGCTCTCTACAGGGTATTTGCTAGTCTATACAACTTTGCCCAAAAGCTTAAGCCTCAACTTTTTCTTCTTCTGCAATAGTTTTTTTTTGCATTTCTGTTAATTTTTACACTAATCTACAAGAGCTGCTTTAAGCTAACAAGCAGCTTTGCTACAGGGCATTCGCTAGTCTATAAGTCTTAATGAGATCTTATATAAATATATATCAATTGTATATGTATATTATATACATAAATATATTTCATTTGGCCACATTGTGGCATAATTTAATTTGATTTTCACTTTCACTTTCATTTTCATTTTCATTCTTGATTCTCATTTCGTTCTTGCCTGCCAGCCAATTATGAAAGGCGCTGTGGGGCTTTTCTATTCAATTCTCATAAAAATGACATTCACACAGAATGAAAAAAAGGAGAAGCAGAAGAGAGCGAGAGAGAGAGAGAAGAGCAGTGAAATGTGCACAACTCATTAGCTGCGGCTTACCACAGTTGTTAGGCTTTAGGACACTCCTTTGTTCTGCGTAGGTGCTTAGCTTCTCCGGCCAGCATGGCCATCAAGAGCATGAATAATGGCTGCTCTACTCACTCCCTCTCCCTCGCACACTGCCCTGCTCATAACTTGGCATTTAAATTTTGGATGAATGCAAAAAGAAAAAAAGTTTTTTGAGCACTTCAAATTTGTCTGTTTAGTCTGTTGAGGCGAGAGATAGGAGAGCTGCGATTGAGCTACGTGTTAGTTGAGTTGGCTGAGGTGTGGTGAGTTTGGGCTTAGGTGGGGTGAGTTTAAAGTGGACAGAGCATAGGTATGTTGGGTTATGGGCTAGTTGAGTGAGCTTAGTTGTGATGCACGTAAAGGCTGAGCGTGGTGAGTTTTAGGCTTGTAGAGGTGAACTTTACTTGATTTACGTTTGGTTTATGTTGGGTAAGGTGAGTTTTGTTCAGGTTGAGGTTAGTTTAAGGCAATTTAATCAACCTAACTTTGGAAAACTTGTTATAGTTAGCTATCTGTAGTGTCTTTTGAAGGCTTTTCAAGATCTCAGATTAGATTAGATCGGATCATTTCACTCAATTTCTCTAATTGGGCATAAATCTCACTTCTACGCTCTTTAAAACCATCCACTTCGCCTGAGAATTTCTTTCATTTGGAACTTGCGCTCGACATATTTGAATTTGAATTTATCGCTTGGCGCCTGGTGGCGTTTGATATTAACCAAAAAATATCGACGAATTGGGTCAACGAGTCGCTGCATTAGAAATGAAAAATGAAAAACGATGAAAAAAGTAAAATAAAATAAAATAAAAGAAAAGAAAAAAAAAAATGATAGAAATGGAAAGCTCTTCAGATTCAACGCTGAAGTGCAATGCATCAAGTGCCAAGTGGGGAAAAGCCTCAAGTGTGGCGAGAGCGTCAAGTCCTTTTCACATTTGAAACTCATTAGTGAAAACTCAGTTGGTGTGTGTGTGTGTGTGGGGGTGTGTGAGTCGGTGTGTGTTGGTGTGTGTGCCATCATCTTAGGCTTGACTGTCATGCGGGTGATAAAAACTTGAACCAAATTGAATCAAAGTGCGGCATAGACGATTTGTATTTACATATAGAATGTGTATATAATTTTCGTGTGACTGAGTGTGTAGGTGTATGTGTGTGTGTTGTATTTATATGTGTATACACAGTTACATAAGCTATGCTAATGTTAAGCCATTATTAAGGCACTAACGCGCACTTGGATCGCAGCAAAGCGTCGACCACAATGGAAAAACAATGCTGTCCAAGTATATTGCACAATGTGCGAAATGAAGTTGCAAAGCTATCGATAAGTGCTATCGATAAATATAATATGTTCAAAAAAGATAGAAACTTGAAGGCGGTAGATGGATGATAGATGATGGAAGGTAGAAGACTCCAGATGGAGGATATAAGATAGCAGATATATCAGAAAAGAATTCAAATGACTGAAGAAAGAAGTTGGAAAAAAGATGATGATAAACGATAGATAATAGATGATAAATGATAGAATATGGAAGATAAAACAGAACAATTCCAGAATTCAAATGAATTTCAAGAGCATTCTCTCAGTTTTTTTCTTTCTTTTGAAACGCTGAAATGAAACACGTTCAATTTACTTATCCAGCGAAACATGGCAATTGAAACGGCAAAAATTTGCGATGCAAATTGCGGCTGGTGCGACGTTTATTTTGACAGCGAGTGTATGCAAATGTGTAAAAGCAAGCTGTCAGATACTAAATACACACACACACACACACACACACACACACACACACACACACGTACACACACACACACACACACACACATTGAGCACACACCGCAGCCGCCAGTTGTGGCAATAGCAACATTTCATTTCATTTAATTTAGTTACATTTCCACAATTTAATTTGTCTTTTTTTTTTTTTTTAATTTTAAAAATTTATATTTCATTTTTATATATACGTTTTTTGTTCGCTGTGCGGCTGCTGCGCCAAGTGCTCGCAGACACATGTGGCTGGAGGGAGGCGGCGGGGCGCGGCGGGCGGCGGGCGGTGGGCGGTGGGCGGTGGGCGGTGGCCATACCACATGCGGCATTAGCACAAAAGCTGGCTGGCGCTGAGTCTGCGGCTAAAATAATTCAAGCAAAACGCGCAAACGGCCAGCTGCAAGCGCAATGCACAAAACAACAGTCAGCCAGCGAGGTGTGTGTGTGTGTGTGTGTGTGTGTGTGTGTGTGTTGAGTGGGCATGGCAAGAGGTTGGCTGTGCCCACTTGACAGCCTGTGCAGCAGCAGCAGCAGCAAAAAAAAGGAGAAGAAGAAGGAAAAGTAAAGTTTATGGGCGAGCTATGCAAAAGTATCTTACAGATACTTGCCGCGTCTAGCTGCCATCTGTGTGTGTGTGTGCGTGTGTGTTGGTGTGTGTAACTTTTGCCGCAGCGGCCACCACACAATGTCATTAACCAAATGAATGGCTGACGCTGCAGATTTGGTCGAGTTAAAGGACAGGGCGCAAGTGGGGGCTGGAGGCGTCGTTTACTTGTGATTAAGTCGGTTGGCCGCAACAGCTAAGCGCCCAGCTCGGCCCACTCTAACTGGGCCTAGATTACCTAGCTTGGCCTGTGGCCCAACAAATTTCGACAACTAAACCAGAGCAGCAGACAGAGAAAGAGAGAGAGAGAGAGAGAGAGAGAGTGTGTGTGTGTGTGAGTGAGTGAGAGAGCTGAAGCGAGCGTGTGGTAGATGAGACTCAAAGGAATGTCAGAGTGATGACAACAACTTAATGGAAATAACTGCACATTTATAAGTGACAACTTTGTTGTTGCCAGCTCTGTCGCTTTCTCTCTCTCTCTCTCTCGCTCTCTCTGTGTGTGTGTGTGGGCGGGCGTGTGTGCGTATCTTTGGGCATCTTGCCGTGTTTTCATTGCCTTGGCCAAGAGCGTATAATTTATGGCCAAGGCGTGGCAGACAAATGGCCGGCATATGCAGGACTTGCCTTTTGGGTTTGGGACCAGACCAGATAGATATATAAATACATATATATATATATACATATACAAATGTATACATATATATATATATATATATGAACTAGTGTGCGCGTGTGTGTGCACGCACACAATCGCAATAACTAACGGTAAATTAGTTTGCAAACAGAGTGAAAAAGGCAACTGGCAGATGAAACCTAATTTGGACCCGGCACACCATAAGCACGCACACACACACACACACACAGATACCCCCCCCCCCCACACACACACACACACACACATACACATACACACAACCACTCATGCTGTGTTAGCCACAAGCGAAACTGATTGAGGGGCAACAAACTGGCAACAGCCTGCAACAATAGCAAACCAAACCCAGCCAAACCAAACGAAACCAAACCAAAACTGAACCAAAAACCAAGCTCAACTGAGCGTCGAACCGCTGAACAGCTCTGGGCAAACGAACTGCATCAGTTCACAATTGCAGCTGGTCACAGTGCGAAAGTGTTGCCAAACTAATGCAATTTAAAAATTTATCGATCTGTGTATCTACAGCGAAAAAAAACGATAGAGCTCAGTTCAAAGTGCTACGCCTTGCGGTATTAGAATAAGGGCGCTATTATCTGAGCTGCTGGTTCACATAAAAGTTATCGATAGTTTGGCTTACGGCTACAAACATATCGATATGCAAAGCTTCGACGTTAATTGCTGGCCAAGTACAAATTGAGCTAAAATTAGCTATTAGCTTAAGCTTCAGCTTAGCTTAAGCTTACTTGCATTACATTAAGTATCGATAACTGTCGATAGATATTAACATATTCAATAATAACTCAAGCTCCAAGCCTTTATTGCTCATTTTAGCTATGCTTTCTTTATCATGCTAAAAAGTGTTACATTTTAAATCGATAGCTATCGATAACATTTGACAGCTGAACTCTATTTCAGCTATGTGGATCTTCCTTTATTTTATTTTGCGATCTCAGCTGAATATGCATAGTAATGTGGGCAAAATTGTATGCATTTGGCATCGATAACTATCGATAACTATCATATATTTTGTTGTCTTATTTAAACAGAAGCCTTTGCTCTAACTTTCTTTTCGCCACGTTTTTAGTTCGAATAAGTATCATTTCGAGTCGATAAATATCGCTTGCCAGCGATATACGATATACAGCGATATTTACCCTTGGAAGCTGAGCTCAAATTGAATTCGATAATTTCTCATTTTGTTGCCGCTTGCTACGCACAAATGAAATCCCAGCACACATGACGTCGACCTCGTCGACATCGAACAACAAACATTCCGCAGCCCTATCCCTACACAGCTTCGCTCTAAATTGAGCCTGTCCGCTGCACCTCCTACGGCTACGGCTACGGCTCTGTGAAGTTGAGCTCTTTCTGTTTTTGGTTTTTTTTTTTTTTTTATCAATTTGGTTTCGGGCTATGTGGCTTGCCAGCTCACATTGCGCTGGCTCGTTTCCACAGTTTTGGGTCGAAGCGTGGCCACAAAAACCGCTGGATTTCATTTTTATGCTCGCTCGCAGGCTGCAAAGAGAGTATATATGGCTGAGCATGGCAAATGAGCAGTGCTTAGTCTAGATAAATGCAAACATTTTTGATTATGGAACAGCTTAGATGCCTTTTGAGTTGAGCTCTTTGCGCGTCATGAGCGCGCATTGGGCAGTCGGTTAGGCCCGATTGGCTTGCTTTGGTTTCTTTTTTCTCGGGACTCATTGGCACACGTGTGTTCGACGGTAGACGGTCGACGGCCCAGCTGCCGCCACATGGCGTGCTTTGCTGCTGCTGCTGCTGCTGCGTGGTCAGTGCCTGGTCAGTGCCTGGTCAGCGCTGGCCAGTCTTTATTAGGCTGCGTTTTCAGCTTTGGCCCGTTTTTTTTCTGGGCTTCCTGCTGTTTCGCGTGTGCCTTTTAATTTATTTATCACTGGAGCCGAAGCTGAAGCTGGAGCTGGCACTGGCGCTGGCACTGGCGCTGGCGCTGGAGCCGCACAGCCACAGCCACAGCCGGCGCACCGCAACTGGCTGAATATTTTCGGCCAGGGTCACGGATTGCAATTGGAGTCGGGGCTGGCAATTTTTGTTGGTTTCGTTTTTTCTTCTTTTTTTGTTTGGCTGTTGTTTATGCAGCCGAGTGATGTTAATGGCGGCTCACATGGCTTGCAAATGACCATACGCACATCCTTCACACGCACACACACACACACACACAGACACACAGATACACACAGACACACACACATGCAGGTCCGCTGCGTGTGCAGCATTCATTGCACGGCCCTTTGGCATGGATCACAGCTGTCCAAAATGTGAGCAATTTAACTTGATTTATATTCCGGTAGTCGCTAATGTGTTACTCATGTCCTCCACATAGATACATATGCAATAATCAATTAAAATTTGGCCATGCTGTAATAGGGTTTCCATGTTAGCTTAACGCTGACTGAATAATTGAAGAGAGGCGCGTTCGCTGTCATCCAGCTGTTCGATTTTGGATGATATATGCATCGGTATGGTCAGAAAGACTTAATGTGTTATAAATTTGTGAAATTTGCTAACTTATCGACGCTTTAGTTTAATTACATAACTGTAGCTGTCGTCGTCCAAAGGTTTTGTTATTTGAAGAAATTTAGCTTTCTTTTTCAGGTTTTCGCTTCATTTGATTGTAACTGAGCTGTTTGCTGCTCTCCCTCTCTCTCTCTTAGCGTTTTGCTTCTCGCTTCACTTTAATTAAAAATGCTTTTGCCCTTTTCATTGCAGAAGTTTTTCTTTTTGTTGCAACCTTTTGCTTTTCTTCTGGCTTCTAATTTCTTGCTTCACTTCTCTAATCAAACACATTTGATTGTGACTTTGCTATTTGCTGCTTTCTTTGCTCACTCTCTCTCTCTCTCTCTCTCTCTCTCTCTCTCTCTCTCTTTCTCTCTCGTTTGCTTCACTGCTAGAAGTTTCTTCTGTTTCTGCGCTTCTCGCTTCATTTCAATTACATTGAAGAAGTTGCGCTTTTTTGTTTGTTTTTTTCTTCGCTTCTCTCTTCTAACTTCTTGCCAATGAAACACATTTGATTTGTGTCTTTGCGGTTTTGTTTCTCTTTTTGCCTTTTGCTCAACTGTTTGATACAGTTTTTTTTTTTTTTTTTTTTTTTTGGCTGTTCTGCATTATTGAGCTTCATCTATTGCTGCTCACTGTTTGCTTAGCTTCTCTATGCTGTTTAGCTAACTTCTTGCAAAGCTTCTTGCTGCACTTATTCGCCTGGCTGCTTGATAAAGCATAAGTTCTGCTGTTATTTACAATTTAACTTTATCACTTGCTTTGCTTCTCGCTTTTTATATGCTTAGCTGACTTGGCTTTTAGTTGGCTGCAAAGTAAAGTTTCTCGCTTTATATTTTACTTTGCTTTTTCATATTTCCAATTTTGCTCGACATAGAAGAACTTCTCACTTGGCGCAGCTGATTGCTTCTCTGTTTGCTTCTTCCTGCTGAGTTCTCCTCCCTCACTTTCTCTAATTTGTTCGATTGACAAAGAGAATTATATCTTCGCTTATCTCGCTCACTTCTCGCTTTGTCAACACTTTTTTCTACTCTTCTCTAGTCGCTTCTCCCTTAGCTGCTGAGCTTTCCTTTCTCACTTTCTCTAATTTGTTTGGTTGACAAAGATGCTTAGCCCTTAACTTATCATAGCGCTTCTCCCTTAGCTGCTGAAATGAAAAAGATGCAACAATGCTTATCAAATAACTAATCATTGCGCTTCTCGCGTCACCTGCATTGCCTTCGTCTCGGTGTAGGCAATGCCAAGTGCATCGACTGACAGTGTCGAGAGCTTCAATATATTTTCTTGAGCTCTTCAGCCAAGACTTGTCGACTCGAGGGCCCATTACTCAAAAATGTCAAAGTGAAGTGGCGGCAAGTGTTAGGGGAAACAGTGAAGCACTTGGCACAGCAATTATATTAACCTGCCCATGAAACGTGAGCTCGTTTAAGGCGGTCCATCAAATGGGCCAGCTGCCTCAATGCCAATGTATATAGATCTATATAGATATATATGTATGTATAACAGCTGATTTATGTAAGCATCGGCCACAATAAATCCTCAATAATTTATAGAGTTGGGCGACCGCAACGTTGACCCGAACGAAAAGCAAAATTTTGTACAAATATTTGTCTCAATCAAGCGAAAAACCATGCCAAAAGTGTGGGAGCAATTTGCGCTATGCCACGCCCCCGCGCTCCTATGCCACCCGCAACGACCCCTTTCATAACTCAATGTGACAAGAACCGGACAACGGGGCAGTCAATTTATATTAAGAGACTTGCGTCGCAGCACTCGCCAGCAGTCGACAAGGCAATCGGAATGGAGCAAAGCGCTAAAAAGGGAATTCAATAAAGCATTCGGCGAGCAGCGGAATGGGAGCGTGGAGGGGCTGCAGGCAGGTTAAGGGTAGCTCGGTGCTGAGCTTACGCTATTCCCCAGATGCCAGCACTTGAGCAGAAAGAAAGGCAAAAGGAACAAAAAAAAAAAAAAAAATAACAGGCTGACGGCATCGGGAGCGATAGGGTTTAAGCAATTGAAGATTTGTGCAGCTAAGTTAGAATAATTCCGTCCAACTGGATGGGATTATGCGCAGCGCAGGCAAACGGCGCGACGTCTATACAAATACTCCAAATATTTTCAAAAGCATCTCGGCCCACGCCGAAGCATTGCGTCGGTGAGGCCAAAACACAGAGTAAAAAATATATATTTTTACTCGCATGCAGCGCATAATAAGAAAATTCCTGTACGCCTTGGCATGCCAAATGCTCATCATCCGGCCACGTTCTAGTCCATGAGTCGACCACCTCTCACTCTCTCACCTTCTCTCTCTCCCTCTCTCTCTCTCTCTCTCTCTCTCTCTCTCTCTCTCTGTCTCCCATTTATGTGCTCTGTCCCACACTCATTCACTTTCACAAAATGGCAAAAACGCTCAACTATGCAGCCAAGAACTCTGCATCGCATTCACGTACTACATTGAGGCTAACCGCCAACACTACAAACAACACGGAATGTCATATACTCACACACACACACACACACACACACACACACACACACACACACATGGACACACACATACACACGCACACTTTCATACACCTCAAAGCTAAGCGTCAAAAGCTGACTTTCAAGTTCAACGTCAAAAAAAAAAAAGAGCAGAAAGTTTTTCATGTTTTCATATAGGTAGGGTATAGGCTTAGCATAGGCTGTATAGACTATGGACTGTTTTTTTTTTTTTTTTGTTTTTGCTAGCTATTATAGCTTGTTCTCATAAAACTCTATAGCAGCCATGCATGAATGTCAAACAGCTAACTAAACCTGGCTTTTAGTTAAGATTTGTCAAAAGAAAATGCATTTTTTAAAAATATTTTTGAGCTGACTTTATATATATATATAGGTTATATATATGTTATATATACTTTCTAGTAGTATATATATGCAACATATACTACTAGAAAGACAAGCTTTGAATTTGGTTTACGCACTCAAGTTCAAGTATAAACCAAATCTATGTTAGCTGTAGAGGACACTCAATTCTATGTGGCTGAATCACTTAGTTTTCCAGTTATTTTCATGAAATTTTCTACCACTTTTTGCTAGCTAAATGCTCAAGTTACCATATTTTTTATAGCCAACATAAAATCTAATCAAATCGAATAAAGTTTTTCAATTAGAGCAAATTTATTTCATATATTTACTGCATATTTGGCAAAGTAACTGAAATTCGATGCCGCACAGCAAACACTGAAAAAATGTATGTTATTGGGGCATATTGGCTTAGACCAAGGTGTGGTAGGGCAGAGGAAGAGAGAGAGAGAGAGAGAGAGTTTTAAGATCAGTAACAATAGAGAGAGAGACGAGACGAGTGCAGAGCAGAGCAGAGATAATTGGGATGCTTTACTAAGACGTAGCACAACTACAGCTACAGCGTTTGCCTTCGTGTGCCTATTTCGAGCGGCTTTTTCTCCAGCTAAAGGCATCTAAGACTATAGCTAGGAGCTGCTATTCCTATAGATGCATTAGATGCATGCAGTTCTAATGGCAGCTCGGCAGGGTATTTGCTGGCTGAGCATGCCCCACTAAAACACTCTTACTTCCGCCACCGCTATATATATATATATAAATATATGTATATATATATATATATATATATATATATGTATATAAATATTCTTTTTTGTTTATTGGTATTTCGAGCAGAGCTGCGCTGAGCTGAACCGAGCTGAGGGCCAAGGAGCAGTCGAGCAAATGCAATAAACTCTGAACAAGTTTATTAAATTTACAGTTATGTGTGCAATGTATTGCTGTTGTTGTTGCTGTTGTTGCTGTTGTTGTAGCTTAAATTGCCGACGGGATAAAAGCTGTTAAGTGTGAATGAAAATGCAATTGAAAAGTTAAGACAAAGCAATTGAAAAGTGACTCAAAAAAAAAAAAAAAAAAACAAGTGAAGAAAAAGTAGGAAAATCTAGTAGGTGTCTGTCTTGCAAACGTTTTCCCCGATAGTTTTCTCAATTTTCTTACCTTTTTTTTTTGTTTTGCGACTTCAGCTGAAAAGTAGGCAACGCACAAATCGAATTTCCAGAGAATTAAAACTTTCTGCGCTGCGTCTTGAATGTGAAGAATGTCAGCTAAGTGCGTGTGTGTGTGTGAGGGCATGTGTTGGTGTGTGTGTGTGTGTGTGTGTGTGTGTGTGTGTGTGTGTGTGTGTGTGTGTGTGTGTGTGTGTGTGTGTGGGTGTGTGTTGGTGTTGGTGTGTGTCTCTCAAGCTCAGATTAAACATCTGAAATGTTTAGATTTCATTTAAAAGATAGTCACTTGCGCTTATTGGACTGTCACATAGCAGCTCAGCTCAACTCAGCTCAGCTCAAAAGAAGGCTACGTAAAGAGTCGAGCAATTCAATAATAAACGAAAACAAATGTTAGTTATGAATATTTATTTATATGCATATACATATGACATAGATCTAGACATTTAACCATGATCTAAACAAATTGAATAATTTAAATATGCAAAAGTTGAGCGAAAAATTAAATAAACTTTGTGAAGGACTTTGGTTTTCTTCAACTCTTAAGTGAATGTTAAAAAAGAAGAGATATTTTTAAATATTATATATTAGATACTATATCATAAAGGATACAGTTTTTTGTAGCTAAACAATCAGGATTTAGCATAATGCAGAAAGTTCTCATGGGAATTCTATAAATCACAAACTAAATAACAATAAAGTTTTCTACTTAAACAGCGCTTTCTTTGTATAAACGATGGCCAAGCTAGAGTAGTACTATTTTCGATAGCTATATTACCGCAGCTATCAAAGTTATCGATAGCATAAAACTAGCTGCATATTCAATAAGACTTGCCATTTGTCGTGTGTGTGGGAATTATATAAAAATAATTGCACGAAATTGCAGCTCAACTCTTGAGTTAAATGCCAACAGAATGATGCAATGCTGCAAGCTGCGTGGGCGTTGTTTGATGACTCAGTCAGCTCACGACGAGCTTCGATTGTTGTGGGCTAGCCTGTAGTTAGCTGCAATTTGACCAAGATTCGAGACGCCAAAGAGCCAAGCACAAATCAGTCAATATGAAGGCTAACGCTTGAAGCGCTGTCTGCTTAGCTGAGGTGGTGATTTGAAAAATGTTTTAATATAATGAAAATGGCATGAGTATAACTTTAAAACTTAGCTAGAAGTAATGATATAACTTAAGTTGTTTTTACTGCATTCAAATTTTCTTGTCTACTGCTCTTATTGGGTCAGTCTGTATGTCCCTATGATGTAGACTTTCGTAACTCAGCTTATGAAGGGATAGTTTAGTTAGTCTATCTGTCAAGATAATACTTTACAATATGCTACTCTATATATGCAGGCGCATCTTTAACCTCTCGTTCGTTACTCAAGAGCTCAATACATTTGTGTATTGTATTGAAACATCAATGGGGGATGTGAAGGGTGCGCTATGCTGATGACGCGCAGTGTATTCTAGAAATCAAAGCTCAGCTCAACTATAAATTTCTGCATATTATTTGTATTAAATCTTCTTCCTCTCTCTCTCTCTCTCTCTCTCTCTCTCTGTCTTTTACTCTCCCTCCCTCTGTGCAATTTATACATTATCCATCCACTGATTGGGATTGTTATGCATAGCCAAATCCGACCACATTCCAGTTGAGCTAGCTTCAATAATTATGTAGATTCAGTTAATATGCTCGGCATTTGCATAATACAAACTCAGCTGGGATGTAAGCAGAGCCAATGCAATCATATGTGATAACAAATTTGGAACATTTTTCAGTTATTCGAAAGCCAAGCGAATAATAAATTGAACACATAAAGAGGAGAAGAAAAAAATGGGATGGAGGCAAAAGGGAACTCAACAATGAGCGCAATTTGTTGTCTATAAGCGATGCTATTTCCACTTCAGAGACGACAATGCCACTGAGAAGTAGAAAAAGAAGAAGAAGAAGCATTTGCCAAATGGAAATTCGGTGTGAGAACACGCTTCACTCTGCTCACATTTTCTTTTTCCACTTTTCTTTTTTCACTTTTTTTTTGCGGTTGTAAAACAAACAGAAACGAGTTGGCGCGGACACCGTTTGGCAAATGATATATGTGAGTGCCTGTCCGAAGGCTTGTGGTTGTTGTGCGTGTGTGTGTGTGTGTGTGTGTGTGTGTGCGTGTGAGACATATGTAGGATAACAAATCAATTTTAGTGCCAGACATTGCACAGCAAACGCAAAACACTCACTGAAGTTACACCTCAGTGCTGGACTTCAGCTCTTTTGGGCGCACATATTACTTCCGCTGTGCCAGACTCTGCTGCTAAGCTCTGCTCTGCAGATGGCAAACTCTTTGAATTGACAGCTTACCAAATTGTTTCAGATATTGTAATTTATATTTCATAGATAGGTGAAGCTGTCAGAGCTGCAAATGCAAATTATTTGCTTGCAGGAAAGCAAAACTGTTAGCACAGTTAGCAAACACTTGAGGTGCCTCATTCAGATACTTCTTCGGACTACAGACTCTGGACTCTTTAAATGAATGCGGTCAGATTTTAAGTTAGAGAGCTTAACTTGTAGATAGACTTTTTGTAGACAGAACTTGACTTGTAGATGGGTTTCTAGACAAGGATTGGACAAGTCTTATGTTCAGGACTTCCAATCCAATAGAATCTAAAGGTTTTGTGTATAGTTCTTACAGTTGTTTAGCCAAGGATTAGTCTGAAGTCGTTGACTTGAGCTTTCATAAGCAAAAATCAATTTCTAGGCAATGCCACAAAGTTATTGAGCTCATTCATGCCGCTAACCAAAATTCACTTAGCTATCCATTTAGACCAATTGTTACCCAGTCATAATCAACATACAGTAGTTGCCTAACCACTCTTGAAACCACTAAAAAAAGGGAAGTTAAAATGGAAACGAGATTCGTCAACACAAAAAAAAAAAGGCAATGGACAGTAGCTGCAGCAACAGCTCCATTCACAGCTCCCTCCGCTGTGCCATGCACAGCTCCATTCACAGCGCCGCCTTCGACTCTCAGCTTACAGCTGTGTGCTCTGGGCACTCGGTTTTTCGTTTATCTCAATAAATTCACTGGTGAAACGCAGCGAATCGCTGTCACTTTTGATTGTAATCGAGTGTTTGCAGCGTCGCTTTTTGCACTCCATGTAGCAGGAAGCAGCACCCGTCGGCAACTCAGCCACGCAACACTGTCCATGCCCGCTGTCAAACAGTTTGATATACTTTGCAAACTACGTTTATACGATATCCATGTTGTGTCTCTCTCTCCCTCTCTCTCTCTCTCTCTGTGTGTGTGTGTGTGTGTGTGTGTGCCTGCCAATTGGATTTGACATTTTATTGGGTTTTCTTTCTCGTTACTGCCGCTCCACTGAGTCGCAGCTCCCTTTAGCCGCCTCTAACCGGTCCGGCTTGGTTGAGATGCTGTTGTAGTTGTAATTGATGTTCGGTTGCCTGGCCGAGAGTCCTTTGGTAACATAAATCTAATGACCTGAGCTACGCATACAGCTGCACTGGACTCGACTGCGGTTCGAAGTCGAGAAGATAACATTCAGCCTGAAAGATTGAATTCCTTTGCCGTTCGTCCTTTTCACTGTTTTTCTTGCCTAGCCTAGCCTAGCCTTGCCATGGCTTGCCATGGCTTGGCTTGGCTTTCCTTTATTTTTTTTCTTCTTTTTGGTAATTAGTGCAGAGGCAACTTGATTATCTTGCCTTGTACTACAAATTCGCCCCGTTTCGACCCACTTCTGGACGGGGCCAGCACGTAATTGTGCTCGTATTGCAATCATTCATTTTGAGCTTGTTATAAAATAGCAAAAAAGCAAAAGGCCATAGTCAAATAACAGACAACTGGGCGAGCGGCGGGCGGCGGGCGGCGGGCGCGGGCGAAGCATGCCCTAAGACTGTTTCTTTTTTGTCCACTGTGAAGCTAAATAAACTAAGGGTTGTGCCAAAGAGATGTAGCTTGGACTATTATTAGCTATTTATGTGAAGTAACTTGGTAACTTGGTAACTTGGAGAAGCTTCAGCTGCGAACTAAAGTCATTGAGTATTTCAAGAGTCAAACGAATCAAATATTCGTAGGATCTTTGAGTCTTGGCTCCTGTTGATACCTAAGTTAGGCGAAAACATGCTACCTACTAAATCTTGTCCTCTTTCTCAATTTTATTTGCAGGTCTGTCGGACACAAAGCTACATGAAATCTTTTTGGATGACAAGGAAATCAAGCTGAGCTGGATGGTCGACTGGTATAAGCAGGAGGTGCTCTTCCATCTACAGAATGCGTTCAATGAGCAGCATCGCTGGTTCTATTTGGGCTTTTCGAAACGTGGCGGCTTGGCCGATGCCGATATTTGCTTCTTTGAGAATCAGAATGGCTTCTTCAATGTGGTCACCGACACCTACACCAGTCCCGATGGCCATTGGGTGCGCAAGGACTATCAGCAGGACTGTGAGGTCTTCAAAATGGATGAGTTTACGTTGGCCTTCAAGCGCAAGTTCGATACCTGCGATCCGCTCGATCTGCGATTGCATGTAGGTGGAATGAAATATTTCAAATTCTGTTTTTTTTTTCTCGACACTATGCTATACGTGTGCTTTGCAGGAGGGCACCATGTATGTGGTATGGGCACGCGGCGAATCGGAACTCGCTCTAGAGGACCATCAGTTTGCGTTGCCCAATGTAACAGCTCCGCACGAGGCGGGTCTAAAGATGCTGCAGCTACTACGCGCCGACAAGATACTCATACCCGAAACGTAAGTACAGCTGGGCTGCTCTCTTACCATGTGGGCAATGGGTCTTACGCTCTTAGCTATTTCTTTAGCGATTTGGAACAAATTGAA
This sequence comes from Drosophila anceps, assembly GCA_035045945.1. Lineage (NCBI taxonomy): Eukaryota > Metazoa > Arthropoda > Insecta > Diptera > Drosophilidae > Drosophila > Drosophila anceps. The sequence goes on along the minus strand of JAWNON010000004.1, from coordinate 9,245,993 downwards.
ATCACGTTGGAGAAAACGCCGGTGCCCAATCGAGAGACCACCTACTGGTGCCATGTGCAGCGCTTGGATGAGTTTGTCAAGAATCGTTTGCATATCGTACAGTTCGAACCGATCATCAAGTCGCCCGGCATTGTCCACCACATGGAGATCTTCCACTGCGAAACAGACGAACATGTTGACATTCCACTGTACAACGGCGATTGCGAACAGCTGCCCTTGGCAGCCAAGGTCTGCTCCAAGGTAATGGCATTGTGGGCCATGGGCGCCAGCACTTTTACGTATCCGCCAGAAGCCGGCCTGCCGATCGGCGGGCCCGGCTTCAATCCCTACGTGCGGCTCGAGGTGCACTTCAATAATCCAGAGCTACAGGAGGGTAAGTACAGGCTTCAATAAGACAAAACGAAAAAGATAGAAACAACAGAGAGTTTTACAAAGTTATAGTTAAAGCGTGGAGGATGATGAAAATGTTTTCCCAAACTCTGATCTGTACGGAAATATTAAGAATTTTCAAAGGATTGCAAAGATAGAGCATATGGAAAATCAAGCAAATCGTTAAGGTTTCGAGCTAGAAACAGTGTGGAACAGCTGCAGATTGATGTAATGGTCAGGGTATCTTTTAGTTGTGCACAGTCCAAAAGATATCCTTGTTTATTTACCAACACTGTTTTGTTGTCTTTCGCAAAACCAGAAAGGGGCAAGAATGTGGTCATACTGACAATGGCAATTTGCCAGGGATAATTCGATTTAGATGATTGTTGAGCTGCTGCTTTTGTGCGACGCGTTCCTCACGTCGTCGTCTGCTTCTTCTTTTATATATATATATATATATATATGCTTATGTGTTATATAGACATACATTTGGGGGTATGCATAGGGTTGATTTCATTAAAACTTTTGTATAAATAACAACAAGAGGGAGTGACTGTGACTGCGACTGCGACTGCGACTGCTACAAGCAGCTGAGGCAAAATGTCATTATTGCTGCTTGAAGTGTCCTTGTGGCCCCTTATATCCTTACACATCCTTGTCGATGGCCTCATCTAGCGCAATGCATGGCCACACAGTATACTCACTGAACCACTCAGCCCAATGTCTTACCTACGGTGTCTAGCTCTGTGTGTCTGTGTGTCTGTGTGTGTCAGCTAGAGATGGGTCGGATTTCAATGAACACGAACACTAACACGAACAGGACATAAAAACAATGTTGCATACTTAAAAAAAAAATGGTTTTTTATTTCTCATATTTGATGCTGTTTATGGAATTGCAAATTTCGTTTTATCTCTTGCTTATAATTTGAGTATTATTATTTTTTTATTTTTTATTGTTAGCTCTTAACAAAAATTGTATCGTAAAATTTGCTTTCATAATACACATTTTTTCATAATTTTTTATATAGTTTGGGAAAAAATCGAATAATAATTTATATTATTTAAACATTTTTTCATTCTCTTTAGTAATTTTTTTTTATTTTACATATGTGTTCTTCATGAAATACTTTTACCTTGGCAGACGTTTTTTTTAAAAGCAATTTTCTCTTTTTTTTTTTTTTAATTTTGGCTTATGGAATTGGAATTTTCACGGAAACTTTTTTTAGTTTTTAAACTATCTTCTTATTATTCTTACATATTAATTTTAATTCTTTATTTATTATATTTTATTTATTTATAGATTTGTTTTAGTAGTTATGTCATTATTTATTAAATTGAAGAAAAAATAAACTAAATAAACAGTGTAAAAAATATTAAATATAAAAATAAATCAATGATAAAATCTATAGCAATTTCAGAACAAGCTTAAATATAATTTATTAAACTAAAAAAAAATTATATATTTAAGCTTGTTCTGAATTTTCTATAGATTTTATAATTTATTTATTTTTATATTTAGTATTTTTTTACACTGTTTATTTAATTTATCTTTTCTTTAATTTAAAAACATAATTTTTGCTGTTTTTTTTAGCTTGATATATGTATTTTCATTCGGTGATTTCTATTTTTCATTTAGAGTCAAATTTATTTTATTAGATATTATTATATATATATATTAAGCCTTAGGTAATTATACATAGACCCATAGAATTATTTGTTTTTATGTCACTAAAGAATTGAATCTTTACTTTAGTTTGAATTGTAAGCTTCATTTAACTTGTATCTTATTCAAATTAAAATTCTATAATTATGTTCTCAATAATCGCATGCAATAAGTCATATTACACGCAAACACGCCGAGTCACGAGCTGGTTTTGTTTTGATGTCACATGAGCACGTGACGTGGACTCGTGCGTGTAGTTATGCTTATAAGGCATGCGAAGTGGTGCGTGCATCTTCATGGGAACTGCTGTCCGCCTCAAGTTCTGTGCACTTGCATTAATATTAATCATACGCCCTGCAGGTCTGATGGATAGCTCTGGATTTCGCATTAAATTATCCAAGACGTTGCGGCAATACGATGCTGGCGTCATGGAATTGGGTCTCGAGTATACGGACAAAATGGCCATACCGCCTGGGCAGACGGCCTTTCCGCTGAGTGGCTACTGTGTGGCGGACTGTACACGGGCCGCGCTGCCAAAGACGGGCATCATTATCTTTGGATCGCAGCTGCATACGCATTTGCGCGGCGTTCGCATCCTGACCAGGCACTTCCGGGGCGAGCAGGAGTTGCGGGAGGTAAATCGCGACGATTACTATTCGCACCATTTCCAGGAGATGCGCACGCTGCACTACAAGCCGCGCGTCCTGCCGGTAAGCATTAATGGCTTGCTCTCACTCTCTGCACATACAATCTACATACTTTCGTTCTCTCTCTCTCTCTCTCTCTCTTTCTCCATCTCTGTCTCTCTGCAGGGCGATGCATTGGTCACCACCTGCTATTATAATACGTTGGGCTATGCAAATGCCACGCTCGGCGGCTTCTCCATTAGCGATGAGATGTGCGTCAACTATATTCACTACTATCCGGCCACCAAGCTGGAGGTGTGCAAGAGTTCCGTTTCGGAGGAGACACTCGAGGATTATTTTATCTATATGAAGCGGTAAGCGGCTGAAAGGCGGGCGTGCTTAATGTTTCAATTAAGACGGAGGGTGAGGAAGGCAGTGGCGCTAACAGCGGGCGCATAACTTGAGTGAGAGTGAGAGGAGAGAGATGGAGAGAGAGAGGGTTGGGGTTGAGGATTGAAGACTTTCCCTTTGGCAGAAAATGAGCGTGTTGAGACACCAGCGGGAACGCAACTTAATGGCTCCATCTCTATTTCTCTCATTCTCTCTCATTCTCTCTCTCTATCTTTCTCTGTGTCTATTCGTTCTTCCATCAAAGGCAAAAGTTTGGCATTCCGGCATTTGTTGCGGCTCCGGTTTGCGGCTGCCGCGCTGTGAGCGTATTCATAACGGAAATGTCTTCAGCTTCCTGTTCGTCCGTCCAACCGTCCGTCCGTCCGTCCGTCCGTCCGTCCGTCCGTCCGTCTGCCAGTTTGCGCTTTCCAAGGTGCACGCTAATTGCCAGCGTTAATGGGCCCAGGCCTAACAGCAACAAACTGGCAAAGTCCTTGAAGGCGCGTCGCATTGTTAGTTCGCTGTTTGTGAAGCCAGCGTCAAAAGAAAAGTAAAAACTCTTCTTCGCTTTATTTTTGAACATTAGATTAGAGACTTGCGAGACTTGGGAAACTTGCGAGACTTTTTCGGCCGCCGAAAAATTGGGTTCAAGCCTTCTGCTGTCGGCACACAAAGGGCCCGCCTGATTGAATGGGAGAATGAGGCAAACTTATGAAAATTTACGTAGCACAAAAAGGTAAAATCCGTAGGTGTCCGCAAGCTGTGACGGGCATAAAGAAAGCTTAGCCAAATAGGCTGTCTGTATAGCACGGAAACAAAGGGATGCCTTGATATCTATAGAGCCACCTTTAACTCGCTGACAATCGCTTGTGGACCTCCCACAAAAAAGAGCATGGGAAATGCATTTCCTAAATTTATGATACCCAAAAAGGAGATGCGAAAGGGCGACAGCTTAAAGTTGGTTCAAATTGAAAAACATAATAGCTCAAAATGTTTTATTGCCATTTCATTCCACTTTTTCTTATACATACGTTTTAATCAGCAGATTTTGGTTTCATCATTACATTTGGCATTTAATTCGCTTTGTTTCAATAGGGGATGATTGTTTTGTGCTTGTTTCATTCCACTGTTCCAATCTTTGTATTAAGTTGTGTTGTGTTTCATTTAAATATTTTTTGCTTTTGCTGCATTTTCAGTAACATCTTTTTACCTTGTTTCATTCCATCGTTCCAGTTTACTTAATAAGCTCATCATTTTATAGAACCAAAATTGTAGAATGTAAAATTATTTTGTTATTATGAAATATTTCATTCCACCATTCCATACTATGTGTTTCAGCTCTAACATTTAGTTAGCCCGAGCTTGTACGCATAACTGTTCCATTCCAGTGTTTCAAAATCTTATTGTTTACCACACAAATTCTTATGGTAATGTGTAGCACACGCAATGTTAATCTATCTCTGACGTTTACCAACACTGCTTCAATGGAGTGGGGTGTAAATGAAAACTCGGAATTTCCTCATTGAAATCGCACACAGACAATGCAATGAAATTAAAACACTTTCTCTCTCTCTCTCTCTCTCTCTCTCTCTCTCTCTCTCTCACTCTCACATATATTTTCCTCCCTCTCTTTCGCTATCTCTGTCCCTATCTAGGAAGGAGCATCAGCATGGCATACACTTGAACGGGGCACGTTCTGCGAATTATCGGACTATCGAATGGACCCAACCGCATGTCGACCAATTATATACGATGTACATGCAGGAGCCGCTCAGCATGCAGTGCAACCGATCCGATGGCCAGCGCTTTGAGGGACGCAACTGGGAGGGCGTGGCACCGACGCCAGTCCAAATCAAAATACCCATCCATCGCAAGCTCTGCCCCAACTACAATCCGCTCTGGCTAAAGCCATTGGAGAAGGGCGAATGCGATTTGCTAGGCGAGTGCATCTACTAGGCACTGAGCACTGAGCACTGAGCAATGAGATACGCAATTCCAATTACGTATTTCGGCAAAAGGGGGGCGGGACATGCACATGACACACTCACACACACACACACACACACTCACACACACACACACTCAAACACACATATGGAGACGACTTGAATCGCGGCATGCGATTACAAATGGCATGCTTTTGGCAGCGGGTTTGTTAGGCCCTCTCTAAATGTTTTTTCTCTATTTTTTTTTCTCCGTTTTTTTGTTGTTGGTTTATATAGTAGTATATGATGATTGTCATCAGGAACATCAACATCAACGCTTATTGTCAATTGAAATGGCAAAGACAAAAGGTTAGCGGGCGGGTTTTTAGCAGGGGGCTGGTCGGCGGTCGGCGGTCGGGTGTTTGGCAACAAAAAAAAACTTTCTTTAAATAACTAATGAATTGTTGGCCTTTGAAATTTGCCGACTGGCTGCTGGGCCCGGCTTGAAGCGGCAAATGACACAAAAGGAAAATGTTAAAGAAATGTGGGGGAGCAAAACAACGAGAAGAGAAACAAAACAAAATAAACGAAATGCCGTAAGGAAAATAAATGGAGAAGCTGCTGTTGCTGCTGCCGGTGCCGGTGCCGGTGCCGGTGCCGTTGCTGTTGCCGCTGTTGCTACAAAAGCAAGCGACAGCGCGCCCGGGGCCACGGACTGAAACAGTTTTCAATGCAAGCTAACGGCCCTGTTTATACAATATAAATGAGCCAACTTTTGAGCCTGTCGAAACGAGTGTAAGATAAAAAGGTTGCCCTGTCCACCTAACCAATTGCCCACCTGCCCGGAACTACCTATCAACCAGCTCTAATTACCCGACAGCAAGTCAAGTGTCTAGCGCTTGCAGCCTGCTCGCTCTTTGCCATTTCGATTTCGATTCCTTTTTTTTTCTTTCTTTTGGATAGCCAACAGCCAGGCATGTGTCCAAAGCAATTGTTGCGGGCTATCGATAGCAAGTGTTTATCGATACTCGATTTTAGTATATCAAAGTTTGTCTATGGTTTGAGCTGGAATCGAGGGGAATTGGAGTTGAATGAGTATGACTATGAGTGAAAGAAGAGACTTACAGGAGAGTATGAGTATGAATGAGTATAAGAGAAGAGCAAAAGAGTATGACTACAAGTACAGCTGAGAATAGGCAGATGAGTATAACTCCTACGAGTTGATAAAGGCTCAAATGAGTTCGTGGAGAAATGATGAAATGAGTTAGATTGAGAAGGAGTTAAAGTGAGTGCGAATGAGTATAAGACAAACTCTTCGAATTGAAATACCTAAAGATAAAATACTATCAATAGTTTTAACGACTTTTGACAACTTTTGAGCAATTCAAAGCAGTTGCTGTTGCCGTTCCTGATGATCAACTGAGTGTTTTGGTAAAACAGTTTTTTTTCAGCAAAAATAGAAATAAAAACAAAACAAATGAAATTAACCAAAGATGATAAAACATAAATTTGATGTACACAAAATACATATGCAGAAAACATTGAATGGATATGTTTAAGTGTAGCTACATACATATATATTTAAGATGTGATAATTGTTCTACGGCTAAACAAAAAAAAAAAAAAAAAAGAAAACCTATATATGTACTAGATGGAAATTTATATATATAAAAAATGGAAACAAAGCAAACTAACCAAAAAAAAACCCAAAAAAAAACAAAAAAATTATATATATATATACATATATATATTATATATGAAATTGAATGTATACAAAAAGTATCTAATAAAAAATGACCACCATACCAGAACAAAATATTCGTTTTATTTGACAGTCAGTTAGGAAAAACGTTGATGTACATATAATGATAAAGTTTCTTTTGAAGAAAACTCAGATAAAGTTAAAGATATGAAAAGTTTGAAAAAAAAATAACGAAAGTATTGATTTCAATAAAAGAACAGCTTTACAGCTGTGTTCATAAAAATAGTAGTGCGACTGAAATGTTTGACAGCAAAAATTTGAGATTTTTTCTATTTTTTTTCTACTTTTTCTATTTTTCTATTTTTTTTATATTTTTATATTTTTTTATATTTTTTATATTTTATTTATATTTTTTATATTTTTTCTATTATTTTTTAAATTTTATTTTTTCTATTATTATTTTTTTTTCTCTTTTTTGCTTTTTTTCTATTTCTTTTTTATATATTTCTTTTTTCTATTTTTTCTATTTTTCTATTTTTTTGTCTATTTTTTTATTATTTCTATTTCTTCTATTATTTTTTTTTCTTCTATTTTTCCATTTTTGTGTTCATAAGAATAGTAGTGCGACTGAAATGTTTGACAATGAAAATTTTGAGATTTTTTCTATTTTTATTCTACTTTTTCTATTTTTCTATTTTTTTTATATTTTTATATTTTTTTTATATTTTTTATATTTTATTTATATTTTTTATATTATTTCTATTTTTTTTTAAATTATATTTTTTCTATTATTATATTCTATTTTTTTTTATTTCTTTTTTATATTTTCCTTTTTTCTATTTTTTCTATTTTTTTCTATTATATCTATTATTTTTTATTATTTTTTTTATTATTTTTTTATTATTTCTATTTTTTTTATTTTTTGCCATTTTTTCTATTGTTTTTAAATTTTTTTCTATTTTTTAATATTTCTAATTTTGTTCTATTTTTTTTCCTATTTTTCCATTTTTTTAGTTTATAGGCAGTTATTTATGTTCCATTTCAAATAACTTTATATGAAATATAGCAGCACTTTGCACACTCTTTCCATCTGATGGAATTGCAATGAGGTGAAATGAATGTTGAAAACTTTGAATCGTTTGCTAAAAGTTTTCATTGAATGATACATTGTTGCTGGCCGCCTTTTGACCTGGTCTGGTCTGGTCTGGTCTGGTCTGCTTTGTTCCATTCCAATTCGTTCCATGCCATTCAGTCTGCATATTTTAGCCGTCGATGCAGCATTTTAATTGATTTTCAGTTTTGTGCAACGAAAAGGAACGCCGTTTGCCGTTATGAAAGTATTAAAAACGGTTGCAATCCAATTAAAAGTTTTTTTTTAAACGAAATCATGCAACAACAAAAAAAAAACCCCTGACACACACACGCACACACAGAGATATTTTAATATTCATTGGCGCACAGAAAGCTGCAAAAAAAGAAAAAAAAAAAAACAAACTAAATAAAAATCGTTTATATAACACTGCAAAATATTTTAAAAGATTTTTTTTTTGGATACTCTTTTAAAGGGTATAATAATTTGATCATTAGCATTGCAATAACAATGGCGACTTCATGGGGTATATTGACTATGAAAAATGAAAGTGAAATCATTAAGTACTGAAGATGATTTTATGCCTTGCGAGCGCTATATTTATCCGATTTCATATCTATCTGCATATTCTAGTTTAACAAACTCAAAATTATATACATATATTTCTATATCTCTCACTATATATCTATCATTCAATATCAGTCAAGCAAAGTATCTGTTTATATATGCATTTATCTATTCATCTATTCTTCTATCTGCCCAGCAGTCGATCAGTTTATCAATCAATCTCTACATCAATCAATCACTCTACTAATCGATCTTTCTATCAATCAATCTCTCTATTAATCAAATACCTTTCCAATCAATCGCTTCATCAATCTCTCAATTAAGGTATCATTCAATTTATCAATCGATCAACCTCTAAATCTATTAATCTATCTTTCAATCAATCAATCAATACCTCTATTCATCATTCGGTATATTAAGTAATCTATCAATTAATCTCTCTGTCAATACTTAACTAGTTTTATCAATCAATCAATCAATCACTTTATCAAACAAACTATCATTCAATCATTCAGTTTCTATCTATCAATCAATCAATATCTCTATGAATCATTTGGTATATATAATCAATCTATTAATCAACTCGTCTATCAATCAATCAATCTCTCTATCAATCAATCACTCTGTTTATCAATCAATCAATAAATCAATCTTTCTGTATTATATCTATGAATCAATCAATTTCTCTATAAATCTTTCCATCGATCAACCAATGAATCCAATCAATCAATCGATTCTCTCAATTCACTGTCTGTTAGGGTATTGCGGACGCGACATCTCGTTCAAGTTGAATTTATTCTTTTTGTTTTACAGCCCCCGAACTAAATTGGAATCAGTGCACAGCTATAACGAGCCCCGGATACGTATTTTATATGCACATTTAATCATTGCACTCGCCTTTTAAGTGGCTCTGGAACTCCACTTGAAAGCGAGCAGACCCGCAGAGGGTTGTCTCTTTAGGTTGTCTCTTTTATGACAGATTTTTAATGGCAATTGCCTCGTAATGCCCCAACTCCCAAACTATTTTCATTTCAAGTAGTTTTTGGGGTTCACGGACGATTATCGTAAAGCGGCCCGGCTTCAAGTTAACAAGTTAAATAAACGCATTAACGACATAAAAGGCACATAATCAGTTATTAAGCTGTAAAATGTGCGTATTCCTGATAGTCATCAGATACCGTGTAAAACAAAAAATAGGCGAGAAAATGAATTGTATATTAACATTTTTTTTCTCATATATATGCTTAGATTGAGGTTTTTCCAATTCTTTGTATTTATACTACAGAACTCAGAGCTAAAAATAAAAAAATTTATAGGGTATGCGTAGCTCTGTTTAACTAGTGCAAAGCTTGATTAAAAATATTTCTAAATACATCAATAATATATAATTTTCATATATTTTGCAATAAAAAAAACTATTTTTCAGTGTATTGAAATTTATATAGCTTCAGCAAAAACATTAATAAATAGTTGTTGCTTCTTATGCAAATAGTTCAAAAGCTCTGCTAGAATTGAAGCATTTAATCAGCTGCGAAGCTTTCAAATGCGGAACTGTGAACGGCAAGACACGAAAAGAAGCTTTGTAAAGTTATTTATAGACACAGACACAGAGCACGAAGATGGATCGTGCGCGCTGTTAGAGTGCTTTGCGCTTTTGCAGTTAGTTAACGGTTACTGAGCTGTGCTGCTTGTATTCGACGGCATTGACGTCGGCGTCGCTGCCGGACGATACGAAAAGTCAACTAGCTTATGCAGCTGATCCATGTGACAGCAGTGGACGACGCCATACAGCGGCACCAAATGCAGCTGGCCAAAGAGGCTCTCCCGCAGCCAGGGTATCTCAGCACAAATGTCCGCACAGAAAGAGCCAAGCTCCGCCACATTGTACTGCAAGAGCAAAAGAGAGAGAGAGAGGGAGAGAGAGAAGATTGAGTCAGTGAGTGAGAGAGAGTGGGGGCAGAGTGGGTTTGCTTACGTATGGTGAATTGTGTGCGACAACAACAAACTCATCGGCAACAGTGCCCGTTGGCTGTAGCGCTCTAACGTGAGCCCAAACGTGCGCCGGCACAGGCAGCCCATCGCCTGCGCTACCCAGCAGCAGCAGCGGCCGACTGGCATTGCAGCTTTCGGCAATGGGCAGCGTTGCCACGCCTGAAACGCCCAACCGCACATCAAACTGTCCGCGGCAAACAGCGCCGGCAGCAGCAGCATCGTCCATTTGACCGTTGGCAGCGCGCAAAGCGTTCAGCCAGTTCAGCCAGTTGCCCGTGCGCAGCGCACGCAGCCAGACAATACTGAGCATATCGCTATAGCCACTCAGCTCTTTGCTCAGCTGTGCATCCTGCAGCAGGCTGCCGTACTCAAACAGTTTGCCATCGTAGAGCTGACCCAGCTGCTTCTGATTTTCGACCATCTGTTGGAAGTCAAACTTGGTGGGAAAACGAAAATATTTGCTCAAGCTGCCCAGATAGGTGTCCAGCTTGAGGCCGTCCAATTCCTGGCCCGTTTGTCGCTTGAGCAGCACATTGCGCGGCGCATACGCCAAGTAGCTGACGAAGCGCGGAAGCGACGTACCCAAATCAAAGCACACGCCCAGCTGCTTAACATCCGGCAGCCCATTCAGCTTGTAGCCAATGATCAGAGTCATTGCGTCGGCGGGGCAGCCGCTGAGACTGCGATGGCTTTCGTATAGGGTTTGGGTGAAGCCGCCGCTGCAGGTGACAGTGGCGCTGCTGCGCTGCTGTATTATCTGATGATCGTCCAAGTAGATGCCATTATTACTGCACAGCAGCTCCGCTGTATCCGCATTAATCATGACCGGCTGGCCATTGCTCTGAGAGACGCTGATGCCCGTGGGACAATGGAAGGTGATTGACTCGTTCGGCGACAGCTGGATGTCTGTCAATGTGTCCTTCACCACGGCCGTCTTGCTGCCGAACTTTTTCACCACGATCGGCTTCGGCTCCGTTATGCGCAAGTTGCAGACAGCCACAGCGCCCGTTACGCACAAGAGCAGCCAAACCGAACACGTCCGCCACATCTCAGCTCACAATCGGCACTGATCTCAACACGAGCTGAGACTTGCTTGAGTTCGATTGGACGAAGAGTCGAGAGCAGCAGCAGAGCGAGTGACGTGAGACTCGTGTTACGTGATACGTGTTACGTGAGTAACACTCTTGTCAAGATAATTAGGGTTTTTCAAGAATAGAACATAATGATTGTCTTTTTATTTTTGTTTGTTTTTATAAAGACTGAAATTGATTCTTATTTGTTTCTTCTCTTTCCAGTTTATCTTTAATCTTTTTTATGCGCCGTTGGGTGTTACCGACTGCTTAATATTGGTCGCTAGCATTTTAAATAATACGATTTCTGTTATACCAGTGGACGTAACGGGAAAGTTTTGGCACTTTATGGCACGAGGATACAGCTTCAATACGTGCAGGTGGACAGACGAACGGACAGGCGGATGGACGAACAGACGAATAAACGGAAAAACGGACGACAGACAGACGAACGAACAGACAAACAGCTGAACAGGCCTCCATTCGCCTGGCGGAAGAACTGAAGGCCGAACAGACAGTGGGACGGACATTGCAGAAAACCAATATGCTCTGCTCACTTCGTGAGCGAGTGAAATGAAATTGACAAAACAAAATGACAAACAAAACACAACGAAGAATAAATAAATAATAAACAAAATTTACAAATCATTTGATGTCATAACAAAAGGGGGAACTCCAGCTTGATTACCTTATGCTATCTATATACATATGTATGTAGCTATATACTAGAGAAACTATAGATGATGGGTTCCTAAACTAGAATTTGTATATGTATATTCATACATGATAGTTATTTATTATGAACTGTAGCTAAGACTTCAACATATCTTGAATGCTAAGAAAGCAGAGTGCTTGCCTCTAGTGATATATGTATGAGTCTTAGACTTTACTATCCATGTAACATACATATTTTAGCCATAATTTCACTAATTTATATACTAACTTTCTTAATTGATAGGAAACCCCAAAGGAACTGCTGCAGGACACACTCAAAGACATGTCGGCTGCATTGTCTTCGCAGTCAAGAACTTTGCCTGAGTATGTTGCTGGCATTAAATAGACTTTCTTTCGTTCTCTCTTTCTCTTTCTCTTTCTCTTTATTTATTTTTTTTTAATAATAATAAAACTTTTGCCATATAGTCGGCTTATAGTAAGGCGATTTTCCATTCGATTGAATGATGGACCACTGAATATTTGACTGTGCGCACTGCGAGAGATTCCATTAGCGTTATTTGATTAACCACAAGAAGGAGGCTGAGCGCTGGCTGCCAAGCAGACAGCAGTCAACCAGAGCGTGACCTGGACAAAGCTGTCGATGGATTCTACATACACATACACACATGTGTGTGAGTGTGTGTGTGTGTGTGTGTGTGTGTGTGTGAATCAAAATTTGTGAAGCGGCAAAAAGTCAAGTGGCAACACGCGTAACGTAGCGAAACGTTCAAATGAGTACGTGAGAAGGCGTTGCAAGGCAGTTACACACACACACGCACGCACATGTGTGTATAAGTGTGTGTGTGTGTGTGTGCATGTAATCGCCTTTTTGGCTGCCTGCCATTGCAGTTGCGCACACGCATGCAAAGCACATTTAATCAAGCGACTCGTAGCGCGTCGCCCTTCTGCTGCTGCCACGCCTCCCTTTTTGCTTGCTGTTTTCAGGATTTCAGTACGCTGAAACGTGAAACGTGAAACTATGCGATGCGTGAGAAGCGCGCTGCCACTCGATGTGTGTGTTTGTGTGTGTGGTGCCAGGGGCGCGGAGGTTGAAGGCTGAAGGTTGGGGGTGTCATCATTACAAGTCTGCCATCATTTTCATTTTCATCAGCATTTGGCTAAAACATTTATCTGCACACCAATCATACACACACACACACAAACACACACATACACACACACGCACACACACACACATTCTACATAATAACAGCATTTAATGTCACAAACTTTTTGATGTGCTCTAATTTATATACAAAGACCAAACAGGCGGACAGACAGACAGACAGACAGACAGCGAGCTGAGACAGTGTCTGTGTGACAGTCTGGCAGCCTGGCAAAGATGATGCTCTCATCTGTCTGGCAACGCTGTCACCGCGCCAACTGCGTCGCTTGACGCGTTGTTGGCTCGTTAAAGAAAATTTGTTTTCACGCTTGATGGCAAATTGGGCGCGATCCACGCCCATGTATTACCAGCCGTCGCTCCACCCCTCCCCGCCCCCCCCCCCCCCTCTCGCGCCACTCCCCTGCTATGCTCCACGCCCCATGCACTTGACTTTGGTATGCTGTGCATTGGACCCGTTAATATTTCATATGTCAACGCAAGCAACAAACCCTCTCTCTCTCTGTAACCCACTCCTCCCCCACCTCAGCTCCAACCTCAGTCCCGTCCTCTACCTCTCTCTCGCTCTGGCATCCCTTCGCTTGTTTTTTAATGTGGGGCATCCCACCGTTTTATATACATACATACATATATATTCTCTCTTTCTCTCTCTCTCTCTTTCTTTCTTTTTTTTTTTTTTTTTTTTTTGTTCTTAAGCGTGGCCTTAAATCGCTCGCGTTTAAAAAATTTGATTATGTGAAATTCTCATGCGGGGAAATTAAATTTATACACAGATTCACAATTTTTGGTGCCTGATTGTTGTTGTTGTTGTTGCTGTTGTTGTTGTTGTTGTTGTTGTTGTTGTTGTTGCTGTCTCGCATTTTCATTTTTTATGACGGCTTTTCCGCATTTTCAAGCATCAAGCAGAAAAGCGGCGGAAAACAAAAAAAAAATGACAAAAATCAGCTGAAGTCTCAAATAGGGCACGACTGACACATACCCTGTAACCTGGCAACGCTTATAGATGCCTTTTCTTTTTCTACAGGGCTCTTGTTTGCTTAGAGAAATCATAGTTATTTGAGTTAAGCTTTTCTTTTGTTACAATTTTTTTTTTATAATTTTTATAATTTGTAATTTTTATTTTTTAAAAATTTTTATTTCGTATAATTTTTAATTTTCATTATTTTTATATGCTTTTTTTTTGTAATTTATATATTTTTTAGATTTTTCATATACTTATCTTTAGTTCTGTCTAGAGATTTAACATACCAAATTTTGCTGATTTAAACGTTATAAGCTTTGAGTTTATATAGACTGGAAGATAGAGATGCTGCTTAAAAGTTACTCAGCTAAAGATAGTAGATGAATGTGAAATAAATTTTCAAAAATTGCCGAATTTGTTGGCTATTTTTAAGCACGACTCGCATGTAGGTTTATATACTTCATCTTATTCAAAAGATACCTCTTATCGATCGGATTCAGATGCAACTACTTCCATCTCATGTGTGATCGTACCTTTTAGCAGGCATATCAACTTTACAGGGTATTCGATAAAGAAAACATGCCAGAAATCAAGAACATGCGACTGACACATTCAGTCAGCCAACGAAATTAAGCTACAACAGCTTCAGTTTCAACACAATCGTTACGCTTCTTATATACCCAATAAGAATGTTAATGGAGCCATCAAAATACTGCGCACAATTTTTGAAAGAAAAAAAACTGTTTAAGGAATGTTCTATAAAAAAAGAAAGATGAAACAAATTAGAAACTAAAAAAAAAATTAATAAAAATTGTTAGGTTTCAGAAAATAGAAAATATTTCAATAAAAGTTGTTTTTGGGCTTAATTATTAAATATATATTTATATACATATATATATACATAGTTAATATATATATATATATATTTGAAGAAAGCTTCGTATGTTTTTTCAGATAAATTTATTTGAATTATTCTTATCTCTTTCTACTTTTCTGCTAATTGTAATTTTTTCGTGTACTTTTGAGCCTTTAGTTTCCAGATGAAATTCCAAGCAAATGTGTTGGGGAATATCTATTTGTTTATATTATTTCTTTTACGTTTTTTTTTTTTTAGTTTATTCTTATATTTTAACTATGGCTTCCTCAAGAAAGTTTCGTCTGAAGAAAGCTCTTCTTATCTTCTTTATTTAAATTGATTCAATCAATCTTAAATCAATTCTTTCCCATGGACAGTTTCTAGTTTATAGAACAATTATTATTAATTATTTGTTATTTTATTTATTATATTTTTTTTATTATTATTATTTATTTAAATTTTTTGATAGTTTCTTTTTATACTTTTCTTATGGTTTTTTATTATTATATTTTATTACGAAAAACAAAAATCAAAAAATTTTCTTAATATTTAAAGAAAGAAATAAGAATTTATTTATTTGCAACTGTTTGCAGGGTATTTGCAGATCTATGTGTGACTCGCTATTGATTTCTTTATTTGCAGTGTGTGTTAAGCGACTTAAAACAGCTTAAATGCTCTTGCTGTTGCTGGTGCCTTCAGCCGAGATGGGGGCGGTGACTGTGAACCGGAACTGGGTTTGGGTCTCGGTCTCGGTTTGGGTTTAGGTTTGGGTTTGGGTTTGGGTCTGGCAACCAGAAGAAGAAGAAGAAGAAGAAGAAGAAGACGGCGACAAGGGTGATACGGTACAGAGTATATGGTAGATGGTATATATACAAGGACATAACATCGTCACCGTCATTGTCATTGCCATTGTCATTGGCATTTGTGCTTTAAAGGACAACGGCTGGCAAACGCTTGCTTGCGATTTATGCATAATTTATGCAAAAAGAGACACAACAACAATTTGACATTAATCAGTATGCTTTATTGACTTGACCCACGTACACACACACATACATAACAAAGGCGCGAAAGAGAAAGAGAGATAGAGAGAGAGGGAGGGGCCGTGTGTGTGAGGAAGCTGGAAAGGCGCGAGCGTCACTCATGACGTCTGTGTTGCCTTCGTGCTTGACATTCCCCATAACTTAATCAAGAAATTCTTTATGCATCCAGCTCGCCATATATTCCTTCTATTTTTTTTTTTGAACTCTATACCCTAGAAAATTGTATGCAAAAAGCTCTATTAGATTTGGTGTGAGTCTGTGTAACAGTCAGCCAAAAGCATGCTCGAGGGAGTTACCAACTTGTCAAGTATATAAATGTAAACCGATAAATATCGATTTTGAATTAGATTTGTTTACCGCAACTTAGATAGATTAGAGCGAAAGACTTTAAATATGATATGTAAATTCTTGATTCAATGCTAAGTAAACAAATTGGTCATATCGATAACTGTTTCACTTCCAATTATGCCGATAAATATCGATGTTCAAGAGCTCGTAGGCATTTGATATATTATTATTATTATATCTTTCTAAAACGAGTTTGATATCATCAACTATAAGTATTCCTTTATCATATATTATCGATAAATAACGATTTTGAAAACAAACTCTTAAACGCAGCTTTTGGTGAAAGATAAAATACTCCATTATCAATAGAAAAAAGTTTATTAGCTGGAGAAAAGGCTGGCTTGCAGGCGCTCGTTTGGCATAGCATATATTGTTACAGGGTATTTGCTAGTTGGGCAATCAGTCAGTCGACGCCCCCTTTCGTTATGTGCGGTCTGTCGTCATCTCATCAATGGCGTTAATGTCCCTCGTTTCTATTGTGGCTTCGTGCCTTTTGTTTTCGACAATGAATGCGACTTTGACATTCCGTTGCCTCTTTGCGGTCCATAATTTTTTCCTGTTTCCTTTTGTCGCAGGAATTTTAATAAAATTCTCTAGTAAACAAAAAGAAAAAAAAAAGAAAAGAGATTGCTTGACAGCCATTTCTTTATTAATGCTCTAATGACTACCTGCAGCCATTTCTATCGGCAGGTGAGCCTCAGGTTGCAGTTGACATTGACTTTGACACGCTGTTTAATAAAGCTATTGAACTTTTCTATGGGTTGCTGCTGCTCTAGTTGAAAGTTGGTTTGAAAGGGATAATTGACGAGAGAGAGAGAGAGAGAGAATAAGGGAAAGAGAGAGGGAGAGAGAGAGAGAGAGAGAGAGAGTGCTTTGTGCTTTAGTTGAAGCCAATGAAATAGCATTTCAACATACTATCAAGATGATATGGCAGCTTCAAGAAATAGTTGAAATTTCATTGCCTTACATTTAACTATAATGAAATATGATCTCATATAAAGCAAAGTCTTCCTGTTAATAACAATGTAAAGGTTACAAAAGTGCTTAAAAATCTGTTAATATTCGGTTAAGTGACTGAGAACAAATACATACATACGTCACGTTACGTGACTAACAAGAATGACAAACGAACTCAAGTATTTACAGGTCGATCGGGAATGTAATATATAAATATATATGTAAATATATATATATGTATATGTATATATATATATATATGTGTCTGTTGTCTCTGTCGGCTGGTTGCTATTGTTGCCAAGCCATTGTGCTGGCTGCTTGCACACATCCATCTATAACCATTGGCAACTCTGGCTAACGAACCGAACCAATTACAGCTGAAAATATGTATTTACTACGCCTCAAGTCGACAACACAAAGTCCACGTAGCGTTGCCCAAATAATATCGATATTTGCGTATATATGGATATAAAAATTGGCGAAATTTAATGAAAACAAATAATAATGTTTGAGCAGGGATAAGCGAACATGGAGATACCCTGTAGCTGGATTGATAAAAAATATATTCAACTTATATCTAAGCATATGTAAGATGGCACAGAAGAAGATATAGGGAAGTAAATGTATCGACATAGATATACATAAAAGTAATCTACATTTCAATACCTGTGGAATATGCAATCTGCTTCTTTCCATATAGATGTTTTTCAATAACTTCTGTGTTTATAGAGCGATTGCTATAAAACATTGAGAACATGAAAAGCTTTTATAGCTGAGCTCATATACCAATATTTATTCATATAGATCCAAGCCTTATTGAGTTCATTGGGACTGGACTTGAGATAATCGTAAAAAACTCACGTGTTTATGGTCCGACTGCAATGAATTACTTAAAATATAAAGAATGTTTATAAGTGAGCTTATTTACCAAAAATCATGCATATAAGTCTAAACGCTACTGAGTTCATTGAGACTATAGAAGGAATATTATTCAATAACTGAAGTACTCACCTTCCGATTATAATGAAACTTTCGGCATCAAAAGTAATGCTATATATGCATCTACATAACTATTTTTGTTGCTCCAGCTCTAATGGGCACTTAGTTCAGTGAGACTGAAGAGCAGATGTATTAAGCATAAATATATAA
Source organism: Drosophila anceps (assembly GCA_035045945.1). NCBI lineage: Eukaryota > Metazoa > Arthropoda > Insecta > Diptera > Drosophilidae > Drosophila > Drosophila anceps. The sequence goes on along the minus strand of JAWNON010000004.1, from coordinate 9,227,448 downwards.
TATGTAAGAATCATATAAGACTGATATATTGTAGTCTCTTACAATATTTTTAATCTCCTAAACTCAAGAGCTATGGGAGCCTTATAATATCAGACTGTTTCCCTGCCCTAGATTATTATACTATCTTTAATATTATATAATCGTAAGACCTGCTATAAGTCCAGCTTCTGTAAACACAATTTACAAGTCAAAGATTTCTTCCAAATGTCGTCACGAGTCGAACATACCCGGCCACTTATGGACAGTGTGAGAGTGGGCGAGCGAAGCGGACGCCAAATGTGCATTGAAAGGTAATTAAAAAAATAAAAATTAAATTAATAATCAAGAAAAACAAAAATGAATTTCTTTATTGTCTATTGGGCAATGCTCGATCAGTCGAATTTTTGTTTAGTTGCGTTTGCGCTGGCCGAGCGAACGGATCGGACAAAAAAAGTATCCAAAAATCCATAATCAAAACCGGAATCGGAGTCGGGAGTCGGGTTCCGAACCAAAGCTTACGCTGTGCGCTGCCTATAAAGCACCGCATTAGACGACGACAACAACAACAACAACATCAACAACATACAACAACAACAACAAACAACAACAACAACAATGCATTTACATGTGGCGTTGTGGGTTTGTGGCACGCTTCTGGCGCTGCTTTTGGGTTGGCAGCAACGCAAGTGCTGGCGCCTCATTTGGCAGCTGAACGGTTGGCGGGGCGTGGCACAGCAGCCGGTGCTTTGGTTTCTGCTCTGCATCAATTTGCATCCAAACAGTTGAGTAGCTAGACCCGTAGTGAAATGAAACTCTTCTGATACCCTCTCTCCGGGCAGGCATTCTGGACAAGGTGACGCGTTTGCGAGTGCTCTTCCAGCGTCCGTTGGCCATACTGATTGGCACGCGTGCGCTGCTCTACATTGACGATCCGGCGGGCATGGAGTGCGTCTTGAATGCGCCTGAATGCCTGGACAAGACCTTCATGCAGGAGGGTTTCTTTGCGCGACGTGGCCTGCTGCATGCGCGAGGTAAGCAGCAACAAGAATTTTCTCCTCCTGTTTTCGTATGTCTGCTTCTTCTCGGGCTTGCAGGTCAGAAGTGGAAGCTGCGTCGCAAGCAGCTGAATCCCGCCTTCAATCATAACATTGTCATCAGCTTCTTCGATGTGTTCAATACGGTGGGCAATCAGCTGGTGGAACAGTTTGCCACACAGTCGCATCTGCACGGCACGTCGGTGCGCTTCAAGGACGCCGAGGATATGCTCAGTCGCGCCGTTCTGGAGGTATCCTGCCGTGAGTAGCACACGCACACATATCGCTCAGCCCAATTCCAATCCCAATCCCAATCGCTAGTTGGCAAAAGTAAAAACATTCCAATCCGGTCGACGGCGACTGCGACTGCGACACGTTTGTCCAGTTTCCATGCAACTCACGTACGCGGAACCCATTGAGACAAAGCCACATAGACTCGAGGGTCAGCAGTAAGTCTTGGCTGCAAGCAAGAAGTGCCAGTGGCTGATAGTCCAGTGGCTGCGGGGGCGTGAGGGGCATCGATATGTCGATAAATTATGATTAGCCTTATGCAGAAACTAGTCGATTGCCCATTGATTGCTTCTGCATTAGCACGAAAATCTGTTATGATTCCGTATGCACTCAGCATAAGCTGTTTCCATGGGGTGCTTGAAGATACCCTATAAGTGAGTAGGTGGATCTGAGTCTGTCGTGGAGATACCCTATCACAAGTTATGGTGCTCTAGTTCGTCAGCAGACACCTTATAGAAGTAAGAACTATCTTGTTCGAATTGTAGATACTCTATAATATGTGATAGTTGATAGGTAGTTTGCCTTGGAGATACCCTATATATGTGTTGTGAGTGATGTAGCTTGCTATAGAGATACCCTATAACAAGGAAAACTGATCTAGTCCGTTATTTAGATGCCCTCTAACAAGTAAAAGTACTGAAGTTCATTTTGTAGTTACCCTATAATAAATAAATGTGCTCTAGTCCGTCTAGAAAACATCCTACAGCATGTAATGTGCTCTAGCTTGACTAGGAAATACCCTATAGAAAGTTAGAGTGCTTTAGTCTAAAATGGATATAATTTATAACACCCCATTTACTGCAGTCCAACTAGAATATACCCTATACAACAAAAAAATGAAGATGTGACACGACTTGGGAATATTCTATAGCAAGTTAGAGTGACATAGATTGATTCGAAAATAGTCTATGGAAAGTGAGTGTCACAAAGCCCGTTTTCAACATACCCTGTAATAAGTAAGACTGCTCTAGACAGACTACAAAATACCCTAGTATCAGGAGGAGTGGTCTAGTCGGCCTCAAAGCTACATTGTAGCATTGAACTGATTATTGGCATCTGTGTAGAGGCATATACAAGTGCCTATTGTAACTCAGCTGGCAGTCAACTAATTGTGAACTAAACTTAGTTAATTCAGAATTGTTAACTCTGGGAATCTTTTTGGCTTAGCAACGATAAAGTATTATGAAATGTGCCGCAGTAATTCGCGTTGATCCTTTGCCAGCCATTTGAAGTGACATATTCCATTAGCAAATACCGTTAGCTTAGACACCTCTTGCCGCGAGGCTTATGCGCCGTGGCTGCCTCGGCATCAATTTGAAGGGCAAATGTAATTACATGAGATTTGAGAATTTGCTGGCTAAAACAGTTAGCGCTGTCCATTAGCAGTTGGCTAGAGGCGAACAGGCAGCCAGATTGGCAGCCGAGCAAATGCCGTGCAAAGCTGAGCCGAAGGTGCCTTGCCTGCTGTCACCTGGCAATATTTGAATGTCACACATGCTGTCGCTGCCTACACCTCTCTCTCTCACTCTCTTTCTCTCTCTCTCTCTCTCTCTCACTCTCTGTGTGTGGCTTAACACCTCGTTAACTTTTATTGCAGTCACCATTATGGGAACGCCGACGAATTTCACGCAGGCGGATGACGCACACATCGCCACCACCTACAAAAGGTGAGTGTTGCCCCAGCTCAATCAACTCACACTAATTTCACTCTGTCTCTCTCACTCTCACTCTCACCTTCACTCTCTCTTTCTGTTCACTTTTTAATAGGCTACTTGAAATCTCGGCTATTAAAATTGTCAAGCCCTGGCTGCAAATCGATTTACTGCATCGGCTTCTGGAGCCGCAATTGTATGCAGAGGCCGCGGCATGCAACCAGCTGCTCGTCGATTTTGTGGCACAAATCGTTCAGCGCAAGCATCGCAATTGGCAGCTACGCAACGCCCTCGACAACGATGACGATGTGCCCTGGCAGCGTCGCATCTTCATCGAGCAAATGTTTCAGCTGGCCGCCAATGGCGAGCTAACGCTGCAGGACATCGAGGATGAGGCCCAGTCCATGGTCCTTGTGGTAAGTGGCAGACGTTTACAAATCCCATTAGCGCCAGCCACCATCATTTTGGCCTCAATTTATGAATTTATGTTGCCCGACAATAGGCGCAAACCCCTTATGCCCAATTCTTGTTCTGCCAATGAAGCAGGCCAATTTCTGGCAATCGCAATTCATCTATCCATTTGCTATGCGATCACGCTCAACTTAGTAGTAATTGACAATATCAAGATCTAGTTTTCTATTTCACTATTAAAATGCAGCTATTAAGAGTTTAAAAGAGGTGTTTTCGCGTTTAGAGTTTGCTTTGCGACTCATGTTAATGTTGATCTAATCAGTATAATCTTGGCTAGACAGCGCTTAGTTTTATGAGTTGCCATAGTTATTGCTGCTATAATAACACCCTGTCAATATGGTGGTAGGGTATATCAAATTGAAAGCTTTTCAAATATCTATGGGACTTCCCTTGTTATATTTCTGTAATCAATATAATTATTTATTTGTTGTAAATTTTCTATGTATAGAATATACCCTATACACATAGAAATTGGGTATCTTTGATATAATGGGAATAATGCTTATAGCTAAAGCTGTATTTATTTTAACTCTGGTTTATTGCCCATATATCTGTCCCCCTCGATCTATGTCTCTATGTCTATCCTTCTTTCCGTCTATGTTTCTCTCTCTCTCTCTCTATCCCCTTTTTATCTATGTATGAATCTATCTATGAATCTATCTATGTCTTTCTCTCTCGCTCTCTCTCTGTTTCGCTCTCTCTTTCTCTCGCTCTCTATCTCTCTCTATCCCTCTATCTCTCTCTCACTCTATCGTTATCTCTTTATCTATCTATGTCTCTCTCTATCTCTCTTTCCCTCTCTATGTATCTGTTTATGTATCTATGCAGCTCTCTCTCTCTCTCTCTCTCTCTCTTTGTCCTTCTCCCTTTATCTATCAATGTATCTATCTCTCTCTATCTCCCTTTTTTTCCCCTCTCTCTTTTTTTCACTGTATTTTCTCTCTCTCTCTCTCGCTCTCTCTCTCGCTCTCTCTCTCTATATATCTATCTCTATCTCCATATTCTTTGGCATTTTCACTTTCACTTGCATTTGCACTGTCTTCCAGTCCTTTGAGACCGTCTCCAATAGCATAATGATCGCGCTGCTCTGCCTGGCCACGCACAAGGGCGACTGCCAGCAGCGTCTGCGAGCAGAAATCGAGAGCGTGATGCCGCACGGCAACGATGTGAGCTATGTGGGCGTGGAGCATCTGCAGCAGCTGCGCTATTTAGATGCATTTGTGAACGAGGCGCTGCGGCTGCTGGCGACGGTGCCGATGAATTTGCGGCACGTGAGTCGTGACTTTCAGTTGGCGGGACGCGATGCGATTGTGCCGCAGAATACGATCATTGCGCTGGACACGTTCAGCATGCAGCGTGATACCGCCTGGTGGGGCGAGAAGGCGACACAGTTCGAGCCGCAGCGGTTTCTGCAACAGCAGCAGGAGCTGCAGCAGAAGGAGGAGGAGCTGGAGCAGGAGCTGCTGCAGCAGCCACATCACTCCTCAAGTCACACACAGCGCCGACACTCGTACAGTTTTCTGCCCTTCTCCAAGGGTCTGCGCACCTGCATAGGTAAATCTGTAATAATAATAATAATCTAGTAATAAACAAGCTATTTTATTATTATCTGTTGGACAGGGCGTCGCTACAGCTTCTTCATCATGAAGGTCTTTCTGGTCAAGCTGATAACCCAGTTCGATTTCAGCAGCGATCAGCAGCTGGAGCAGCTGCAGTTCGTCGAGGGCATTTCGCTGAAGTTTCGCAACGCCGACCAGATACACTTTCAAATACAGCCACGAAAGAGCTCATAAGCTAGTGCGATAAGCTAACCAGATTCCAGCGGAGTCTCAGCAATCTTCAAGCTGAACTTTGATTCAGCATCATTGGATCAATTGTGTTTGTCTCCTCAACTATCGTAGAGTAATACAATATATATATAATTCTTACATTTTTTTTTTTTTTTATATATATTTTTCAATGTTTTTCTTTCATAAGCTTAGATTTAGTTTCTTGGCAATCAAGTGTTGAGTGGGCGAGCCTTGATAAGAAAACCATTTTCCATTTGCTTTTATATTCTTTTTTTTTTTGGTTTTTTAAGAAAATATAAGAAAATATTGAAGTATTTTTAATATAATATGATTTTTGCTTTCTCAAGAGAATTTCTATCCAACTCTCTTCCAGTAAATTCTCAAATAACTCTCTCACATTTCAGGAGCTCTCCAATAACTTTTAGCAAATAAATCTTGAATTTCAGCAAACATATTTATCGATACAACTTATCGATAGCTCACAGAAAGTATCTGAACTTCGCTAGGGTATTTAGAGTTCGGCATGCCACAGCAAATAATTCTGTGCAGTGTTTTTTCGCCTTGTTTTTGGGATTCTTTTCTGCTGTTTATTTGTTGTAAAACCTAAAATATATCGTAAAACATATTATTTAAGCGATAGTTGGGCTGCTAAAGTAAACTTGTAGATTTTGGGGACGAGACGGATGTGTGTGTGTGTGTGGGGCTGGAATTTATGCATTTTCTTTGGCAACGAGCTGCAGGTCCATATTGTCTAGCTTCTCGCGTAAGCGATGGTCGAAACGCTCCTCGAGTCGCCGCTCCATTTTGACGGAGGCGAGCTGCATCTGCTCGGCATTGACCTCGGCCTGGTGAGCACGCCGCTCGCTCTCTTGCAGCTGCTGCTTCAACTTGGTCACCTGCCGATCATAGTTTTGTATCTGCTGTGTGGAAAGCTCGAAGGCGCGCTCCACGCAGTGCAGGTTCTTGGCGGCCGCGTCCAGCTCCGACTGCAGCAGCGCCTGGCTGGCCCGACTGGCCTCCAGCTGCTGTTCGCTGCGTGTCAGAAGTCGGCAGAGCTGCTCGGACCGCTGGCTGCTGTGCTGGGCCGTGCGATCGGAGTCCTTGGCCTGGCGCTCCATCTTGGACAGCTCCCAGACGAGCAGCTCGATCTTCTCCGACTGCAGCTGGTCGCGCTGCTCCAGCGCCTTGCGCTGTCGATTGCATTTGCTGAGCGCGTTGCGCGCCTCACGCACCGACTCCTGATGGGTGGCCACATAGTTCAAGGCCAGCTTCAGCTCGTCCTCCAGCTGCACGTTACGGCGCTGCAGATCCATGAAAGTCTCCTCCAATTGGCTGCGACGATGCAGCTCGCGCTGCAGCATCAGCTGGCAGTGGCTATAGTCCTCCTTGTAGCGATCGAGATCGCTCTTGGCCAGCTGTATCTTTTGCTTGAGCGTGTCCAACATGAGACTGTGCTGGCTTAGTATCGACATCTTTCACACGATATTTGGCTATATATATATATATATATATATATATCTATATATATCTATATATCTGTATCTCTATCTATATATTTGTGTGTATGTATCGCTTAGTGTTGCGTGCGTTCGCTCCTCCGGCTGCTGGTTTGACTGAATCGTTATATATTTTTTAATATTTATGTATACAAATATATATTGTTTTTTTTTTTTGTTTTATACATACATATCTTTTGATATGCTTGTATTCTATGACCCGAACAATTGTCGAATGTCTGCCTGGCTTGCTGTAGCACAAGGAAATTTCGGCTAGAAAATCCTTGGCATATATTTCCCTGCTATTTGAATTTGTGTGCTTTGCCTGGGAGTTTAGCGCCGACTTAAACCATCAGACACACACGCTGGCCGCTAGATGGCGCACAAGCGCAGCTTTTGCTTGCGCAAGCTGCCGCTGAGCTTTGCCCAAGCTCAATTAGCGCCGAAAAATATGAATGGGAAAGTTTAGCTTTGAAGCTTTTGATTATCTTATGCTTGCGCAGAAAATGTTTGCAAATATCGGAAGGGAATAAGTATTAGAAATTAAATTTTTGTATTTTTAAATTACTATAAATTGTAAAACTTTAGGAAGCTTATGATTCGGCAAAATAGTCGTAAATATCTTAATTTTCTATACCCTGCACCTATTGAAAAGTTTATAATTCTGCAAAATAGTCAAAAAGATCTTTCTTTAGTCACACTGAAAATAGAAATTGAATAAAAATGCATCACTTTGCTTCGATAGTTCATAGCAGTTTCTTATTATCGATAAATATCGTGAATTTGATTTGGTTTTTCGAATACCACTGAAGCTGAATACTGCAACTTGACGAGGTATCTGAGCAGACTTCACAGATTAGAAATATTTAGGATTTTGTAAACCTTTCCTCTTTTTCTATTTCAAATACTAGAGACTTGTGTTTTGGCAAATAGACTATGATGAGAAAGTTTCCTTAGTAAAGCCCATGAGCAGCCGATGCGTTAAATATACAGAGAGCATTCTTAAATGTGTCCGTATGTGTGTGTGTGTGTGTGTGTGTGTGTGTGTGTGTGTGTGTGTGTGTGTGTGTATGTGTATGTGTGTGTATATGTGTGTGTGTGTGTGTGTGTGTAACTCATGCTATATATGTGTGCACTCGTGTGTATATAGAAAAGAAGCATCGAATGAGTGAAATAGCAGCTTTACGCAGTGTTCAGGGTATTTACGAGTCGGGCACTCCCATTTGTTAAGCTCCTACTTGCTTTAGCCATTCAAATGGCTTGCAATAGAGTATGTGAGTGGCAAAAGTCAACGCTAAGGAGCAAAGAAAGACATAGTAACTTGCGTAATTCACATATACCAGCAGTAATATTAGATATTACTACAGAAGAGATTGAAAAAGTTGGATATATATCAGTCAGTCATAGACTTGTTTTGCTTTCGATATGCTTTAACCTGAATAAAAATTTTGATTTTCTAACACAAAAACATTCAATATAGAAACTATTCGTTTTTCTTTGGTATCGATGTCGGTGTTGGTGTGGGATCCTCGCCAGAGTTCGGTATGAAGTTCTCTTTGATGAATTTGGAAAACTCATCCATTGATTTATTCAAGTTGATTGGCTGGAAGATTTCCCCCAATTCCGAGCAGTCTTTGACGGTTACGATCTCCCAGCCGCTTTCCCTTATGTGATAGAGACGCACAAGTCCGCCCGTATACGTATCCAGATAGGTGGCATGGTAGATGCTGCGAAGCGCCAGACAGTAGGCCTCTTCATCTTCCATATCGTGTTTGTAGAGCGAGTCCAGAATACCCAATGCACAGCTGCTGCCACTGCCCACCGAGAAGAGATGGCCCTCGACGATCCGTCCATTCGAGTCCACGAAGATGAGCTGCGACCCATCGTTATCGTAGCCGGCCAGCATCATGCCCATGCATAGGCCCATTCCCTTGAACTTGTAGGTAATGTTGGATAGGATGCACGCCGCCGACTTAACGGACATCGAACGATGATAGGTCAGCTCGAATAGACGGCACTCCATGGTGAGCACACGATCCCAGTAGACACAGTCGGCGGCACCGCCGGCAATCGTGCCCAAGATATTGTTGTCCACCTGAATCACCTTGCGCATGCTCTGCGAGGCGATGAAATTGCCATTGGTGCCACGCGAATCGGCGCACAGAATAATGCCGCCCTTGTACTTGAAGCCCAACGTGGTCGTACCATGCGTGAAATCGATCTTCAGGTCGCCCCGCTTCTTCTGCCTATTGATTCGTTTCATTGCATCACAAAAAGGCGGCGTGAATAGCGCGTAAGGACTGTCAAACACTTTTTTGAAGCGATTGATTTCTAGATTCACGTACATCTGGTTCTTATTTAGAGGGGCCTTCAAAAATGCCGCATTTTCTATGCCGCAAAGATGTTCCAGCGCCATCTTGTGCCCGATTTGGAAGTCTGCAAATTTATTCTTTCATTCTCTCTATTTCTCTCTCTCTCTCTCGCGCGCGCGCTCTCTCTTTCGATAATATATAAAACTTTTATGTGCTTTTTGTTTGTTGTCTTGCTCTCTGTGAGTTACGAAATAAAATATTTTGTATACATATTTGAAATTCTTTATTGAGTTCACTGCGAAGCCTACTAGAGCTGCCGCCAGGTGGCGGCGTAGAAACTCGCTAGGCTCTTGCCAAAACTAAGCTCCAGGTTCCTCACTTAGCCTTATGCATTTATTTATATATTTAGAGACTCTCGCTTTGGTCACGCCCCAAACGGGCGTATAGAAGAGCTCAACTGTTGTAGCTTGAAGCTAGCTTAAGATCTATTTTTCGGGTTCGCCATGTCCGTTGTGGCTTGTGAGTCTAGAACAATTTGATTTGAAATCGATAGATTGAGAGGGTAGCTATAGAACTGTTAAAAAAGATAGATGTTACCGTTTTAGCGCTTTCAATGTCAGCTCTGAATATATAATCTTGTTTTTCCTTCTTTTTATAGCTCTTTACATTTACATTTCAAAATCAATTCTGGAGAAAGAACTACAAAGTTCAACCAATGTGAACATTTTATCTATGTGCGAATTTCTATATTCTAAGCGAACTTCTTGTATAAGCCTGATTGATCTCATGTGAGATCACGCAAGGACTTGTACTAAAGGCATTATATATCACATCAGATCAAATTTAGAGTTTTTTTTTTATATATATATTTTTTTTTATTTTTCATATTTTTCTCGCCTCATCTAATCATGTTCCTCAGTTAGCTTTTGACTGTTGAATGCATATCAAATCGTTTGCGATTGATGCAAAAAACTAAAAAAAAATATATTTTTCTATTTTATAATATAAAAATTTAAGAAAAATCTTTATATTAGGTTTTCGAATAAAATTTGATTATCCCGAAGTATCGAAAAATGATTCTACTCGTAGACTCCCTTGAAACACATTTGTTTTGATTGAATAAGAGCCTTCGAGTGTTTGCATTAGAGCCATTTGCTCTAATGTACTTTAATGCGTAGCAAAATATATATTTTTTTTATATATCTTTTTATGATTTTTGTTGACTGCAGCTGTTTGAGCCCATGTCGCTGTGACTCTAGTACTTTTAAATAAATACCAGACTCGCGCTCAGCCATTGAAATTTGCAAACAATAATTGGCAAAATGAGTGGAGCATTCATAACGACGTGGAAGTACGCTCCACTTTCTTCTCGAGTTGCTCTCATCTGTGAGAGAGCGTGTGTGTGTGTGTGTGTGTTTGTGTGTGTGGGTGTGTGTGTGTGTGTGTGTGTGTGTAGCGTGTGTGGAGTGTGTGGCGGCTACAAATGTTGAGCAATTACGTGACGCGTGCCTGGGACACCGCCGTATGATAATATGCCACAACTGTCAACAATATTTCCGGTGCAAAGTGTCTCCAATGTGATCTCCCTGTCCCCTCTCTCTCTCTCTCTCTCTCTCTCTCTTCAGCGATGACTGTCGCTTAGCGTTCGCACGTCAACCTGTATGCGTGTGTGTGTGTGTGTGTGTGTTGGTGTATGGCCTTGACAGCAATTGTAATTGTGTGTGTGTAGGTGTGTGTTTAGTACTCTCAGCTCGGGCACATATCATTGTCAGTGCAGGGCCGTGACTCAACTTCAGTTCGCATGAGTTGTCTAAAGACTTGGGTCCAACTGTCGGCATCGTCTTAGCAACTAAACGACAGTTACAGCAGCAACAGCACCAGCAACAGCAGCAGCAGCAGCAATAGCATCATTATAAACTAAGCATGCACTGAGCGAAATATGCGTGTGATATGCTAAACTATAGCTTGGGCAGTTTTAAGTTTGAGCATAGAGATGTCTTGAGCTGGAAGTAATGTTTGAGTAAGAAAATCTGTTTAGCTATTCAGTGTATGATGGCTCCGAAATATGACTTCAGGAAAGCGTTTTATCAGACTAAGTCTGAGTAAGAAGTTTTTAGCAGCCCAAGTCTAAGTCCAACTAGTTTTGTAGCTTTTTAAATGCATTTGACAACAATCTAATTGGAAATGAATTGTTTTTTATTGGGAAAGTTTTCTATCTATGATAACCTCAATAGGAATTATAACATAACTGATTGGAATTTTTTGCTATTTGCTAGAATTTGAATCAGATTTCTTTAGATTTCTCTGACTGGAGTCAAGCGTAGCTATTTTTGCTTATAGACATTTGGATTCTATTTCAGTCTTCTTCTTTTAACTGGATAAATTATGGTATAGTTAAAGTAGATCATCATAGTTATCAAATAAAACAAGAAAAGTTCAGATAGGAGCAAGTCTCGAAGAAGATGATCAAAAACAAAGCTCTATCTTCTGTATCGCATAGGTATTTCTATAGATCTTAATTGACTCCGCAATTGATATGAAATTCAAACTGAATCGAGACCCACACCATATAGTTGCTATATAATCTATACTTTTAAGTCAACTGACGTAACTATCAAATCTTTAACAACTCTGCGCTTAACTCTATTTGCTGGATTCTAGCCAAAACTTTAGCAAAGTGCAAAAAACTTCTAACTGTATCTATGCGAGTGACTAACTCTGTCCTCCTCTCTCTCTCTCTCTCTCTCGCACTCTGCCCTTCACTGTGTGTTGCGTTTTTTGTGAAGCAAATGCGACGTCAACGCAGTCATTAGATGGTTGGGTTGCTGCTCCTCACTGCCACGCCCCCACTGGCAGGCATAGGCGGCATGTCTGCCATGGTGTTGCCTTTGCTGCCGCTGCTGTTGCTGCTGCTGCTGCTGCTGCTGTTGTTGTTGGCATTAACTTGACACTTTCCCCATTGCCGTGTGGCATACCTGGAGTCGCCTGCACACACACACACACACACACACCGAACGTGTGAGCAACTCCACACAGGTCCTGCATGCACATGTGTGCGTGTGTGCAAAAATGTATAACTGTAAAAGGCACTTGAAACACATTCGCCTGGAAATCTGCCTGCATTTTGTGCTTTTATTAATGTGACGGGCGAAGAATCGCAACGCGATAAAATATTGTGAAGCGTCCTGTCGGCCCCAGCCTGAAAGCACACGGAAGGACTCGCCGTTAAGGCGTCCACTCAATTATTTATCCAAGAAAACAAATGCCAAACAAAAAAAAAAAAAACAATTGCGATTGCCACAAATTTTTAGCTTTTACTCAGTCGCAATTGCATTAGCCTTAAGGACAATCCAGCCAATTGAGAGGTTCTTGATGAATCCCTATTTTAAATGAAGATTCCTCTGAAAGGAGAATGGTGTGTAAAGCTAAAAAAAACTAAAAACTCGAAACTTGAAGGTTTAAAGTGGAAACTGGAAACCGAAAGCTAGAAATTGGAAACTAAAACCTGGAAACTAAAAATTGTTAAGACTAGAAATGAGAAAACTTTGATTAGAAAAAGGAAGTTAGAAATCTAATTCAAGGAATTGAAAAGAAGGAACATAAGACTAGAAACTAGAAGCTTAAAATTTAATATTGACAACTAAAATAAACGAATTTTAAACTAGAAACCAGAAGTTAAGAAGTAAATACTTAAAACTCTAAACAAATATCTAGAATCAATAATCTCAAAAGCTAAGCTGCTCCTTAACACAGAAGTAAACTTCAGTTTATTGAGGAAGTTTGAGCTTTCTTTAAATTGACAATCAGTTTTGACTAGCTGCCAAAAGGCAAGTTCATGCTAATGCTACTGCCAGCTATAACATGCATGTTAAAGTTGCCCAATAAGCACAAGAAATCTTTTGTCTGCCAGTTGAGCTTTAAGCGGAGGATAAAGGCGAAACATGGACTAATTGCTCGCTTCAATTTACATTAATAGCCGACTTAATCAACCTTTTCTTTTTTTTTTTTTTTTTTTTTTTTGAAGCCGATGATGCACATTGATCGTTGTTAGAGGACAATGTTAGTTGGGACCGCTCTCCACTCGGCACGCGCCATTCAGTTGTTGCTGAAGTGTGGTCCAAGTAGCAGCAGCGGTTCATGGCCAACAGCATTGTAGTTGAGTCCTGCGCTCCGTCCTGCGCCTTTCGCCCGGAAAATGCAAATCGTGCTGAATTGCATTTTTCGCAGCAGCAGCAGCAGCAGCAGCAGCAACAGCAGCCGCAGCAGCAGCAGCAGCAGCAAACAGCGAGCAAAATTCAAACTGCACATTTTTATAGGCAGGCTGCTTGAATAGCTGCACTGGCGCCAGTCGCTGCGGCTGCCCGGCTAGCCCCGGCTCCAACTACTGTTGCTCCTGCTGCTGTTGCTGTTGCTGTTGCTGAACGAGGCGTTGATAAATGTGGCAGACGCCAACGCCAGTTGCAGCCAGGACTAGACCAGTGTCACTTCGGCTGCTGCTGCTGCTGCTGTTAAGTGTTGCAAATCCACTGAGCGGCATAAAATGTTGCGTCATCCGGCGTGCAAATGCTGGCTGGAGCTGCAGCTAATAGAGGACGACCTCTGGTGAATGACCATTTTCGGTCGTAGACCAACTAGCCCATCCACACCCCACTTCACCCCCTGCACCTTCGCTCAAAAACTGAATTTTCTCCCAATTTTTTTTTACGAGTTTTCTTTCATTTTCAGTTTTGTGCTTTTTTTTTTTGCTTTGGTTTTCTTTCATGGGGTAAACGCTGCGGCAGCCTTGTTGACAATTTGTCGACGTGTCAGAAGAGTCAACGTGAATGTGACAAGTGATGGCGACGGCGACGGCGACGGCGACGGCAACGGCGACGTCGACGTCGACGTCAAGCGCGGATGCTGACGAGACAGGCGAACTGGGCTGAGTTGTTGGTTTCGTGGTCCATTGGACAGTTGGACATAGCAGCGGCTGGGTTTTTGTCTCGCTTTTGTTGTTGTTGTTGTTGTTGTTGTTATTGTTGTTGTTATTGTTGTTGTTATTGTTGTTGTTATTGTTGTTGTTATTGTTGTTGTAGCTGTCATCATTTTCGCTTAAATATTGATATGCGCTACGCCACAGTGCGGTTGCAGCTCTCTGGCCATAAGCCTTGGCATTACGTCCATTTGTACATTCCATTCCATTTAGAGAGTGCGAAAGAGAATGTTCCAAAAGATTCAAGTGTTCTGCAAATCTGATTAAGTTCCAATGAAGTATACTTTAATGATTGAAATTTGTTGAAGAATTGATCTTGCGGAATGCTGAAATGGAACACAGAAAAGTGGCAAATGTTCATTTCAATTTATTTCCAATTAAGAATAAGGAACATTAACAAAATAACTAATTGGAATTCAATTAATTGAATATAGTATCATGGAATGAAATGGAATGGAACAAAAAAAATATTTTAAATACTGTACCAACATTAAAAAATTTGCAAGATTCATAATAACCATATGAGAATAGTATCCATTGAATATTTTGGCATGGAATGCTGGAATGGAACAGCAAATATGTGCAATATTGTTTCTTGTAGTTAGAAATGCTGAAAAAGAGCAGCGAGTATGTGAGCAATAATGGAATGTGGAAATGAAACAGCAATCGAAGGTATAGCTTAAGTACACTTGAAGCATTTGAAGCTTAGTATATGTGTGTCTCTAAATATAAACAAAAACCAATGAGAAAGGAAACACTGAAATGGAATGCTGAAATGAAACAACTGATGAATATTAAAAGAACAAAGTAAGAATATATTGAAAGGAGTTAATGTGAGCTCAAATGTATTCAATATTAACTCTAAATGATCTGGAATGCTGGAATAAAACAATTATATGCCGTTGCCAGAGCAGCCAGTCGTAGGTGCTTGCCAGTTCGTTATAGATTTCTGATTGCATAACCGAAAATTAATTTTTACCCAAACGAAAAGTCAGAGTTGGCTGTTAGCGAGGACGTAAACGGCATAATTGATATATGTATGCATGCATGTAGGCAGCTCTCTCTGCTGTGTGTGTGTGTGTGTGTGTGTGTGTGTGTGTGTGTGTGTGTGTAGAGGTCATCAGGCAAACAGCAGTCGTTGGCATATAGCGATCCAGATGCAGATGTCCTTATGTCACTAATTACATGCATGTCAATTTTTCGCTCATCATTGCGCCCGATGGTGGCAATGGCGTTCCAATTCCATTCCATTCCGTTTCGTTTCGATTCGGACAATTCACTTGGCACTGTGCGAATGGCAACAAAACCAAAACATATTTGGACAGTTTGTGGACAGGCCGGATGGTTTTACTGTGGTCATCAGCATCGCACTGATGTCGAGCGCTCGTCCTTGCGCTCGTGCGTTCATGTGTGCGTATCTTTTTATTAAATTTTTCATTATTTGCTGACAGCTGTCGGTAAATGGAATTGTTTATTACCTGAACCCGCACCAGATGAAGTTCGCTCTTCCGTTATCCTATTGGTCCTTCTGCCTCTGGTGCTGTTGCTGCTGACGCCGCATCGTTGTCGGTGATTATCATAACGTTTGCACTGGACAGCCCGGCCTGCCATGCCTGCCAGGCCTGCCAGCCTTGCCAGCCTGACCGGCTGCAAATGTTGACAGTTTTGGGCAACACAACAAAACACAATTGCGGGTTAGCAGCAGCACAGAGGGGGACAGGTCGAGCGGGGGCTTCTTTATTCAGGAATACATTGAGCGAATCGAGAGCTGAGTTTCCATTCGACAATTGAAATGCATTTTAGAAAGGCATTCTAACCCACAAACCGCAAAACATAATGAGTAACAGTTGTTCTCTCACTGTCACTCTGTGTGTGCGTCCGTCTAAGCTGTGAATGCATTTATTTTGAAAATCAAATTCAATTGTTATTCATTTTCTATCTTCTATACTTTATCTTCTGTTTTATATCTTTTCTTCCATCTTAGATCTTCCATCTTCCAACTTCTATCTTTCGTCTTCTATTTTCTATCTTCTGTCTTCTATCTTCTATCTTTTATCTGCTATCTTCTATCTTCCATCTTCTATCTTCCATCTTCTATATTCTTTCTTCTTTCTTCTTTTTTCTATCTTCCATCTTCTATCTTCTATCTTCCATCTTCCATCTTCTATCTTTTATCTTCTATCTTTTATCTTTTATATTCTTTCTTCTATCTTCTATATTCTATATTCTTTCTTCTATCTTCTATCTTATATCTGCTATCTTCTATCTTCTATCTTTTATCTGCTGTCTTCTATCTTCCATCTTCTATCTTCCATCTTCTATCTTCTATCTTTCATCTTCCATCTTCCATTTCCTATCTTCCATCTTCCATCTTCTATCTTCTATTTTCTTTCTTCGTTCTTCTATCTTCTATCTTATATCTGCTATCTTCTATCTTTTATCTTTTATCTGTTATCTTCTATCTTCTATCTTATATCTGCTATTTTCTATCTTCTATTTTCTATCTTCTCTCTTCCATCTTCTATCTTCTATTTTCTATCTCCTATCTTCCATCTTCCATCTTCTATCTTCCATCTTTGCTATAATTCTCAACTGGTTGCAGCGCAGGTCTTACCGCTGGCAAGCTACTTAAAGAGCAGTTGATATAGTTAGTTGCCCGACCTTATGGTTCACACACAATTTGCATTAGGTTGGCGGAAGCAGTTGCAACACTTTTTTGGGCGGCTGACTTGCCCGGTGTAGGGGTGCAGCTGGTGTAGCTGGACTCAAATTGCGGCTGCTTTGCTAACAATGGCAAATCAAATAAGTTGCATGCAGTTTGCACTTAATTGCCAGTGCCAAAGTGGCAAGAAAAAAAGGAGGCAGCAGCGACGACGGCGGCGGCGGTGGCGGCGGCGGCAGCTGCAGTTGCAAGTGCCAAGTGGCAAATGGCAGCTGCAGCATAGAGTCGAAAGATGCTAGCTGCTAGATGCTAGAGAGCGTGAGGTTGGGCTGTGGGCGTGGGGGCGTGGGGGTGGGTGGTGTTGCTAGTGAAGTCTGGGCGATGGGCAACATGAGAACCAATTAAAGACATCGTTGGCAGCGGCGCTGTCGTCCGGCGTTGTTGGCAAACGTCAACGTCGAAAACTAATTAGCATAACAAGCAACAAAGCGTACCAAAAGCTGGGCAAAGGGAGACTGCTTGTAATAGTGAGGGGTGTGTGTGTGTGTGTGTATGGGTTTGGGTGTGGGTGTGAGTTGGTCTGTGGAACGCAGCCAAGTGGTGCTGGCAACCTAGTTACCCGCTGCATGTGTGTGTTTGTGTCTGTGAGTATTTGAGGCTTCCGGAGTCTGGGCACAGCAACAGCTTCCAGCTTGGCTTGTGGGCGCAAATCAAAAGTTGCGCCATTAAAATGAGCAACACAGCTACACACAGAGACACACATGCACACACACACACACACACACACACACACATAGACATACACTCGCACACCCACATAACCATAAACAAATACAATTACAAGTCAAGCAAAGCTTTAGAGTTTGCAACTGGAGACTGAAGCTGGTCGTCCTTGCAGCGTTAATAAACTGTCGGCATAAATAAAATGTAAGAAGCAGCAGCAGCAGCAATAGCAGCAGCAGCAGCAGCAGCAGCAGCAGGACACTGGCTTTCAAAGCCAAGCAAAATAAAAATAGAAGGCGCGTTATGATTTATGCGCCGCTGCAGCCAAAGCTAAAGGACACTTTCCAGAAGGCAAGCGGCAGAATCTGACTGTGGGTGGTTGCCTCGCTGGCTGTTTGGCTGGCTGGCTGGATGGCTGGCTGGCTGGCTGGCAGACTGCTCCACATTGACGCCGTCTTCCGGCGTGCAAATAAAATTTCGGGCATTGGCGGTCGGCGCATGTTTCTGATGGCGACGAGACAGCAGCGAGACAAGCTCAAAGGGATTAAATTAAAATGTCCTTTGAGTTGTGTTTTAATTACTTCCTCTCGCCCTCTCCATCTCTGTCTTTCTCGCTCTCTCTCTCTCTCTCTCTCTCTCGCTCTCCCGCTCGGTCTGTGGCAATGAAAACGTTGTCTGTGCCAAACTCCACAAGTCACAGCCAGCACGCCCACAATCTCGCCCACACAGCTGCCGTCACAGCCGGAGACAGCATCGCATCGCATCGCAGCGAAAACTTAAGACAGTTCCACAATTTCTGGCCACAAGCCCAAAAGTTGCCAAAGTTTTTAACCTCAACAACGAATCAAATTGTCGAACAGACCAGCGAGAAACCACGGAAATCTCTTTCAACTGTTCACTGAGAGCTATACATGCATATACATACATATAATATATATATATATATATCTATATCTATATCAATCTTGTACAATTCGAAGTTGTCGAGTTTCTTTCTACTCTAAACCAATTACAAATTGTTTAAATAGGGTATATTGGCTTTGTGCAAATGTATGTCACGTGGTCAAAGCAGGCGCATCAACTCTGTTAGGGCTAACAGCTGAGAATGCATATAGCATATATATATATATATATATATATATATATATATATATATTGTTTAAAGCTATGTTCATCTCTAAAATACTTCTCTGTTTGTTTAGACTTCCTTCTATCTATCTGTCTGTCTGACTGACTCTCCGTCCTTTCTTCTGTTTGTCTATTTCTGTGACTTAACTCATGGAAAATGGAAAGTTATGGCCAACAGACAGAAGATGGTATGGCAGAACTCTTAAAGTATGTATATTATTAATCAGGACGGCAAGTTGAGCTGATCTTGCCATGTTCGGCTGGCCATGCGATCGTCTGTTTTGTCCATCCGTTCGTCCTTCTGTCCGTACGTCCGGCTGTCCATCCGTCCGTCTGTCCATCCGTCCGTCTATCCGTCTGCCCGTTAGATGTTGGAATCTTAAATGTATATTCCTTTATACCACGCACAGTGTGAGCTTATCATTTGTTTCCCGTTAGCTCAGCTCATTCCTTTATAATCGATAACAATTAAAACTTTAATTTTTTTTCTTAAGCCTAGCTAAGGGTTTCAGATCTCAATTCTTTATTGTTGCTACCAGCATTGTTATTAATATTATCATTATCATTATTAATTGCCAAAACAACTGTTTATCTGTGTCTAAGCTCATCTATCGACGATTCCAATTCGCTTGAAATGTTATTCAAGTAAGCCGCTCAAATATCTCACCAAAGCTGACGTCACAAATAGTTGCACAATTACAATTTACAGGTAAAACATTGCTGAGCAAACCAACTCAAATGCTTTGCACACGCACACAACACACGTAGATAAGTGTTTGAGCTTGTGAAAGCTCACCAATACACAGACACGGACAGCGTCTAAGTCAATGGCTACAGCTGGCTGGCTGTAGTGGACAGGTTGGCTGGCTTTAAAGTTGGTCAATGCTTGGGGCCAACAAATGGCAACAGTCAGAGCCAGATAGATATACGGAGATAGTACATGTGTAACTGTAAAGAACGGGGGTCAATAGGGGAGGCCAGGGGAGGGTGGGAGCACAGCTCATTCATTCTCATCAGCGTATTGGGGATTTGGCGCCTTTGTAGCGCCTGTCAAGTGTCGCGTGCGTGAACCGAGCAACGTGCGTGACTGCAACAGAAAGAGAGGAAGAGGAAACGTGAGAGGGAGAGAAAGCGCGCCGCAGGAGCTGAACCTGAAGCTGGGCTGCGAATATCGACGCCCCAAACAAATGGCCAATTAATTGCCAGAGCCAGCAGCAAACAGTGCTAGACAGGCCCCGGAATGCCACTCGCTGCTGGCTGCTCTGGCTATGTGTGCTGTGTGCTGTCTGTGTGTCTGCTGTCTGTGCTCTGTCGGCTGTCTGCTGACTGCTACTGCAATCGATTATTTATTTATTTATGCCACGCTGTGCCGCCTTCAATTGGCTACAATTGGCGCTTATCTCTGACGGGCTTAGTGGGCGTTGCGCCTGGACCGAGCCTTACAAATGTTTTGCATATCACTGACAACAGCACAGAGCGAGAGGAGGGGCAAGTGGTGCGGAGCAACTGCAGACAGTGCCTTAGAAAAATCGTTGGACATAGTATGTCCCCAGCCATTTGGGACTTTGCATACATTTTGCCCAGTGGCTTTGGCTTCGGCTCGGGCTTGGGCAAATATTTTAGGCTCTCGCACTTGGGCGCTCTGCATGGGAATTTATTTGAGCAAATTTGCAAATTATTGCGTTTCGTGCCGAGTACGAAAGTCCTTTCGTGGACATCTATTACGCTAGCCCATTTACATTTGACAATTGCCTTGTTGGCATCTTTTTAATGGGCCGCCTTTACCGCCCCAACTCCTTCTCCTTCTCCTTCTCCATCCCCTGCTACTGCTGCTGCTGCCTCCCCAGTTGCCGCCTCCATTTCCATTTTTAGCTGGCGTCAAAGCTCATCGAGCTCAACACGAATTTGGCACGCTGGTTTTTTATGGCCTTTGAGTGGATTTCGCCACGACAGCGCACAAATTGGCGACATGCATTAGAACAATGGCCAGAGAGTTGAAGGCTTTCGCCTTTTCTAGTCTCTTCAAGACTTCAACAGATTTTCATGGACATTAAAAGCGGAAGTGAAAGTATTTTTTGATACTTGTTAAAAGCTTGCAAAGCTTTACAGTTATTTATAGCTATATAAGTACACACTGGAGTTCGTATTAAAGCTTTGAAAGCCTTACTAGAAGCTGCTGAAAGTAGCTTTAATATTCATGTAGAGCTTTTACATTTTTGTTTAGATTGAAACATGGTTATGGGGCTGGGACAGAAGAAGAAGAATAGGAAAAATCTTTGTAACTGTACGATGGCCGTCGATGCAGGAGCTTAGGCTTCGCTCAAGTCTTAAGCTTCGTTTTTCAAACAATATCTTGATCATATTCTCTAAATACATCCATCCATTTTGACGCTTTTGTTGCTTTATAGCAAAAAAACTTAAGTTGTTTATTGGGAAGAAACTTGAAATGAAAATAGTTGGATCTAGTAAGAGCTTAAGATACGAAGCAAGTTTCAAATGCAACTTGCGCTATTGAAAGCTCTGCAAGAATGTGCTTTTCAGTCTTTATTGAAAACTGTTATGAAACAGGCCGATTTTTTTGTCGAAAGCTGGAAAGTCTTGAAGCTTGCTCTTGCAGCTTTCGCAATACTTGACGTTTCCCAAACAAAACCAAATTTTCGAGCTCATTTCGAGCCTGCCTTGCTGAATATTTGCACCCATTTACTGCTTGATATTGTGTGTTCAGCAAAAGGTCTTAAATTTTTGGTGCAATCAAAGTCGAAAAAGTAAATGTGACTTAGCAGAGATATGCCAACAGTAGCCCAACAGTATAACTGCATGATCTGGCAGACATTTTTGAAGCTTTTGGTTCATTTGTTGGACAATTAAAACGTAGTTAGACATACGAGCTGGGGATTGGCTTCAAATTTTATGCAAGAATTTGAGAATTTGCTACGGTTACATTGCCAACTGCCGGCTCTGCCATAAAAATCATCTATGTCAGTCAACCAGGCAGTCGGCATATGCACTGAATTGATTAGAGTTGTCTAAGCTTAGCTGCAGCTTCAACCCGGTCGAGCCCTCTAGCCCACATCTCTCACAGCTCAGTGGCATTTGTTCAACATCAACGAACCCGTTCTGGCTGGTCTCGAAAGATTGGGTCGATGCTTCGAGTGGAAGCAGCAGCGTAGGCACATCAAATGAAACTAGAAATCGAACAACAAAACGAAACGCCGTGCGTCAGCCAGAACAATTCAATTGGCCGAGTGCTACACACGCACCTGCAGCTGCCAATTGAGGGACCTCTCACACTCTCTCTCTATATATATCTCTCTTTCTCTCAATCCTTCTCTCTCTCTCTTTTTCACTGTAGCTCAACCGCTGCTCGAACTTCACATACGGCACGTCAAGCAGTCGTGGCTGTCCAATCATCCAGCGCCAGCCAGCAGATGACACTGCATCATGACGCACTGGACCAGGCGACAACAACAACAAACACAACAACAGCAGAAACAACAACAAAAACTGCCAATTAAGTGAAAAAAGCCGCTGCGATGGCTACGCTAACCGAGGCATTAGAAGTGCCCAGACCCATCGAACAGCGACGTAGAAAAACAGAAAATAGTATAAAAAGGGGGAGAAAATGGTTTCACAAGCATAGAAAAAATGAAGAAAACTCAATTTGATAAGGCTTGCTGGCCTAGCTAAATACCCTGTAATATGTGTAGCAATTTAAAAAAATATTGAACAGCAAACTTATCGATAAGGTTCTATGTATATACTTGCGAGTGTATGATATGATATGTGATATACTTGGTATATGCGATTTTATGGGAGATTTAACTATATATAGAGAGAGGAATTACATGTTGGCCATCCTCTGATTTTATAAGAGAACAATAAATATTTTGTTATCGTGCCAAATCTTAAGATTATTTTAATGAAACAGAATGTTAACCTTGTTCAATTCATAAGGATTTATTGAATATATACACAATATTCCTCAAAGTATTCGTACGCCAAATTTCTTTAGGTTAGCCAATAGAACAGCTGAGTTCACATAGAACGCTGAAAAGTCTAAGTCTAAGTCTGCCTTTCCTAGTATTGAATTGAAAACATACGAGAAGCCTTTCAATCGAAAACCAAATTGCCTATTCGAAATTCTAGGGTAGCTGAAAAGGAAAAACTAATGTAAACTTTTGCAGCGCTGCGTCGACGGAATCAATTAAAAATTCTATGATTTTACACTTGATTGCCTGCGTTTTGGATCGCCAAGGTAACGTCTACGACAATGATTGCGATGCTAGAGCAGTGGATTTGCAGCTGGTATCCTTTTCCTTCTACACTCGCTCACCTCCGCCTCCGCCACCTCCTCCGCCTCCTCCTCCTCTATATCCGCTCCTCACTGTTCGGTGTGCTCAGTTAAGCATTTAAAAGCGGCTCAACTTTGGTTGAAAACATGACAAAACAAGCGCATCATATGCAGAAGCATGAGCCCCAGTGCCAGTGAGCCAAATGCAAAACATGTCAAAGAATCATTCAGTTACCAATTAGCTATTGAGCCGTCTTAAAAGCAATCTCCGACAGAACAGAGCAGCACTGAAGAGCACTATCGTTCGTATTAGTGCAAAGCTCAATGGCTGCATAACATTTTGCTCCGCCTTACGTTCAGCTGCATACACAGACTCGCATTAGTGCAGAGAGCTGTTCAAGCTTTCAAGTAGCTGAATGTGTATTAATTATCAGTTGATTAACTACAAATATAAGCCTATTAGTTGTCATTTTAGTTCCACTTGTTACACAAAACGCACCCGAACCGCTTGCATGTGTAATGAAAGATGCTTATGTCTGTTCCTGATTGGCAAGTCATTTGCTCGAATGTTCCCCTTGAGTCAAGTGGCAAGAGTTTCACAATCGCAATAATATTTCTAACGTCTTCTGTGCTGCACTCTGCACTGTCCATTGTGGCGCCATCTATGGGGCTCGGTTTATTTAAAAATAATTTCAAAATGTGTTGGAATGAGGATGAGAGTAAAGGAGAAAAGCAAAGAGAGAGAGAGAGAGAAGATAATAAGAGAGGCAGAGAGAAAGAGACAGATACACTATTTCTCTCTGCCTCTCTTATCTTCTCTCTCTCTCTCTCTCTCTTTGTTTTTCTCCTTTACTCTCAACCTCTCTTTCTCTCTCGTACTGTCATTCTTCTTCTTTTCTTCCTCTCAAACTTACTCACTCTCTCTATGCGTCTCTTATTCATTCCTTTCCATCTTCTTCCACTAAATTTCATTCAGCACCTATCACGCCCCTTTTTCTTACCTTTTACTATCTCTCTTTTTCTAACTTTCTCGCTACTATCTCTGTCTCTTTCTCGTTCCACTCTTGCCCCTTATTTTCTCTCTCTATCTCCTTTTAGTTCACTCTCTTACTCTTTTTATCTCCCTTTCTCTCCTCTTCTTTATCCTTTTGCCTTTTTCTACCATTCTCTCTCCCTTTCTCCTTCTCTTATTGCCCTTCCGTTCTCTGACTTTATCAATTCATATCTTCCTTATCACACTCGATTGATTAGTCGGTCGAGTTGACTTCTTAATCGTAATCTGATTTTAGCCAACATTCCTGAAAGGCAAGTACAGTTGTGTGTGCTTTACAATAGCAGCGAACCGTGCAAATTGTAAGCTTAATGAGCACTCAGCTACAATTGTATCTGTATACACATATATAAAAGTATCGGATCAAAGGCTTTATGGGCTTCATATTGTTTGCTGGCTCTTTTGGCGACCGTTGTTCATCTGGCCGATGGCTGTGGCTCATTCGCCTTAATCCCTATAAATGTGTTCGACAATGTGTTAATTATATGCCCAATGAAAAACTGGATAGCCAGCCAAATGGCGTAATGCACTGCCAAAAGGGCAACAGTTAGAGAGATATTGTATGCATATATATCTATAAAATATATATACGAATATATATATATCTGAGGTTAAGGCTGTGTAAATATAGAATTTGCTTTTGTCAATGAACTTTTTAGGTTAGAAATAATCTCACAGATCATATGCTGGGTTAAAAAGAACTCAGGCAAGCATAGCTCAATAATAAATTCAAATCTAATGCTGAATGAATAAAAGAACAAGAAACAGAAGGAATTTATATATTAATATTAGGAATTTTATATTGTAACTTTGAGGTTAGAATATAGCTATAGAAAAGTGCTATGCTATATCCAATAGAATATAACTTAAATTTAGATACTAAGCAAAAGTCATGGGAAATTAAAAATTGCGGTTCGAGCGCATTTCCAGATTTGAGGTTAGATTTGAGTTGTGAAATAATTATGGTTGGTAATACACCCGGATTTGCATAGTTTAGCTGAAAATGAGACTAGAGCTAAAAAGCACATCATTTTGCATTTGTTTTCTAAATTTTGTTTTTGTTTTTTTAATCTAAGATTTTAAGCTGTAATTAAACAAAGCAAAAATTGCATGACACATGTGTGTGTGTGTGCGAGTGTGTGTGTGTGTGTTTATAATGCCCCAAAGAATTTAACACATTTTAGTACAAATTAAATATTTAATGTAACAACAAATTGATATTTGAATTATTAAAATGGAAAATAATGCGCCGTCATGTACAGCCAAGTGACGTGATGTGTATGTGTGTGTGTGTGTGTGTGTGTGTGTGTGTGTGTGTGTGTGTGTGTGTGTGTGTGTGAAATTTAACAAACACATTTGCGTCTGGCTGTCGGCTGACATTTTTGTTTATTTGTGTGGCGGAAATATCAGCGACAAAGCTACCAAAATATTGAAAACAAATAAAATTAAATTTGCATAAATACATGAATGCTTTTTATGTGTACGACTCTCTCTCTCCCTCGCTCTCTCTCTCTCTCTCTCTCTGTGTGTGTGTGTGTGTTTTGCGTGTTTTTAATCCCTAAAGCACTGCATTCAAATAGCAACAAAAAAAAAAACCAAAAAACAAAAACAAAACAAATGCAACAACAATGCACAGCTGCAACAAATTAACAACATGCATGCCGCCAAGCTGCAAAAAGCCAAAAACATGCAAATTGTTTAAGCACACACACACACACACTCACCTGTGACCAATCCTAATATATTTATAAATATATATATGTATGTATATCTGTCAATGTGTTGCCAGTCTGAAGTCCTGCTCATGTCATGGATTAAACACAAATCTTTGGATACATTATGTCGGTTTGTGACTCTGAAAATTGTGAAAAACTGAAACAATTTTTTGTTGTTGATATTTTTGACAGATTTTGACCGGTGAGTTGACCGCAACGGATCGGATTATGCATATATGTGTATGTATATATACATATGTATATATGCATATACATACATATATATCAAAGCACGTCAAACTAAAGCATATGGCAACGTTGTTTTATGCTCGATATATCATTTGACTTTGAAGAAAATAGAGTAAAAGAGCGAGAGAGATAGAGAGAGAAATAGAGAGAGAGATAGAGAGAGAGATAGAGATAGAGAGAGAGAGATAGAGATAGAGAGAGAGAGGTATAGATAAAGAAGCAGAGAGAGCGGGACTGAGCTGTAGCAATATTTGATACATAAAGTCTGTGGTGATTTTAGAGCTTGAATTCCTAAGAATGTTGACCAAATCGATTCTTGTATTTGTTAACTAAGCGGGCAAGTCGATAACTTGAAATAAACTTGAGTTGAGCGCATGTTTGAAATAGGAAAAGTCTAGCATTTATAGTGCGATTTTAGCATAGCTCATAGCTAATGAGTTAAATTATTGAATATTTTATGAATTCTGCCAAAGAAATGAAACTAGATTTGCCTTTGCTTAAAAATTTATTTATACAGCTATGCAGCTTGTGAAATCAAGGAAGTCCAGTACAGTATCGATAACTTAAAGTGCATATCAAGCTTTTATAGTTTAGACATTGATTTTATGGCAGCATATACGGCATATATTCGATGTGAATTATAATATAATTAGAAACCGATTTAAAAATTCGCACATTGATTGGCTGTTAAATATTTTGCCTGCAACAGTGGCGTGGGTGCATGCGGCTTTGTTGCAAACCGCTTCATCCTTTATGCAGAGCCCATATTAAATGTTAAAATAATGATGTTGATCTATTCGCATTCGTCAGTTTGTTCGAGTCGCTTTGTGTGTGCTTTTGGCAGATGCATTGGTTACAATTAAAATGTATCCAGGCAGCAATCAGTGCTTGGACGGTTGTATGGAGGAAGGTGGGCGGATGGAGGGCAGAGGAAAAGCCTCAGACAATGTGCATCAATTGCAGATGGTTTGGATTGGCTTTGGTGTGCCGGGCATTAATTTAGTTGAAATAATTTATTAAATTATAGAAATGCAAACAAATCAATGGAAATGAACATGAATAAATAAATCAATTTTAGAATATGTTGTGCGACCAGCAACAACAACAACAACAACAACAACAACTATGACAATAACAACTTTTACAACAATAGCAAAAGAGAAACAAATTCAAATATGCAAAACATTTTCATATTTCGCAAGGCAAACAATTCCTGTGTAAATAGAAAGTTTTTGGCCATATATTGGATTTGTGGTATTTGATAGTTTATCAGTTATAAATTACCTATATACAATCCAACAAACTTATGTAAGAACAACAATGAAACATACATATACATACATACGTATATGTATATGTATATGTATGTACATATATACATATGCTCAACTGTGATTAATAGTTAAACTGACAGAAGCTGTAACAATTGTATATTGTAATTAAATATTAGTTGGCAAAAAATTACACTTTAAGCAGCAAGAGCTTAATACAAACGTACATAAATGTATGTATTTATAGAAGCAAAGTTTGGATCTTAAGCACAAAATTCAAAACAATTCGCAGAAGAATTTAAAGTGAACTAGTTACAATTCGTGAATATCAAATATCTTTGTTCATTTGAGCTGCGTTCGACACGAGTGAGCTGATCCGCAACTGTTGTCTAATTGAGATCAATGCAAGTAATTTATAGCTATCATTGTAAGCTTGCAGTAACAGTCACGATACATAATTAAAGCTTAACTTGCTAAAGAACTCTTTGTTCTGATGCAAACTAAAGCAAGTTTAAAGCTAACAAGTTAACAAGTTAATTTGCCATGCATGCAGCAGCTCGCAGAAGCACGACTTGTAGGGCAACTGAACTCGAGTAAATAATCGGCTTAGGCTACATCTAAATTGAATATAAATTGTACTTGTTCACTTTATGCTTATCAGGCTATCCATTCTTCAGTTTGCTGCGCCAGCAATGAAAAAACTGAAACATCACAACGAACTAGGCATACTAGGCAAAAGCTAGTTCATTTTTGCACGCAACTGCTCACAGGCGAACGATTTGAAGGACAAGTGAACTAGTTAGTGGTGCTGACCGTGCATTAGCATAAGCAAAACAACAAAGTAACTTTGTTCATTTGCGCTGCGTTCAGCAGGTGTGAGCTGTTCCGCAACAGTGGCTTAAACGAATTAATTGAAATCAAGACGAAATGTAATTGAAATGTAAATTCGGCGCAATTGTCTGTATTTTTTTGTTAGCTTTTGCCTTTTTGTCTTTTGTATTTCCATTAAGGTTAAATCACTAGAAATACGTCTATCTGGCAGCAGTCACCTGGAGCTATACGTTTTGCAGCAATAATAACAAAGCAATCGGAAGCATCGGAAATCAACAGCAAACAAAAGCCAAACACAGAGCAAAAGCAGCAAAAGCAACGCAACGCAACGCAATAGCCGCTTCGCTGCATTCATCTACATCTTTATCCCATGGCCCATAGAAACGCCCACCTACCGCCCCCCCACCTACCCCACCAGCTCCCACGCAACAATTTGCTCTGTCTACCGTTTGCCACACCCCCAGCTCAACCATATTGCAATCTCCTGCCAGCGTCCGCCTGTTGCTGACAGTTTTCTTTTCTTTGCTTTTTGGTTTATATTTCTTTTTTTCTTTTCTCTTTTTTTTGATTTTCTTTGGTCGCGTGCACGCGCGAAAATTAGGAAAATATTGTTTTGCCTCTGCCTCCTTCCGTCTCTCTCCCTCTCTCGCTCTCTCACCCTCTTTCACATAGTTTGCCGCGCGCATTGATATTTATTTATTTCTGTTGTTGTTGCGCGTCAGAATAAGCGGATTTCAATTTCAATGTTGAATCAAAGTGAAGCCGATAGGCGTTATTCACTGTACGCGAACATAAGAGCACTGCGAAATGCCAGCAATTGTGTATTTTCGTATGTTGTTAGTTATTTTTGGAAATGTAACGATCAATTGAATGCATATCGATATGCATATCGAGCAGCAAAAGCTCAAATATATCGACACAGCTGACAGCTGATGGGTGCTGCGACGAGAACTGAGTCGCCGAAGTTCTTCTGCAGCGTTGCGTGCATTCCATTTTAAAATTAAGATTTAAGATATTCCATAATCAAATGGCAAGTCTTATTGAATACTACAGCAGCTGTTTTTTATCTACAGCTTCAACAGTTGCTGAAATATAGTCAATGGAAATAGTATCAGCCTTGTTGGGCCACCCTTGACCTTACGCCGCAACTGCAATCTATCTGTTTATATAAATAGCTATTTAGCTGTAACTATGTTTATTAGTAATTAGCTAAAGAATAGCTGCTCATATTCGAAATATTTAACAGACAAGCAACAAAACTACACTCCTTCAGGCCGACATGAACATAAGGTCGAACAGCCATTTAGTGTAGCACACTCAAGTATATACACACATACAAACATATATGTATTCACATACACACACATATATAAGTATCTTTACTACCCACTCAAAAGCTCAATTCTGTGCACTTCCCCCATTCGGAACTGAGCTCTGTTCATTTTTTATGTATTATGCTTTATTTGTATTTTGATGTTGATGTTGTTGTTGTTGTAGTTTTTTTTGCGGCAAGTTGTTGTTGTTGCTTTAAATCCATTAGGATATGACAACCCCTGCTTAAATTCAATTAAATTGTTTTCTCTTTGGGTTTACATTTCTTGGTAACTTTATAATTGTTTCATGTGTTTAAGCCACCAACTAGAAGCAACGTATACGACATTGCCTCGAGTGTGGAAGGCCGTGAATCATTCGCAATGGGCGGCGGGTCGAAGGCAAAGGGCAGAACGAATCCGCCAAGGCGCAAAGCTAAAAACCAAGCAGCATAAGAAATAACTGGCCAAGAAAAATACAAAACCCCAAACCGTGCCGAAACACAACTGAATGAATGCCACAGAAAACGACAGAGCGAAGTAAAAAAAATACACAGGCAAGCAAGCAGAACCGGAGTTTTTAGTAGCCTCGAGAGATTCTTTTTCCATTTGCCTCACCAGAACATCTCCCGCCCTCCGACCAACTCCAAGCCCCACCCCAACTCCAGCTGCTCTGGCCACCTTCCTCAAAAGGGCGCTTGGCATTCGCTTTGCCATTGTTGTTGTTGTTATTGTTGTTTTGTAAAACAATCAACAAAATAAAAAGTGAAATAAATAATAAAAAAGCGAAACGACATCAGCCAAAAACAAAAAATACTAAAAAGAGAAGAAAATATTGTAAAAAAAGTGATGCCAGTCAGTTACAAGAATGGAAACCAAATCACAGTTGAAATTTGAATGCGCTGTAATTTAAAGCAACGGGCATATCGATATCAATATCTTTATCTATGTATATCGACATCTATATCTATATCTATATATATTTCTATCTCTATCTTTACCATCTATCATCTATCCTCTATCCTCTATCTTCTACCTTCTATCCTCTATCCTCTGCCCTCTGTCCTCTGCGCTCTATTCTCTATTCTGTATCCTCGGTCCTCTATTCTTTATCGTCTATCCTCTATCTTCTACCTTCTATCCTCTGCCATCTGTCCTCTGCGCTCTATTCTCTATTCTGTATCCTCG
The DNA here is from genome assembly GCA_035045945.1 of Drosophila anceps. NCBI lineage: Eukaryota > Metazoa > Arthropoda > Insecta > Diptera > Drosophilidae > Drosophila > Drosophila anceps. The sequence goes on along the minus strand of JAWNON010000004.1, from coordinate 9,197,032 downwards.
GTCCTCTATTCTTTATCGTCTATCCTCTATCTTCTTTCCTCAGAAGATACTCTGCCCTCTGTCCTCTGCGCTCTATTCTCTATTCTGTATTCTCGGTCCTCTATCCTCTATCTTCTATCCTCTATCATCTATCCTCTACCCTCTATCCTCTAGTCTCTATCCTCTATACTCAATCTCAATTGCTATCTCTTTCCTATTCCTCTATCTCTACCTCTACCTCTACCTACATCTCAATCTTCTTTCAGCTATTGCCAGCTTGTTCGACGTTTCGTTAGAGCCGCTTTGTAGCGCATTTGGCTGACATTTGAAGACACAGCTGTAGCCCCCATGTTGAAGGCCGTGGTGTTCTCTGCATAAACCCAATATAGACGAATCTTTCCATTGCCACTCACTCAACACTCCGCGACATATGTATCTCCTGTCACTCATGTGTGTGCTGGGGGTGTGTGTTGGCTGTGTCTGTGTGTGTGTGTGTGTGTTTGGTGTGTGTATAGGCTGCTTCAGCGGCCGACGCCCTTTACATGGCGCTATCTTTGCAACAGCCCCAGCTGCACCAGTTCGTATTTTATACCATTTCATCTTTATCATCAGATTGTTTTGCTTTGTTTTCTCTTTACCATTTTTTCGTGCTGTTGTTGTTGTTGCGCGTCGTTTTGGCCAACGGTTTGCCACGCCTACCGCACGCCTCCCATTTTTAGATCGCGAAATCACGGCATAGCTCGCGCAGCAGCCCCACCGCTCAGCAGGGGCCAGCAGACCTCAGTCAACAGGCATACAGGAGCTGCAGGTAAATCTGAGCCGAGTGGGTGGGCGGTTTGAGTTGGGTGATTGCCTTGGGTTGGGTTGGCTAAGGTGGGTAACATTTTTACATGTGGTGACTGTGACGTCGACATCAGCCGGCGGCTGACGGACCAGAAAATAAGCATTCACCTTCTCGCCGTTGATGTTTTTGGCGTGCGGTAAATGGCGAGGCTGACGTTGTGGGCGGTGGTTGGGTGGGTGGATGGCCAGGCAGACATACGTATGTGTGTATGTGTGTGTGTGTGTGTGTGTGTGTGTGTGTGTGTGTGTGTGTGTGTAGTATACTTTTGGTTACTTGAGTGGCGGCAGCGGCAAATGTTACAAATATTTCAAATATTTAAAATAGCACGCACACATATGCAAACACAGGTGCACACACACACACTGTCACATTCCGCGCGCGTGTGTGTGTGTGTGTGTGTAGTGTGCCATGTGGGTGGACCTAAAAGTTTCTCACCGAGACCTTTTTGCATTATTAATGGCAAATTTCAATTAGCCTTTTGCAGTAAACGCAACAGACCAAGAATTCAAATTACAATGCGAGGGTCGAGCGAGTAGTTGCGGCAGCGCGTGCCAGCTAATTGCGGCCCAAATGCATGCAAAGTATAAAGTGACCAACGTGGTTTGGGTCAGCGCCGAGCCGTGTGTATGCGAATGTTGGAGTGAGTCCGCTTGTTGGACTTCGGCACAAAACAAATTGAATAATAAAGTAAATGTGGATGAGTAATTGAAATTAAGTTAATGCAGAGGAGTAGGCAAACGCGAGACGTGAATACATTGATATGAATATGGAGATAATAAAGCGAGTTCTTAAAAAAAAAAACATTACGCAGGAACTTCCTAAAGTTCTATTAGCTCTTAATTGAAGTGGAAAACTATTTTATTTTAAAAAATTATTTAAATTAAAATTAATTTACTTAAAAATCTTTTAAATCCTATAAGCAAAGTCCAGCATTCTTATCATGTCCGAGAAAATCTAAAAGAAATTATTGTAAATTATATTAAATTAAAAAAAAATTGTATAAATTGTAATTGTATATTATTCCCACAAATTTTGATTTAGTTAAGAGCTGAATACTTGATAAATAAAAAAAATATTATTTAATTTTACAAAATTTCAATAAATTATAAATAAAAACTTTGTTGGAATAAAAAAAACTGTATATTAAAAAAATTTTGAAGCAAAGCATTTAAAAACAATTTTTATAACACCTAGTTTATCGCCTTTTAAATCTCATATTTCTTTTGTATATTTCAATTCGGCAATCTGTTGCTTAGCACTTATACTTATGCATTTAGGCATTTTAAACAGTTTGAGCTACCCTCGGGCAGAGGCAATTTTGTGTATGTTTCGCTTTGCACACAAGTCAAAAGCTGAAAGTCAATTCCAGCCCCCAGTTTCAGCCTGTGCACCTGTGGACATATTTTAAAGCTCACTTGACTGCATATGCGTGTGTGAGTGTGTGCGAGTGTGTGTGAGTGTGTTTGGCAGTCTACCGGCAGAGCCGGCCGACCATGCCCCTCTGGTCGCGAGTTTTTGAAGCACTTGAAGGCGCAGCAAAATTTTTTGCATGCCATGTATAATAATGTATGCCTGGATAGCCGACCATGTGTGTCTGTGTATGCATGTATGCATGTGTGTGTGTGTGCTAAAGGTAAGCACTTCCGTTTCCGCTTTCATGATGTTCAGCACACGCATGCATACACACACACACACACACACACACAGACACACACACACACACATTCGGCTCTGTCCTTTGCCCAGTAAAAAGTACAAAAATAAAAAGCAGAATCTGAAATCATCAGCAAAAGTTTCGCCGAGTTGACTTTGCATTTATGTTATGGCCAGCAGGCCACGCCCACTCACACTCGCATTCGCACTCAAACGACGTCCACACCCCCACCGCCCCACACACCAATCTAAATTATTTAAAGATAATTTGACTGGGCGACCGTTTGTAGTTGTCGTTTTGTTATTGTTGCTCGTATTTACATAAATGAAACGTCAAAACAAAATGCAAACTAACAAAATGCACAAAAAGAAAAGTTCACAAGAGAGTGAGCGAGAGCGAGAGCGGAGTGAGCGAGAGAGGAAAAGAAATATGCTTTGCTTGTTTGCGGTTACATTGTGCCTGTGTCTGTGTGTGTGTGTGTGTGTGTGATTCTTTCCCTTTATTTAATTCGACTGATCCAATCCTTTGTTAGTGCCTTGCCCAGCGACTGGCGACATCTTCTTCTTCTGCCGCTGCCGCTTCGCCTTGTTCGTCGTCGTCGTCGTCGTCGTTGTTGGCTGCGGCTCCTGCGGCAAATTAAAATTAGTTGTTTACTTTGTGCAACATAAACAAATAAGGACTACCATCATCATGATGATGACGATGGTGATGACTACAAGGAGAACGAACGAACCAAAGTCCAGCTCCAGCTGGAAGCTGTAGCCGTAACTGTAGTATCTATTGAAGCATTATACACGAAATTCGTTTTTAGCTGCTCGAATGCAAATTGAATTGAGTGGGACATTTAGCTGGCGGGCAGGCCACGCCCATTGCACTCCAATGAAGTCCACTGTAAATGAGTGCATTTCAATATTTTCACACACACTCGAAATCAAAGTAATAAGAATAGAGGTAAAACAATAATAAGTTTTGGTTGACTATCGTTAGCTGGTCACACTGACGCCACTTAGGCGATAGTGTGCATTGGATAACGATAAGTGCCGTTCGCTGTGAATGGCGATCGCTAGAGAGCGCCAGATTTAAACTTTCCTCTGTTTATGGTTGATCTCTGTAGTTTCGTAAGGTTTCTGTTTTTTGTTAATCAATGCATGCAATTAAATGTTTTCTTCCATGCTAATTAAGTGTTTTTTGTGTGAAGCAATTTATTTGCTGCTGCTTAAGAGACGTTTGCTAGACCTGCACGAAACGCCACCTAGCGCCTGCAGCAGTTGACTTAAGCAGAAGCAGACATTTTTCTGCCTCCCTCTACACACACACGCACGCACACATACAGCTACACACAAATACAGATGGAAAAAGCGCAATTTACATTGCAAACTAATTGCAACAGTTCTGAATAAGAAATAAATCCAATTAAATGCAATATGATAAAGCTCTTTGAATCGCATATTTTATACTAAGAGCTGGCTTATGGCTCTTAGTATAATTTGTATGGAGATTCTATACGATACATAAGCCGATTTCAAACACTTTTTGTCTTTAAAAACTCTTTGACTTGAGCTAAATTTCTACTTGGAAATCTTTAGCTATGCTGAAGCTTAGTTTATGTCTTAAGCCGCTCAATCTGCCTGCAATTTCAAATTTATTATAATTTGGAATATAAAAAGTGAGTGTTACGCCTCATACAACTAATTGAGAGTCCCCTCATTATAGCCCACTCACCCACACAATTCGTTATAATGCAAAATATACGCATTACCAATTCCACTTGGCTTGACTAATGAGCCTTCTACTGCACACACTTGACCAACTTTTTGGGCACACCCTAATATACATACATTTAAGCGCGTGCATATGTGTGTGTGTGTGTGTGCGTGTGTGTGTGTGTTTGTATGTAAAATGGCGCCGCAGCGTCATGGGATTAACTGGCGCTGGCTGCTTGAGGGATAATAAGTGCATTGGAGCATCAAATCAATAAAACGCTCACATTGCACATGGTGGACAACGCACACACACACACACACACAGAGAGGCACACACACATGCTTGATGTGCGGGTAGATGGGCTGGGGTTGGTTGGTTGGTCACAAGAATTCGCTGCATCAGTGGCTGCAATTGCGAAACATTGTTAATTTATGCAAATTTAGCCACCGCCGCCCGCTTTGTGCAACGCCAATGAGGCACGAGCGCTGCACTGGTAGCCGCAGCAGCCGCCGCAACCGCGGCCGCAACGCCAACAACATTAACGCGATGCAGCGCCAGCGACAGAGCCACCGACACGACTTGCATAATTTGGCGCCCAAATAGGTGGGGCAGCAGGCGCATGAGAAGGGAATTGCCATTTGCTAGGCAACGCGCCTTTGCCTCAGTTGCAAGCAACTGTATGTGCTATGTATGTGCTCTGTGTGGGTGTGTGTGTGTGTGTGTGTGTGTGTGTGTGTGTGTGTGTGTGTTAGTGTGCTGGTTACATTTTTGTCGACACTGGGGACACTGACAGATCCGGCTGCCAGAGGCTCAACTGGGTGCGCAACGAATTAGCACGTCGACTGTTTGCCTGATTGCCAGTCAAAATGAGGCCGTTAGAATGCGTTAGAAATGCGTAGAGCAGCGCCAGAAAAGCTCTATACAATAAGAAGTAGTAGAAGGAGAAGAAGAAAAGCACTTTTCAATGCATACAGGTGAAAGGGTTTGATACGCACAACAGGTAGACAAACAAATGGCAATTTGAGTAATTTCTTAATGGTAAAATTTCATTGGGAATTGGCCAATGACTGGGTTAAGACTAGGTACTAGAGATTTGCTATGTTTTGGATGGGCTCAAGAGAATCCAGTAGTATTTGCAATGAGGGGATTAAACTATTGCATATAGAGCAGAGAGAGAGAATTGTATTGAATACGGTTTAAGTTAAGCTAGACTTAGTCCAGGTTAGGCAAGGCTCCTTAGGTAAGTGATAAGTGCCATATTTGTTTGGATAACATTCTATCTCTATTCTGTTTCATATAACTGTGAATCTTAGAGATCTTGAAAGCTGAATCTCTATGCTATAAGCTAAAAGCAATGAATAGTATTTAAACTTCTTCTCTGAAAATAAAAGATGAATAAGTTCTAACAGCAAACATTTCTAAGGAAGAACTCTTCCAGTTTTCTGATCATATTCAAGCTGAGAAGAGATCAAATTCTTGGCAGTAAGTCACAAGTGAGAGCCATGTGCTGGCTGAGAGATATAATAGAGAAAGTGACACTGACACACTATCAGTCGAAATACTCCTTCATAGCAAAAGCTACTCCCAAATTGCTTGAGGACTTCTGTGTTGTTATTGTCTGCAATCGAAGAGTTTCCAATCTAATCTCCATTTACATCCAATCAAATCAAATTTGATATTACCTTTGCTGAATTCTGTTCTCCTCAGTCCTGTTTCTTCTTCTTCTGCATTTTCTTACACACTTCAATAGTAAAAAATTGCGAAAAAATCGTATCTCATTTGTGCAGATTGTTGTGGCACCCACAAGCGGCCAGGCAGCCGATAAGCCAGCAAATTGACGCCAATTATAAAATATATGTATCGGTTAATGTATGTGCATATCGTCTGCATGTATGCATGGGTATGCATGTGTGTGTGCATGCAGCATACGCATATTCGCCATATGATAATACAAATATATGGCTAACTGTATTTATTGTATTGTCTAGACATGAAAAACCGCAGTGCCTGCATTGCATTTGCGTTTTTATTTTATGGCTTAACCGCATTAAATGAAGCAACTCGCAAAAAAGAAAGGACAAATGGAACGCAGGTAGCTGTGATACACGTGCCAAATACCCTGTAACTGCAACTGTAACTGTAAAGCAAATCTGATTTGACTGGTTGTCAAGTCTGTAATGTGAGCTTTTGTGGAAGTATACAATGCCGTCAAGACGCCTAAGACGTACTGTCAGGTGAAAGTGCAGGACGTAGCTCATAACCTGCAGTTGAATTTAATAGAAGATCTGATGATATACAATATCAGGTTTATTAGATAGAGATCTACGCAGACATCAGACATCGCAGGCTGAGATTTGCCAACTGCTGATGGGGGTTGACGTGACTTATACCCTATAATGGACTGAAGCATGTTCTACGACATTATTTGCTTTCAAGTTTATGCTGTGGACTTCTTGAGCCTATATTTAGTTAGCAAGGAGAAAGTGGTTGACGTGGAATATACCCTGTAATTGATTTTCACAGCAGATTTGTTTATATTTATTACCACGTTGATTTCTTGAAAGTTTTCCTGTTTCAGACAGGGTGATCCTCACTCACTCTTGATCTGCTTGTTTAATACCCTGTAATTTATTTTTTAATTTTTTTTCAACAGTTACATCGATATCTTAAGAGCTCTTGTTGTTTGCTCTTGTGATCTTGCAAGACCTAATTGAACGCAAATTAGCTTTACCGAAGTTAAATCTGACAATTAATTGACTTAAATCGAAATCATATATCAATGACATTCTATGCCCCATCGAATATATGTGTGTGTGTGGCATCTATAGAATACGGCGAATATGCCTGCATGTTGGCTCGTCTGCATCATGACCACTTTCGACTTCTTTTAATGGATATTGGGCATTAAAAAAGACGTTCAATTTAACAATTTGATGGCATTGCCGGCTTCAAAGGGCATACACAATGTGAAACCTGGCAAAGCGCCTTCGAAATTGCTGTTCAATTTCTGTTTGATGTAAGTGAACAACCACCAGCCCCTGCCTGGCCCATCATTTGCCCCGTTTGGCCATTTGTGTAGGGTGTCGCTGGATTTTGGGAATTGCCAGATGTTAAGCTTATGCATACAATTAGTTCAGTCAATTGTTCAGGTGAAGAGGTCTTTGGACCTTTGGCCATAAATAATGCCTAATACCACTATGCAATTCTGTGTTATACAACTGAAATGGGCTGCGCCACGCCCATCGCTCGTGGATTTCAAAATGTGTGTGTAGATTTGAGCTAACTAACTGACTGATTTATCTTGACGGATCGTGTAGCTGGGCGATAAGCATTACGGGGACAGCCAGCACATATGTAATCTAGCTCTTATCACACTCGAATTCATGATCATGATCATTGCTGATCTGGCAGTTCCAGTTGATTTTCCTCTTCCACTTCTGGTCTTTGCTATGCACAACCTCCGGCTTTATCGTGATGCTTGCAAAAACATACGCAAAAGATACAAAAAAAAGGATAGAAAAAGATCTTTTGTTTGCGTCATTAAATGAGGTTTAGCAGACCCGCTGGCAAACAGTAGCTTACATAGATATATCAGCATAGCTGTGTGCACGTATGTGTGTGTGTGTGTGTGTGTGTGCGTAAGGTATGTGCACCATGTACTTGCTAGATAAGCCAAATAGTCTTAGTCATGATCTATGCAGGAATCCACTTTGAACCACATTTCCGGCCAGCGATGTCTCGGACTGCCACAGAGAAAATGTCCATTATGAATACACTGCTATGGGGTATTTCAATGACGATATTCAAGTTGCAACAGCTACGATCGTATCTAACTGAGCTTCAAAATAAGCTTAAGAAAAATAGGTATCACTGAAGAATAAGTTAATTGCTATTCACTTATTACAGGGTAATTCACATTCAATGCGCCCCATTATTATTGTCTTTCCTGTTTGTTATTTGACTTCAAATTTCTTCTTTTTTTTTTTGGGCAAATAGCGCAAATTTGTCAAGAGGAAATGCGCAGCCTTCTCTCGTGGATGTTTATCAAAGAAAACAAAAATCCAAAAAAAAATTAGTATTAAAACTCTAGACTTAGATTACGTACGGCAGTTAAACAAATGTGTGAAATATCATCATTGGCTTAACTTAATGACCATCGGAAGCTTCAACAAAGATAAGAACTAGTTAGTTAGCTAGTTATATTATTATTATTTTATTATTATTATTTGCACGAGCTGTGATTCACAAATTTGTCCAACTTACCCAGAATTTGGCATTTGAAACTAGAACACAGTTATTAGTTTAATTACGGGGAAATTCTTGTCGATAACAAACTGCCAAGGTCTACTTCACAGCCTATTAAACTAAGCTGGGGGGAATAGGTTTATAGCTACTTGTATTACTTTTACCTTGTATATAATCTCTGAAAACATTTGTTAAACTTTTTTAGCTTAACTAAATTCCAAAATATATTTTTATCTACAGTTATTGATAGGTAAACTTGGCTGGCACGAATTGCTTAGCTAAGCTAAGCTAAGGCAAATTATTTAATAATCTTTCTAATCTTATATTTAGTTAACAACAGAAATTTCACATATTATTTTGTTACGTCAATGGGGCGGAAAAACAGCCAAAAAATAAATAAGTTTAAAACTAAAAATATCTGCTGGGAAAAAAATAAATAAATAGATTTAGCAAGAGTCGTCGAAAGCAAAATATGTAGCTCACAGCCGCAAACAGCTTTAGGCCGCTTCAGATTTTAGCTGCAATATCATAAATTGGTCGCAAACTTATCTGGGACAAACAAAGATAATCATTGGATATTTACATAGCGTCAAGCAGATTCGCTAGAGATAAGTGCAGATGGCATAAGTTGTTTATTTTGGTTTCGAATAAAAGCGACTTGCTGGCCCATGCCGAGAATAGTAACGATTTTTAATTCGAACCAAATACATAACGCACCTCGACGATGACGAACAAAATATTCAAGATTTTGATGTTATTTGTGGTAATTGTTGAATAGATTTGTACTAACGCGCCACCAGAAAACCCAAAACCCGATATTCCCGTTCCCCACATCGTCATGCCAGAACCTCAAATCAAAATTTGAAAATAATTAAATATTTTTTGTTTCTGTTACTGATGAGTTGTATTTTATTAACCATTTTGTGTGGCAACTTTACGGGCTTTTGGATACGCGTGACTAAAACCAAACAAACTAACAAAAGCTGCCGGGATTCTTGCTACTTTGGATATCGTTTATAGCACTCGGCGGCGACTCGAAAGTATCCTATGCAAGTGAAACTAAACCAGTGTAATTGTTACGGTCTCGAGACTCCGACTTGTGACAAACAGTGCACCAGTGCGACCGATCGTCCAGTCATACTAAATTCTTTACTCTCTCTCTCTCTCTCTCTCTCTTCTCTTTTCTCTCTATCTCTCTCTTTTTCTATGTCTTATCCTTATTTCCAATAGTTAGCCGCACTGTTCGATGGCCAGCATCAGGCCGTACAGACCAGTGCGCAGATCATTAGCATCAATTGCAGCGGACAATCGGCAATCTGTGTGGGACCGGCATCCTATCAGCTCTGCGAGAGGAATGTGGCGACAGGCAGTGTCCTTCAGTGTCCACTCAACACGCGCTGCATTAATGAAGGCGTAGAGATTTGTGTGGCCGTTAAAGTGGATCCCAAAGCACCATCTGCAGCGGTTGCCAAGATGACAACAGTCACCGATCATCCGATCGTTGGTGGCAGAGCATCGGCGGCTATCATTGAGTCCACGACCAGCTCTGGTGGCATTCTGGTTGCCAACAGTACTGAGGGCTTACTGATTCTTACTACGACTACAGCTGTGCCCCTTAATACAACTCAGATGCCCATTGAATCAACACCAATTATTGTTGAGACGACAAATGCGCCGATAGAGACAACTACTAGTGCTCCTTTGCAAACAACTGCTCAGCCAATTGGCGAAACAACGATCGCACCCGTAGAGAGCGAAACAACTGTGCCAAATATACCAGTGGATACTACAACCGATGCCATATGGAATCCCACTACAGTCAGTGTCCCAGTTCTTCCAACACAGCCAACACAACCAAGCTCAACATCTTCTCCTATCGAGCCAACTTCACCTGCCGATCCCAGTACACCAGTGGATCCAAATGTACCCGTTGCTCCAACTGAGCCAATTGGCCCGGAGGGAACGACATCACCTCCTGTAAACCCAACTGATCCAGCTAATCCCACCGCACCAGTGAACCCAGAGGGAACGACAGTATCTCCGATTGACCCTAATGTACCATTGGATCCAAATGCGCCTGTTGATCCTAATGCAACTGAAAGCCCAGAGGGAACAACAGTAAATCCGATTGACCCTAATGCTCCATTAGATCCAACCACACCAGCAGATCCTAATGCACCAGTCGACCCTAACGCACCAATAAACCCAGAGGGCACAACCATATCTCCAGTGGACCCTAATGTACCACTTGATCCCAATGCTCCTGTCGACCCCAACGCACCAGTCGATCCCAATACTCCAGTGGATCCCAATGCTCCAGTTGATCCCAACGCTCCAGTTGGCCCCAACGCTCCAGTTGATCCCAACGCGCCAGTTGACCCCAGTGCACCTGTGAATCCAGAAGGCACTACAGTATCCCCAGTGGACCCTAACGTACCAGTAGATCCTAATGCACCAATTGATCCCAGTGCTCCAGTAAATCCAAATGCACCTGTGGATCCCAATGCCCCAGTGAACCCCAACACACCAGTTGACCCGAACGCACCACTTGATCCGAACGCACCTGTGGATCCCAATGCCCCAGTTGACCCGAATGCGCCAGTGAACCCTAACGCACCAGTGGATCCCAATGCCCCAGTTGACCCGAACGCACCAGTTGACCCGAATGCGCCAGTGAACCCTAATGCACCAGTGGATCCCATTGCCCCAGTTGACCCGAACGCACCAGTTGACCCTAATGCGCCAGTCAACCCTAATACACCTTTGGACCCCAATGCGCCAGTGAACCCTAACGCCCCAGTGGATCCCAATGCCCCAGTTGACCCGAACGCTCCAGTTGATCCGAATGCGCCAGTGAATCCTAATGCTCCTGTGGACCCCAACGCACCAGAGAACCCGAATGCTCCTGTCGACCCAAATGCGCCAGTGAACCCTAACGCACCTGTCGATCCTAATGCACCAGTTGACCCTAACGCACCAGTGGATCCCAATGCCCCAGTTGACCCGAACGCACCAGTTGACCCGAATGCGCCAGTGAACCCTAACGCACCAGTGGATCCCAATGCCCCAGTTGACCCTAACACACCTGTGGATCCCAATGCCCCAGTTGACCCGAATGCACCAGTGAACCCTAACGCACCAGTGGATCCCAATGCCCCAGTTGACCCCAACGCACCAGTTGACCCGAATGCGCCAGTGAATCCTAATGCTCCTGTGGACCCCAAAGCACCAGTGAACCCTAACGCACCTGTGGATCCCAATGCCCCAGTTGACCCGAATGCGCCAGTGAACCCTAACGCACCAGTGGATCCCAATGCCCCAGTTGACCCGAACGCACCAGTTGACCCGAATGCGCCAGTGAATCCTAATGCTCCTGTGGACCCCAACGCACCAGTGAACCCTAACGCACCAGTGGATCCCAATGCCCCAGTTGACCCGAACGCACCAGTTGACCCGAATGCGCCAGTGAATCCTAATGCTCCTGTGGACCCCAACGCACCAGTGAACCCTAACGCACCAGTGGATCCCAATGCCCCAGTTGACCCAAATGCGCCAGTGAACCCTAACGCACCAGTGGATCCCAATGCCCCAGTTGACCCGAACGCACCAGTTGACCCGAATGCGCCAGTGAATCCTAATGCTCCTGTGGACCCCAACGCACCAGTGAACCCTAACGCACCTGTCGATCCTAATGCACCAGTTGACCCTAACGCACCAGTGGATCCCAATGCCCCAGTTGACCCGAACGCACCAGTTGACCCGAATGCGCCAGTGAACCCTAACGCACCAGTGGATCCCAATGCCCCAGTGAACCCCAACACACCAGTTGACCCGAACGCACCACTTGATCCGAACGCACCTGTGGATCCCAATGCCCCAGTTGACCCGAATGCACCAGTGAACCCTAACGCACCGGTGAATCCCAATGCCCCAGTTGACCCGAACGCACCAGTTGACCCGAATGCGCCAGTGAATCCTAATGCTCCTGTGGACCCCAACGCACCAGTGAACCCTAACGCACCAGTGGATCCCAATGCCCCAGTTGACCCGAACGCACCAGTTGACCCGAATGCGCCAGTGAACCCTAACGCACCAGTGGATCCCAATGCCCCAGTTGACCCTAACGCACCTGTGGATCCCAATGCCCCAGTTGACCCGAATGCGCCAGTGAACCCTAACGCACCAGTGGATCCCAATGCCCCAGTTGACCCGAACGCACCAGTTGATCCGAATGCGCCAGTGAATCCTAATGCTCCTGTGGACCCCAACGCACCAGTGAACCCTAACGCACCAGTGGATCCCAATGCCCCAGTTGACCCAAATGCGCCAGTGAACCCTAACGCACCAGTGGATCCCAATGCCCCAGTTGACCCGAACGCACCAGTTGACCCGAATGCGCCAGTGAATCCTAATGCTCCTGTGGACCCCAACGCACCAGTGAACCCTAACGCACCTGTCGATCCTAATGCACCAGTTGACCCTAATGCGCCAGTGGATCCCAATGCCCCAGTCAACCCTAATGCACCTGTGGACCCGAATACACCAGTAGATCCTAACGCACCAGTAGATCCCAATGCCCCTGTGGATCCCAATGCCCCAGTTGACCCTAACGCACCTGTGGATCCCAATGCCCCAGTTGACCCGAATGCGCCAGTGAACCCTAACGCACCAGTGGATCCCAATGCCCCAGTTGACCCGAACGCACCAGTTGACCCGAATGCGCCAGTGAATCCTAATGCTCCTGTGGACCCCAACGCACCAGTGAACCCTAACGCACCAGTGGATCCCAATGCCCCAGTTGACCCGAACGCACCAGTTGACCCGAATGCGCCAGTGAACCCTAACGCACCAGTGGATCCCAATGCCCCTGTTGACCCTAACGCACCTGTGGATCCCAATGCCCCAGTTGACCCGAATGCGCCAGTGAATCCTAATGCTCCTGTGGACCCCAACGCACCAGTGAACCCTAACGCACCAGTGGATCCCAATGCCCCAGTTGACCCGAATGCGCCAGTGAACCCTAACGCACCAGTGGATCCCAATGCCCCAGTTGACCCGAACGCACCAGTTGACCCGAATGCGCCAGTGAATCCTAATGCTCCTGTGGACCCCAACGCACCAGTGAACCCTAACGCACCAGTGGATCCCAATGCCCCAGTTGATCCAAATGCACCAGTTGACCCGAATGCGCCAGTGAACCCTAACGCACCAGTGGATCCCAATGCCCCAGTTGACCCTAACGCACCTGTGGATCCCAATGCCCCAGTTGACCCGAATGCGCCAGTGAACCCTAACGCACCAGTGGATCCCAATGCCCCAGTTGACCCGAACGCACCAGTTGACCCGAATGCGCCAGTGAATCCTAATGCTCCTGTGGACCCCAACGCACCAGTGAACCCTAACGCACCAGTGGATCCCAATGCCCCAGTTGACCCGAACGCACCAGTTGACCCGAATGCGCCAGTTAATCCCAATGCCCCAGTTGACCCGAACGCACCAGTTGACCCGAATGCGCCAGTGAATCCTAATACTCCTGTGGACCCCAACGCACCAGTGAACCCTAACGCACCTGTCGATCCTAATGCACCAGTTGACCCTAATGCGCCAGTGGATCCCAATGCCCCAGTCAACCCTAATGCACCTGTGGACCCGAATACACCAGTAGATCCTAACGCACCAGTAGATCCCAATGCCCCTGTGGATCCCAATGCCCCAGTGGATCCAAATTCTCCTGTCGACCCTAACGCACCAGTGAACCCTATTGCACCAGTGGATCCCAATGCTCCAGTGAATCCCAATACACCAGTGGACCCCGGTGCACCATCTACTCCCAACTCGCCTGTGAATCCCAACTCCCCTGCTGATCCTAACTCTCCACTGAACCCCAACACTCCCATCATTCCTTCCGTACCCTCTGTTCCTTCAGTACCCGTATATCCAGGTAGGCCCGGCTCATGGCCAAATCCATGGCGACCGAGTCATCCCATCCGCCCTGTTTATCCACGGCAACCAATTCCCCAACATCCCTTCTGGCCACAGCGACCAACGCAACCTGGCAATGGTAGCAACACTGGAAACGCCCCATCAGGAAATCCCTTCTGGCCCAATTGGCTTGATTGGGTAAATGGTTGGCGTCCATCAAAGAAGCCAGCGCCTACAACAGCGCCCACTGCAGCACCCACTGCAGCGCCGACTGAAGACCCCAAAAAGTCGGAGACGAATGAATCAGTAGAGCAACCGTCTAGTGGAGCAGCCTCTAATGAGAATGCCTCGGTTGAAGAGAGCAATAAGAGTTCCAAAGATAAGAACAAGCCAAAGTCTGAAAAAGACCAGTCCAAAGAGCAGGACAAAAAGAAGTCGGATTCCAATGAAAACAGTTCTGACGAGAAGAAAAAGGAAAAAGAAAATAAACGGAAAGAAGCAAAGGAAGATAAGAAGAAGGAGAACAACAAGTCAAAAGACTCAAATGAAGAAAATGACAGCGACAAGAAGAAACCAAGCAGCTCATCTGAGGATAGGAATGATAAGAAGGATGATAAAAAACCAAAGGATTCCAAGGAGGAGAAAGAGGAGAAAGAGGAGAAAGACAGCGAACAGAAGAAGTCCAACGAAGATGAGGATAACGACGATCTGAGCTCCAAGGAGAAAAGGCAATACGTAAAGGACGTCATCAAAAAGCTAAAAAACGACGACGAATGCGATAAAGACGATATCTATCCCGATGTGCGCGATTGCCGTAAGTATTACCGCTGCGAGATTAAGAAGTCCGGCAAACATCGGTTTGTCCATCTGCGCTGCGACAACAACAAGCGTTTCGATTACCGCATTCGGAAGTGCGTCCCCAAGATTGATGCCGTCTGCCTTCACAAGTAGATAGCCCATTTGCAGCATTCGCTGCCAAACGAAGTGAACGGAAACCGAAACAGAAACGAAAACTGTAACATTCAAAATATATAATCTCACAATAAATTCAATGATATTAGCAATGATATATACATATATACATATACACGCAACATAAATGTACTTACAATTTTTTTTTTTTTGTTTATTTATTGTAACAATTAGTTTGCCAAATAAAATATAATTAATATATGCATAAATTAATAAAGTCCGGTGTAAATTGCTCTTTGAAAATAAGCGTTGGTTGACTTTTGTGGTTGTCCGATAGCAAATTGAATTGCGTTGGAAGTGCTATATATATATACATATATTTAGTTTAGCTATTAGAAAATTATAGTCTCATTTTGCAAAAATCCTGTTAGATTGTTCTATCAAATTGCACGCCTAATCTGAGTATGTCAGACAGAGACTTTGTATGAAGTATTTAACTCTTGCAGTCTAGATGGATCAATAGGTTAGACCAGGCTGTGCCATCACTTTAACTGTTGTATCTCAGTTAGCCAACTTTAATAGAAACAGTCTCTGAAGATGTCATAGATAAGAGAATAACACGAATGCAATGCACTTAAATTGATTAGCAAGTAACATGAGCTTTGCCAGACACATGCGATGGCTGTCACTCTTTTCTTTCGCTAACTATTTGTATCTCTTTGCATCTCTTCTTTTATTCGAGCTGGTCGCAGCTGCAATCATTAAATACCAATCTCTCTAATTAGCCATGCCATAAAAAAGAAGTTTCCGATAAGTTAATGAGTAGCGAAGAAACATTCGCTCAAGTTTTAGTCTTGGCTTTTTTTTTTTGTTTATTTTTTTTTTTTGTTTCTGTTTTTTGTGCTCGAACATCTTTAAAGCGTTTCACTTACACTTGCAAAGTTTTTCCTATGTAAATATTTAGTGTAGCATAGAAATTTGAAGTGAAACGTAAACACAAGCAGAGAGCGTTAAGGGAAAGTGCATTGGATGACAGCGCAACGGCAACGGTAAAGGCAACGGCAAAGGCAACGGCAAAGGCAACGGCACAGACCTGCCTGCAGGACATATAGTCAACAGGGTTGGGGGGTGTTGGCTATGCTGTTAGGTGGGCGTTGGGAGTGTCACCGAAGCAGAGCAATACACTTAAGTTGATTCGCTGTCATCCATTGCAGCTCATTTATCATTAGATGAAGTCATACACATACATACAGCGTAAGCGAGGAGAGAGAGAGAGAGAGAGAGAGAGAGAGAGAGAGAGGGAGAGTAGAAGTATGCCAGAAGAGTGTAAAAACAGGGTGCTAGGTGCAGGCATCAGAGTTAGGACCAGGAACAGCACCAGTACCAGTACCAGGACCCAGGCCCAGCCCAGACAGAGAGCAGGCTCGGCGACAGTTTCAACGTCGCCTAAGTAGTGTTCGCTGAGACGCGGGCGTGGCTGTGGGCGAGTCAAGAGTAAGCATAACACTTTGCAGCGACAATGCTGCTGCTGTTGCTGCTGCTATCCAGGGGACTCGGGCCCCGACCCAGAGCCCATCAAGTCACGGATCTCGGCATGACCAGGAGGCAGACTAGAATGTGATGCCAGCCAGCCAGCCAGCCAGCCAGCCAGCCAGCCAGGCAGTCAGCGAGTCAGCCAGCTCCACGACGAAGTAATTCAATTTTTATCGTGGGTAATTTTGTAACGAGAAACGAAAGAAGCGAACGGCAAATGGCGTTGACCAGGAACCGAAGCGGCGGCTCTCGGGGCTGGTGGTAGTAGTCATAGTGGTAGTAGTTGCTATAAGTGCTATATAAAACAAGTAGAGCTTTAAGCCGGGCATTGTAATTGTGGGCGTGCCACGCACAGACACAAACACACGCACACACGCACACGCAGTCACTGTTCGAGCATACGTTGAAAATTCAATTTGCCTGATGACTTGCTGTGGTTTAAATGCCGCCCCGCAAAAAGGGCGACAGCGCACATTAAACTGTGGCCAATGGTTAAAGGCGATACAAAACGCATGTGGCATGTGGCACTATGTGCCATGGGATAAAGCATCGCACATCCAGCGCCACAATAGCTGCCCCATGTCCATATTATATACTTATGCAAACGATAAAAAGAAGAAAGACAAAAAAAAAAAAAAAAAATTGAAAACTCAAACGAACGCAAAAAAAAAAAATAAAATAAAAAATAAAAAAATATATATATATATATATAAATATAAAAAAACCGTAAACTTTGTTAACTTCATTTGGCAACCAGCAGCAGTGGGTGGTGCGTTGGGTGGTGCGCTGCTACACAAGGCTGATGCGCTGATCCAGGACATAGCTCTATGTGCGAGCCACTCGTTGTTGTCCCTACTTGTAGCTGGTCGTTGATTGGATTTCAGGCGCTTGAAAAATCAATTTTTATTTAATTAATGTGCCTCGTTGCATGCCACACACACACACACACACACACACACACACACACACACACACACACGCATAGAGAGCAAGAACTATATATTCAGCTGAAAAATATTCCTGGCTTTTATGCCATATATATATATATATATATAGATAGATATAGATAAATATTTCTATATAGAGGAGAAGAGCGAGAGCTGAGAATGTTGTAAACAATTTGCTTGGCCTGCAATTAGTTTCTATTGTGGCGTCTGGTTCTATTTGTAAGCCTCTTCTATATTCAGAAATGCTTTTAGTTAACGTTAACAATTGGATTTTGGGGCTCCAGACTCTGGCTGTCTAGGCAGCGATCTAGTCTACTCCAACAACTTATCTATGACAAATATTAAGTTGGCTTTCAAATGTATAGAAATTTCTAGTCATAGAAGTATCTTTATAGAATGTTTTACAATATTTGCCAAACGTAAAGCCTTCACTTCAAAGGCATCGCAATCATGCCGGATATTAAACTGAAAATCTAAAAAATTTTCGCTTCTTTAATGCTTTAATTTATTGCACAGCTACGACAGGGTAGATCAGGCAACAATATGCTTAAAGCTTCTGGCTAAACTAATAGTCAATCTCGATTGGAGGAGGCTGAGACTGAGGGCGAGGCTGCGGCTAACGTCGAGTTAAAGGGTAAGCAAGCGACCCTCTGCTTAACTCATGCAAATCTCAACATCAATCAGTCGACGTGGATGCCTTCAAATGGTATTATTATTTCTCTGTTGTTGTTGCTGGCACTTGCAGCGCACACAATGACGCCGCAGGGAGTTGCCGCAGTTGAGGGCGCAGCATGGGCGTGGCGGACGACACCTGCAAAGACCGCAGCAGGAGAAAAAAATCTTGTACTTGTATATTTAATATTCACATTTCAATTGTTTTTGTTATTCTTTTTTTTTTTGTGTTTTGGCTCTGTTCAGCCCGTTGCCCAAACCAGACCAGACCAATTCAGTACAGTTCGGAGCCCCGCCCGCTGCTATCGCTCCATCTGCAGATCTCGCTGTGTATCCCATTTGTGCCCCAATCCTCGCCTTCTGTTGCTGCCCCTTTTGGCTTGTTTGCTTTGACTTCTGAGCTCTCCTTTTGGCAATGGATTTTTGTTGTTGTTGTTGTTGTTGGCACTTCACTCGCCTTTTATTTATAAAAATTTCATAAAGTTTTGTGTTATTAAAAATGGAATATATTCTCGCGCGAATACGCAATGGAATATTAATAGAAATAACTTCAACTTGTATGCAAATAAGTGGAAAATATTCATACATTATAGAAGGTCATGCAAAGCCGAACAAATACAAAATGAAAGACGTCTAGAAAGATTTAATATATATTCCTTATAAAATGCTCATAAATAATAATAAATATATATATATATATATATATATATATATATATATATATATATATATATATATATATATATATATATATATATATATATATACATATATATATATATATATATATATATATATATATATATATATATATATGAACTGGTTTGGCAGCTGAAAAAAAGATGCAGCTGTGTTCATAAAAATAGTAGTGCGACTGACATGTAAAGCTCCAAAAGTCTGTGATAAATATATGTTGAAAGCAATTTGAAACGAGTATTATAATAAGCATATGTGTATATTTATATGCTGAACCCATCCCAAAACTAATGGGTAAGTGTGGTTGAGCATATCTGAATCGACTTGACAGTTCGTACTAAACCCTATAGTTCCGCAATGGCAATACTGTTTAAAAGTACTTTTGCTCACCAGCTTATTTGAATCACTAGCCATACAACACATTTGTTCATTTGTCATTTGTTCGATCTTGTATATTTCCAAATCCACTTCATGCATATTTACATACGTACATGCATTCTTATACCTGCATATACAATAAGTTGATCTACAGATATCGATATAGCATAAAATTACTTAAATAATAGAGGCCCATAAACATTTATAAATCGAAAAATTACAGGAATGCGTTAACAAATAAGTTTATTTAATTCTTTTGAATATATCGGGCCGTGGGCTATTGAAGATTTAGCTGTGTAAGGAAATTCATATGCATTCACAGGTGCCAACATGTATCAAGCTATACCTCATATTGCTAAAATGACTTGCAGTTCGTAAATGCTCATTTGAGAGTCACTCTACAATTCAAAAATTATCGAACTACTGAATCGCGACACACTCGACAAATTCTATCATCGCTCATACACACACATATGTATGCAAATGTGTGTGTGTGCAATTCGCAAGGTCAAGCAACATCAAACGTTGGGTTCTTACAATTTCCACAAGCAGCAAGAATAGAGTTTCGCACACAGGCAAACAAACGCTTATACATGTAGGCAAAGGACTGTAAGTGTGTGTGCATGCTCTTCTCTCTCTCGCGAAAACATATTCTTCAAGCGCATCAACGTTTTCGTACCTACCCTTCACACAAATAATAATAAGAATATGAAGAATTTGCATGAGCATGGCAAACGCTTTCAGCAGTTTGGTATACTCTTTGCTCGAAAGGGAAGAAATGCGATCTCTGGGCAAAGAAATTTGAATTTCTGTGAGCTGCTGCTGCTGCTTGTGCATACATACATAGATATATATATGTACATACATATATATTTGAGAGAGCAGAGAGAGAGAGAGAGAGAGAGCAAGGAAAAATAGAATACAGTCATTCTCCGCATGAGAATTTGACCATTTTGGTTGAACGCTCGTAGCGCACTGACTATGCCGGACAATATTTTCACTGCCTGAAGCGAAAGGCGACCGATACGAGCAAATACGAAGCTGATTGGTCCGCCAAGCGGCCTAGCTAGCTATACACTGAAAACGATTGTTCTACTTGTCTAGTCTATGTGTTGTATGGTTAGTGTTTGAATAAAAGGAGCTGTCAAAAGCATCAGATTTGTCTTGTTTATCGATACTCAGCTGACAATTACCAACACTATTGGCGTTACAGTGCAATTTTTGCCCATCTGACAGACGGCCAAAATTAAATTTCTAAGCACATAGCTAACCATGTCCAAGAAAAAAAATCAGGAACAAATTACAGCTCCAGTTGATCAAATTGAATTGGAGAATCAGTTTCTCATACGGTTTCCAGAGGTAAGCGCGAATTTCAATTAAAAATACTTTAACAGTTTTTGGCATTTCCATATCCGATTTCAGGAATTAGCAAAAATAGTGCATGAGGCCATAGAAAAGGGTAATGTCCATGAAATATTGTCGATACATATGCGCAGCAATATGCGTAAAGCTGAGGTGCGGCTGAACGATCAGCAGTTGCCGGCCAGACTGGTTGATTTGCCCACCATAATAGAGAGCTACAAAACCTCTGACAATACGAATTTGTATAAAACGGCTGATATCTGTCAGATGCTCATTTGCATTCAACAGCAGTCTAAGGATGCGGAAAAAGAAAATCTCAAGCAAATACCAAAAGAAATTCGCCACTTATTCGAATCTAATTCAGATACAGAGCCTGATATGACGCCTAAGAAAAGTAATGAAAGCCAACTCGATGAGCAAATCGAAAAAATGTTTAAGAATTTATCACTTACGACGCCCAAAAAACCGGCTAAGATGCCCGAAACACAGGACAAGACCACCGGAACACCGGATAAGATTCCCGAAACACTGGCCAAGACGCCCGGAGCAACGGACAAAACACCCCAGGCAAGGGCCAAGACACCCAGGACACAGGCCACGAGGCCCGGATCACCGGCCAAGTCTCCCGTAACACCGGCCAAGACACACAGGAAAAGGGCAAAGACAACTAGGACACTGGGCGCGACGCCCGGCTCACCGGCCATGTCTCCCGTAACGCCGGAAAAAACACCCAAGAAGAGGGTAAAGACACCCAGGACACAGGTCAACACGCCCAGATTACCGACCAAAACGCCCAGAACACCGGTCCAGACGCCCGGAAAACCGGTCAGAACACCCAAACCAAAGGCCACGACACCCAAGAAAAGGGCAAAGACACCCAGGCAACAGGAAAAAGTGTACGGAGCACTAGCCACTACGCGAGTAGCACTGGTCCCGACGCGCCGACCACTGGCCCAGATGCGCGGAACACTGGCAGGAATACCGTTCCACATGCCCGGAACACTGGTCCAGACGCGCGGAACACTAGTCCATACGCGCGGAACAATGGCCAACATGTTCGGAACACCGGCCAACACACCCGGAACACCGATTCAGATGCCCGGAACACTGATCCAGACGCGCGGAATACCGGCCAACACGCCCGGAACACCGGTCAACACATCCAGAACAATGGTCCAGATGCCCGGAACACTGGTCCAGACGCGTGGAACACTGGCCAACACGCCCGGAGCACTGGCCAATACGCCCGGAGCACTGGCCAATACGCGCGTAGCACTGGTCCAGACGCGCGGAACACCGGTCAACACGCCCGGAACACCGGTGCAGATGCCCAGAACAAATGTCCAGATGCCCGGAACACAGGTCCAGATGCCCGGAACAATGGTCGAGACTCGCAGAACACTGGCCAACACGCCTGGAACACCGGCCAACACATCCAGAACAATGGTCCAGATGCCCGGAACACTGGTCAACATGCGCGGAACACCGGTTAACACGCCCGGAACACCGGTGCAGATGCCCAAAACAATGGTCCAGATGCCCGGAACACTGGTCCAGATGAGCGGAACACCGGCCAACACACCCGGAACACCGGTCCAGATGCCCGGAACACAGGTCCAGATGCCCGGAACAATGGTCGAGACGCGCAGAACACTGGTCAACATGCCTGGAGCACAGGTCCACACGCGCGGAACACTGGTCCAGACGCGCGGAACACCATTCAACACGCCCGGAACACCGGTCCTGATACCCAGAACAATTGTCCAAATGCCCGGAACACTGGACCAGACGCGCGGAGCACTGGCAAACACGCCCGGAACACTCGTCCAGAGGTGCGGAACACCGGCCAACACGCCCGTAACACCGGCAAAGACGCCCGGAACACCTGTCCTGATGCCCAGAACAATTGTCCAAATGCCCGGAACACTGGACCATACGCGCGGAGCACTGGCCAACACGCCCGGCGCATTGGTCCAGATGCGCGGAACACCGGCCAACACGCCCAGAACACCGGCCAACACATCCAGAACAATGGTCCAGATGCCCGGGACACTGGTCCAGACGCGAGAAACACCGGCCAACACGAACGCAACACCGGTCCAGATGCCCAGAACTGCGGCCCAGATGCCCGGAACAGCGCTCCAGATGCCCGGAACACTGGCCAAAACGCGCGGAACACCGGCCAACACGAACGAAACACCGACCAAGACGACTGGAACACCGGCCAAGAAGCCTGGAACACCGGATTCCCAGATTCCCGGAACAGCGCTACAGATGCCCGGAACACTGGTTCAGACGCTTGGAACCCCGGCCAATACGAACGCAACACCTCTTCAGACGCCCGGAACACCAGCCAAGACGCCCGGAGCACCGGCAAACACTCCCGTAACACTGGTCCAATCGCGCGGAACACTGGCCAAAACGCGCGGAACACCGGCCAACACGAACGAAACACCGACCAAGACGACTGGAACACCGGTCAAGAAGCCTGGAACACCGGATTCCCAGATTCCCGGAACAGCGCTAAAGATGCCCGGAACACTGGTTCAGACGCGTGGAACCCCGGCCAACACGAACGCAACACCTCTTCAGACGCCCGGAACACCAGCCAAGACGCCCGGAGCACCGGCAAACACGCCCGTAACACTGGTCCAATCGCGCGGAATACTGGCCAAAACGCGCGGAACACCGGCCAACACGCTCGGAACACCGGCCATTATGCCCGGTACACCGGTCCAGATGCTCAGAACACCGGTCCAGATGCCCAGAAAAGCGCTCCAGACGCCCGGAACACTGGTCAAGACGCGCGGAACACCGGCCAGCACGAACGCAACACCGACCAAGACGCCTGGAACACCGACCAAGACAATTGGAACACCGGCCAAGACTGCCGAAACACCGGCCAAGATGCCTGGAACACCGGTCCAGATGCCCAGAAAACCGGCCAAGACGCCCAGAACACCGGCCAAAACGCCCGGAATACCGGCCAATACGCCCGGAACTCCGGCCACTACACCGGTCCAAATGCCCAGAAAAGCGTTCCAGACGCCCGGAACACTGGTCAAGACGCGCGGAACACCGGCCAACACGAACGCAACACCGACCAAGACAATTGAAATACCGGCCAAAACGCCCGGAATACCGGCCAATACGCCCGGAACTCCGGCCACTACGCCCGGAACACCGGAAAAGACACCCGGAACATCGGTCGAAATGCCCGGCACACCGGTCCAGATGCCCAGAAAAGCGCTCCAGACGCCCGGAACACTGGTCAAGACGCCTAGGACACCGGCCAAGAAGCCTGGGACACCGGCCAAGACGCCCGGAACACCGGTCAAGACGCCCGGAACACCGGTCAAGACGCCCGGAACACCGGTTAAGACGCCCGGAACTCCGGCCAATACGCCCGGACCACTGGCCAAGACGCCCGGAACATCAGACCAGATGCCCGGAACACCGGTCCAGATGCCCAGAAAAGCGCTCCAGATGCCCGGAAAACTGGCCAAGACGCGCGGAACACCGGCCAACACGAACGCAACACTGACCAAGACGCCTAAAACATCGAAAAAGACGCCAGCAACACCGACCAAGACGCCTGGAACATCGGCCAACACGCTAGGAACACCGGTCCAGATGCCCACAAAACTGGCCAAGATGCCCAAAACACCGGCCAAGACGTCCGGAACACCGGCCAAGACGCCCGGAACACCGCCCAAGACGCCCAGAACTCCGTCCAATACGCCCGGAACACTGGTCAGGACGCGCGGAACACCGGCCAACACGAACGCAACACCGGCCAAGAATCCTGGAACTCCGGCGAAGACGCCCGGAATACCGGCCAAAACGCCCGGAAAGCCGGTCCAGATGCCCAGAAAAGTGCTCCAAAATCCCGGACCACTGGTCAAGACGCGCGGAACACCTGCCCACACGAACGCAACACCGACCACGATGCCTGGAACACCGAACAAGACGCCTGGAACATCGGACAACACGCTCGGAACACCGGCCAAGACTCCCGAGACACCGGCCAAGAAAACAGGCACAACGGACCCGATGCCAAGAAAACTAGCCAAGACGCCCAGAACACCGTCCAAGACTCCCGGAACACCAGCCAAGACGGCCCACGCACCGACCAATACGCCCGAAACACTGGTCCAGAAGCCCGGAACAGCGGTCCAGATGCCCGGAAAAGTGGTCCAGATGCCCGGAACAGCGGTCCAGATTCCCGGAACACCGGTTCAGATGCCCAAAACACTGGTCCAGATGCCCAAAAGAACGCTCCAGATGCCCGGAACACTGTTCCAGACGCGCGGAACACCGGCCAACACGAACGCAACACCGACCAAGACGCCTAGAACACCGAAAAAGACTTCTAGAACACCGGCCAAGACTCCCGAGACACCGGCCAAGAAGCCTGGCATATCAGTACAGATGCCCAGAAAACTGCCCAAGACGCCCAGAACACCGGCCAAGACGCCCGGAGCACCGGCCAAGAAGCCCGGAACTCCGGCCAATACACCTGGAACACCGGCCAAGACTCCCGAGACACCGGCCAAGAAGCCTGGAATACCGATCCAGATGCCCAAAAAACCGGTCAAGACGCTCAGAACACCGTCCAAGACACCCGGAACATCGGCCAAGACGCCCAGAACATCGGCCAAGACTCCCGAGACACCGGCCAAGAAGCCTGGAATAACGGTCCAGATGCCCAGAAAATCGGCCACGACGCCCAGAACACCGGCCAAGACGCCCGGAACACCGGCAAGGATACCCGGAACACCGGTCCAGATGCCCGGAACAGCGGTCCAGATGCCCGGAACAGCGGTTCAGATGCCCAAAACACTGGTCCAGACGCCTGGAACACCGGCCAACACGAACGCAACACCGACCAATACGCCTGGAACACCGGCCAAGACTCCCGAGACACCGGCCAAGAAGCCTGGAATACCGGTCCAGATGCCCAAAAAACCGGTCAAGACGCTCAGAACACCGGCCAAGACGCCCGGAGCAGCGGTCCACATGCCCGGAACAGCGGTTCAGATGCCCAAAACACTGGTCCAGACGCTTGGAACACCGGCCAACACGAACGCAACACCGACCAATACGCCTGGAACACCGGCCAAGACTCCCGAGACACCGGCCAAGAAGCCTGGAATACCGGTCCAGATGCCCAAAAAACCGGCCAAGACGCTTAGAACACCGGCCAAGACGCCCGGAACATCGGCCAAGACGCCCGGAACATCGGCCAAGACGCCCGGAACATCGGCCAAGACTCCCGAGACACCGGCCAAGAAGCCTGGAATACCGGTCCAGATGCCCAGAAAACCGGCCAAGACGCTCAGAACACCGGCTAAGACGCCCGGAACACTGGCCAAGACGCCCGGAATTCCGGCCAATACGCCTGGAACACCGGCCAAGACGGTCCAAGCACCGGCCAATACGCCCGAAACACTGGTCCAGATGCCCAGAAAAGCGCTCCAGATGCCCAAAACACTGGTCCAGACGCCTAGAACACCGGCCAAGACGACCGTAACATCGACCAAGACGCCCGGAACATCGGCCAAGACTCCCGAGACACCGGCCAAGAAGCCTGGAACACCGGTCCAGATGCCCAAAAAACCGGCCAAGACGCTTAGAACACCGGCCAAGACGCCCGGAACATCGGCCAAGACGCCCAGAACACCGGCCAAGACGACCGTAACATCGGCCAAGACGCCCGGAACATCGGCCAAGACTCCCGAGACACCGGCCAAGAAGCCTGGAACACCGGTCCAGATGCCCAAAAAACCGGCCAAGACGCTTAGAACACCGGCCAAGACGCCCGTAACACCGGCCAAGACGCCTGGAACACCGGTCAAGATGCCCAGAACACCGGTCAAGATGCCCGGAACATCGGCCAAGACTCCCGAGACACCGGCCAAGAAGCCTGGAACACCGGTCCAGATGCCCAAAAAACCGGCCAAGACGCTTAGAACACCGGCCAAGACGCCCGGAACATCGGCCAAGACGCCCAGAACACCGGCCAAGACGACCGTAACATCGGCCAAGACGCCCGGAACATCGGCCAAGACTCCCGAGACACCGGCCAAGAAGCCTGGAACACCGGTCCAGATGCCCAAAAAACCGGCCAAGACGCTTAGAACACCGGCCAAGACGCCCGTAACACCGGCCAAGACGCCTGGAACACCGGTCAAGATGCCCAGAACACCGGTCAAGATGCCCAGAACACCGGTCAAGATGCCCAGAACACCGGTCAAGATGCTCGGAACAGCGGTCAAGACGCCCGGAACACTGGTCAAGAAGCCCGGAACACCGGCCAAGACTCCCGCAACCTCGGTAAAGACGCCTGTAGCACCGGCCAAGATGCTTGGAAAACCGACCAAAACGCCTGGAACACCGACCAAAACGCCTGGAATACCGCCCAAGACTCCCGCAACACCTCTCCAGACGCTCGGAACAGCGGTCCAGATGCCCGAAACACTGGTCCAGACGCCCGGAACACCAGTCAAGAAGCCTAGAACACCGGCGAAGACTCCCGCAACACCTCTCCAGACGCCCGAAACACCGGTCCAGATGACCGGAGCACCGGCCAAAACACCCAGAACACCGGTCCAGATGCCAGAAAAACCGGTCAAGACTCCCGCAACGCCTGTCCAGATGCCCGCAACACCGGCCAAGACGCCTGAAATACCGACCAAAACGCCCGACACACCGGCCAGGGCTCCCGCAACACCAGACAAGACGCCCGAAACACCGGCCAAAACTCCCGCAACACCAACCAAGACGCCTGCAACACCGACCAAGACTCCCACAAAACCTCTCCAGACGCCCGGTACACCGGTCCAGATGGCCGGAATAACGGGCCAGCCGCCTGAAACACCGGCCATGACTCTCGCAACACCGGCCAAGACGACTGGAACACCGAAAAAAACGCCCGAACCACCAGTCAAGACTCCCGCAACACCACTCCAGACGCCCGGCACACCGGTCCAAACGCCCGGATCACCGGCCAATACTCCAGTAACACCGGCCAAAAAGCCTAGAGCACCCGGAGCACCGGTCAATACTCCCGTAACACCGGCCAAGAAGCCTGGAACACCGGCAAAAACGCCAGGAACACCGGCCAACACGCCCGGAACACTGGTCCAGACGCCCGGAACACTAAACCAGATTCCCGGTATACCGGTCCAGATGCCCGGCACACCGGTCCAGACGCTCGGAACACCGGCCAAGACGCCACGAACACCGGTCAAGACGCACGGAACATCGGCCAATACTCCCGCAAGACCGGATAAGAAGCCTGGAACGTTGGTCCAGATGCCCGGCACACCGGTCCAGATAACCGGAACACTGGTCCAGACGCCCAGAACACTGGTCCAGACGCCCGGAACACCGGCCAAGACGCCAGGAACACCGGTCAAGACGCACGGAATATCGGCCAATACTCCCGCAAGACCGGATAAGAAGCCTGGAACATTGGTCCAGATGCCCGGAACACTGGTCCAGACGCCCGGAAAACCGGCCAAGACGCCCGGAACACCGGCCAAGAAGGCTGGACACCCGGTCCAGTTGACCGGAAAAGCAGTCCAGATGCCCGGCACACCGGTCCAGATGCCCGGCACACCAGTGCAGATGCCCGGCACACCGGTTCAGATACCCGGAACACCGGCCAACACGCCAGGAACACTGGCCAATACGCCAGGAACACCGGTCAAAACTCCCACAACACCGGCCAAGAAGCCTGGAACGCCGGTCCAGATGCCCGGAACAGCGGTTCGGACGCTCGGCACACCGGTCCTCATGCCCGGAACACTATTCAAGACGTCCGGAACACCGGCCAAGATGCCAGAAACACCGGCCAATACGCCAGGAATACCGGCCAATACGCCAGGAACACCGGTCAAAACTCCCACAACACCGGCCAATAAGCCTGGAACACCGGTCCAGATAACCGGAACAGCGGTCCAGATGACCGGAACAGCGGTCCAGATGCCCGGCACATCGGTTCAGATACCCAGAACACTGGTTCAGATGTCCGGAACACCCTTTCAGATGCCCGGAACACCAGTCCAGACGCCCGGAACACTGGTCCAGATGCCCGGAAAACCTTTTAAGATGCCCGGCACATCGGTCCAGATGCCCGGAACACTGGTCCAGACGCCTGGAAAACTGGTCCAGACGCCCGGAACACCGGCCAGAACACAATCCAAGACGCACGGCATACCGGCCAATACACCCGCAACACCGGCCAAGAAGCCTGGAACACTGGTCCAGATGCCCAGAACACTGGTCAAGAAGCCTGGAACACTGGTCAAGACGCACGGTACACCGGCCAATACACCCGCAACACCAGTCAAGAAGCCTGGAACACTGGTCCAGATGCCCAGTACACCGGTCCAGATAACCGGAACACTGGTCCAGACGCCCGGAACACCGGCCAATACGTCAGGAACACTGGTCAAGACGCACGGAACATCGGCCAATACTCCTGCAACACCGGCTAAGAAGCCTGAAATACTGGTCCAGATGCCCGGAACAATGGTCCAGATAACCAAAACACCGGTCCAGATGCCCGGAACACTGGTCCAGACGCCCGGAACACCGGCCAAGAAGCCTGGAACGCCGGTCCAGATGCCCGGAACAGCGGTCCGGATGCCCGGCACACCGGTCCAGACGCCTAGAACACTGGTCCAAACGCCCGGAGCACCGGCCAAGACGCCAGGAACACCGGTCAAGACGCACGTAACACTGGCCAATACTCCCACAACACCGGCCAAGAAGCCTTTTATACCAGTCCAGATGCCCGGTACACCTGTCCAGATGTCCGGATCACTGTTCGAGACGCCCGGAACACTGGTCCAGACGCCCGGAACACCGGCCAAGACGCCCGAAACACCGGCCAGGAAGCCTGGAACACCGGTCAAGATGCCTGGAACAGCGGTCCAGATGCCCGGAACATTGGTCCAGATGCCCGGAACAACGGACCTGACGCCCGGAACACTGGTCCAGACTCCCGCAACACCTACCAAAACGACTGGAACACCGACCAAGACTCCTGCAATACCTCTCCAGATGCTCGGAACACTGGTCCAGACGCCCGGAGCACCGGTCCAGATGCCCAGAACTGCGGACCAGTCGCCCGGATCCCAGGTCAAGTCGCCGGCGGAAAAGCAGGACAATTTGCCGTTAGATAATGGAAGAACATTTGATGAGGACAGGCAATTTAGAATGTCGCCAATTATGGATAGTCGAGATTTGCTGAAAGTGGACGAAAGATACCTGTGGCCCCATGGCGTGACACCGCCCTGTCGCCATCTGCGTCGACGGCGCATAAACAACGCACTTAAAGATAAAAATTTTGAGACGCCCGAGCCAGATGTCGTACGTGAAGTCAAATATCTGCTGCGCATGGACAACGAGGCGCTACGTGTGGACTACGAGGTGATCGATGAAACGTTCATGCTGCCTGGTCTAAATCTATCTGAGTCTAGCAGCGAGGAGGAGCTGACGAACGGAGCAGAGCAATAATAATAGTCATTCGTATAGTGCATCACATGTTAAAGCTTGCAATGAAAGTGAAATAATCTTTATGTACGACAATACATTATGCTATCGATAGCATGCGATAGAAATAAAGATGACAAAGGAGTAAGAGACACCCACCCGCTTGACCATAGAAATCCAATGGCAAGGAATAAGAAACTTCATTTAATGAAAACTTTGTATGGATTAGTGGCCAAAGGTATCGAAAACAAGTGTGATAATAAAAGAAACAAATATGAACAGAATTTTATGTGGTATTCAGAATAATATACAAACTATCGATAAATATAAGTCGTTAGCAGCTATTAATAATATGGTAAAACTATCGTAGCTAACGACATAGTATAATGTGCATAATTAAAGAGATATGCCGAGTAAGAGTTATCTTTGCTTTGCAAGTTCTACAATCTCCTTTAAGCTATCGAAAGCAAATTTAAGTGCCACAAAATATGCATAAACTTTATCGATAGCATGCCTATTGAACAAAAGCCAGTCAGAAACCAACACACCTGATTGGATAATACTAGAGGGGACGATGGAAAAGTGATTTGCTTAGCTGCAGCACTGCTGCAAGGGAATATCAATCGATAGTTCTGCAGCCCATAGAAGCATAAGTGTTAGATAAAAGAGAAGGGGATGTCGCTAACATATCAAGTAACAATAAAATCAAATTGCAGGAAAGAAGCACCAAAACGTTGTCTGGTTTTGATAACAAAGAAGTTAACGATGCCAGCAATATGCTCCACATAGGTGAAGCTATCGTGCTTGCGGCTGCAATTAAGCAACACAAACTAAGTGAGACATTTACGTAAGTAAAGCAAATTCCTTAATAAAATTTATCGTTGTGCGAAAGGCTTCGCCTGAGTACATCAGCAATGCGAATCACTGCATATTAATGGGTGTCAAACGGGTCAACACGCAACACCACACACACACACGTATATGACAGGAGGCTGCCATGCGTGGCGGCGACTGTTTTCTCAGCGCGAACGTGCCAAAGAAAATAGCCTCAACAGCAGCAAAAGCAGGCGCACAGGCATAATAAATCACTGTGAATTGGGTGAGAGAGAGAGAGAGAGAGAGAGAGAGTGGGCGAGGAGGATGTCAGCAGAAAGTTGACCCAGTAAGTGAACCCGATAAGATGATGGGACGCGGCACGGTCAAATGTGCGCCTCAAGTCAAGCCGAATTGTTGACTGCGTAGTTTTCAAGAGAAAGTAAGACAGAGAGAGACAGAGAGAGAGCGAGAGAGAGAGAGAGAGAGAAAGACAGAGAGAGAGAGAGGGGGAGCGGGAGCTAGAGTAGTGAGTTCGAGCAAGTGCACCTTGAGCACGGTAATTGCTTTGGACGGCCGCTGAAAGCCCAAACAAATTATAAACGACGACAGGGCGACAGAGCAGCAAGGCAAAGGCCCAGCTCAAAGGCTTACAAAAAAAAAAAAAAAAAAAAAAAAACACGAAGAAAAAGAAAAACTCTGTGTGTGTCTGTGTGTGTGTGTGTATGAAAGAGGTGAAAAGTTGATGGGCCATGCTTTGGCCCACTTCAACTGGCTCATTACCCCAACCAGCGGCTGTCTTATCTGTTCGGTGTTGATCCATCAACGGGATTGCTGCTGCTCCTGCTGCTGTTGCTGCCTCCTCTAACTGGAAACTGGCAACTGGCAACTGGCAACTGGCGTCTGGGGCAAGGAAACATTTTCTGATTGCGTGTGCATTTTTAATGTCGCCTGGCCTTTTGGCCTTTTCAGAGGCAATGTGTACGCACTTCATTCATCAATGCGACTGCCGCGACTCCCAAAACGCCAAGACAAATGATGATGCCTGCCAAAGCAGCAGCCAGGTAGACTACACCCACGCTTTCCCTCTCTCGCTCCCCCTCAGTCGTTCTCTCTCTCTCTCTTTCTCTCTCTCGCTCGCTGGCAAGAGCTACATTACTTTGATTTTTATAAATTTTATATGGTACACGCCTTTCTTTGACTCCGCCTGGCAAACCCTTGACGAGCTACAGTCGCTCCACTCGGGGGCGTCGGCGTTCACTAATGAAATATGAATAATTAATATTGTGTGCTTCTTTTTGTTTCACTTCATTTGGGAGTTCATTATTTTCGGTGCTGCTGCTGCTGCCCAGTTGGAATTTCATCTTCTAACTCGATTTTTGTCTGCACAAGAAAACGAGAGAGAGAGAGAGAGAGAGAGAGGGAGAGAGAGGGAGAGAGAGGGAGACGTACCTAAAGTGGCATATTAATAAGTTAGCAAGTTCACTTAACTGTTGTATTTACATTTGAAAATATATTTTATTTACATTTGAAAATATATTGCCTGCCCTGGGCGTCTATCGATAAACTTTGCTTAAGATCAATTAACTGCGCAAAATCGCTGTGAATGGCAATTGAATTGGCTTTTAATATTCCATGTTGCTTCAAATGCATTTGAAATTAGCATAGCAATCGCAGAAGTTGTTTACTTATAAAGGTGATAATTATATGAGAGAAATTGTTGGCTAATTTTCTATATAGATGTTCTTCGACCCATTCAATATCAGACAAAGATATGCCCCTAAATATAGAATAGCCAAAAGTGTGATAGCTGATGCTTCCGCGATTCGTCTCTTTAAGCTTTAATCCGAATATTTCTGTTTGGTAACTATTGTTCGAACACAGCTCCAAGCAGGCCATAGACTTCTTATGAAAAGAATAATTATTGAGGCACAAGTCCAACTTCCCAGCATAAGCTTCACTGAAACCCTCTTACCAACTGGAGCTATCCAGCTGGACGAGAACAACTAACTTTTACACATATAGACATGGTTGGAAAGCAAATAGATGTCCTTAAAATGCTATGAAAATAATTGATTTGGAATGTTTGATACGGATGCTGCAGCAGCAATTAAAGCTGCATATCTCTAAAGCCAAGGGATAAAAACAATAGACAAATCAAAGCAGAAGTTTGGTCTGCTGCACGCTCACATGTGCCGAATGCAAATTGCAACAAAATGAGACAGAGAAAAAGAGAAAGAGAAAGAGGGGGGGGGGGCAGAGACAGGGAGAGGTGTTGTCAGAGTATGTGTGTGTGTGTGTGTGTGTGTGTGTTTGGGGCGTTAATTTGCTAGCCGATAAGACGCAGTGCAGCAGCAAATGAGCAATAAGAAATGTGAAACGAAAGCCACAAGAAATGCATGTGTGTGTGTGTGTGTGTGTGTGCGTGTGTCTGTGTGTGTTTATGGAAAACTCCAGTCCTTGCAACTGTAGCTAGGTTTTTGCCAAGCCAACTCTAATGCCTCGTTATTTGTGTCGCACAATTTAGCAAGTAATTATGCACAGGATATAAAAACTCCACTCTCTGCACACACACACACTTAAGTATATATATATAAATATATATATAAATATATATATATATATATATATATATATATATATATATATATATATATATATATATATATATATATATATATATATATATATTTATATATTTGTGTAACTGCTGTGTCTTCTTATACAATTTGAATTACAAACCGAGTTAGAAAATCTGAATCGTGGACATCAACACTCGGCAGGCAGGCAGGCAGCAGCCTGTCTGTGCGTGAGCGTGGCAAATGCATTTTGCTCTTTGAATTTTAATTGCGTTGACCCGAGCTTCGTGCTCAGCACTTGACAGCTTTAAGTCCCCATTGCTCTGCTCTTTTCTTTTCAGCTTTTTTTCCCTCCCATTTCTTTTTGCTAAACAAAATTATTGCGATAGCAGCGCCAACACCTAGGGCGGCGAGCCTGGGTTAAGGGTTGCGGTCGCCCAACTCATTCTCGAACGCTTTTAGTGTCGGCCACATCGACTAATTTCTCACTTTTGTCACTTGGGCGCAACTGGATTTACCCTTTTCAAGGACATTTTGTATTCAAATAATGTTTGACGTGTTTTTTTCTTCTTTTTTTTTTTTAATTTTGTTGCGTCCCTTCCAATTGGCAGCTACGTGTACGGGCAGACATTATTTTTTTTGCATTTCTTTTATATATTTTTTGAATATTATTTTGAAACCAGTTGCTGAATTTCTTTGGCATTTGCCACTCGCACGTAATTAGCTGTTAATTTGGGCAACCGAGCCGCGCATTTCACTTTCCACTTGACGCAATTTGATAAAACGATTCCAGATAAAAATATCTGAAACTGAAATAAAAGCAAATTGAAGAAACGCTGAGAGACGACTGCCTAACACCCGCGCAACTTGCAATAGTAGCTAAAGACTAAGGCGTACTCTATGTGAAAAGGAAAATGAGGTGAAGAGATGAAAGTATTGTGTACGTATGAAAGTATTATGTACCATGATTTCACTGCCGCAAGCCATGAATTCAATAACTCGAGAAAGTCAACGTAAACTGTTTGCCTAATTAGACAAACCATCGATGGCACCTTCGATACTATCGTTGGCCATGCGTTTTTGCAATAGATCGATGGATTTTTTTCGCAATTGATATATCGTCTCACTTAGCGGATAGCTAAGTTATTTGGATGCTAAAGAGTCCATAAACTTATAATGAACAAGATATTACGGGCTGTAGGTCAGCTGCTCAACAAATACTTTTATTTCAATGCAGGAGTAGTACAATCAAGTAATGCTCTTCGTTATGTAGTTCAACTTTCTGTTTCAACAGCACAAGGAAATTATAGTCCGATAAATGTATTAGAATTGA
Source organism: Drosophila anceps (assembly GCA_035045945.1). NCBI lineage: Eukaryota > Metazoa > Arthropoda > Insecta > Diptera > Drosophilidae > Drosophila > Drosophila anceps. The sequence continues at coordinate 9,161,955 of JAWNON010000004.1, read as the reverse complement.
ATCAGAAATTATTATTTATTATTATAATGAAAAGGCTCTAACTACCCACTTTAGCTGCACTCAACTAGAGTTGAACAAAATAGTTATGCAAGTGGTTGGTTGGCTTGCATATTTTTATGTTTAAGCCGAAAGCATTTGCTTTATTTGCTCATTTTCTGAGATTGTTGTTGTGTTTACGCTTTGTGGGCTGTGCGGGAATGCGAGTGGAGCAGAAACTGTGTGAAGTGCCATCAAGTGGGTGCTGGGGGGCTGAGAGCTGGGGGCGCTTTAACATCCCCTTGGATGACACTAAATTATTTGACCCAGCCGAGCCAACCGCAAGCAAAGGTATGGCAACCGTAAACTTTGCAGCTAATTATAAATGAAATCGGATATCAAAGACGACTGGAACACGCCTTTGTACACCACACAAAAGGAGAGAGTGAGTGAGCGTAAGAGAGAGAGAGAGAGAGAGAGGAAGAGAGAGAGATAATGACAATTCATTTGAAGCCGCGGGCGAAACTGAATTCCTGGCTGGAAGCAAAGTGAGCTACTCTGCGGCTCTAAGCAAACAGACAAACAATGGACGACGCTTGTTGTCCTGCCCAGCTCTATGCAGCAGGGCGATTGCGGACGCGTCGGCGTGAGTGGGGGCTGGTGGCTGCTGGCTGTGGGCGTGACTGTTCGAGGCGAATGGGAATGCTAAGCAAGAACAAAGTGGAAAATTCATAAAATGTCATTGTCGCTTTATTAAAACGCGCCAAAACGCAGGACACATACACACACACACACACACACACACACACACACACATGACTAATAGGTGTTCATGTGTGTGTGTGTGGGTGTGTCTGTGTGGGTGGGTGTTCTTGTGTTGTCTGCCATTCGCCATCGACAGCTGTTGGCGTCATTTACAAAAGCTTTTTGGCCGTTTTATGGGATTTTGCAACAGTTTCATTTTCATTTTGGCCCTGCCTGCCTTGCCTGTGTGTGTATGTGTGTGTGTGAGTGTGTGAACGGTATGGCGACGCGGGCCAAATAGACAGACACGGTGGCACGGGTGGCTGCATAATGCCGCCATTAGAAGTTGGAAGTTGGAAGCCGTCGAAGCACTTGCTAACGCCACAAGATGATGAGCAGCAGCGTATGCCATATGTATCTATGTATATACATATATATATATATAAATATATGCATGTGTGTGTGCATATGAGTGTGTGTGTGTGTCATGCTGCGACTACGATAATAGCTTCAACGTTTGTTGATTCCCTCTCGCTGTCTATGTCTACGTTCTCATCGTGCCCATCCTCATCATCATTAACATTATCATTATCATCGGCATCATCATCGACATCGTCATCGTCATCAGCAATCTGTAGGTGCCCCCCTACCACTCATGCCGAACGTTTTACTTCAGCTCGTCAGCGTCATATTTGAACTTTTAATATTGACGCCATTTAACACGTTCTGTTTGAAATTTTATAAATGACTCTGTCTGTCGTTTCTCTCACTGTACTGTGCGCGTCCGTGTGTGTGTGTGTGTGTGTGTCTCCACTGAAACCCATTCGCTGTTGCCATTGACGTTGATTTTGTGGCTGTTGCCTGCTGAAGAACTACTGAATAATTGAATGCATTATGAATGCATTCCAAATCACGTTACTAACTCAGGTGCTGCTTAGTTAATGCAAGTCTGTTGAACTGCTTCAAAAGTGACTAAGATTACTTAATTCAAATATTACTTAAGCTCATGTGCTTCAAGCTTTTATTGGGCATAAACTTGTCGTTCATTGTCAATGTGTGTGAACTGTTTCAAAAGTGAATATTTCTATAATGAAAGAAAAGCTTCATACATGTTGCTCATGTTTCTAAGTGGCTCAAATGGTTCTACTGAGAATCAAAGTATATAGAAATCGTTTCAACTGCACTTACAACGCTTCAACTATAGCTTTGAATACCATAAAACTATATCTTGTGCAGTTGTTAGGCAGCAGCTCGATTGAATTGCGGCAAATGCAAAATGTAATCCTGCCTATGGCAATTGATTGTCATAAGGCGCTTGTGGCTTTTGCTGTGGATTGTTTGTGAATTAGCTGGAGATCGAATCACTTAGAGGGAGCACAGTTCAATCACAGGCCAAATGGAAGCGACGATGCGCTATCGAATGTCAGAGTGTCTCGCTCTGTGTGAGTTTGTGTATGTGTGTGTGTGTGTGTGTGTGTGTGAGTGTCATATAAATCGATATGAGTGTCTGTTGCACACACTCCTATATCACATGCACACATGCATACATATATATATATATAGTTTATATATGGTTGCACAGACAGGCGCCTCGGCAACAATGTTCGATCATTACACAGCAGACGTTGCATGTCTCGCCGATTTGGGGGCAAGCGGATGAAGAAGTGTCTCTATGCGTGTATGTGTGTGTGTGTGTGTGTGTGTGAGGGGAGCCTGTGCCGAAGGACCAAACAGGCAGCGCGTCATCTTGTCAAATATTTCGCGCTAAATTAACACGACAGCGCGCCCAAATGGAGTAAGAAGATGTCAGCCAGGCAGACACTCCATGGCAGCCAACCAGGCAACCAACCAGGCAGTCAGCTCTGTGCCTCAAAGGAACGAAAAAAGTCAAGTGCTGCACACACACACACACACACACACACATAGCTCAAACAGCGACACGTGTGTGTGTGTGTGTGCGAGTGTAAGTGCATAATTTGTTGGCTTTGTGCTGGGCCGTGCCGGCTGCCATAGAGCTTCAGCAGCAACAGACAGACATTGCAACAGCTGCCGCTGCTGCCAGAGCAAAAGTTAAGCCCCAATAGGGAAAGGGAGAGCTAGAGAGAGAGAGATGGAGAGAGAGAGAGGAGGCAAAGAGAAATAGAGTGGGCAACAAGGCATATTATTAAAAATGATAGCAGCAATTTAGGCGCTGGCGTAATTAAAATTAAAACCTAATGATGCATCATCATCGTTCTCAACAGCAGAGAGAGAGAGAGAGAGAGAGAGAGAGAGAGAGAGGAAGAGAGATGAGAGAAGAGAGGGAGAGAAGAGAAGGCAGTGAAAGAAGAGAAGAAGGGAGTGAAAAAGGGAGCAAGGGAGACAAAGAAATAAGGATAGAGAAAAAGAGAGGAAGAGCAGGGTAGAGCGAAAGAAAAGGGGAGAAAAGAACAGAGGGAGTCAAAGAAAGAGAAGAGATGAGACTGAAAAGAGTAGATGAGTGAGATCTCTCTATTTCCTCGAGGGAGAGGGATATTGAATGAGAGTGAGAGAGAGAGCTCTCTCCCTCTCTTTTTCCTATCAATTATCACATTTGGTTTTCTCAAGTGAAATCTGAGCAAATGAGAAAGTGAAACGAATTGTCAAAACACTTCACAAGTTCAGAGAATCGAACTGGATTGCCTTAATTTGGGAAATAGCATTATGACGACATTATTGTGACGCATATGGCGCAAATGATTAAAGTCATCAAACTCGAACTCAAACTCTAGTCGAGTTGAGTCGAGTCGAGTCGAGGCGAGAGTTGGATGCTGAATGCCAAAGGCTGAGGCAATGGCAAAGCCAAATGCGCATTAAAAGCCAATAACAACAGCCGTGATGAGCAAGAAAATTAATTTACAAACATTTGATGGGTTTATTGGCAAACACACACGCACACACACACACATGGATAGCACATGGCTGCAAATGTTTGCCCAATAAATGAAAATCGCTAAAAATGCCACAGAATTAGAGGGCGGGGCCCAGGGGTCACGGGTGGCGCGCTAAGGGTGTCAAATGCAACACACTTATTAATTAAGAGCAGCGCCCGAATTTCAATAGCATTTTATGCCAGACCACAAAGCGCACATATGTGTGTGTGTGTGTGTGTGTTCTGTGTGTATATATATATATTTATATATATATATACATATATAATACTATCCATTAAGCGCATGAAATCCTTGAAAACCCGAACAGGCAAAACGTTTCGCTTAGGCTTGTTAAGCCCAGCCAAGTCGCTGGCTCATCAAACTTCGCTTCACTCTCACTCCCTTCTTCTCTTCCTCTCTCTCTCTCTCTCTCTCTCTCTCTCTCTCTCTCTCTGTCACTCATTTCCCCCCCTTTCTCTCGCTATGCACATGTGTCTGATTACTTAAGCCTGTTGCCGTTTTATATGTGCCCAAAAACTATTAAAACAACTTGAAAGTTGGCATTATTTTGCTTTTCTACTTAATTATAATTCATAGTATTAAAACGCAAATGCGTAAATCTCTTGAGCCTTTTAGCTGCGCTTTGCTCTGTCACGCCCACATTGATACTTAGCCAAAAGGCATTAAAATGAATTTGTATATATGTATATATATGTATATATGTATATGTATATTGAATGTTCATCAAATTTGGAATTGAGTCAAATTTAACTGCATAGTTAACCATTAAAATACTCACTCCGGGCGCATAATAAATTTAACATGAGGTCTTTAGCCGTTGCAAAATAATAAATTTAACATGGGCTCTATGCGTGCATAGGCAAATTTATGGCACTGTCATTAAAACTAATGAATATTAATACATAAATACGATAATAATGAAATGAAATTTTGCTCTGCAATCAATAAAACAAAGTGCTAAACTTGCAACTTAGCTGCAAACTCCATTGCAAAGCTCAATTGCCTGATTTCTGCAATTATAACAAAGCATTTCATAAGTTTCAACTTCCATGTGAGCCATAAACTGTTCCTAATATGACTGCCATTAGATGTGGTCTTTTCTGGCTGTCAGCCACACCTGCCTGATCATAACTTTGATTTCATTAGATACTTTAAGGCTAAAGTATGTGGAACGAAAGTTAAATAATTGTGAGCGACTCAATATAAATGAAGTTATGTATGAAGTAGGCTTGCCTGAGGTGTGGGTTCTTTTTGACTTATAAGAAGAACTAGGAAGATTCGTATTCTCTTATGTCTCTCACTATCTCAATTCACTTTTAATGTATTTTCTACTCTTCTTTTTTACTTAATTTTTATTTTTTTAATTTTTTTGTTTACTTTTATCTTTTTAAAATCAAAGAAGAGAAAAGCAACGACGGTAAAAGAAAGGAGAAATTAAATGAAGTAAAAAAGAAGAGTAGAAAATACATTAGAAAAAGTGAGAGACGCAAGAGAATCTGTTTCTCTCTTTTCCTTTGTCCTTTTCTTTTCTAATATTTTACTTTATTTTTTTTTATTTAAAATTTTTTTTTCTTTAACAGATTTTTATTCTTTTATTAATTTTTTTCTTTTCTTGTCTCTTATCTTTTCTCCTCTTTTCGTTTATTTTCTAGACATTTTCATCACTTTCCTTTTGGTATCTCTATATATTTCTGTCGTTTTCCTATCATTTCTTGTCAATTCTTAGGCCTTTGCTTCTGTCTTTTCCTCCTTTTTTTTGCTGATTTCTTCCCACATTACTTCCTTCTTTTTATCTTGTCTCCCCTCTATACTCTATGGCTCTGTTTTATTAAAGAAACAACAACAATTAGTCTGTTCCATGCAAACCAACAATTGGAGAATGGAAACTGCTCTCTTGACCTAAGCGAATGCACAAACATGCGTTTGACTCTTTATTTACCAGTCTCGCTCTGTCGCCCCCTCTCTCTCTCTCTCTCTCTCTCTCTCTCTCGCTATATATATATATTTATATATACAGATTTATTTATAGATGTTTCAATGATTTATTTAACTGACTTATGGACGTCGTAAGCACTAAAACAACAACTAGTACAACAAATAAATTTGCAACAGCTGCATTTGATAATGCATATATTCTATATGCATACTATATATGTATATGTATAGACAGATAGATTTTTGCAATAAAAAGCTGCCTTTTATGGCACACATACACTTACCCATACCGTGGCATGATGTGCGGCTAGTTACCCTATCCCCGCACACACACACACACACACACACACACAGCTAATAGTTGTCTGATCCTTTGGCCGCTCCTCTTGCCAGTTACCCCTCCGTGTGTTTCCTTCCTGCTGTGGCCGTTCAATTAAATTTGCTCAATGCATGCGGGTCGATTGGATGACTGAACGTTGCTCTACTCTATTTTTATGTTGCATTCAAACGGGCATATTGGTTAGCTCTGGACTTATGTGTATGAAATACAAAATAACTTTACATATTTCATTTTTCAATTGAGTATTTTGAATATGCTGATATATTTGTAGATATACATTACATGAAGTAGATCGACTTGAGTATACTTATTTCTTAAAACTTGAATATATATTTATAAATTTTTGTTATACTTTTTAAGCATAGTTTACCCTAAGCACCTTGATAATCGATCGCTTTGACTTTTGATTACAGGGTATTGCGTAGTCGTTTATAACCTTTAATATATAGGGTAGTTTTTATACTGCGAGTAAGAGTTCGTAGTTTGAATTTCTATCACTTCATATTTCTTTCACAATAGTTTTCTATAAGCAGAAAAAGAAAGCATTAGAGAGGGAGCGAGAGAGATAGAGAGAGAGAGAGAGAGAGAGAGAGAGCGGGGTGGGGGACAAGAGAGAGCTGGGGGTTCGAGCTCCATTCACGCAGCTCAATTAATTTATTTGTTTGCCAAGTGCCCGGAGTTATTATTGTATTTCAGGCGCACAATTTAAATCATAAAAACCCCTGACAGGACACACACAGACACAGACACAGACACACACCCATTCCCACACCCACACCCATACACACACTCGCACTTGCAGTCATATCGTACATTATATGGCCTATTAATTACCAAATACCGTTAAGCCCATGGCCCGGCTAACAAGTCGCCCGCCGAGCTGCTGGCACAATGTTGTTTTCAAATTGCATTTGCACTTGTTTTTATGAGGCCAAAGCCAAAGCCAAAGCCAAAGCCATAGCCGTAGCCGTAGCCGTAGCCGTAGCCAGGCAGTGAACGAGGGCCATTGCCACGGCCAGGGCAACATCCAATGCAGCTGTCGGTCTGCATAGTTAGTCCATGGGCAGACCTCGACCCCGACCCAGTACCAAAACCATATCGAGTCCAACTACGTACGGGCTCTGCTGCCAGTCCCGGGGCTGGTCTGATTGGCTGTTGTGTCTGGCGCATTTCACATGATAAATGATGCAGCAGACTAAACGTTAAAAGGGGGAGCTGCAGAGATGGCCACTTTGTGGGCAGAGGGCCAGAGGAAAAGTTGCAAATGGGAACGGGCTCGGCTGCAGCGCAAAACTTGGGGCCACAATCCAAAGCCTAATATGCCTAGGCCAAGGCGTCACAGAAAACAAACAAATTGAAGAATTGCCCCAGCGTCCATAAATAAGCAGTGTGAACAAAGCAAACGAGATGCTAAGATGCAGCCCAAATGAGGAGGGCGATTGAATGAAGAGACTTGAGCAAGGCGAATATATATGTATATATAAATATATGAATGTCAGCAGAACAGAGATGATAATTTCCGCTTAAGCAGAAGTTAAGTTTGAAGAAAAGGGCAAAAGTATATAGGATTAGATATAATATATATAAATGAAAAAAAAAGAGCTTACATATTGATATAAGATATGAATATGTTTCTTGGAGAAAAAGGCTGAAGTACAGGAAGTGGGCGAAACTGGGAAGAAGAAGCAGCAACAACTATGTGAATAAGCTGGATATGACACGACCAAGATGCTGCAACCCAGACTCAATGACAATATTCTTGTAAGATACGATTCAATTACAAAACAATTCAATTATTTTCAACCTGACCTTTATATTGTGGATATGCAGGTCAGAGCAAAGATGTGAACATGGAGCACAAGGAAATATTATATATGTTACACATATCAAGCAACAGGCAAGGCGGAGGCGAGCACAGAGCTGAGACGTATTTGATTTGTCAAATAAAGTGACCATGGAGAATAATAGAATATGAGACGTTGCTTGTTAGAGCTACAAATTTAGCCTAAGTGAAATGCTCCTTACACACACAGAGACAGCGATGCGTGTGTGTGTGTGGTTGTGTGTATGCCTAACAATAGATAACTGGGCCAGTGAACAGGTCCTGAGGCCATTTTGTAAGGACGTGCGTCACGCTCGCTTCCTGCGCCGAAAAGCCTAAAAATAGCTACAAAATTATGAAGTGAACGATGCATGTAACAAAAGCCAGCACCAGCATCAGCAACAGCAGCAACAACAACAGCAACAGCAGCAACAACAACAACAACAACAACAACAACAACAACAACAACAACAACAACAACAAAAGTGAAAGACGTATATGTATATATGTTATCTGCATATATGTATAAATATATATATATATATATATATATATATTGAATCGCATATTGTTATCGACATTCGGCCATACGAAATCGGATATGTGCACACACATACGCAAATTCCTATATACACACACACACACACACACACACCGACACACACCGACACACATGGTTGTATGCATGCAAAATGTATAATTAACCAAACACGCACACACTGAAAGGATATGTGCAGAATGTTACGGCCGTTTACACAGCCAGCCGCCCGGCACTGCGGCCACTCTCCGTCTCTCCGTATACCCTGCATTCAGCAGCAGCACACCAATCGGGGTATATTCGCCAAGAAGTGGTGCTTGAGGCGCAGTATTCGCTAGATCAAAATAATAGTTATTAAGAGTTTCAGTTAAGCCTCAAAGTCTGACATGATTGAGATATAGCGAAATGTAATTAAGTAAATATATTAGTTTGATGTGAACTCATTTATGGAATATTGCAAATGGAAAGGAGAATATGGAATATATAGAATATGAAACATAAAACACATAATATATAATATGGAATATAGAATGCGAAATATGTAATATAGGAATGGAAACATGGAGTACGGAAAATGGACTTTCAAATATGGCATATGGAATGTGGAACATGAAACATGCAACATGGAATTTGGTATATCGAATATGCAGCATAGTATATCGAATCTGAAATGTGAAATGTGGCAAATGAAATGTGAAATATGTATAAAAAGAAAAGATTAAATCTTTGCATCTTCTGAATATACAACAAAAGATCTGCATAGAACTATTGATATAAATCAATCATATTAGGTAAATATTGAAAGGAAAATATGTCAAAAATATGTACTGTGGACGGAGACCTGCAGTATCCTGTGAGGATATGCAACACTGCGTTGCGAATGCTGCAGAGCCTGGCAACAATGAAACGAAAAATGTTGCTCTTTTTTTTTTGTTCTTTGTCCTGCTGCCACATTGGACGATTGCTGCGGTTGCGGGTGCCGGAGCGTAGGGATGCTAAGGGCAAGGGGCAGGGGGCCACGGAGAGGGTGCAAAGGAGCAGCGGCAGGGGCATCCGGGTGCCAGGGTGCAAGGGTGCGATGTTTTGTCAGTGAATGCTGCACGCTGCTCGGGATGGTGTGGTCAACTGTGGACTGGACACCGCTCACTTGCTCTCTGCCTGCCTGCGTGTGTGCGAGTGTGTGCGAGTGTGTGTGCAAAAATATGGAAACATTTGGCACTAATTGCATGTGCTCAGCAGCAACAAGAGCAGCAGCAGCCACGTTCACGTCGTCATCCACATCGTTGGCCGTGGTGGTGGTGCCTCGTTGTCGTCCTTGTCGTTCTGGACAACAGAAGAAGAGCGACAGTTATGACAGCACAGCCGCAGCACCGCACAAAGCACAAAGCACAAAAGAAATTGCGCAAAAATCGTTGTAACAAAAGAAGAGTGCACACACACGCACACACACACACACGCATGCATACACACACTTTCATACACACAAACACACACACACACACACTCACACACACGCACGCAGGCACAGTGGGTGCGTTGTTAAAAGGGACATTTGCAGGACATCATAAACGTTTGCAGGCCAGGCCGGGAGTCTAGCAAAAACAAAAAACAAAAATACAAAAAAAAGGAGCAGTAACAAAAATACATGAAACAAGGCAGTCGCTGTTCGTGCAAAACTTCAAAAGTCAGCCAAAGGACAATGTGGAGAGCAGTGAAGGTGGAAGGCGACGAAGTAGCAATCCTGTTGCTCCTGTTGCGGCTGCTGCTGCTGTTGCTGCTGCTCTTTTCTAATAGTTGTTACACACACGCATAAGGGCAACATACACATAAAACGACACCGAGCTTAACAACAACGGCAACAACAACAACAGCAACATGCTCTACAACAAGGACATCGACGCCAATGACAATACAAAAGGAAACCCGCGACATATGTACGTTGACTGCGGCATGGGCTTATTACGTTTTTCAATAAAAGCCATCCACACACCCACGCACACGCACCCTCCCTCATACATATATATTATCGCACACACACACACACACACGCTCACACAGACATTTGCCACGTTTATGAAATTTGCTGCGCAAAATGTTGGCCAGTTGGTTAAATTGTCCTCTGGAGCAGCCACACAAAAAGGGCGAGCCCTTGCCTCCTCCTGCTCCGACCGCTGCGAGCTCCCTTAGCTAATTAGTTATGCAGTCAATCTATGGATATTTCATATATTACAATAACAAGTGCTCATAATTATAAGTGAATTGTACTTTTTGTCTATGAGCTCTCTCTGTCTCTGTCTCTGAATTATTCCCATAGCGCTGCAAATGTTTTGAATAATTCGGTTTACGCGTCGAACCACAGCCAAGTCTAAAGGTCTGTCAGCTGTTGTTGCTCGAAAACTATAAGAGTTAGAGTGACTAAATTTGGTATAATGGTAGTTGTAGTGTATAGAAATACTTAGAATATATCACTTTTTTACTAACTAGTCGAGATGATGGTGTCTTGAAAGCGGAATCTAAAGGTCAAACAGATAAAAACTCTTCACATAGTTGTCTAGGTTCAAGATAACTTATCGTCAAAAACTTTTGACTTTTATGCTTAGTCATCTATATTTACTTAAGGTTTCTTACGTGTCTAAGGTTGTGCCAGCTGTCAGTTCTTTCAGCTCGAAAACTATAAGAGCTAGAGCTACGAAGTTTGGCTTAAGGGTAAACGTAACATATTCAAATATGATGAATTTTTCATTTTTTAAATAACTAATCGAAACGTCGAGGTATAGTTGAGATAAAGTACCAATCTAGAGGTTAAAGATAGGTGAGCCTTTTACATAGTTCAGCTAAGTTCCAGATAACTTTCGACTAGATCAATTTTACCTATGTATTCCGCTTCCTCTTAGTTACCTATAATTACTTGAAGTTTCCTTAGTTGTTCAGTGTGCAAATGACTTCTGCTCGGTTTTCATGTGACGCCAGTTGCCAGCAGATCGGTTCATTTCACACTCGACTTGTTTTCTGGGGGCGTGGCTAAGTGTGCTGCAGTTACGGCCAGGCACAGAGATGGTGCAAGGCTCTAGTCTGGCTAACGGGCAGGTGGTTTGGCCCATCTTGTGGCAATGCTGCCAAATGGCAGCCATTTGCGTTGCCCTGGCCTGTAAGTTGTTGCACGTTGCACGATGCACGCTGCTCGTTGCACGTTGCCAGTTGCAAGTTGTGCAGTGCGTTAAATTTGAGTAGCTGACAACTTGTCGAGTATCTGGCTAATTGGTTTCGTGCTATATGAAACGTGTTAGATGCGTAGGCTATCTCCATCGCTGCCTCACTCTGTGTCTGTCTCTGTCCCTGTCTCTGTCTCACTCTCTTTGTCAGCTAAGATAAACATCAAATGAATGCTGCAAATCAACTAAATAAGCAGGAACAATCAAGAAAATTGCAATTGCATGTATTGTTGTTACTTGATACCCTAGCAATAAAATGAGATATGCCAATTATTACTGTTATTATCGTAATCATTATCGGTGAAGCTAAGGCAAAGACTATTGTAGACCAAATGTGCAACAGCATTGGTGTTTGGAAGAGAGAGCACATGGAAGGGCTCCACTGTGAAGCTTAATGCGCGATAACAACTGGTTTCAAGGTGGGCGACAGTTCAAGAAAGCATAAGGTTCTTAGTCGGTAAGCAGTAATAAGTAATAAATAAGCGAAGCTATATGAAATGACAACTAGTATAATTGGTATATACTTGTATATGCTTTATGCTATATATATAATATATATATATAAAAAATGATATGTACATAGTCGTAGCATTTATCATTTGGTGTTACTAGCTGAGTGAGCACTTTGTTCGACCCTTTGGCGAGGGCATAGAAAAAATACGAGATGTTGGCGAAAATTTATTGAAGAGCAAACTCATTTGACTATAACTTATGATTGGATTATCGGTTTAGTATGGCATTTGACAGCAGGCAGCAGAGCTGCGAGTGTGTGTGTGTGTGTGGGTGTGTGGGTGTGTGTGATAAGACATATGTCTATGCGCCTATATGCAGGTTATGCAGTCAGAGTTGTGTCTGTGTGGAAGTCATAAATGCGTCGCAGACAAGCGGAAAGACACAGCCAAAGATGCTGGCTGCCAGACAGCCAGACAGCCATACTCTGCCAGACAGCCGGCCAGACAGGCAGCTGGCTGTTCCTTGCTCTTCTTCTTCTTCTTTTTTTGGCTGTGAATCTGGGCTCGAGCTTGGGCTTTGGCTAAGGCTTGGGCTTACGCTACTGCCTTTTTGGTCGCTTCATTTGGCTGGCGGCATGCAACAGCAGCAGCAGCAGCAGCCTTCACATGTGTGTGTGCGAGCCTGTTAGGGTCTGTTTTATTGCGCCATAAACACGCACTTAAGCACACATAGATACACATATCTACATACACATAAGTACTGCCCCTCCCCACCCCCACATACGCCCTTCGTCTAATTCTCCTCCCTCAACAAAACAGCCCCAAGCTCAAGCCACTAGCCTCTTACTCGACCCCGGTCCCTACCCCTGGCTACATTTACCGCTCGCTTTTGGCGTAACTTTGTGCAGCCTTTAGGAATGTGTAACAGAGCGTAAAATTTTGATTTTTCCAACCACCCACCCACCCACGCATACACCCACACACACACACACACTCACACAGATAGAAAGGAGCGCGCGTTGCGAATAAAAATCATATCTTGCATACAATTAGCTTTAATATTTTAGCACTTTTCTTAATGTACATCAATAACGAACCGGATAAAGAGACAGACAGCAAAAGAGAGAGAGAGAGAGAGAGAGAGAGAGGGAGAGGGAGAGAGAGTGGCAGATAGGAGTGAGAAAGTGTGCGAGGCGTAGCGCATGCAAATAAATGATTTATAAATCAAATTTGTTAGCAAAAACCAAATGTGAGAAGTTTTTTATTATTTCTGTCGTTGTTTCTGTTGCTGTTGTTGTTGTTGTTGTTGTCGTGCACATTCTTTACAATTATTGAGCCTAATAAATCTTCCGTGAATACCCAGAACAATCATGGGAAAGGCGTGCCAGATACGTGGGCATCAAACAGTTCAAGACTTTTCTTTAAAGCAACAAACTCAACACAAATTCATGTTCAAATTAAATACATTTTAACAAAATCAATTTACCCCGATTTCCCATTTTCAATGTGTTCAGGCTATAAATATATATACTAACAAAATTATATTATTAGTATTAGTATTAAAAAAAAAATAATTTTTTTATATAAAATTATGAAATTGAAATAAATTTGTGTGGAAACAATAGGAAAAATATAGCAAATAAAATCAAATAAAAATATTTCTTAAAGAAAATAAACCTAATTTTAAACAAAATAAATTAAAAATAAAATATTTCTTTATATACTTAGTATTTTATAAAACTGTCGGCTTTGCTTTGCTCAAGTTAGTCTTCCTCAAGCATTGAACATTATATTATGAAGTACCTTTAATCCTGAAAACTATTCCACCAATCTTCCACTGTAATGCAATTAGGAATATCGCTATTGTTTGAAGATTTATGAAACGGCTATGTAAAACCCCATAGATATTTTTCTCATAAAATACTGAATTTCTCATAAAATTTCTAAGTGCAAAGCTTTGTGGCATGTGACAGCAGGCAAGCAAAAATCCCAGCGTAAACTAATTATGGCCACATTCTAAGCAGACTCATCGATAGCTATAGAATTTCTCAAAGAAATTTCAGATGGGGTCGTAAAGCATGTCTTCCCAAGCAAATAAATATAGCTTGGCTTATATTCAACAAGTTTTGAATGCATTTGAAATAAATTGCAATGCAGATGATGTAGGCTTACAATGAGGTTTACAAGCAGCTTGTAAATAATGAATGTTTATACGTTGTCTGTGTCAATCGATTTATAACATTTTCGTTCTTGTCGCAATCAAAATTCGCAGCATTTCTTTGTTTGGCCTGACTGCTGAATGCCTCAGTGTGGCATGTGCCGCGCGCTCCCAAAAAATGTTGATGGCAAGTGCTTACTAGCCTGTATAACAGTTATGTAATAGTTAGTTAACAGAACGCGCTGTTAACTTATCAGCTCACTTAAAGTGAGAGCAGCAGCACAAAGAGAGCCAAACGCTCTTTGCGCTCACTTAATGTTACGACAGTTCCGAGTTTAGCAGCTGTTACATGTATAACAGATTACAGATTGCTATAAAAGGCGCCGCTTACACCCAAATGCAAATATATTTCTTATTTCTGAGTAGTCATTCATACTACGTGTCACCCTCTAGTTGACCAACCCCTAAAGACCGAATATATCCTCGCATAGCCGCCGCTCACTTAGCCAGGACACACACCTAGCGTATAAGAGCATGCGACTCTCTTCGTCGTCAATCACAACATTTGGCATTTCATTAGCCTCATCTGCCTGTGGCCACAACAGGATTTCGCATTACATTCGACTTAACAGCGTTTCGCTCTTTGGCTCTTCTGCAATGACGATTCGCTCTTTGAAGTTGACGTCGGCGCAGTGCTTAGCAGTTGAGCATTTGGTAGGGTGTTTTATAGCAGCTCATAGAACAGTTATAAGAGTTACTACCGCGTACTGTTACCACAAGTCTGTTAATTCGCAAACAAAGATCCTAAACTATACGACCATAGTCTAGATCCACAAAGATAGATAAAACGGGGTTAGATATTGAAGCTAATCTAAATTGCGGGGAATGCCTAGGTGCTAAGATAAACAACTAGAAAGCGTTGGTTTACTAAGAGATAAGATACTACTAACTCAAAAGAAAAGTTTTGTTTATTAATAATTATAATGACTAGCTAGAAAATTATATTAAAACGAGAAAATATGGCCACAGTAATGCATAGCGTAATGACTTAACTGAATGCTGCTAGCTCAAATGGTAGTATTGTGTGTATGTATATATATATATATATGTATATGGTATACATATATAATAAAAGAAATATAGACAAAAGAGTTGGATATAAATTCTAATATTTACCCAGTAAGTCCGCTTGGATATCTCAGATAAGCTTGAAGCTAACAAAAATCTGTCTTAATATAGCTCATCATGTTAAGCATGCCACATCCACTCTTGGGCGTCCACTTATATTAGAAGATATATAATCATTAAGACAGTATCCATTCAATGTGTCAGATTCGAGGGGCAAAATCGAACACCTTGTGCTGCAGAGATCTTCGTTGAAACACAATTGGACACAATCTCAGCTATGCGTAAAGCTCGTCAAATCCATCCGATTGTTTGAAATAATTGCAATTGCTACGTCTGCCAGCTGTCAATACGTAAACACACGAGCTCGGTGTCTGAAAGGGGCTTTTGTCTTAGGGCCTGGCTGGACGGAATTGGTTGCATCATAAACGGCTGCCGCTTGACAAGTTCGAGCGCCTCTAATTTGTATTCGAAATGTGGCTTAAAATGAAATTATCGACCATAGACCACGGATTGCAGACGTGGATTCAATTACCAAATACACTTTGAAATAGTAATAGTCCAGTGGTGCTGGCTGGAGCCACCCATGCAGCATTGCACCCATTGCGCAAATTGGCGGTGTGAAGGAATTGCCAAGTGTGTGTGCAATGTGTGTGTGTGTGTTATCTACGCGCTAAGTTATGCAACAAATACATATGCATAAATTGCTGTTTCCATTTACATAAAGACAATTCTCTAGCTGTTTGTGTCGGTGTGTGTGTGTGTGTGTGTGTATATTATGAGATTTGCTTTTGAAATGAACATCATTATCGAGATACTCAAACACACACACGCACACACTCAAAGGCTAGCTCTGACGTTGGTTAATTAACCATACCCACACACACTCGTACACTCGCACACTCGCACACTCACACACCCACACACACACACACACAAACACACATAGATACCTGTGTGCTCCTCTCGCTTTGTCTCGTAACATAATTGGCCTGTATACAATTGTAATTATAAACCACTAATAAGATTCGAACACGTAACGATTTTCAAACTGCCATCAAATGGGTGTTCCCCATTGCCCAATGCCCTGCCGCCTGCCCATTTCGTTTCGTCACATCAACAAGTTAATTTTGCATATTGTGGGCGAGCGGGGCGTGGTCGCTTTTCAACTGGTCGGGGGTGGCGCTACGTGCATTTTAATGCGATTAAAGTGGCAAAGAGCCAGAGATTGGTCGCGCACCGGGTCAAAGTTCATTTCATAATTACAAACACAACACCAAAGTCCGTTCAATTGCATGTGCCACAGAAGCTGTTGCACTGCCAACCAAAAAGAAACGAAACAGAACGGAACGGAACGGAACGGAACGGACATGTGTTGGAACCGTTAACCCAGCCAATTGGCTCTTTATCGGGTTGTCTATTAATTAGCTAAGTACGCGATATTTGCGTGTTTTTAGAATCAATAAACATCAGCACCACGGAGATTGATGCCGTTCGTAAAGCCAATGGTCAAAGAGGAAGTGCCAAAGTTCGAGGGGGAAGAGCGGATAGGCAAAGGGTCTCCATAGAACTGTAAAAGTAATTGCAAAAATAGATTTTAGTGTTGATTGCTGATGTAAAACATTTAATTGAAACACATTTAAGTAATATTTGAAATGATGAAAATCATAAAGGAGAGAAATAAATGTTTTCGAGATGAGACAGGACTTCGACGTTGAGACTATATGTATGTGTATGTATATGTAATTATATATTGTATGCGTATTGTTATTGTTATTCTTGTTGTTGTTGTAGTGTTTGTATTATTCCTTTGCGCTTTTGTTTGTGGCTTACATTTACACCCATCGGGTACGCCAGAGAATATGAGCGTCCCAGACTAAGAATGCCATGATTACACTGCTGTGCATCACTGTGTAGGTGTTGTTTGGGTTCACATCTAGAGTGGAAAATATTCAAGACTCAATCAAATTAGAGTAGTAAAGAACAGCTCACGTTTCGCACCCGGTAGTCGCGACCTTGGTAGCCGCTTCTTTTTGATGGGGATGTTTTTGGATATGTGTGTATAAATAAATTGACCGCAGGATCTATTAGAAGTAAGATGAAGATGTCTTCAATCACGACCAGCTCCAACCTTGCGTTACACTTACTTGTTAAAACGTGAACATAATAATCGATATAAACGGAAACTTAGAACGAATTTTGATATCAGCCAACTTTTTTGGTGGACTCGATATTAAAGGCGAAGCAACGTAAGCAACTTAAATTTGTTTATCACTTCACCTTACCAAAAAAGATAAAAAAAAGGAAAAAAAAATGAATTCCGAAAAAATAAACATTTCTAAAAATAATTTTTACACGAAAATTTGGAGTTTTAAACAGTTTTGAACAGCTTCCGTTGAGCTGTGCATACTGACTGAGGATTTTCGGTGAGCTGATTTGGCTCCTTAACTAGAAACCGCCAAAAGCCTACTTGGATCAACAAAAAATCTGAGCACTAGCATAGGCAAGTCGATTGGGAATAGAATTTGACTATAGATTTTTGTAGAAAACTTTGAATGTACATATATGAATTCACTTATATATGCATCAATTTATACATCAATGTAAGCATCATATATGTACATACACATGCCGCTACTCACGAATGTATGCCTATGTAAAATCATATCTAGACACATGCAGACATGTATCATCTCTTCAATACTTACTTGCTCAAAGACAAACATTCATTAATACATACATATATGCTTACATTCATACTTATATTCATTTATAAGTACATATGTAGGAGCATTTCTTCATACAGCTTTACATCTTATCGCATACATGCATCGAAGCCTTCAATACATGTGCACAGGCAACCATACGTAGTTGATGTTGCTGTATACACGAATACATATGTATGTACATACATTCATATATACTTTCATTTACATACATACGCATACTCCAATACTCTTTAGTGATGCATATATACAGACAGACATACATCCATCAATACTTATACACATACGTTCGTGCAAGGAAACAGACAGAACTTCATTCATACATACATCATACATACACAGAAATTCATGTATACATTATACATTTACATTACTTAATACATACGAACATACATACATGTATATACATATCCACATACATTTGTACATCCACGCATACATGCATACATATACATATACATATATTTGCTACATCAATTTATGAGAATAGAATAGTCAATGATTGTGTTCCGCCTCTCTCCTCATATATTCATATATATACATATATATATATATATATATACATATACATATAAGTAATACATATACATATAAGTAAAGTTAAGTGCTACATCAATTATTGAGAATCGCATAGTAGGGCAATAGAATTACTAGATATATTAAGCTTCGCC
Organism: Drosophila anceps; assembly: GCA_035045945.1. Taxonomy (NCBI): domain Eukaryota; kingdom Metazoa; phylum Arthropoda; class Insecta; order Diptera; family Drosophilidae; genus Drosophila; species Drosophila anceps. Next base: position 9,143,344 of record JAWNON010000004.1, on the reverse strand, counting down.
TCTCACCTCCTACATCTCTAGATAGGAAATCAATATAAATTTGCTGATATCGTATAAACATATTCGTAATATCTGTTCAACTCTTGTTGGCATCTTTGATTGCTTTAACTTCCTTCAATTTTTTTGGCTGGCTTTTTCTTTTGGTAACAATTTTTCTTAATCTTTTGCGCAGAAAGGAGAGAAAGCTACTTGGAGTTACGCGTGCCCCGAGGATTGCACTGCTCAACGCTTCTTTTTTTTTTTCTTTGCAATGAAAATGAAAATGGAAATTGACAACTGGACGGACAAGAGCGCAAAAGAGAAACAGAAAGAAAGAGCAGGAGCGGGAACGTCAGCGGGAGAGAGCGAGAGCAAGCAAACGCATTCATATGTGAAATGGAAAAAATTATAATCCAAATAAGAGAATGCAAACGGAACGACAGGCGAACAGCGCGGCGAATGGGTGGGGAAAGGGGCTGTGTCGGGGGTAGCCACTAAGAAGAATCGATGACGGATATCTGTTGATAGCCAAGTCGTCGAAGCTGCCCGCCCACGCAGTAGCCGAAGCCAAGCGCCAGAGATTGGGCTGGTTTGGTCTGGCCTGGCCTCGGACCTTTGGCTACTTCTGTAACCAATTTTTGAAAATTTCTTAAAATTCAATAAATATTTATGAGTTGATAATGCCAAAGCGAGCAGCTACACACACACACGCACACATGCACACACACGCACACACACATTCAGCTCGCACGCTTGCTTGGTTGCATTAAATAGATTACGTATACGAGCTGTGGTACACGGCTTGATGGAGCTGGCTGGTGGTGGCTAAGACCAAATGCAAACATGTTTGCCTTGACTACAGTTGGATTTCTCATCTCTCTATCTTTCCCTCTCTCTTTCTCTCTCTCTCTCTCTCTCTCTCTCTCTCTCTCTGTGCATCTCAAGTAATGCGCATAACTCAAATATATTTATTATACTTCTTGTTAATCAGCTGAAGGACAAATAAACAGCTCAAACCCCAATTTCCAGTCGAGAACTTAGTCAAATTCTATTCCCAATCGACTTGCCCATGCTAGTGCTCAGATTGTTTAGCTTTTGGCGGTTTCTAGCTAAGAAGCCAAATCAGCTCACCGAAAATCCTCAGTCAGTATGCACAGCTCAACGGGAGCAGTTTAAAACTGTTTAAATTTCTAAATTTTTGTGTAAAAATTATTTTTAAAAATGTTTGTTTTTTTCGGATTTTTTTTTCTTTTCCTTTTTTTATCACTTTTGGTAAGGTGAAGTAAAGTGAAGTAAAGTGAACTATAAATTTAAGTTGCTTACGTTGCTTCGCCTTTAATATCGAGTCCTCCGAATAAGTTGCTTAATTTAAAAATTCGTTCTAAGCTTTCATTTATATTGATTATCATGTACACGTTTTAACAAGTGTAACGGAGGGCTCAACCTAGTCGTCATTGAAGCCCAACATTTTTTTTCTTTTAGATCCTGCGGTCAACTTATATATACACATATCCAAAAACATTCCCATCAAAGAGGACTGGCTACCAAGGTCATTAGTTGTACTCTGCTGCTCTAATTTGATCGAGTCTTGAATATTTTCCACTCTAGATATGAACCCAAACAGCGTAATCATGGCCTTCTTAGTCTGGGACGCTCATATTCTCTTGAGCATCTGATGGATGTAAACGTAAACCACAAACAATAGCGCAACGGAATAAAACAAACACTGCAACAGTAATAACAATACTAGTGCACATACTTATACAATTACACATACATATATAAATACATATACATATACCTGCAAATATATACATATATATATCGATATGTATATCCTACCACTTATACATACATATATAGATATATGTATGAACTGTCATCATATCCGGACATTAATATAACAACTCGTTTGCCATTCCTTATGGATTGCGCATAACCAAAAATTCGTAAATATTAAGAAGAGTTCTCATTAGATAATACATGAATATGTATATATATATATATATATATATATATATATATATGTATATATATATACATACATATATAAAAAAAAATGGGGCTTTTAATTGTCTCTCCAAGCTTCTGGATTTGAACATGAATGATTCGATATGAAGATATTAATACTGAGACTCTTACCGCAGGACGGTACCGCGCTATGCAGATAGCGTTGCAGCTTAATGCAAACCTGTATATAACATATCAACTAATAGTTAAGAACGCATAACTGCCGACTCTCAGTTAAACAAATATAAAAACAATAAAATTAGGAATAATAATCATAACACATGAAACTATATAAGTTTCGTTAGCCGGTCCTCCAAACGAATTATAAGCCTGATTCATACTTTCAAATAAACGAATTTGAGTTGAATTGCAACAATCAATTATAAGGCCTTGTGTAAATCTGAAAACGTTTCTGTTCTCTTAATTTGATATTAAGCGAAGCTCTTTTGTTTACAGGACGGTACCACGCCCTTCACCTGATGGGTGGATGACGAGTAGCTGGCGTCCATTGGCCATGGAGCAAATATTGTAAAATATTACTTTCTAAATATGTTTTCTTTTATTTTTGGAAGAAGACAACTTTTGATTTATTCAGAATTGATATTCAGGATTGTCTGTCAGTCAGCCAACGAGCGCGCTTCAATATGCCCATTGAATGTAGTCAAAGTAATTCAAAGTAGTTCACGCATTCATTGCTTTACACGCATTCATCTGCATATTAGTTAGGCGGCGTGAGCTTCGCTCATCGATATCAGACGACATTTTTGAGATCTGGCTGACAGCTGGTTTATTGTTTATTTGCTAAAAGCTCTCATGCATTGCCATCATAGTTGGGTTCGAACTCAAAGAACTGCGCCAACTGCGACCAGGCAATGAATATATCCAGTTTTCTTCCACTTCTGCTTTTTTCCTATTTGGCTTACTGCTGACTTTTCTTCTGCTCTTTTTTCTCTTTTTGGTGTCGTGGAAAAGAAATTCATCAAACGAATTATTAGAAAAGTTTTCTAGTTGGCACCGTTATTGCTGGCAGACGCCTTTTCAAACTATGGTTAAGATGGGTGGGCAGGCTGGTAGATAGATAGCAGTTTGTGAAGGGAGGGCGCTTGTGGGGGTGTATTACATGGCTCATACCTCAATTGGTATCTTGGTGTAACCAGCGAAGCCGCCAATAATGTTGAGCACGTCGAACGCGACGAAACAGATGAACAAACTTTAACAAACAACAAACAAACGAACAAACAAATAAACAGGCTGGCAGGCTAGCTAGCTAGCTGGCTGGTTGGGTCCCTGGTTGGCTGCTTGGCTGGCTGGTTGGCAGGGCTGCCAACTTATTTATTTATAAAAACGAACGACGAACGCAGGCAGCGTAATGAAATTCTGTGCATATTCTGACGTACGCACACACACGCACACTTTGCTTTTTGTGCATAACTGTAAGTTCATTTTGTGCGATTGTCTTGCTTGTATCTGTATCTGTGTATCTATGGCCTGCAGATGTATCTGTAACTCTGCTCCTGAATAGTTCGTCCTGACAACAGAGAGAGAGAGAGAGAGAGAGAAAGAAAGAGAATGGGCTGGGGGAAAAAAATAAAGCAGCTAAAGCGCGCGTCGTCGCGTACGTGATGTTCATATTTTCATAGATTCAATAATTTATAAATTTTATGCTCACACACACAAACACACACACACACACACACACACACACACATGTAGCAGCTAGCTCTGTGTGTGATCTCTGCGCTGATTTGGCAACACTAAAGAGCATCTCCCCTGCCTTTCTCTTTCGCTCTCTTTGTTTCTCTCCCCTCTCCCTCTCCCTCTCTCTCTCTCTCTCTCTTCCTCTGTGTGTGTTGATGTTATTGCCCTGTCGACAACTTTTATTGAGATTCCTTGGAGCACCTAAGCGCAACTTTGTCTGGTTACTTCGCAGCCGCCGCAACTCTTGGCCATCAACAAATTGACCAAATCTTTTGACTTGCATTCATTATATTCTACAATTTATAAAGCATTAAGACAATGAATAACACCAGACTTAACCAAATGGAAATACAAGTATTGCCCAAGCAAAAGAGTTAATATCTAACAAGAGCTACAATTATATAATATAATATATCTGTATGTATGTCGGAGATAGCATTATTATTGTCATAGTGAATCGCAATTTCTATCAGTGCTTTATAACTTTGTTGTGACTGAGTTTTTAGTGAGCACTAATAACCAGCCTGGCTTACTCTGTTGAAGAGGTAGAAAACACGCGCAGGACAGCCATGCTCCAAGAAGGAGAGTACATACTAATGCAAATAATCTGCCGACATATATACTATTTCGATTGAGAAGAGCAATCAACAAAAATCTTATAAATCAACAGGTTTTTCGACTCTTTCGTCAGCAAGTTTTGCCATCGTTTTAAGTCTAGTTCTGAATGCTTTTACCAGTTGCGAATTTCAGTTATTTTGACATTGAAAAGCTTTCTATATCCCCAGCCAAAATATGAAAGCCCAAACCAAGTTGTGAAAGTTATATTATATTTTTCTTTCAGTTGTTGAGGTAATTAAATCAATGTCCACAAGTAAAAATATAGCTAAGCAGATGAAATGTGTTTCCTAATTAATACTGGCATAGCTAATTGAACAGAAGAATGGAAACAGCTGAAGAATCGAACGAATTTCATGGAGAAAATATGTCCATGTTCTGAATACACTTAAAGAAAAAAGGGGTTTCATCAAGATTATCTTTTTTTTTTGTTTTTCAAATATTTGCAGTATTTATGAATACACTTGCAAAACGAAAACAAAGCTAGGCTTGAGGAGTTAGCTCTAGAATTCAAGAGCTCAGAATCCAGCTGAATTTTTTTGCTCAAGAAAAAAAATAAATATCAATATATGAAAAAAAGCTCAAGCTGCACTCGAAAAAAAAGTCTGCTAGTTATGTGTATTTTAAAATACACTTGAAAAAAAACTATGTTTTTTAAGACTTTTGATGGTTGCGTTCGACTTGGGCTTAGGCCAAAAGTAAACTATGAACAACAATTTATGTGAGTGCATGTTTTCATGTGTGTGTGAGTCGAGTGTGTGTTTGTGTGTGTAACAATTGGAAGAAGCAGCAGCATGTTGAAATAAAATACAACACACAGCAAACGACTCGTCGACGTCGACACTTTCTGTTTTTTAACTCAATTTTCAATAAAAACAGTGAACAAAACTTTTTTTCTCTCTCGCTCTCCCTCCCTCTCTCAACCTTTCTCTCTATTTCTCCTTCTCTCTCACTCTCTGTGTGTTGTTAACTTAATTTCAGTTGGCGCTGCTCGCAGCTCGATGCTAAAAGCATTTCATTGTTGTCCAACTCGTTGCTTCTTCTTGTTATTGTTGTTGTTGTTGTTGTTGTTGCAAGTGTGTGGGCGTGGCACCCAAAAACCGAGCAACGGCATTTTACACGCACTGAAAGATTTCACTTACAGCTTGCAAATGGGACGCAGCGCTGACAGACGGGCAGCTGGGCGGCAGAGCTGTTTGTTGGGGGCGTGGCTAAAAGTCTACAAAATGCAGTTAGTGTCAAAATGTGAGCAAGCAGCAGCAGCAGGCAACAAAACAGCAGACAGCAGACAACAGATAATAGAGACAATGCACACACACACACACACACACAGCGCATAGCAACTGCTGCTGCATGTCCAAGTTGCACACAACTAACTTACAAATTTTCCAAAAGCTAAGAACCGAACCGAACTGAACCGAATGCGTAGCCAAAAGCCGACTTTGAGCATGAAAACGGAGTCAAACTGTAACCGAAAACTTGAGCCGTCGCGTTGCGTCGATCAGCTGAATCGAGCAACGCCAGAGAGTCAATCGAGTCATTGCATATGAAACCCTACGCTGGAAGCACAGTCAGAGCAGCCAGGACGAATGAATGATGTACCAAGCCACATTCGTCTGTTATGGACGTAGCTTCAAAATGTAGCTAGAAACAACCTCAAATCTCAACAGGTGTTTGTTTCAGTTATATTAATATGCTAACTGTTCTGACGATCTCGCTCTCACTCAGCTACAGTTAGCTTTGTCTCTCTCGAAGGGTGAACTTGGAGTTATACGAGCCAGAACTGAGAAACGTGTATCTAAGACGCAAACTCACTCGGCCTCTCAGCCTTACATTAATACTACGGCAACTGTATCCTACGGTCAACATGGATTGGGAAACAGACTCTGCTACTATTTCATGTGACGTGAGTCATATTGCATTAGCTATTCGACATATATGCCTATTATATATCTCTATAGCTTCTCAAACGAGATTCGTTTATATCAAGTAAGAGTCCATTCAGTCGGAGCCCGATTAGAAGATACCCTGAACCCTGCTACGCTTTTTGAACGAGCTGCCGGAGAGACGGACAGGACTATAACGACATATATGCCGCGCGTCGTCTCGAATTAGCTAATGCCAAGTCCTTCAACTCTTTCACACTTCATTCTCAGACACACGCATACAATCAATCCTACCAAGTCGAATTATATAATCTGAAATAATAAATCGATTCCTGAATCTTTTGACTTCAATTCAAATTTCCGAATGGATTTATTAAACTTAAGCAGAAAATTGTGCTGCGAAGCGCCTTTAAATGTGCTGTTAGCTTCTGTTGCCGTTGCTGGCGGACAATTTGGCGCCATCTAGCGACGGCATGTGGCATAAACCAATCAGTTTTTCCTGGAAAGCTGCTTTCAACTGCACGGCGCTCTGCGATAGCAAATATTTGTACTTATTTGTGAATCATATCGAATAACATGGATGGGACATCATTCATGTGGCCGACACACACACACACACACACACACACACACACGCACACGCACACATACACAATGCAATTATTATTGTTGTCATTTTTAGTCACTAATCACTCTCGAATAACGGGCCGACGCCGCCGGCAGCGTCATAATAAAAATAATGATGTGACATAAAAAAAAGAAGAAGAAGAAGCAGCAGCCAATGTGTCTCTCTGTGTGTGTGTGTCTGTGTGTGTGTGTGTGTGTGTGTGTGTGTGGGTGTATATTTGTTGTCATAAATCTTTCATTGATTGCAAACGAAGACATCGAAGACAACATTGACAACGAGCAAAGATGAGCCGCCAATGCAGCAGTGGCTAAAGCAAAAGGCTTCGACTGTGTGGCGGGGGCGTGGGCGGAGGCGGAGGCGGGGGCGGGTATGGCTTAGTGGGCGGGGCTGGTCCACAAGGTGGTTGCCAGCTCTGTGGTGGCTTTGCAAGCCGATATGCCAAAACAGAGTCTCTGCATAAAGCGGCATGACTGAAATAGATATAAGCAAATGTATCAGCGGTTGTCACCAAGGCAGCAAGACGCGACTCCATTGCTCATTGCCTGACTCGAAACGGGTCTAACTGCTAGAAGATACGGTTCGTCAGCTCAAGTTGTATCAAATGATTCACATGCTATTCGAATTGCATTCGCTTACATTCATTTTGCAGCTGTTATTTGAGTGTCTTGAATTATAAAATTATCTTCGAGCAAATATTTTGAGTTATTCAAAACTATTCGAATGTTTCAACGAACTGAAATTATTTGGTAAATATTAAATCATATTTCATTTGAATAAGCGACTTTATTAGAAGACTAAGGCCAACAGATGTTGGGGAATGTTATAAATACAATAAATCATTTGAATGGCTTGACTGTTTTTGAGTGTTTTTGAATGACTCAATTGGTTTGAGTGCTGCGATTGCAGGAGACAGCTGCAACTATTGCTGCTGGAAACTGTTAAAGTAAATTGAAAACAAATATATAGTTAAAAATGATTCATGAAAATTATTCACAAATGATTCATTCACTCAAATTTAATATAAAAAGTAGAGTATACGCAAAGCGTGCTATACTCTCTGGGCACACACAAACATAAATCTTGATAGAGAGTGAGCGTGTGTGTGTGTGTGTGTGTGTGTGTACGCGAGTGTGTATGTGTGTTTGTGTGTGCATGTACTTTTTGTTGAGTTCGTTTATCTTGTTTATCATGGATTTCATTATGGCTGTGGTTGCGTGTCTTTTGCTTTGCGGTGGCTTATGTCGCCATTCGATTTTGAAAATGTAAATCTCTTGTCCTCATCCTCACGTGACCTATCCCCGCTACCCACGCCACCCGCTACTTTTTTGCGCTTGTATGCTGTATGCTCGCTGCGTCGTTGGCGGCGTCGTTTGTCAACATGTCAGCGGCGCTGATTGCTGACTTCGATCTGAATTATTAAGTTGCTTTTAATGCGTTTGCTTTTGCTTTTGCTTTTTGGTTCGATTTTCGATGTGGCATACTTTTCAGCGCCCAGGCGCCACAGGCGAAAACAAAGCGCCAAGCAGCTTCAGCTTCAGCGACAACAACAGCAGCAACAACTAAGAAGAAGATGCAACACCAACAAGAGCAATTCGGATTTGCAAGTGGGATCACTTGATTTCGCCTTCGCCTTGGTAATTGGTTCTCTGCATTATTTAGTGACATTTGACGTGGCTGCTAAGTATTTTTGGATTGCTCCAGAGATAAACGGAGTGGGACAAACAGAGAAAGTAAGAGAGAGAGAGAGAGAGAGAAAGGGAGAGAGAAGAGATGGAGAGAGATGCAGACTGAGACTCTATTCCAGTTAGTGCTCTGACATTAGCCAAGGAAACTTGAGTGCATTTGCAACCGATTTAAGATTTATCGATAGTCGATAACAATGATAGTTATATTGGTGGCCATAGCCATTAGCCAGTTGAAGTCAACGGATTTATGATGTATCACAGCTATAACTATACCATGCCCAAATTTGTGACGACTAAGGTAGAACTTATCGATAGTTGATGGCAAAAGTAACAGCATTTAATGCTAATTATAGTCAATGCAGATAACTGTCATATGTGTGTGTAAAAGCATACGATCTATCGATAGTCGATAGCGATAACAGCTACATTCATGATTACTCGTTAGTTTATATCGATAAAATATTTATAAATGCACATTTATGATATATCGATTGCAAATTGAGACTTACTACTATTTTTATGAACACAGCTGCACATATCATAGCTCAATCGATGCTAATACCAATTGAACTGGTTCATTTGAACAGTGAATGCATGTGTGCATGTCTCAATCTCACTTTTGCGTTAGATGCAAAGCTCGTAATTTCTAATGTTGGAATTTTTGCTATGCAAAAATCAAGAGCATTAGCTAAAAGGCCAACTGGGTTCATTCCTTCGATGGCCACCTCATTCTATCTCTCCCACTCTCTCTCTCTCTCTCTCTCTCTCTCTCTCTCGCTCCTTCTTTCCCAATCGCTGTTGTCTGTCTTTCTCTCACCCCTGTTTATTGTTGTTTGTGTCCTTTCAATGCCCGCTGCGTTGACTTCATAAATATGCCAAACGGACTCTATCAAAATACTTGGCAATGCCGAGAGCCAAGCAGGCAGAAGGCTTCCTCGAGTTGAACATAAACTAAGCGAGTAAATTGAGACACGACGGACACGTGAGTTTGATAGATTGAAGGATATATAGAAGCACACACACACACAGACAGACACGGAACACATGCTGAGCTAGGCAACATCCTCTGTCTGAGCTGTGTGTGCGTGCGTGTGCGTGCGTGTGTGTGTGTGTGTGTGTGTGTGTGTGTGTGTGTGTGTGTGTGTTTGTGTGTTTCGTGTTGTGTGCGTATTTCATTAACGTCGCCTTTGAAAATCCATTCATTTATCAAAAGCAAACTTCAAACACGCGCGCGTGTGTGTGTGTGTGTGTGTGCGACAGATACTGCAACAATTTAGCTAGCATCTATCTCTCTCGCTCCCGCACACACAGCATCTTCGGCTCGGCTCTGTGGTGGCATCGTAAAAAGCATTGCGGCCAAAAAAGGATCAATGAAGCATGCCTAAGAATCTGTCATTTATGACACATGACATACTTTATGAGTAATACACACGCCTCCTTCCACTGCCCCAGCCCCAGCCCCGCCCCCTCCTTAGGTATGGTCAGTCAGTAATAAAAGCGACGATAATAAAGATAAGACCCAGCAGCAATTGAAAGTTTTGCGCCAGACAACTTGAATGCAACTTTGACCTCGACTTGGACTTGGACTTCGACTTCGATTTACCCTGACCAAGGTCTTCTGCACCTGTCTCTGGCAGCACACCTCCTGCTACTCCTGCTACTCCCACATATTTGCAACTCTTAGATATCAGCTGGCTAGTCTTACTCCAGCTCTATCAACGCTCCGAACCTGTAACTCATCTCTTTCCAGCCAATTTTATCTTCAAGTTAGCCACAACTCAACAGGCATTAAACAAGAATTAAAGACTTCCTTTAAAAAAGTGCGCATTCTCGATGTGAAATCAGTTAAGAGGAGCGGAGTAATTGGCCAACAGCCGGACAGCTGTGCGGCTACGGCGGAGTCCTGTAGCCGAGTCTCACGCCGAAGTCGTATTATAAATTAAGCACAAGGCCAGCGCGCACAATAATTGCAAACTACTGAAGCATTTAATATTTTGAGTGCATTTCCGCGTTACGCTCGGCCGGAGGGAAAGGGCACGGAAGGAAACGATTCCAGAAAGGTGCGAGAGAAAACAACAACAACAACCACAAAAAGAAAAATTGGAATGAAGTGGCGAAACCGAAACCAAAGCAAATCGAATTGAAACACATGAAAATCGAAAGTCCGTAAAATGCCGCTGACCAGGAGAGACCACAGAGACAGAGAGAGACGTGGAGAGAAAGAGAGAGAGAGAGAGAGAGTTGAGATCCCTGCTCAGACTACGGGTCAGAGTTCGGCCAGCCGTAAAGTTAATAAAGCGCCCGGAAGGCGATAAACAATTTGCGTTGGCGAAAAAGTCGGGGATGTTGCCCAAAGGCGTGGCGTGGCCCAACGGACTGCGAACTTGAAATTCTAATTGGCATTTTATGCCGGACCACGCCTACAGCCCATAGCCACACACACACACACACACACACACACACACAGAGTCGCTGGCGCGATTGTCGAACAGGTGTGAAATCGTTGACGAATTCTCACGAATACGTTTAATCCGCTTTCTGATTTTTGTTGCAGTCAGTCGGCGTGGCGTGGCGTGGCATGGCGTGTGGGAGGGCGTGGCGGCATATTCAGGTTCAGGTTCAGGTTCAGCAGCTGGACTCCGGCTACATTTTGCATTTTGCTGTAGCATCATATCATGTTGGATTAAAAGTGTGAGAGAGACAGAGAGAGAGCGCGTGCCATGCCCTTCGTTGCAAATTAATTTCGTGTACATGTCCTGCAGCCTTTTGCACTGCCACTGTCTGTGTATGTGTGTGTGTGCATATCGTGTTACCCACTGCTAAAAACTGTCCATCACTTGGCCCCCCCCGCGTCGTCCTGCCGACCGCAAATGTTAAAGCGGCGTGACTTTATTTGATTGTCTGCCCAGTTGCGTTGGCATTTCGGGTTTTCCACTTTGTTTTTAGATCCGCATACGAAATTATATAAAAACAGTGGCGGCCCTAAGCTTTTCTGATATAACGGGATTGTTGTACAAATTGAAATTAAAACCCATTTCACCTTTTGTTGCCATTTCGGCTGGCAATTGTTTTGGTTCGATCCATGGCAACTAGCCAAGGATGCAATGATAATTATTGCAATTGTCTCTTTGTTTCCCTCTCCCTCTCTCTCTCTCTCTCTCTCTCTCTCTCATTTTCTCTCCAAATTTTTCTTCTTTTTCTTTCTCTCTCTCTCTCTCTCCTTCTCGTTGCCTCTTTCTCTCTCTTTATATACGTGTCTCTTTCTATTATTCTTTTTCCATCTCTCTGTCCTTCTCGCTCTCTATTCTTCTTCTTTGTTTCTTTCTCTCTCTCTCTTTCTCTATATCTTTCTTTATCATTCCTTCTCGTTGCCTCTTTCTCTCTCTCATTCTATACGTGTCTCTCTCTTTCTATTCTTTTTCCCTCTCTCTGTCTGTCTCGCTCTCTATTCTTCTTCTTTGTTTCTTTCTTTCTCTTTCTCATTATCTTTGTCTTGCTTTTTCTCTTTGCATGACTTCCTCTCTCTGCTTACCTCTTTTTCTTTCTCACAGTTTCTTTATCATTCCTTGTCATTGCCTCTTTCTCTCTCTTTCTGTACGTGTCTTTTTCTATTATTCTCTTTCCCTCTCTTTTTCTCCCTCTCTCTCTCTCTCTCTCTCTCCCTCTCTCCCTTTCCCTTTCTCCCTGTGTCTCTTTCTGTCCCTCCTTTTCCCTCTTCTTTTCCTTTTTCTCACTCTCTCTCTCTCTCTCTCTCTCTCTTTCTCTCTCTCTCTCACTCTCTCTCTCTCTCTCTCTCTCTCTTAGTCTTTCTCTCTCTTTTCTCCCCTCGTTTCAATATATAATAATCAAATAGTTCAACTGCGATTCATGCTCGGGCATATTGGGCGACTTTATCATTTGCCTCAGCCCTCCTGCTGCCGCCCCCCTCCTATTGACAGCGTCCAGCGAGGGGCATAAAACACTTTCTCCTTATCGAAGGCTGCTCGAAGTATATAAAAGTTCGCATATTCCATTCTTTGGCTTTGAACACGGTTTCCACATGCCCAAATGACAGGCTCAGCCGTTTGAAGGGTCGCTCGTCGAGTTCAATATCTGCACAAAAAAAATGAGGTGGAAGAAGAAGCAGAGCGCATTATCATAAAAGCCTAAAAATATTATACGTAAACGCCGATTAAATCTTTATTTTCCGCCTTGACGCACGCAAAGGGCCAGGGCCAAGCATATTTGGTTACGCGCAATATATCTATGCCAGCACATACGAGGGTTGTTTGACGAATTGCAAGCTAGAAAGTGTAAAATATTTTACTTGAATTAGTTTAATATCAAATATACTAAAATATATGAAAAATAAATATTGTTTACAATTGTTGTATAATTGTTGTTGTTGTATCTATGTCGTGAGTCCATCTGATATAGATGAAATATCGATAGTGGCAAAACCATCGACAGTGAAGATCGCATGGTTGGAATTTCATATTGACGGAACAGGCTTTGGGGCAGCTTTGCAGTAGGAGCTTGAGACATAAATTAACTACAAATTTGTTAGCATCGTTGTCAGCGAATACTGAAAAAAAATTTTCCAAATTATAAAAACCGATTTGATACGATGGCCGGCAACAAAGAGACAACTGGTCTGAGCGATTCGTATGCGGACAGACCCCATTTGAGCCGCGAGGCCACTGAAATCTTGAGGGAGCTGCTCCAGCGTCGTCTCAGGGAATGCGGATGGCGTGAAGATATCCACAACATAATACGCGGCATGCTGAACGAGCGCGGTACGACCCAAGTCACCTACGAGGACATTGCCTATGAGGTTCTACCGAAAGCACGCGCCATGGTGCCCAAGCACATTCGCTGCGAGCTGCAGAATCACGCCCGCGCCTACATGACTTCGGCGTTCGGCGACAGCTTCAAATTCAACGAAAAGAAGTAGACAGTGTGTGCTGTAAAGACAACTAAATCATTGTTTGCTCAGTTGAAAACTCGTAACAAATAGTCGTTTGAAAATAAAGAAACTCTATATATATACAAACATAACCTCACTCTCTTGTCGAAATCATTTCCAATTGGCTGTGAAGAAATATTCGAATTTTTCTTCTTTTAATTTTTTGAAATTATGAATAGCAGCGGAGCATCGCTACGTGGAAACTCTCGATTCCGGGAAGTAGCCTGAAGCAGCTGGCGACATTGGGTCTGCGTGAATGAGGCTGGCTCTAGCCGAGTTGGCCGACAGGACTGCAACCTATAAAGAGATGAGCGACATAAAGATACCCTAGGCAAAACTCTTGAAAGCCAAGGAAAGGTATCGATTGTCCCTCATATATGTATATATATCACTTACATTACATTTCAGCCTACCCTCGCATATAAACACAATGCCAAAATTTTTTGTTGTTGTCGTGTCCTTTGCTGACTGTTGACAGACATGTGACAGCGGATGGGCGAACGATCGTGCAACCTGATGATTTAATAACTGCCGCAAAGCTGATTAGATATAGGGCGACGGCCCGGGGGTGAGGTTACGTCGGAGGGTTGTGTCCAGGCAAAGGGGTTGCAAATTTAAAGGCTGCGGCAAATTTGTAAGTGCTAAGCGAGCTAGCGAGCGAGCGAGCGAGCGAGGGCCGACGCTCGACAGGAGCTAACCACCAAGGATAACGGCGCTTGTTGCTTCATGTTGTTGTACTTTTTGCTCTGCCTCTGTGTGTGAGAGAGTGTATGTGTGTGTGTGTGCAGCGTGTGTGTGATTGATGACAACTCGAATAAGCGATGATTGATGCTTATTTTACACTTTTCGTAACAACACACGGCGACACATGTTTTATTTATGTGTGTGCGTGTGTGTGTGTGTGTGTTTGCCTCGGCGGGTTTTTTTTGGCTGGCTTATATATCGGGATTATTATGAGCACACGTTCGAGCGTCTCCAGACACCAACGACAACAATAAAGCCGCCGCCGCTGCCGTCGACGACGACGATGACGACGAGCCGCAATCATCAATGTCAGCGGCGCTCTCCCTCTCTCTCTCTCTCTCGTTGGTAGCAATCTGTGTTAGTGTTTGTAATTGTTTGAGTATGCCTGTGTGTGTGTGTGTGTGTGTGTGCGAGGTGTTCTTGTGGTTTACTTATTGCTGCGCTACAATACATCATCGTCTGGCAGTTGGCCGGAGTGGGAGAATCTGCAAGCATCCGCCCGCTAACCAGCTTAACCAGCGCATTCTGTTAGTTGCCAAGTGCAGCAATTTTATACCGCAACACCTTTAAAATTTTACCTCAACTTTAACACAATTTCCATGCATTTATTATTTATTTTAGAAAAAAAAAATTATCTTAAATCTGCGACAGAAAAACAAAAAAAAAAAAAAACAAAAGAAATCTGATCTTTGGCACATTTTGCTGAACATTCGTAGGCAGTTGTCACGGCATCGCTGTTTGCTGCGACGCTCGCACCGAAAAGATGGAGGCCGGCGCTGTCGATGGACGCGGCTGCGTGGCGTCACCAGCCAATTGGAGGGGCCACAGCTGCAATTGGAAGAGTAAGCAGTGTGAACGAGAGCGCAATAGTGTCGATCAGATGCGTTCCTTTACCTTTCTATGCGGCCGTCGAAAACGTTGGCGATGCGGCTGAGCCAATTTACCGTTGGAAAGCAGAGCTCGATTGCGTCGCTCCCAGGACTGTTTGAAATGAGAGAGAGGGAGACAGAGAGACAGACAGAGGAAGTGAGAGTGAGTGGATTATATTGCGATGTAAGTTGATGCAGAGGAATGTGCTGAAAGTGTGAGTTAGAGGGAGAGATTGAAATGGAAATGAAGAGTTGCACACACATATATGTATGCACGTAAGAATGGTGTTATATGAGAAGTGAGCGTGAGAGGCAGAGAGAAAGAGAGAGAGAGCGTGAGAGGGAAACATTCAATATAAGTGAGAAAAATGTGAAGATTAAATGAGAGGAAAAATCTAGATAAAAAAGAGATACAATGAGTGAGTTGGAGAGGTAGAGAAATTATAGGAGAGTGAGACAGAATGGAAGAGAGACAGAGCGAAGGAAAAAAGAATATATAAATGAAAAAGGCTGAGAAAGAGAGAGAGACATCAGAAAAAAGATACTCTGTGAGAGAGAAAAAGAAAGAGACATTGAGAGATACAGAGGAGGGAAGAGATATGCAGTGACGAAAAGAATATAGTGAACAATAGAGAAAGTGATGAAGAGACAGCTAGCTATAGAGAGAGAAAGAGAAAAAAGAGAGCAAGAGAGAGAGAGAGAGAGAAAAGTATAGATAGAAGGTGAGATAGATCGTAGCACGCACCTGCATATTAACATCATATTTGATGCGCTGCTCCAGCGCTGGCGCCTGCTCCTGCAGCTGGCGTCGCAGCCAGGCCACGCCCATTTGCAGCTCCTCGCCGGCCATGTGACAGATGTGCAGGGGGCAGTTGGAGGCGCGGCTTAGCTGCTCGAGATCAAAGGCATTCTCCACATCGTACAGCTGCACGGCATCGCTGTGCCGCGTGGCGACAAGCAAGACGGGCTTGCCGCGCAACGTGGCATGCTGCAGGCATCGCTGCAGCAGAGCAAAGCTGCCCGACAGCTGCTCGTAGCTGGCACTCAGATCAAAGCAATAGATGAGCGCATGACAGGTGGCAAAGTAATGCTGCCAAATGCGTTGCATATCCACGCTGCCGCCCACCTCGGTCAGCAACAGACTCGACTCCGGATTCATCACTCGATAGCAGCGAACGCCATTCGTGGCGCCCAGATCATTGGCGTCACGTTCCTCGCCGCTGAGCAAGTGCCCCAGCTGCGTTTTGCCACTGCCCGCAACGCCCAGCAGCAGCAGCTTAAAGCGCGCTGACGCCGGCAGCTGCGGCGCCTGCTCACAGCCGCAGCCGCAGCAGCTGCACCAGCTCCAGCGTGGCAAGCAGTGCAGCTGGCCCATTTAGCACATAGTTTGGCCTCCAGATCTGATTGGAATTGCTCTAATAATTTTCACTTTATTTTGGAAGTTGATTTTCACTAGGCTTCGATTGTTTTGTTTACCAGCCAGTTGGGCCGTCAGCTGATTTGGCCGCCTTGTTGCTCAGGGCAACTGGGCTTGTTGTGGCCTCAACTGTTGCCATGGCCACGACACGTGGTCAATGTTAATAACATTTCAATTAAGTGGAATTTCTAACAAAAATTGTTCTTTGTTTAGAATTTAACGGCTTTCTACTTTGAAAATAAACTTTCTGCCATCATTAACAGTTGCTGTTAATTAACTGTTATGTTAACACTGTGTCTGCTGTTTAACTTACAGCTGCTGCTACTATTGGCAAACCTCGAAAAAGCTCAATTTCACAGAGCTTGTCGCTAGATGGCGTCTTGTCCCAAACTTAATTCCTATTTTCAGCTCAACTCGATTTACCTTTATTTAATGCAAAATTTCCTCATCGAAATGTACCATTAAAATAAAACTCAGTTTTGATGAAAAGCAAATGCTTTAAGCAATTAATTGAAGCTTATTCATATGACTTTCATAAATTATTAAAAAAAAATACATATATTTATTTAAATAATATAGGAAATATATGAAATGCATTTTATTTAATAAAAGTTGAGTTAGCCAGAAATAAAATGGAATTTTAGAGAACAGCAAAAAAAATTGATTAAGATTTTATTATTATAAAAAAATAAATTAAAATTGAATTTTTTAATTTTTTTAATTTAATTTGTTCACAGCATTAAGTCACCTGCCAAAACGTCTTTTTATTAATACATATTAAACATTTTTTTTTATGTTAAGCTTCAGCTTAAATATTTTAAAATGCAAAAAGTAAAATTAAAAATCTTTTTTTTGTATAACAAAGATATCAAAAAAAGTATATATAAGCAAAAAAAAAAGCAACTCAAGCATTTTTGAAGGAACTCTCGTTCTTTTATACACTTTCTTGAGTCAACAGATATTTCAGATGAAGCTTAATATTTGGCAACGTATTCATTTATTCATTCATACTATTTTTTTTATCAAATTTTAGTAAATATGTATATAAGTCAAAATAAATTTAAGAAAAAATAGATTCGTTTTTTTATAACTTTTTATTTACTTAAACTATTTTTATGTAATATATAGAACATATTAATATATAAATTATATCATTATTATGTAAATGATATCATTATTACATAAATGATGTCATCTTTCATATAAGTATATCTAGGCTTCGATGCGGCAGGCTTTTTGCTTCTTCTTTTTTGAGCATGTTTGCTAATCGCCTTGAAGCTTAAGCCTTGAAAGAAAGCTCTTTGTATTATTGCATTGCATTATGCTGTCATGCCCCATTAGCCCCGCCCACACCAGCCCGGCCGCCCACTGGAGCCAAACAGAGAGGCCAGCGAACGAGGCATATTCAAATTGAAAAGTAAGCAAGCTAAACGTTTACCAAACTTTGTCGCCCTGACACCCCCCACCCCCCCCCCCCACTCTTCCACTGTTTCTCTCCGCCTACCAATGTCTGTGGCCTTGAGGCTTGGCAACTCTTTTGTGCGAGCTCCATTCTGGCCCTCGCCCCGCTCCAGCTGCCCGTCTGACCTAGAGGAGACGTGTGCATGAATATGATGTCAGTCACCTGAGTGTACAATCTAACTGGATGGCTCCATCTCCATGCAGCTCCGGACCGAACGACGCGTCGGCCATTTTGAAGGAGGCGGCTTAAGGAAACTGGGCGTGGTCCGTTTAGTCTGAAGATCTGCAATTTGAAAGGTATGCATATACATGCTGATGTGTATGTATATGCAAATATCTAGTTGATTGCCTGCACCTTCGCAGCTAAAGAGAAAACATTTCATTTGACACCATGTTAAGTGAATGTGGCGAGGGTAGCTCAAGGGCTTATGTGAATTGAGGTAAGCAACAACTATTGTCTCTGATAATATAACTATTATAAGCAATTCAATGAACAAATATAACCCATTTGGAAATGTCGAACGGGTATAGATGTGTTATATGATTATTATAGTTTATTATACTTTAAGAGCAGCCCTCGTCCGTTTGCCTTGTCAAATATTTGCACAGGTATATGCATCAAGCCAAATGAAGCGACACCGCGTAACCGCCGCCGCATTTGTCTTTGTATCCAATGGGCGCAACACTTCTGGGTTGGCCAGCAGCGACAACAACTGCTTTCACCTGCGCCACACGGCTGTTCGTGGGCATATGATTGCAGGTATGGCATTATTCGATTATTTGTGCGCAGCAGCATCATTTCGTTTGCTTTCCGGTTGTTTTCCTTTTTAGCCTTGTGTGAGTGGCTCCTGGACTATGCTCGCGTCGAGTCGCTCTTTGACTATGCCACACGGAGACGTCATATTTCCTTTTTGCTGCGCCACCTTTATTTTTCGTACTATTTTCTTTTGGTTTTCATCTATTTTCTTTTTTTTTTTTGCTATTTTTCATTGCGCTTTGCTTGGCGCACTTGTCGAGTCGTTCACCGTTGGAAAAGTTTAGCAAGCTTAACGCTGGGCGCGCCAGCTTGCCTCGGATTTCATTTCCGGCATGTTGCGGTTACGTTAAGTAACGGAGATTGCATCGCTAATGATGCAATTGTGTTTAGCGGAAATGAAAGCGGTTTCGTGTGACGCCTTGCCAGCCCACAAGCCGACCACTAAACACACACACACACACACATACACACACAGTGACACACATGACGTAGACAAGCTCTTGAGAATTGGATGCTAGTCAGGCATCTAAAAGCCAATCAAGTTTAAGAAAACTGTAAATGAAGTGCGAAAGGAAAAAAAAAACTATTCACCTGTTAATTGGATTTTTTGCTAACCAACGGAAATGCATGACTGACTGATTGACTGCACAAATGACTGACTGAGACTATGGCTGACTAACTGACTAGCAGGCCGTTTTACTGTGAGTGACTCTTATTGACTGACTAAGTCTCATTTACTTACTGGCTCTGACTGACTGAATGACTGAGTAACTGGACTGACTTGGTCTGTATGATTGACCGATTGGCTCTGGATAACTGACAAGCTGTCGGACTGACTAGCTGGCTTGGACTGACTAACTGGACTGACTAAGTCTGAGTGATTGACTGGCAGATTCTGGTTGATTGATTTGGACTTAGTCTGACATACTTGAATTGACTGACTGAATCTGATCGATTGACTGACTCTTAGAGTGAGTGACTGTGACGGAATCTGCCAGACTGTCTCTAAGTGACTTACAGCGACTGTCTAATGAGCTGATTGCTATGATGCAAAATGTAGAAAGTGAATTCGTAGTAGGCCGCTCTGCTCAATTTGACAACTTTCAAGCACTTCAACTCAGCACAAATTTCGACTGTCAAAAATTCGTAATCTTTTTTTTCAGGCTAAAACTTCAATAGCAAAATTCTTTGGAAGAATCGCGGCCATGCCAAATGCGCAGTGCAAAACGCCCAGCGGACAGTCGACACAAAATGACTTACAGAATACGCCAGAGCATTTATATCCCGGATACTGCGGACAGCCGCGTCAATATGATCCCCGGGAATTTGGCCTAACGGGCAACGAGGAATGGCGTAATCCGCGCATGTTTCGCAATATGACATGTCTGTAGCGCTGTGTAGATTATTCAGAACAATACTGACTAACCCAAATAATTTACAGATGAAACTGACGCTGAGGCAATGAATGCGATGCGGCTGGCCCAACCGCGTAGACCTATCTATCGTCCGGCTGAAACCCCCATTGTGAACAATTTGACAGAGGAATGTTTGGCTGATGTCTCGGCGCCGCAGTTCGAAATTAGCATGCCATCACAGATGTCTGGCTCGGGTGGTGAATGTCTAGCTAATATAACACCGCCACAATTATGTGGCACGGCAGACTCGAGTGTGAGTGAAAATGATAGCAGTAACTGTACGGATAGCGTACAAGAAAGGGTTGTACATGATTTTAACCAGCTGCGCGATTGCAACTATGATCTATTGCCGGCAGTGGATAGCCGAGATCCAGATCGATACTCAATGTCCGATCAAAAGTTCGACAAATGCAGCAAAGAAAAGGTAACAAAAGTAAAAAAGTTACCCCAAATACCATGGGTATATCCATGTAACCGCCAAAGAAAGAGAGATGGAGAGAAAGAGAGATAGAGAGAGAGAGAGAGAGAGAGAGAGAGAGAGAGAGAGAGAAAGAGAGAGAAAGAGAGAGAAGGTGCTCTGCTCACAACTAACATATCTCTCATGTCCGTCCATCCGTCCGTCTGGCTGTCCGTATTGTCCGATCTAGCATTTGAACTTTGAAAGATCAGCTCTTGGCGGGTATCTTCTAGTCGGTCATTGCCAACTAAAGTCTTTCGCAATTTACTTGTTGACATTCACTTTAAATTAAAATCCTTTGGCATGCAGAAAAATAGCGTTTTAACAACTACGGTTCGCACGATTACGACGCATCGGGATCAATCCGGAAAAGTGACAAGTCGCGTTGAGGAGACGAGCACAGTATCTAACAATCCCAACGATCAAGCAGCAAATTTGGATAATACCCCAATTGCCTGTCCAGGACAACCTCCTGCCTCCGGACGTCATCTTCATTTTTCCAATATGTCAGATCAGGACGAAAATCTAGCCGATATCTCAATGCCCTCGTTCTATGACAATAATCTGCCAGCAATGAGCACTCGTATAGCCCAGAGGTCGATGCCCAGCGAACGGTTGATGGATATGACCGCACCCTCTCTAGCGGACACATTGGAGAGACGCATGCAAACAGCAAATCAAAGTGTTTGTCTCGAAAATATAAGTGCTCCCTCTTTTGCCAATAGCCCCGCTTGCCGTAGTGGTGTCCGCCAAGATCTTTGCGACGTTACAGCACCCTCATTCGCTGGCAGCAATCTAGAAGATATATCCATGCCGAGTGGCATTTGTGGTGCGAATGGTGATTCGATTCGACAATTAACACAGCAATATACTAGCAATACTAATGAATGTTTGAACAATGTAACAATGCCAAGTGTTATGGGATCATCCGGTGCCTCGCGACGACAAGTTACCCAGATGTCCCATGATCGTTTAGATGATATAACAATGCCTTCATTTGGCAACATGTCCGGAGCAACGAATAGACAAACAGGCTTTATGACAAGTGAATGCTTGAACGATGTTAGTGCTCCATCCTTTGGGTCTAGTGCTGCCCGCAGTAGAATGTGTCGAAGCCAACCAAGGTCGCTGCTAGCACAGGGTAATTTCAACTCCACAGCTCTGGAGGACGTCAGTATGCCGTCCTTCGAGGGCATATCGACCGCTACAGCCAGATCAATGCAACATCGTTCAATGCCATCGCAGCCTATCTGTGACACATCAGCACCATCTTACGTATCGTATGGACAAGGTCCATGCACTGATGAATGCTTGGAGAACGTATCAATGCCATTATATGGAAGTGTGGGAGCTTCGGCTGACCAGTACCAGTGTGTGGCTGATGTTAGCATGCCCTCATTCGCAGGTGTATCGGCAGCTTCGCGAGTCAGATCACCGTTGCGTCAACAACGATCAATACCTTCACAGCATAATGGCGACATATCGGTTCCAACATATGGCTACAGTGGACGAGCACAAATGACTAATGAATGTTTAGCGGAGGTCTCAATGCCATCGTTTGAGTGTTCCACGACTAATCTGTTTGTTGAGGATATCAGTACACCGACATTTGGTGGAGTATCGGGTGCCTCGCAGGCGCGAACTCCGGCATGTCAACAGTATTCTGTGCCCTCGCAACCGGTGTGCAGCACATTGGCGCCTAGCTGTGATAACGATCAACAAGAATATTTAGACCGAGTAACTATGCCATCTTTTAGAAATTCTACACGAGCACCGATGTCCAATGAGTTTTTGACAGATGTCAGCATGCCTTCCTTTGGCGGGGTATCCGGTGCATCGAGAGCAAGAACACCGTCGCGTCAACAGCGTTCAATGACAACGCAGAATATCAGTAATATCTCAGCTCCAATATATGAAAGTAGCCGAGTAGGGCAAATGTCTAATGAATGCTTAGACGACGTCACTCAGCCCTCCTTTAGAAGCACTGGTAAAGAGGTCTCCTATAGTCAGTTTTTGGAAGAAATGAGTATGCCGTCCTTTGGTGGAGTGTCAGGAGCTTCAAGACCCAGAACACCAACACGTCAACAACAATCGATGGCTTCTCAAAATATCTGTGATGTGTCTGCACCGTCTTATGCTAGCAGTGGACGTCAACAACAACAGCAATCAATGCCTTCTCAGAATATCTGTGATGTGTCTGCACCGTCTTACGCTAGCAGTGGACGTCAACAGCAAACGATTCCTTCTCAAAATATCTGTGATACATCAGCTCCATCTTTTGTTAATAGTGGACGTGGAGCATCGAATAACGAATGTCTGGAGAATGTAACTATGCCATCCTATGGAAGCTCAGGAAAAGAGGTCTCTTACCGTCAGTTTTTGGAAGAAATGAGTATGCCGTCCTTTGGTGGAGTGTCAGGAGCTTCAAGGGCCAGAACACCAACACGTCAACAACAATCGATGGCTTCTCAAAATATCTGTGATGTGTCTGCACCGTCTTATGCAAGCAGTGGACGTCAACAACAACAACAACAACAACAATCGATGCCTTCTCAGAATATTTGTGATGTATCTGCACCGTCCTATGCAAGCAGTGGACGTCAACAACAAACGATTCCTTCTCAAAATATCTGTGATACATCAGCTCCATCTTATGTTAGTAGTGGACGTGGAGCATCGAATAACGAATGCCTGGAAAATATAACTATGCCATCCTATGGCTCGTCGGGTAAAGAGGTCTCTTACAGTCAGTTTTTGGAAGAAATGAGTATGCCGTCCTTTGGTGGAGTGTCAGGAGCTTCAAGGGCCAGAACACCAACACGTCAACAACAATCGATGGCTTCTCAAAATATCTGTGATGTGTCTGCACCGTCTTATGCTAGCAATGGACGTCAACAGCAAACGATTCCTTCTCAAAATATCTGTGATACATCAGCTCCATCTTTTGTTAATAGTGGACGTGGAGCATCGAATAACGAATGCCTGGAAAATATAACTATGCCATCCTATGGCTCGTCGGGTAAAGAGGTCTCTTACAGTCAGTTTTTGGAAGAAATGAGTATGCCGTCCTTTGGTGGAGTGTCAGGGGCTTCAAGGGCCAGAACACCAACACGTCAACAACAATCGATGGCTTCTCAAAATATCTGTGATGTGTCTGCACCGTCTTATGCTAGCAGTGGACGTCAACAACAACAGCAAACGATTCCTTCTCAAAATATCTGTGATATATCAGCCCCATCTTTTGGCAGCAGTGGACGCGGAACATCGAATATTGAATGCTTGGATAATGTGACTATGCCATCAGGTGCAGGGATATCGGCATCATCCAGAAGGCAACAGAGTTTACCCTCTGCGTTTTTGGATAATGTTAGTGCACCATCGTTTGCGCAGAGCACGATGCGCAGCCGATCACCGCAGCGTCAGCAAAGGACAATGCAAAATGAAAGCGGAGAAACGTGTCAAACGACAACGACGACTTCTGAGTTTATAGACGCCGTTAGCATGCCTTCCTTTGGAGGAGTATCAGGAGCTTCAAGAGCACAAACTCCTATACGACAAAAGCGTACGATATCGACCAAGACGGTTTGTGAGAGCTCAACGCCTTCGTCTCGTAAACGTGGATCAAGGAATAGTACGGGTGAATGCTTACAAAATATCAGTAGGCCATCATATGGAAGCTCTATGGCTTCGAGTGGGCAAGCTCGAAAACGAAAACAGCAATCGATGGCATCTCAGAATATCTGTGATATATCAACGCCATCCTTTGGCAGCAGTGGGCGTCAGCAGCAATCGATGGCATCTCAAAATATCTGTGATATAAGTGCTCCATTGTTTGAAAGCAGCGGCACTGGAGGCGAGACAAATGAATGTTTGAATGATGTATCGATGCCGTCATATGGTGCGGCATCGGAATACTCAAGACCAAACACCTATGCTTCCGAATGCTTGAACGATATCAGTGCACCCTCCTTTGGACGGAGCATGTCGCGTGGGCGTTCACCGCGTCAGAAAATGACACTTTCGAATGCCAGCAAATCGGGCACAGGAGACTACATAATGGATGTCAGTATGCCATCATTTGGTGGCATATCGGGTGCGTCTAGGCCGCGTACGCCCAACGAGCAACAGCAACAGCAACTGCTACAGCAAATGCAACAGCAACAGCAGCGTTCGATGCAAGCGCAAAATATCAGTGACATATCGGCCGTATCATATGCAAGCAGTGGACGTAGCAAGACAGCGACCAATGAATGCCTATACGACATAAGCATGCCGTCATTTGCGGAAGTATCGGGCTCATCGCGGCGACAGCAAACTATGCCCTCAGAATGCTTGAACGATGTCAGCGCACCATCGCTTACTAGGAGCCGGTCACCTCAACATATGCAAAGGTCTCCACAGAATCGAGCAGATCTAACTCATCTGCAGGATATGAGCATGCCTTCGTTCGGGGATATATCGGGCGTCTCGAGAGCACGAACATTAAGTCGACAACAGCGTTCGATGCCCTGCAGCCCAGGAGCTAACGAATGTTTGGAAGATGTTAGTATGCCCTCCTTTGGTATATCGGGTGCATCGAGTGCTCGCAGTCCAGCAATGGCATCGCAAAATATCTATGACATATCGGCGCCTTCTTACAAGAGCAGTGGATTTACGACCATAACTACCAAATGTAGTGGTCGAAGCCAATCGCAAGGCCCTAACTCGAGAGCTCAACAACTATCGCCGATTGTTAATAACTCTGGCCGAGGACCAAGCGAATGCATTCAAAATATAACAATGCCATCGTTTGGCAATATTTCGACTGTCAATAACTCGAGTCGGCGAGAGTTGCCAATGACCAGCGAGTGTTTAAACAATGTGAGTGCTCCGGCCTCCTTTGGTCGCAGTGGAACTACACAAGAGATATGGAACATTAGTGCACCAGTCTTTGAATCTTCGAGCAATTCGCGTACGCCATACTCTGAACCGTCGTATCGAGCCGATGCTCTGGATGACGAGAGTGCTCCCAGCTTTGGGTTCAACAGTCGGGCCATGAAGAGTGTGTATCAGATGCCGACAAATAAGTCGAATGCCTCGAATAATTCAGTACGCAGCGGAGCGTCGGCTCGACAGGTGCGCAGTTTTCCGTGCATAGTCAGTCAACAAGAGATCGGCAACATATCGGCCCCGTCAATGTCCAGTACCGGGCCAGACTACTATAATAGCACGCGGGACTCAAGAGTTGCACCTCGTAGTCCGGATATATATTATACAAGCGAAATGCTGGGTAATGTAAGCGCCCCATCCTATGCGAACAGCACAAATCGTTCACAATCTAAACAGACCAATCGATTGACCAGCTGCAGTTTGAACTGCGAGAACATCGATAATGTTACAGAGCCATCGATGTTGGCCAATAGCACGATGTACGGTCAAATGGTTACGGATCGACTAAAGGAGGAGAGCCAACGTCTTGCGGATGTGAGTGCACCATCGGGAATGGAAACGCAATTTTCGACTTTGTACTCGAGTTTAATAAACGAGGAGTCTTATCCAAGTGAAATGCTTCGAGATATCAGTGCACCATCCTATGCGAATAGCACAAATCGTTCACAATCCAAACAGACCACCCGATTGACCACCTGCACTTTGAACTGCGAGAATATCGAAAATGTTGCAGAGCCATCAATGCTGGCCAATACCACGCGGTATGCCAAAATAGTATCTGATCGATTAAAGGAAGAAAGTCAACGTTTGGCGGACGTGAGCGCACCTTTGGGAATGGAATCGCTTTACTTGAACACGGAGTCAAATATTATGGATGTCAGTGAGCCATGTGAAATGTTTTGCAGCGATGTCTGCGCCCAGGTTGAGGACGGTAATACCTCGGATAGGAGACAGGAAAAGAACAGCACGCAGATTGAGAAAGGCGAAACGAAAAATGCAAGCTCTTCGCCTAGTGTGAATATGTTTGAAGCGAATACTCCGTCCGGTCTGGCGAATAGTCTAGGTGAACAGCCCCCGTCCGATTGTCAATGCCCAAGTGACACGGATATTTTAACGGTTACGAAGTCTGCAACTGCTGAGCAACGGACTGAAGACACCAAGGACAACAGTAAGGAAAGCAGCAAGGAAAGCAGCAAGGAAAGCAGCAAGGAAAGCAGCAATGAAAGCAAAAACGAAAACAGCAAGGATAACAGCAAGGAGAACAGTAAAGAAAACAGCAAGGAATACAGCAAGGACAGCAGCAAGGAAAACAGCAAGGAAATCAGCAAGGAAAATAAAAGTCGGGAGGCAAATAGCAAAAAGGGTAAGCAGAACATTCAGTCCATAAATAATATATCGATGCCGAAGTTCGAGAGTACTGGCTTCAGTCAATCTGGTCAATCTGGTCAGTCGAATCGTAAAAACAGCTCTGCGATCTCAAACATCACTGAGCCGAGCTTTGGGCCCTCATTCCAAACGACCAATAAGAGCCAAGAAGACACTGCTTCATACCATGGCTTCGACTCAATGGATAACTATGCGCCATTCGATGAGCTTATCAATTCGAAGCCACAAAACACTGATCCGGCAACGCCTCAACCGGTGCGTTGCAAGCCGATCGATTGCCCAACTACACAAAAATCGAAACCCAAAACTCCACAGCAGAAGGCTAACGGTCATCAATGCACCTGTGGCGTAAATGCGAGTATGCGATCTACTATGAAGCAGAGAAGTCGTAATACCAACCGATAGGGTTTATGTTGACACACTCACAGAACGTGTTCACATTCATGTTCATTCTAAGCCATATTCTAACGGTAGTAGAGGATCCTGCAAATACAAATATTTATCAATTCATACATGTTTAGCCTGAAAAAATGAACGAAATTCGAGTAAACAATAAAATGAAAGTGGAGTAAAGAGAAGCTCGTTTTTGTTTTTGGTAATTGTTAGTAAGTTAGTATGGCCAAGGCGGAATCAGATTCATATACGCGAAATACGGTATACGATATATGATATATGATATACGATTTACAATACTAAGATCGGATTACGATATACCATACACGACACGATATACTATATACGATAGACGATGTACATAACATTGTATAAGGCTCAGTTTTGTCGATCGATCTCTCGAACTTTAATAAAATGGTTTGTTGATCCATATACGACGCATAGGAATTGCTTGATAGTTGAACAATTGAATAAAATATACGATTTAGTGTTCGATGTGAAAATATTCGTTACATTATAGAGAAAAACCAAAGATTATATATCAATAATGAGCTAGTGAAAGGAATTAGCAATACACAGTTTATAATTTGGAAATAAACGTTTGTACATATCGAAATTGAATTAGCTCATAAAGTTGACAGAGCTCAATAAACTGAGAAAGTACATTGACGCTTATCAAATATAACCAGTTTGTCAGATTGAAATGATTTAACATAATCATTAGGGTGAACTCAAACTCCCAATTAAGCTTCGATTCGAGTTGCAGCTATTTCCATGCTTTGGAATCCATGCTCTATCCGAACAATACGTTGGCTCGCGGCTCAGCATAAAGTTAACTTTCCATTGCCAATAGCTCGAGCATATTTGCGTGGCAAGCTGTGACACCTCGATTGGGATTGGGGCTTATCCCGCCCGCAGTAAGACAATTGTGAACGAATGCAAAATTATTCGAAGTAATTTCTACAAAATGGTAATAAAAACACGAGCTTCACGCTGCAAACCTGCAGAGCGAACGAAACAAAAACATAGACTAAAGAGTGGAAAAAAGAAGAATTGAAGAAAAAACATAATAAAATTGAAAACAAATAAGTTCAGGAACCAGGAAGCGCCAACGGAAGAGCCAACGCTCATTGTTAGCTTTTGTCGGTGTTTGCCAGGCGTTTGGCTGTTGTTCTCGTTGTTGCTAATATACCCTGTAAAATGGATAGGCAAGCTTAAAGGGTAATAGTGTGCCGAGTGAGTGAGAAAGTGGAGCAGAGAGCAGCAGCTAAGCTATGTCAAAGAGTAGCAAATTTTAACAGATAACTGAATTTCCGAAAACATTTACGACACAGTTTCACAGCAGCTGGGGAAATTTAAACTCCCAAATTGAGTGAATTTTGATTAGAATTTAATTTAATAATAGAAATATAAAAGGTGAGGGATATTTGAGAGACGAACATGCTCGACTCTAGTGCAGAGGCTTCTTTTTTACTGTTCGACTAGCAGCCTGATGTAGAGAAGGGTAAACGCACACACACACACACACACACACACACATACAGACACACACGCACACACACACACACACACACATAGAACTTTGAGCCCCGGGAGCGTTTGCACCGTTGTGAGAGCTATTTAAAAACAATTTATTTTTAACAACTGCCATGCCAGAAGCAAAATCAACCTGTCGCGGTGCCTGTGTGTGATGTGTGGTATATGCTGTGTGTGCGCGTATATGTGTGTGTTGTATTTGTTCTTGATTTTCAGCTAAAAAACATACGAGTATAAAAAAAAGAGAAAGAAGAAAAGAGAGACGGGAAAAGCGAATGTGAAGCGTCGCGTCGTTTGGCGTCTGTCAGTCAGGTATGCAAAACATGAAGTGCAGATGCTTCAGATTGGTTTTCCAATTACTCAACATTTCAATGCAAATAACACAGAGCCACGGCGACGGTTAACGCCAACGTTGAGGAATTTAAAAGTCAAACACACACACACACACCCTAGCATATGTGTGTGTGCCTGTGTGTGTGTGTGTATGTTAGATGGGGCAGCTGCGCCAGCCAAAGCCCAATTCACATACATATTTCTTCGATTTTTTACCAAAGATAAAATTTCAATCACGTTTCTTCACTTTTGCTTAACATACGTATATTCATCTCTCTCTCTCTCTCTGTCTCTCTCTCTCTCTTTCTCTCTGTGTGTGTGATGCTAAAGGTGTAGTAAACAACAACAACAACGACAACATCTGCTACCCAGCCTAGGCTAAAAAAAATCTGTGACACGGCACAAGCAGAAAGAAAAATTTGTTGATTTGTGTCGTGTTTTTTGAGCGGAAAAGACATTAAGCGCAGCTTGAAGACTTTAAGCATCCATCGATGAGCATCTACAGGGTATTGCTGGAGTAGAGAAAGGACTTTGATTTGAAGTAAATACTACTCTGTTCGTCCGTACTTCCGTGTGTCCGTGTGTCCGTGTGGCTTACGTCTGAGCTTAAGCTTTGGCAACGAGTTTTATATTTAATCATATGCTTAACAACAATTACGAGTGTCCTCAATACTTTTGCATAAGAGCACTTCTAAAGCAACTCAGGATCGATCGTCAGAATGCCACTTGAGTTTATAGAACTGACCCAAATATGCTGCCGAATGTTAGCTTGTGCATAAAGCACACAACATGTATACGAAATGCCTTGTTTGACCGAACGAGAGATAAAGAAAGAGAGAGAGAGAGAGAGAGAGAGAGAGAGAGAGAGTAGGAGGGGGGGGGGGGGGTGGCCGAGAGAGAGGGCAGAAGGGAAAGTGGTTCCGGCCTGGCTTTGGCAATTAGAAAACAAAATATTTGTGGCGCAGATAGTCAACACCAATTTGTTTGGTAGCATGGCAACCAGAAGGGCAGTAGGTGTTGTGTGTGGGTGTGTGTGTGTGTGTGTGTGTGTGTCTGTGGGAAGACGGCAGGTGTGTCTGTGTGCGAGTGTTTGCGGGCAAAGCCTGTAACCCAAGGCTCTTACCTTTTATCATGCACATCATGGACTGATTTACGTGGCGCATTTATTGCAAGGGCAGCCACTAAAAGTTTTTAAATTACAATTTACAGTTTCTGTTTTCATGTGTGTGTGCGTGTGTGTGTGTGTGGGTGTGTGTATGTATGCATTTAGTTGCTGTGCTCATTGTTTTTAGCATTCAAGTGGCAGTTAAAATGGCTTCAGCCTCAATTGCTGCATCCGACTGCATCCGTGAGCTCTGCTCCCCATTGCCTCGCAGCCTTTCTCTCCTCCAATTGCTCTCTCTCTTTCTTTCTCTCTGGCTCCCCCATCGCTTCTCTGTTTTCCATCCTCTTGATCCGCGCCCTTGTCCGTTGCATTAGGAAAGTTGACGTGACGCTGTGAGCGATTTATTGTTTTTGTGTAGAAAGCGTAAAATGGAACAAATTTTGCACACACACACACACAGTCACACACACACACACACACACATGTACACTATGTGTGCCACGCCTGCTTGTAGGCACTGCGGCTCAAAGCCCCAGCAAGACTCCGACTTTGGTTGTTTTTCGTTTCGTTTTTTTTTTTGTAGTCCAAGCAATGCAGTTCACTAGCAGCTGCTGCTGCTGCCACGCCCACACGCCGCCCCTCGACTAGGCAGTTAATTGTAATACTGCAAAAATGCTGTCAAAGTTATGCGAGTGCGAAAATGTCCACAGGCACATGCCATGCCATACCATGCCATAGCATTGGCTAACAGCCTCCGCTAGCCACTTGATGAAGCTGCCAGCTCGTTTCCCTTTCTTTTTTTTTTAGCACTCGCTGCTCATGTCCCGTTGCCTGAGCCACGTTTTCCGTAGTTATGGCCAACATTCGAGAGCTGGCAGCATGTTTCAAATTGAGTTTTGGCTAGTGTTTGATACCTTTAAAGAGGGTATATTGGTTTCTTAGCAAATGGATGTAACAGAAATGAATACAGGTGCTTAAATGGAAGCTCAATGTGACTGATAAGTGATGCTGGATGGTTGAATAATATAATAAAACTTCGATACAGAGCCCATGCAATGTTGGTTATATTGGAATATATATAAGTAAATGTGTTAGTGAACACAGTGAGAGCATAGGTACAACTGCAGAATGTCCAAGCTTCGTCAATGACATATAAAAAATCTCTGAAAGACTATAGGAATATATATGTAAATACGCAACAGTGAATATCAGATTGAAAGAAAACGAGTCGAATAATTATTTGTGTATACATGTGTAATTCGTGAAACATACATTTAGTATGCAGTGAAACATAAATTTAAGCTTGAGGAACTGTGAACCTGCAAGTGTTCGTCCAAAGTAAAGCTTGGTGCCGATCTCCAAGTCTAGTTCCCCAGGCTGCCGGAGACGCGTAGGTAAGCCTTGACGCGGCCGAAGCGCAACTTGACAATGCCATTGATGGCGTCACGAAAGGTGATCAAAATCGGGCCGCTAAAGCGCTGTCCATTCATACTGACTGTCCCGTAGCGGCTCTCATTGACCAGAAACAGGCCACGCTCGCTGCGTGTCAGTGTTGCGTGCAGCTCGTGCACACTCTGCAGAGTAGAGTTCGAGTATTTAGCTGGCTCAAGCAAATACGCATATACAAATAGTTACCTTATCATCTAGGCAAAAGTCCAAGCTGCTGTCATTGACATTGTTGCCGATGCGTAGCACCTGATAGGTGCGCAATACGACGGTTGGTTGACCCTTGAATGTGATGCTGGCCATCGCTCTATCTCTAGTTCTCTCGTGCAGACAGTTTTCGTTCTGAATCAATTACTAAATAAACAAAACTGATTGTTGATTTGCATTAAACTGCTTTAGAATATTAATCGAACAGACTGAAATGTTCTGTCCGTCAGCAAGCAAACTACAGGCGCTCCTCTCAAAGGCTCCTTCGATTCAATTTCAATTTGAACTGCAAGTCATTGATGTATACACATATCTGTCACATATGTATGTGTATATGTAGAAAGAAGAGAGTCTTATCGATAGTTGTATCAGTGTTGTGTAGACAGTGTTGTTCGATATTAATCGAACAGACTGAAATGTTCTGCTCGTCAGCAAGCAAACTACAGGCGCTCCTCTCAAAGGCTCCTTCGATTCAATTTCAATTTGAACTGCAAGTCATTGATGTATACACATATCTGTCACATATGTATGTGTATATGTAGAGAGAAGAGAGTCTTATCGATAGTTGTATCAGTGTTGTGTAGACAGGGTTGTACAATTTGTTTGAGTGGCATATTAGTCAACACAAATATCGAGTGTAGCTCTGACGGTGTTGCCAGTTGAAAATGCTGTGATGACGTGGTAAAAAAGCACTTTTAACTGAAAGGGCAAGACTTGCAGAGACTCGCTGCACTCAGGCGAAATATAACTAAATACTAAAGAGTCTTAATTAACAGACATCAGAAGCGGAATAAATCTTAGCAAAATGGAGAATTCTAATGGAGCAATAATATTAGAATTTTCTGGAATTGGATGGCGAAGCGAAAAGAGAGCTGTGCAATTTTTCTTGTATGAAATATTTGCCTTTTGGGCAACTTAACCTAAACAGAAAGTAATTAAATATATTTGCTAAGACCAAGGAAAATAACAAGTTATATGGTGTAACTTGCACTGGTCAGTTGCCAAACAGTTCCAAGTGAAGCAAAAATCTAGGCGTTAGGATTACAATGGATTAAAATGTGCTCGCATATGGCAAACCGAAATCGAATGAAAAGGAAATATTACTGCTGAACAAAACAAAGTGCTGCGACACGTTTATTGTTCTATAATTTATGTCTACCTTAGATGCATGCTCGCTTCCTCTTCCTCTTCTTTCATCATGTTATCCATATGTTAACTTTCATACATACGCATATCTCCGTATATATGTACATATTTGCATGATAAAATCAGAGTCGAGTCGAGAGTTTTCAGTTTTCAGTTTTCAATGCTGAAAGCAATATTCGCATGCTCATAATTTACAATGCGAAAGTTTTTTGCAGCATGGGGGAAGGAAATTATTACTTACATCAAAGATTTGCATATATTGGGCGCTGTGGGGGCAGCCTATAGGTTAGCTGTTTGGTTAGGCGTATGCGATTTAAGCCAAATTTGTCGTCTGCCCAACCAGCAGCGAGCCAAGAATAAAAGACAGAAGACCAAGTGCGAACGAGTAGAGTGGAGATGAGGGACTACAAAGGAAAGTGGAAGAAAAAAAAAAACATAAAAGCAGAAGAGAAGAAGTAAAAAAATGTTATATTACACACACACACACAGAGAGACAGAGAGAGAGAGAGAGAGAGAGAGAGAGAGAGAGAGAGAGAGAGGGAATGGAAAGCAAAGTAAAGTAAAAGAATTCGAAGAGAAAACTTTGCCTTCAATGAAATGAAATAAAATTGCATTACAACGGGCACAAAACGGGGAGCGTGAATGCTTCAAGGGCGCTTCTTGCCGTTAGGTATGGCTGCTGACGCAAGGGGCGTGGCGGGAATGCTGGGGCGCTGGGGGTAAGCCGTGCGACGCGTGGCATAAAAACTTTCGCTATGCTCCCGTTATAGTGCTGCGAAATGCTGGCTTAAGTAAAGTCAATGAACGCCATCGCACACACATGGACATCTATATATATATATATATATATATATATATACATACACACATATACATATACATATATATGTAGGAAGACGCATATAGAAGTATAAATTTGTTTAACCCGCACATGTGTCAAAGTTTTTTAACCCAATTTCCGCAATTAAGTTTATATCATTCAGCACCCACCTCAGCTGGAGCTGGAGCTGCCAACTTTATATATCAGTCAAACCAAATGCCAGGAATGTGTGCGTGCCTGTGTATGTGTGTGCGTTTGTGTGTGGGTGTGTGTGTGGTATGTCGAGATCCGTGTCCATGTCCTGGGCGTCGACAACGACATGTAAACTTTAAACGACCTGCAGACGAGTCAGAACGCAGAGAGTTCAATGCGGCTGGTTGCAGGAGAAAGTCATGTCTCAGCTGACATTTGACAGCACTGAATGCATGCATAAGACAAGTTGGCAGCACTTCATATATACACATATCTATACAGTTCCCATCAAGGTGTCTTTGCCAAGCAAATCAAACATCAGACTTCAATTTACATCTGTATTCGATAACTACATATGTATATATGTATAGAGCTGATAAACTGATTGTCTGATTGATTATTATCTCAATTATATATTAAAATTGAATATTTCAGTGAGCTGATTGACTGCCTTGACTGATCAATGGGCATGATGAAAAAATGTCAAGATGCATGGCAGAGTGGCTGAACTGGAGTTGATTGATTGACTGATTGATTGATTGACTGACTCATGATAAGGTCCAAGTGCTCAAGCTATAAAGTAAGTATTTACGTAGTTGCCTAAATTGGTGAGACCATTTCAACTTATATTCGATTGATGGAAAATATACGTACGCTTGATTTACTGAGTGATCAAAGCATAACCAGTCTTAGTCTAGGCAGCCTAAATAAGGATACGCCTATAGCTAACTCAATATTATGACTTTAAATACTAACAATAATTGCAGAGTTCAAGAGAAAGAGTACACTGTTAATACTGAACAGAAGTTTATATAAGCTTTATCTATACTTTGCTTGAATATATATCAACAACATCTCATTTTGTTTTATAAGAATGGCTAAAACGATAAAAATGTTAGCTAAGGCAGCTGCAAAACAAAATTCTATTATGAAATCAGAGCTCAGCGAGGCGCGTGTGGAGCTAATATTTGAAATCTTAAAGGCGCATGCAGGCAGTCAGGTCACAGACCCCATTCAAAGTACACACACACAGACACACACATACGTAACTTAAGGAAGGAAGGATGCGCTGCGATTGTCAAAAATTGTTCAAAGGATGTTCAGAAGGAGAACGCCGTCTAAGAGATAGAGAGAGAGAGAGAGAGAACTGAGCTGCATTAAATCTATGCTTGTTTGTTTTTCATATGTATTTGCAAACAAGGACACACCAGGACGAACGTCACATATGCAGCCAACAGCTGTCATTTGTGTGTGTGTGTGTTCGAGTGTATGTGTGTGTGTGTGTGTGTGTGTGTGCGGCGCGGCTTTGCGCTAGTGGAAAAAATAATTCTAACAGCAACTCAAACAAACAAACAGGCAAACAAACAAACCAGCCAACAGACAACATGAAAAGCGGCCCAAGTGCTACATATGTAGTACAATAGCAGCTAATCCATGCAGTTGGCCACACGTAGCAGATACCCTGGAATATTGAAGCTACAGAAAAGAAATCAAAATTTAATTATGACTTACAACTAGTAAATTGCAGCTCTCGAAACTTTTTAAACAAAACTATCTAGACAGAAAGTGAAAGTAGATGAGTCTTGAGTTGATATAGATTTTATAGTTCACTCACTCACAACTTGCTCTGAATGTCTATGCAAGCTTAACTCGACAAATTTACAGGATATACAAAAAAGAAAACAAAAAAAAAATAAGCTAGCATATTCAATTTCCAGCTCCCTCTCTCTCTCTCTCTCTCTCTCTTTCTCTCTCTGGCACATAAAGCGTGGGGCGAGACAAAGGCTGGGCGCAGCATTTGATGTTTGTTCTGTGCAAACTTTGGCACGGAAAACTTGGGCTAAAAGACACCTGAGCATGTGTTGCCCCCCCCCCCCTCTCTTTCTCTCTCTCGCCGCCGCCCAACTTTGTAGTGGCGCCTCGTCCCATCTATCACTATTTGGCCTAGACGTGGCCAAGTTTCTGACAGAGCCCACGGCTCATACTTAACCAATCTCTATGCACAATACCCTTCCAGTCGTTGGCATCTCTGGTGCATCTGTCTAAAGATCGATCACGTGTTTGCCAAAGCGCTGACAGAAGAACAACTGTGTGTGTGTGTGTGTGCGTGTGTGTGGGTGTGTATAGGTGTGCATATGTGTGAGTGTGTGTGGCCATTATTGAATGATAGTTGATAGATGCTTCACCTGCCCAGCCATCTGTATCAGTCTAACTGCTGTTTCTCTCTCTTTCTCTGTCTCTCTCTCCTTCTCTCTCTTTTCTGTGTGTACTTTATGTCAAATTTTGTTAGCATACTTTTCATTCATTGCCATTGCTTCTCGACATATGAGAATCGTGAAACCAAATCTGGACGAGCTCTGAGGCGAATAGAAATATAAAGAACACCAAGTTTTAGCGGCATAACTTTAATGAAAGACAAAGTTATATAATGCCATCTGTTGTTATATAAAATTAAAGCTTATTACCTGCCTTGAGAAACGTAATTTCTCCCTTTTCGACCTCGACTAAGGAAACTGCTCTAAGAGCTCAATTCGAAGCACTTTTATCCGCAAATTCGAACAATAACATCAATTTTTGTTAGTCGATTTGATTAGCCGAAGGTTCGTGTGCACGTGTTTGCTTACGTGCGTAAGCAGGTGTTTATACCACACCTCCCACTGCCCCTCTACACACGCGCGCACACACACACGCACACAGACGCGCACCCGCACTTATATGTGTCGAAATATGAATTGTTTGAGTTGTGACGTTGGATTTTTGGTGCATTTGCTTAAAGGCTTTCAATACCCTGTGCCACCAGAGGCATGATGGATTAGTTTAGTTGAAGGCCATAGGCGCAAGAGCTAAGTAGATGTGCCAATCGATAAGCGAGAGAGAAGCGCTTTGACAAATGCTTTGGATATGTGTGTAATAGAGGGCTAAGACGAAGGTGGCTTGATTTGGTATGCTGTTTACGGGGTATATGCAATTCGATCATGTCAGTTTGGTAATCCAACTTGATGTATATGTATAGGGGTTTATATGTATAGGTATTTGTACGATATATGGTCAAGTCGAATAGGCTTACCTTTAGCTTCTCCAACATTCGCTTCTGCTCAATCAATTTCCAAGTCTTGACTAACTTTTCGATTGTTTCAATTGGTTCAATTCTTTTGTTTTTCTAATGTTGTTATTTCATATATGTTTTTTCTCTTTCTCGGGCTCTCTCGAATCATTCATGTGAACATCTTTGATAGTCACAATCCAATATTGCGCAATACGTATTGCGCAAGCATTAGCAATGCAGTTATATCTTGCCTTAATCTCAACACCTACTACCGCCTTTTCGCAGTGCTGTTGCCGTTGTTGCCACGCCCCCTGCCCACTCGCCCACTGCAGCAATAAAGTGTGAAAATGTCAAAATTGTCTTTTGGTTGCGGTTCCCGAGGACGAATTTCACCCAAAAATTATTGCAATTTTCTGACTTTGGCTACGTGCAGCTGCTGCTACAACTGTGTGTACTCCATGTGTGTGTGTGTGTGTGTGTGTGTGTGTAAGTACTTTTGGTATTTGCCTTAGTGGCTGCGCTGCTGCCTGAGCTGAGCGCTGAGCATTCATAAAGTTGACTTACGCTTAAGTAAACAGCAAAAGTGTGAAATGATTTCATCTGATGATGATTTGGCTTCATCTTTGCCTTTGGCTTCTGCTTCATTGAGGCACACACTTAATGTATACATATATGTATATATATGTATATATATATATATGCATGTGTATGTATGTGGGAGTGTGCGGGTATGAGTGCGTGTAGCATATGCCATGCAACACAATTATAAAAGTTATTATGACAAACAGTTACAATTATGATTACGTTTACATGCCACACACATGCGGTGGCGCCACAGCAACTGCAGTTATTCCTGCCACAATGTGCCACCTGGTCGAATGCCAATGCTCAAATTGCAAATATTCAGAGCTACCTAACATATATATATATATATATATATGTATATAGATATTCGTATTAGTTAACAAAGCTTAAGGTTAACTTGGCTGGAGTTTGGTTTCCTTATTGACCTTAACTTGTAAAAGTATTTGAAAAATTAAATACAATATATAAATCTATCAAGTTATACATGTATTTAATATAAATGACTTCCACTTGTCATCTAGCAACAATAACCGTTCCATTATATATATCTATATAACTTATTTGAATAAGTTTTTTGTTCCACACTATTTCGAAAAATATCTTGTCTTCACTTATGCCAAATAATTCTAAAAAGGTCGAAAATGGAATGTTCGTAACACGCGGAAGTCAAAAATCAAAGTAAACTTTTCGAGTAGACCTCGCATGTGAATATTTCTATATGAAAAACAATATCTAATATCTACAGAATGCATCTATAATTTAATTAACTTCAACAATTGCTCTAAGGCACAAACACATAGCCAAGTTGCCAGTTACTCTATCTCCCTCTCTCTCATTTTTTTCTCTCTTTCTCTCTCTCTCTCTGCCTCTTTCGTTAAGTTTGTTTTTTAGCCAAATTCCCTCTTGGAGGGACAAAATAATTTAGCTGAGCGCTTCAGTAAGCTCCGAAACCCATGCGAGAGGCGATGCCTATCACTAGCGCCGGCTTATGGGATCAGAGGCATTAACTGTATGAAGCACGCAAATTTCACTGCCACTCGGTGATTAGCTGGCAGCTGAAAAGAAATGCACGAGATATGTGTAGAGAGAGAAAGAGAGTGTGTGAGATAGAGAGAGGGAGAGAGAGAGAGAGGGAAAGTGCTGAAGTGGCCAAAAGAATGAACAAAATGACAATTTTCACACGTGCCAAAGCAGCGTGCAAAATGCTTTCAACTCTAACGAAGTCAAAATACCCTTAATATGCGTATAGAAATAACTACATGGATTATTGCATTATAGAATATGTTAATTAAGCTTGCCTTTTGATCAGCAATATATACACAGTAGACGAGCATGTCATTGACGGCCAACTCAATATTATCATGTTCATGGTGCGATCACTAGAGCTGTCAATATGTGCGTTCATCCATCCGATCGCTTTTTTCCTGGTGTACGTTAAATCCATCCACATTTTTATACCATATCACTTCTTAGAGAAGCACACTATTTGATATACCCTTAGTTAGGGTATGAAGTACTTGTGATAAGATCAAGTATGTGCCCTATGTGTGTGTGTCTGTGTTTGCAACTTGTTGAGCATCGGCTGGGCAACAACTAACGAGCTGTCTGCCAGTTAAGAGACACACACTCACACACACACACACACACACACACTTACACACACACACACTCACACACTTGAGAGCGTGCTAAAAAGTTTTCATAATTGACGACATGCAAAAATGTGATGCGGAGCATTTTCGGGGGCTTGCGTCTGCTAGCTGCGGCGCTCCTGGCTACTGGCTCATAGTTCCTGCCTCTGACGATGATGATGATGAAGTACAAATATTTTACGTCATTAATTAGCACACGGCTGCAGACGCCGCTTGAAACTATTACGTAATGCGATAACACCCAAAAAAAAAAAAGAAAAAAAAACTGCAGCAGCAACGTAATAGGAGACAGTCGAGTGTTGTTTAGACTGTGATATACCCTGTTTTATTTGGAACTTAACTAATCTATGATTTGATTAAATAATCCAGTGACTTCAAAACTGCAAGCGATCAGTGAAGTCACTCTTCAACTCTTATTGACTCTATTCAACCAAAGTCTCATGAGGAAAAACTATCCCACATTGGTGAGTCTAACGCTGTAAACTATGAAAATGTCAAACTGTGAGGGAAATGTACACTTAGAACAACATTGGATAGCAAATGATTTTTTAAAGCAACCCAAATGACTTCACAACTGTAGAGCGGAGGCAATTACTCTCAAACTGTAAATAGACCAAAGTCAAAGTCTTAAGCTTTTGATTGAGAACATCAGTATACCCTGGCATAAAGGAGCATGTCAAGTGCGACTACAACAACAATTGAAACTATTATATGCGAAATTTTTAATGACGTTGGCAGCAGCAGCAGCAACAAAAGCATGGCAATGAACAAAAGATGATGCTGGTTCACAAATTTCTTCTGTTTGATTCCAAATTTTGTTCACAATTCTTTCATGATTCTAAAAGTTTTTATACTTGTTCAGTGAAGTGAGAAGAGTATATTGGCTCTGTGCAATGTATGTATTGCTATCTGTCCTGCCGTCCTCCCTTCCATCTGTTTGTCCGTCCGTCGGTCCGCCCTTACGTGTCTGTCCGTATGAACTCAGCTATTGAAGCTGCAGACTTGACATTTGGAATTTAGACTTTTGGGTATTCCCGTTTTATTAGGTGCTAAGATTTGTGTATACTCATGTAGACAATCCAAGACTAAAACTATATGTCAAATCAGAAAAATATTATATGTCACACGACTTTGCAGCTAGACCTTCAAAATTTGACAGCTGAGTTGCTGCAGTTTCTTGCAGACTTACTCAAATAAGATTCAACTCTTTTTGGTGCATGAACGAGTATTGTGGAGTCGATGACTCCCGATTGCAACATTTGTACTTGTTTTGTTAAGCTGAGTTAATAATTAAATTATTTTTCGCAAATTTCTCACAGTTGTTATCTCTCACAGACGCAAGCAGATTAGATAACTTATCATTAGGTGGCTAAAGTTGGGGCAGCAGCCCACCCACACACATACACACACACACACACACGCACATGGAGAGCAAATGCTAGCGAGATAATGAGAATTTAAATCGCAATAAAGTGCTGGGAAACAGGCAAAGATATAACAAGCAAAATAAATGTTAAGCGAGAGCGAGATGGGCAGAGATGGGGGCAAAGAGCGATTGGGAGGTTAGTGAAAGTGTTGCCAACTGCACGACAAGTGTCTGAGTGGGTTCACTGTGTGTGCTTGTGCTCGCGTATGTGTGTGTGTGTGTGTGTGTGTACGTCTCTCTCTCTCTTTCTCTCTCTCTCTCTGGGTGTGTGCGTGCGTTAATAAAATGTAATTTTGAAGCGTATTAAGGCGAATTTTGTGCCGAGTCAGACAGCGACAGCAGACGTCGTCGTTGTCGTCTATGTAACTATAGGGATTAAAATGCACACCAGCACACACTCACACACACACACACACACACACACACACACACACACACAGAGACACACACACACACGCATTACATATACTTTCGTTATGTTCTTAAATGCAGCAGAAAAAGATTTTATCTAAAATTAAGTTTCAGTCGTGAGACACATTATTAAATCGATTTAATATATATATTTATATATATATATATATATATATATATATATATATATATATATATATATATATATATATATATATATATATATATATATATATATATATATATATATATATATATATATATATATATATATATATATATATATATATATATATATATATATATATATATAAATATATATATTTATATATATATATATATATATATATATATATATATATATATATATATATATATATATATATATATATATATATGTATAGCGTATTTCTCAATTAACCTTTGCAAATCTGATACGACTTTCACAGCGTATGATTGACAGCGCGGTGCGTGTGCTTCTGACAAGTTGGCGGAAGTTGCTCAAGGTTACCGTGTCATTCCATCGTTCCACTTTCACGTTTTTCTGCTTTCAATTTGTTTGTAGATAGGTAATGTATTAATTATGGGCTCTGCTTATCTTTCATCAATTTATATATGTGTATACACATTTCATTCCACTATTCCATTCATATTGCTGCTAAGATTTGTTTCATTTATTCCAACTTTCATTAGCTATTGAAATATTTAAAAAGTTCCGTTAACAAAGTGTTTCATTCCAGCGTTCCATTGACCAATTTGTCATGTTTGCGAGCATTTATGCTCGCATGTCTCTTTATTTCTATTATTTCATTCCATCGTTCCATTATGCTTCATTGTGCACCCTTTACACTTTTTATGTCATCTGTTTGATAATTTAGAACAAGTGTTTCATTCCAGCGTTTCGCCAGCTTCTAACTACTATTGCTTACAATTAAAAATGAACATCTGGTAGCAATTATGCATGTATCCCATTAGAGTCTATAGTGTTTCATTCCCACGTTTCACATGACTATGAAAGGAGAATGCCAAAAGTGCAGAATTTTTTATTTCTAATTTTTATATCCCAAACAATCTGGTTTATTTCGAAATGTTCCTTAGATTTTACAGTATTCTCTCGATTGTTAAAATTTATTTGCTGAAAATGGAATTGACTGACATTTCAGTTTACTATTCGTTGGGGAATTCTTTTCTGGAACGCACACTGACACACACTCAGACACACACACACACACACACACACGAAGAGAGAACAACTGGCTTAGTAGCACAGAGACATAAATGTTTATTAGCATTGGGCGAGTATTATGAGCATTCATACAAATACGTGAGGCGCGCCACACTCTAGGCGCCGCTCCAGGATATCTTTGTCTATATGTGTGTATGTGTGTGTGTGCGTGTGTGTGTGTGTGTGTTTCTGCTTTTAGATGCATTAACTATACACATACAGAGACAGTAGCTTAGACGCGCCTATCCACATACGTGTAAGCGCATTAACACTGCGCATCAAATGTCTTAGAGCAAGTCAATTGCATTTTGCTTTAACATTTGATTATTGGCTTTACAGCCGAGCGCTCACACTCTGACCTTTGCCACAGCTCGGTTCTAATCAATGTTATTGAAATATTGACCTACCTCTATCTATGTTTATCCCCTACT
Organism: Drosophila anceps; assembly: GCA_035045945.1. Lineage (NCBI taxonomy): Eukaryota > Metazoa > Arthropoda > Insecta > Diptera > Drosophilidae > Drosophila > Drosophila anceps. The sequence continues at coordinate 9,100,509 of JAWNON010000004.1, read as the reverse complement.
ATCTCTCTCTCTCTCTCTCTCTCTCTCTCTCTGTGTGTGCCTTTGTGGTTGTGCGTGGGTGAATGTGGCCATAAGCCTCATTGAATCGAAATTTCGGCTTGTTAGTCGAGCAATGGTCATTGTTCACATGTTGCCATTGTCGATAACATATCGATCACTAATCAACTGTGAAAGGCTTTGCTTTGATTTAATTTCCAATTAGGCTGCGAAGCGAGTCGACTCTTGTCAAATTGCATTTAGTTGTCAACGCAGCATTACGAAATGCACTTCTTTCTCTGAAAGGTGATTTATATTTATAGTACCGAAAGAGTTTAGCTCTCTCTAATGGGCTTTCGACTAAATATTTCACAATGCATTCATAAACTCCATTCAAAGACATAAAAGTGGATTTATAACTTTTAATTAAAAGCAAAGTTGTTGCTGCGGCAATGCTCTGCATTGAAGCTTACACATGTGCACGGTCGAGCTTCTATTCTAATAATATTGAAAAGCATTTTCATGTTGCTCAGAAATAAACAATGGAAAAAGTCAAGAGCAGCTCGGTGGCAAGTGCTCAACTAGTGGATACTCTAAGCTGTATATGCATAGAGAGAGAGAGAGAGAGAGACAGAGAGAGAGAGAGAGAGAGAGGAGAGGAGAGATGGAGTGATTTCGTGCTTAAACTTCATGCCATGGCATGCTATGGCTAGATGGCTACACAATTCAAAGTGCAATATATGTATATGCCTAAGCTGTGAAGAAGACATTAATATCGATGTTAATTGTCCGATATAATAAAGCGATTGCATTAGAGCATCGAAACAAACTAGATCTGCTCTTGCTATGTTTATAGAGAACCATTCATAGAGAGAGACGAACTAGACTAAGTCTAGACTGATGCTGATTGTAATTAAGAATATGTACGAGGTCAGTTCAAGAAGTCTCACTGATGTCTGAATCCAAAGTCTGAGCACTGTGGGCTCTCAATCATTTACTTAGACTCTGCATCGTTTGCAAGTGACTTTCCATATTATCAGGCACAGCTTGCTATTGTTATCCTGCATCTGCATGCACTGGATCCCAGCTCACTATACTCTGTCCACTCCTGGGCGGGACGGGTGTGTTAGCTTATATTCGATTTTCTATACATTCTGTTGTTATGTTAGGTTATCCCTCACTTATTTCATTTAAAATACTTTTTGAACAGATCTCGTATATGCACTTTTATCACCTGCAGCTGATTTATCCTCTTACATGCATTTCCACAAATCGTTTATAGGGTATAGAGACGTTGATGTGGCATCGAAATCTCTTCAAAGTCCCAAAAGTTTCTTTGAGACGCTCATGCCTAAGATACTTAACTTGAATATAATTGCATATATATACACGTATAGGTATATATAATAGCTATGGAATATATTTACTTAATAGGAAAATGTATCAAAATAACATTTTGAAAGTCTTCCTGAAGCATTGTCTCTCTTTCGCCGCTGCTGCTGAAACAGCTTAAGCTCTACATATTTGTTAGATATGCAAAATCCAAATGAAAGCTAAGCTGAGCTGAGCTTTGCTTTTCATTTTTTTTTTTAGTGGAATGCTAATTAGTTCTGTGTCAGGCTGAAATTAGCTTTCGACTTGTGCAGCGCGTAGATTTTCTCTTCTGGCTGGGCTGATGCAACGCATCTGTCAGTTGATATTAAAAAGCTTTTTCTTTCACAATTTGGCCGGAAATTACAAAATTCTTGTTCCTTTCTTTTCACGCTTCGCACAGGAGTGGGCCAAGGAGGGGGGAATGCGGAGTGGAGCCTACGTCTGAACCTGAAAGGTGCCGCGACTGCAGTTGCTTGCGACAGTTTTTTTTTCTCTCCTTTCCTCTCTGTTGCTGTTGTTTTTTTTTTTTTTGCATCGAAAACAAAAGGCAGCCTTATTAGAGTGTTCCTTTATTTTAATGCCACATTTCACACCATGTGGGCGGCGGTGGCTTAGTGGGCGAGCATTTTGAAGGAGCCTTCCATTGTGTGCGTTGTTCGCCTTTTTGTGTGTATTTCTGCAGTTGCCTCCATGTCATTGTGGCAGTCACAGTGGCTCCTTTGTTTTAGCATAGATCTGTTGCCCCTGCTCGCACTCCTCCCCTGTTGCCCCTCGATGCTTGTCAATGACCCAACCGAGAGCTAACTACTCCAGCTGAATGGCAATCGTAGGCGCGCTTTGTTGCTGCCTTCGCCACACTGAATGCCTGCCAGGCAGCCAGCCAGCCAGGCAGCTTGTCTGTTGTTCTAACCCACTCGCGACTTCACTACTAACGCTATCAGTCGCAATTTTTCATTATTCGAACTCAGCATTGAGTGCCAGCGCAGACAGTGTAACCAGCAAATATATATACATATGCATATATGTAACTTTGTTCTCAATCAAACATTGACGTCGAGCTGCTCTGAAAACGTGTCAACGCATCAGTGCAGAATTTCATATTTCATCTCTGGGAACATCAGAAGTTTCATGTTAGTTTTGCTTGACTAAAAAGCTAAGAGTTTAGCTTGACATATGTATGTTGAAGCTATTAGGAATAAGAGAAAACTATATACCAGCTATTAGAAGCATGACCTTAATGAACTTAGGAGTAATCATAGATAATAGATAGTTCGGCTGTGATACCTGTTTCAAGATAATCAGCCAAATCAACTGGAGAGCATGATAATGACATTCACATGTGTACATTTGGCAAAGTACAAGTCTCTTGTTTTTGATTAAGGCGGATGGATGGGCAGATGGACAGTCGGACAAATGGACAGACGGATCGACAGAAAGTCGGGCGGACGGACAGTCAGGCGGGTATACGTACATGACTAGATCGACTCAGCTCGTCATCTTGATCAAATATGTGTACATATACTTTATGGAGTTTGTCACGCCTTCGACTGCCTGTTACATACATTTTCACAAAATACCTTAAGCCCTGAATGCCCATTTTCGATTTGTTGAAAAACATAAAAAATATTCTCTAACTTGAGTTTATTATCGATTATTATCGACATCACGGAAAGGTTTCGATGATGTGATGCAAGTTCAAGCTGCGTCTGCTATAGATACATATTTTTCCACAATTTAAACTATGTAGTTCTTATGTAGTTCTTGAACTAAACAGAAGATCTGGCAAATATAATGGCCAACGGACGGACCAACTGAGCAACTGTATGTTGCCAGAGACTTGTCTGTCGACTCGACTGTTTGCTGCTGATCAAGCGAATCTATGCACTTAGTGCGCCTGTTACATAGTCTTACATAAAAATCATATGCCCGCAATTGGCATTGATATCCAATAAGCCCGCGGCCCGTTCAACAAACTTCGCTGCAAATACTGTGAAGAGACACCACGGACAACACTTTGGGTGTCCATCAAGTGGTTTGGCTTCTGATCAGATTTTTGTATTTGTATGCCCCGTGCGATACGAGTGGCAGGACGTGGGCACTTTGAACGCCAAATTAAACAGAGCGTCAGTCCGTGAACTTCAGCGCTTCAACTAATGAGGGGGCAAGGCCGAAGCTTGGAGGGCAGCCACACGCTAAGAAATTGATGGGCCATGGACAGACAGACAGCTAGAAAGAGATAGAGACAGAAGCGAACAGAACACAGAGAGAGAGAGAGAGAGGGAGAGGGAGAGAGAGTCGGCAGGACATCAACTAATTGAAATTGCGCGCCAATTTTGTGGCTTGTTGGCCGCATCCTTCGTCCTGCTGCGGCGTGCTTCGTTTAGCTACGATTGCGTTTCGGCTACCTTCGGTTTCGGTTCGGTTCGCAGTGCTCACGGGTCATGCGCAAGTCGCAGTTGAATTGTATTGCCTGCATGAACAGCTGTCGGGCGGTTCGTGCGTTGTCGTTGGTCGTCGAATCGTCCTGTTCGTCGTGCTCGGCTAAAGCTGGTGCGTTGCGTGTGTGCGTCTTAAATTCGCTAGCCAAAACATCAGCGAATGCAGTCTCTGTCGGTATTTGCAACAGTGGGCAACGTAACGTATCGTTATCGTCTTCGTCGTCCTCATCGTCGTCGTCGCTGTCGTCGTTGTCGTTGGCGTAGTCGTCTCCCGACTGTCTGTGCGGCATGCATGGCGTTCATGCGTGTGTGCGAGTGTGTGCCAGCGTGTGTAGGTCCAAACAACTGGCAGTGCAACTGGCTGCTTCAGTGACCCACAGAGCCGGGCAGCGACGATATCGTCGTGACTAGCGTTACGGTTGAAACGCGCTTTTAGCTAGTATTTGCCAAATACTATCAAATCTATATCTTCTTCTGCCATATTTTGTGAGTGTTTCCACTGCTTGTTGTTTTTTTTAGTTTCTTTTTTACCGGGTTACCGAGTTTACGACCGCGTACCGCGTGCTTCTTGTTTGTTGTTTGTTGTGATTCCAAATTGCCTCCTCCACCCCGTTCACTGTTACTCCGCGCGAGCCTCGAGAATTCTCAGAATTATTTGAGTTTCGCGCTTCTTTTTTAGTTATTTTTTTTACATTTTTGTTTCTGTGTGGCCAACTAAATATAAATTATGTCCTCATAAATATAAATATATATTTATATAAATCAGTTAAGAATCGCTTTGATAATTCCTAAAGAGCCACTGCTGAGTGTCAAGTGCTTGTGCGTGTTCTAAACTCATTGATGAAATATTTCAAAACAGAAACAAAACAAATCAAAACAAAGCAAAACAATCGGGTTCGCGTTGAATAATTGTTGGGATTAAGCAAATATAAACTCAAGAATATTCGTATTGAAAACTAAAACGATTTTCGCGGCAAAAAAGGTAAGTTATAGTTGATGAATGAATATAATAACTGAATATCTGATCAGATTGAAGCTAATGAAGAGAAATATATTTAAATATATTTATCGTTTTTACCAGTTTTAAGCTCAGTTTAAGGAAAATTAATGATAAAACAGGAAGAATAAATTTAAACAAAAATATGGGAAATTTTGAAAAAAATATTACAGATTTCAAGATTCAAACAGAAATTATGGGAGCTCTAGTAGCCGTTTATCATTCCAAGAACTTCTGGATGTATTCAAAAAATTTTATATTGCGATTAGCTAAGACCCAATGGGAGTAGCTCAACGATGATCGAACTGTAAGACTTAGTTATCTGAGTTCTTGAACTGTAGATACTGTGATCTATGCTCCGGAGAGCATGGCTTGGATCGAGCTAGCTGTGATTCTGCACACATATTATGTGAGTCGCGTGTCAAAACACAGCGGTGTAGATTGCTATCCCAAGAAGGAGCTTAAGAAGATTAGCTACACAGTCTATTTTGAGCTCGGACAAGTAAGCCCGATTTCATTGCACAAGAAAGCATAGGTAATGACAGACGAACTTGATCTTGAGCGACAGACCTCATCAAAGCGGACAGAACTTACTGTCAATGCCTGTGCGGTTTGTCTATCAGGCAGCTGAGAACATTAATGTCATATAAAGAAAATCTAAACAGTTTGTAGGGCAAGGAAACACACGAGATTATAAAAAGTAAGTATTGAGCCTCTAGCTCAAGGTATCAAGCCAATATTATACGAAGCCAATATACTCTCCTTTCACTTAGTAAAAGAGTATAATAATCTGCTTCATATTGTGTCTCAGCTTGCATCGCATTGCTATCATTTTCTTCTATTTTGTTTGTATCATCATTAAATATGCTTATCAACAGATGATTAACTTGATTTGATCTTTGCTGAAATAAGCGTACAAAATAACATAATATAATAATATATTAGTTTTGATATTATCTCTAAATCAATTTGATTTGACAAATGTTTTCAAGCTGAATTTATTTTGTAGCTGCATCATTCGATGATGCCCAGCTGAAAATCTCATTTGCTTGCGCTGGGCATAATCGTGTGCCCAAGTTCATTTCAATGTGTGGCGATAATTGGAGTTACGTGTATTTGGCTTTTAGACTCATGACTGATTAAAGGTTTGAAGCTGGCTAGAAGGCCGAGAGAGAGAGAGAGTGTGTAGCCAACAGGCAGGGCATATTAGCGGCAGCTGCAGGCAACCAGCAACCAGAGGCCTCTAACTGGGCAACTAAAGTGTCTAAATGAGTTCAACTTGTCCGCAGGGACTGCACTTGCCATGCCATCGAAATCGAAAATGTTGCACAATTTGGCCCAAGGGTCTAATTCGATTTTGAAAACTAAAGCCAAGCGGCGAGCGCCAGCCTATGTCGCCCCACCAGGGTGGCCCAAAAAGTAGGCAACGCATATAACATCAATTTATTCATTGTAAAATGGCATTCGGCTCATCGTCGCTGCTGTCGGCCTGTCGGCCTGTCGTCCTGTCGTCCTGTCGGATGTGGACATCGATAATAAATGCATGCGATATGCATTTTATTTTAATTTAATTAAAATGTGTTTATTTATGCACTTAAGTTGCAACAGCAACAGCAACAGCAGCAGCAACAGCAGCAGCAACAGCAGCAGCAGCGACAGCAACGGCACCAGCAACAGCAACAGCAGCCTAAATGTTTGCATAAATGCATAAATAGTAAAGTGCACATTTAACATGCACGATAATCAAATGCATTTTACAGATTGGCCCAGTCCACATTACGTACGCTAACAAGCAGCAGCTAAGTTGCATCGAATCATCAATGCTCTTTAGCTGTCAGTGGCAAGACATGGAAGACTGCTCTAGTGGGCAGTATCCGACTAGTATGTGCCAAACTCTTGTTTCTATCATCATTCTATGCTTTGTGTGTACATATAGAAAGAAATACACTTACAGATACGCACCTACTCATGCTAATACTCTCTGTGACATACACACGCACATGAACATATTCCATTCAACTGTCAAAATTCTCTACTTTGCAGTCTAGAAGATCGCTTCATTCATAGCAAACGGACAGATGGACAGCAGGTCATGGCTAGATCGGTGTAGCTCTGTTTATCTATTTTCAATGGGTTCAGTATCAAATTTTGCTCAACTAATTTATATAAAGAACAGGGCATTGCAAATACAAGTTGATGCTGAAGAACTTCAGAGACACCATATGGATACTCGATAAAATGCTATTTTGAGTCCAGTTCAAAACAGACCCAAGCTTTATATTAGTAAATTATTTAATAATAATTAAGATAATTAATAAATAAATATTTTTTAAAAACACTTAATTGGCACTCAAATACTTTTCTTAAGTCTGCATGTCTTTCCTTCAATACACAGCTAAATTCAGTCTTTTAGTCATACCCTGACCTTTATTTATGAGCAAACAAGAAGTGTAAATGTACAAATAAATTTTCAAATAGCCAATATATATTATAATGAAATATTTTTTGTACAATTTCATTGAAAATCAACAAGAATTTTATTTGGCAAATATACATAATTGCAGCTTTGGGAGTAATTAAAGAGAACGAGAGCGAACCAGCTGAAAGGTCGCATGTGAAATACACTTTGTCAAGCTGGGAAGGCAGCAATATATATGCATAGCCAAAATACCAAATAAATATTGAAGCACTGCACACACACAGTGCAAGAGTTTACAATTAGCCTACACGCAGACACAGGTAAACAGAACTTAAACTCTTTTTTTTTCTTGTTTAACCTTCACCACGATCTAAACGGCAAACAGCTTTGCCGCCTACTCTTATAGGGCTAAAAGACATCGCCTTTGTGGACTGTTATTATAATAAATATTAATATTAAATACAAAATTATATATTATAGACTATACTATAAGATCATATAACATATATAACAATACACTATACCATAAAGTGTGTTAATATTCTACATATAATGTGTATACACTTACTACATCATACTCGTATATCGTCACAATACTCTAAGCCACTAAATCATACTCTATGCTATACTATACAAAACTGTATGTATATTATACTATTACACTCTATATATCATACTATACAAAACTGTACCATACTACATTCCATAGTTTATTACACTATTATTGCTGCTACTACTACATTGTATACTATACTATCAACTAATATACCATACCATAGTAATTACTATACCACACCATACTCTACACTATGTTGTACTGTATCACTCACTGTACATTTTGTCATACCTTATATCATACTGTGCTATATGTTTCTACAAAATACTTTTTACTCTATACTTTATACTCTATACTATAACTTAACTATTATACTATACTATAATGCTACCATAAACTATGCTATAGTATATCACTTATCACTTATTTTACTATGGCATGTATCATACTCTCTCTATGCTCAACTACCTCATACTCTATGCTATGTTTTACTATAATTAACTAATCTATATTATACAATACTAAATCGTTATTTTCTCACTGACTTTTCACACTTTAAAACAATTTATTGAATTTCGATTTTGAGTGGGAAATCAAAAAGGCTTTAAACATGACTGTGTAAATAACATAAGCCGTTTCATTGGTAAAGCTGCAGCAAAGGCTGTTCAAATTAAAAATTAATAAGTGTATTAAAATAAAAAATAAAGAAAAATACATTTTACGTAATTGGACTATAAAAAATTGATTTCAATTACAAATCAGATAGCAACTTCAAGGTTTTATCTTCAGCTATACTAAATTCTGTTCGCCTGTGTAGCTATGACACTTATTGGGCGCGTGACAGCATCAAAGTCACTCTGTGAAATATACCAAACTGTTGAATAACTTAACATGAAACTCACTTGCCACTTATCTCTGGCGACTCTCAAGCGATAAAACTTTCGATTAATACAATTCCAGACTAGAAAAGGTTCGATTCTCAATACTAAATCTGCGAATACATCAGGAAAAGCCTTTTCAACTCTTACAAACATAATAATAAGAGTGCTCTAGTGGGGAGTGCCCGACTAAGAGATACCCTGAGTCCTGCCCAGTCATGGCTAGATCGAATCTATAAGCTCTGTCACGCCTCCTGCCTGCAACATGTACATGTTCACAAAACCAATTTAACGTGCATGCCAATTTACAATGGGTTCAGCGCATAACAATACTACTTTACCATTTCTCTTAACACCTTTTGCGCTACTCAATTGTTACACTTCACAATTGTAATATAAATACTAGCTTATGTCACGCACATCTTCCCTCATCTTCTACTTCTTGGCTTGATTCTTACTACTTTTTTATATACCTAAAGTGGAGCATTTTCCTTTTGAAGATTTTGGTTGTAATGCAACGTTTGTAAATGAAACTAAAATATTTATGACAGCCATTCTATGGCTGTGTAAACCAAATATAAAGATATGCCACTGCATGTGTGTGTGTATGCACACTGTTATCTACACTCATACAAACACACACACACACACACACACACAAACGAACTCAGGAGCTTGTTTCGTGTGCATGCGGCGCAAATCCCTTTGATTATCCCTGTGCATTCACAAACGAAGCAGCAAAGTCCGCACGCTTTAGTTTAGCAATAAAATTGAACAACAAATATTCATTGCAATAGCAACAATAGCAACAGCAGCAACAATAACAACAACAAGCAATGTAAACAAAATGCAAGTGAACAAATGCAAGCAGCAAAGTGTTTTGTTTTCCTTTTTCCTTGCCTCGTACTCGCAGCTAAATAATGCACACACTCACACAGTCAGTCACACTAGTATATGTGTCACTTGTAGAGTTTTGCTACTGTTGCTCGTCAGAGGTTTTTAGCCGATTTGATTCAATTTTAAGCTCTAGCGAAAATGTCTACAAAAATATTTATAATCAAGCATAACCGACTGCATAGTACTCGTTCGCCTTGCAAAAAACAGTCTACTTAAATTTAATATGAATATTTATTTTATTTGCGAAAGATCATTCCATAGAGTAGGTCAAAATTTGTGGAGTTTCACTATAAAATTGATCAATTTGATGCGCCACCTATTGGCGTGGTTAGATAACGCCAATATCTCTCTATCTATATACTCTCAAAGTTTCTAACCATAGACTATGAATGGTTGAGCTAACGTGTGGAAGAGGCTGCCACGCTTTGAACCATTTTCTCTCAATTTAGCACAATAGTGAACTAGTTCTTATAGCCATTAGTGTTCATTGAGTCAATGCCACATAATTTATGAACTAATTGTAATATTCAAATGATTGTAAGAGCTTAACAGCATGTTGTGCAGCTTCATGTCAAATTTAATCACTCTGCGAACTTGATGTGAGCCAGTCCTAAGCTGTGCTCACTGCGAATCATTTAAATCAAATAGAGCTATTTGCGTATGTAAATAATATCTGCCAATTGGACATAATTTGACGTTTGTCTGCACACAGCCCCGAATGGGCAATGGGACTGCTGGCTGGCTCTACTCGAAGTCTCTCGGCATAAGTGCTATAAATTGCTGTAAACATTTTGCTACGAATCGTTTGGCTCTGTGCTCTGAGCTGCTATTTGTTGGTTATTTTATGAAAATCGTTTTAAGCGTAGCTACTCGTATTTGCGGTTGCTCTGTTAGCTCTTTCAATTTCAGTTCGAATACCCTATACACAAGCGAGGCGGCACGACTTAATTACCTTTGGGCTCATACGTGAATAGTGAAGTTTTTTTGTTGAAGATTTGGACTCGGAGCTGAAAGGCAGGCTCAAAATGTTAAACACCTTCGAGATCTTGATTGAAACATAAACTGAGCTTAACTATCTTTAAGGCTGACTTGATTGAGAAAGTGATTTAGCTATAAGTTTGATGTCTGAATAATAGATTGAATGTCCATCTGTACGATAGTCTATATTCACATTTGATTTGCTACTTTAGAGTATCAACGCGTCGTTAGCCAATGGCAACTTTTTCACTGTGATTCGAAAATGTTGCCCAGTGACCTACAAACTTAAATGCTATACTAAAATGTGTGCAGAAATTGCAAATTTACGTATCAGCTGAATTGTAAATGAAATTAAGAGACCAAAAATGCATATGGATGCCGGCGAGGCAGGGGCAAAGGCCGACCAAAAGGTGTTGCCATAGGAATAAGCAATAAACAAATTGACAAAGCCACAGCACAAGCTGCTTTTGCATAAGATTATATATACATATACATACACATATATGTATATATGTATGTATATATGTATGTTATGGGCTGCTGCGTTAAAGGCATTTGTAGGCGTTGCAGCTGCAATTTGTTGATCGCTCTGACACAGCTGGACAAGTTAAAGTTGATAATTTGTAACAAATTTCATGGAAAATCCTTTGAACAATTTAAAATCATTAAATGTTGTGGGCATCTGAATTGAAGACAGACGTCTTTAGTTTTCTGAAGTGAGTTCATCTTTAAATTGGATTTTATTTACGCTTTAAATAATATATGTGTAGAGAGCAAATAATTCGAAGAATTTAACGGCTTTCAAGTGCCTGCAAAAGTCTTACTAGAGCTGCATGAAAGAAAACCTAAATGAGCTAAGAATCTTATATTCGAATATTTATATCACTCGAGTGGTGCATTCATTACATCCATATCATTAAGTGAGTGCTGTGGGTGTTCGAATGTAAGATTCTTGTATGACCAAGAGATCATACTTGATCTAAAAAGTAGCTTTACTTGAATGATTAGCTTAATTCATTCGTAACATTCATATAATTGAATGAAATGAAATGAATGTTTCATAGAAACTTGCTAGAGTCTGACTTGAATGGTTTGTCGCGTTCAATTGCGTAAAATGAATGCTTTGATGTCATCAACTGACAGGAATTTCAAGTTTTTGTCTTTGGTATTATCCAAATACCACTCACAACATTCGCCTGCTGTCGTTTCTTATCTACAATGATTACTTGAACATAAGTTGGAAGCCCTTGAATCCACTTGAATCATCTTTTGCAAGACTCCATTAGGCATGTCGCTTAAGTTGCTTAGACATTTCGAGTTACTTGAACTGCACCGAGTTTCTTTGGATTGATGGATTTGCTGGATACATGCAAATGCCGCTTACCAGGCAGTGCCCTTCGCTGTGGTTTCATGGCCAAGACATGGGACACGTTTCGCTCGACTTTAATGGTGTCACGTGCGAACGAATTGCAAGTGACTCGAGACTCGGGGCGCTCATTTGATAAACTAATTGTGGGTCCAGCTCCGAGCGCGTTCAAATTGAATTTAATATTAATTAACTAATTTCTACGCTACGCTCACTTTTAATTAAGTTCTTATCAGGCCAGCTTCTGCACTTGGCTGTCGTAATTCCATTTGATTTTGGTGACATTCTTGAAACTGCCCAAAGGTTACCTGTCCCCTTCTCCTTTCCCTTTCCCTACGTCTTCGCCTTCTCCACTCACATCACTGCCGCCTGGTCATTCGCGTCGACGACTATCACGTAAATACACGTGCCGCAGCTCAAGCCCAAGCCAAAGCTGATGCTGAAGGAGACGTAGCTAAAGCTCGACATGAACAGCTGTGTAGGAGGGGACAGGTGGCTGTTGCGGCCAACAGGGAATACATCGATGTGCAACGTGTTTTTCCGGTTTAATACCTTTCTCAACTGAATACGAATGAAAATAGCGGTACATGTATCCCAAAAAAGAAACGAAAAAAATGCTAAAAACCCAAAAGCAAAAGAAAACTCAAGCCCCCGCAGCCCCACAAAGTAAAAAGAACAAAACCAACAAGAAAACATCATGAATCCCGTATCGCGCTTACCTACTCAATGTGTGCGTGTGTGTGTGTGTGTATGTGTGAATGTGTGTGTGTGTTTGTATTTGCCTTGCTGAGTGTTGCAGTTGAGCACGCGCCGCTTTACGTTGCGGGCGTGACGTTAACTGGGAGTGGAGAGGAGCAGCAACAGCGGGCATTCATGTAGACTCCAACTAAACGGGCTTAGTGCCAGCTGCTCTCAAGCCGAAACTTCTATCATTATATATATATATATATATATATATATATATATATATATATATATATATATATATATATATATATATATATATATATATATATATATATATATATATGAAATCAGATTCTAAATGCCGAGCAATGGAAGAGAGTATATCAATGGGAACTGGATCACAATTAGACAGTATAAAAGAAACTTTCTAGTTAGTTTCAAAAAATTGAAATTACAAGTTGTGTTGGTTCAAATATTGATAATATTTTGATAGTTGGAAGACTTTAAACTGTTTTTTGAAATTTCTGTTTTTGATAACATTCTCGATCAAATATATTTTTCATAGCTCTCCTTTTTTTATACTTAATATTTTCATATTTAATTAATAAAATTTGGTTAGCGCTTCAGTAGTTCGATTAGTTCAGCTTCATTGGTCGATAAAAAAGGGCCGATAAAACTGCTTCATCTCAGCACTGAGAATTCTCTACATAAAAGAACTTTTAACGGTGAACGTTTATCGGATTTTTCTTTTCTCTTTGTTGTTCTGTTTATCAGTCGTTGTGTTTGTGCAACGCCCACGATTTGGCATTTGCGTTTCTTCTTCTGCTTTCTACATTTTGTTGGCACACAAGCAACAGCCACGCCTACACAGCCACACTAACGCCCATCTCTTGTGCCGCCAACCGCCTTGTCAGACGCCTTGTGTCTGCTTTCAGTTTTTTTTTGTGTTTTTTGTATTTTGCCGGTATTTTTGTATACCCTGCAATGCCTCAAAAGTGGGCATAATGTTCATGAGGCAAAAGTCTTCTTCATAAAATGTATCGTATATATGTATTATTGAAAACTTATTGTTTATAAGTTATCATCGCTCCTCTTGATCGATAACTTATTTTTAGCAAAAGTCTATTTTTATCGATAGCTTGCTGTTAGCTACAAATGTCATTTTATCAATATTTTCGTTTGCCCACAAAATTTGATTTGAAAAACTTTTTACAATCCCACAAAATCAACCATCGATAACACGGTTTCTGACTAAGTCTTAAAAGCCACATGCATACAAAGGTGAAATGTTAACGACATTAACTACAGGGTATCTGCATGTCGATCGCAAATAGATAGTGTATTCCTTTTGCGCTTTGTGCACGCTTTTCATTTTCGGTGTTTGTTTGTTTCCCTTTGTTGTTGTTATGTAGCCGCTTTGTGTGTCACTGTGCTACACACACACACACACACACACACACACACACACATGCGGCACTTGTTGTTGTTTTTACTGTTACTGTTACCTGCGTGTAAAGTCGCGTGCCAAAAATCGCTAAATTTTTTGGCTATTTCCGTTTGCGTTTATGTTTTACTTAAATTCCCTTTAACCGGCCTCAACATCCGACCGACCCACGACACCAGCGAACGGAAGTGGCGCCCCCTTTTAGCCGTATATACGCAGCAGGCCACCCGGCTCCTCCCTTACCCACTCTCCTTGCCTCTTTTTCAGTCAGTTTTATGCTGTTGCTTTTTAGTTGCTGTTGCTGTGGCTGTTGCTGCTGGGCTTTCATTATTTGCAATATCACGTAACGCCAAATGAAGTCGTAAAATGTCGAAGTCCCGAGCCCCAATCAGTTGCTCACACACACACACACACACACACACACACACTTTCTCTCACGCACGCACACATGCACACTCTTTCTCTGCGCCTTCGACTGTTGCGAACGTATAAAAACAAAAACAAATTGTTTAATTTATATTATAGGTATTACATTTGATTAAGCGGCGCTCATCCAGCCAGTGCCAACCTATCAGGCCTTGCTCTTGCCTTTGTCCTTGTCCTTGTGTCCCCCGATCAAGCGGCTACCCCTGCCGCTTTTGGCCTACCATAAACTTGAGGCATTTAAATTATGCACAAGTGCCGACAACCGGAACCGGGTCAGGACAGCAACAGAATGGAGCAGGACGCATTGCCTAAGTGGTTTCTCATTTAGCTGAGACGCATAAATCAAGCATTAAAGCAAATAAACAAAACAAACAAACGAAAGCACGAAACATAGCCGAAAAACGACAAACGACATTCAAAATAGAAAGAATAGCAAATGCCGAAAAACATACCGAAGCTCAATGCTCCAACAGCTGAGCACTGACTGGAATACTTGGAGATCTACGAACTAAAAATTCATATATATGCATATACAGGTGTGTTCATAAAAATAGTAGTGCGTCTGAAATGTTGGAATAACATTTTGATAACAATTTGAATATATGTATATTTATACATTATATGCTAATCTTAATACTCGTTTAAAATTGTTTTCAAAATTAAACATAATATCGTGATTCATTCGCACTACTATTTTTATGAACACAGCTGTATGTATATATAGATCATTTCAGTCATTATGTCTGACTTTGTGACTATATTTCCTATGCATGTAAAAGCTTGAGTATATATCTTATGTAAATCAAACCCAGTCTTTGACCCTCAAGGCTTAAGCTTCAACTTTAATCGGACATCAAAATTCTCACTACTATTTTAGTGTCGCTCAAACAGGGTATCACCACGTTGCACACAGCCCATTAGAGTTAACTTGTTCGTTTTTTTTGTGTGTGTTTTTTTTTTTATTTCTCGCTGTTGGCTGAAAATTAATTAAAAGCCATATAAATTATTTCGTTGTCATTTCATATGCTGAAGCATTGCGGACTTTGACGCATTAGCCGCTTGTCACTTGGCCAAAAGCCATTGAGCGTTCTTGCCACATGCCAAATTCATGGCTGACAACAAATTGTCGGCCTTAAAGGCTTTTCGCTTATAGCTCTCAGTTGACTAAAACTAATATAAACAGGCCTATTCCATGCAAACGATATATAAGAGAGTGTAGGCAAAACCGTTAATGACTGGGCTAAGAGATAATTGGGAGATTGGTTACCGATATATATCGAATATTATATGTCATATGTATATTTGATCTGGTGCGCTTTTACACTCACTGCAATCCTAAATATCGATTTTCATAAGTTGTGGAAGTATAATATAAGATATTATTGCTTTATTTACACATACCCTGTAATTTAGACAGCATAGCATCCAGACATAAATTATAAAACTAAATAAAGCAAATAGTTTTTGTGATGATTGATGATAATGATAGTGATTAGGGCAACGCATTTGCGGGCAACCCTCATGAGCTGCGCTTGTTGATTCTGCTCCACTTGTAATTATGAGTCTAAAGTAGCTGGCAACAGCCAGGCACTTTGGCACTTTGGCACTTTGGCACTCGGCGGCAACTGAGTCAGCAAAAGTGAAGTCAGGTTCATTATTGATTTTGACTGTGGCTCTAATGAATAGCTGCCAAAGTCACCGGGTCACCAAGTTGCCAGAGCCAAGCACTTCACATGTTCGCTAATCAGATGCTCTGATATTTACAATGTAATGCTTTTTTACAGCAAGAGATATGCGGGCAACTTGCACAAATATGAAAAACAAATTCAATCTAATAACAAACTGTGCAGTTTGAATTTATGGAAAGTGGCAAGACCACCAGACGACTTATGACATAGCTATCAGAGAGAGTATTACTTTGGCTCCAGCTTCAGTTGATTGTATATCCTTCTGTCCGTCTGAGCCCCCGGAATTGTAAAAACTAAAGATTTTTATGTCTCATATCGATACTGAGATTTGGTTCGCATAGATGGCAAAAGCCTTATCATAGCCTTCCTCAAATATACACAGCTTATGCACTTCTTCATATGCATCGTATGTAGTGTCATTCTGTGTGTATATACCCTGTCGTACCCACTGTACAGCTGCTGCTGCTGGAGTCAGGCTCTGTTGGCTGGTTTCGTTTGTCACCGCATGGCTATTAACAACAGTTTGCGCAAATGACACTGCAATAAAGCATAAAGAGAAAGGAAAACATTAAAAGATACAATGCCGTCCAGCAGAAGACGCACGAAGAGCGAACCAAACCGAACACCCCGCCCTGTCTCTTGGTCAGCAGAGAGTCATTCCGCTGGCCGTTGGGCGTTGGGCGGGCAATGTCTTATGCACAGATTTATTATGTGGCCATAAATAAATTACAGGGCCCGAACGCACAGGATGCACATAATAACACGGCAAACAACGGACTCCAAATGTGGCTAAAAGCAACAAACCAAAGCGGGCGAAAGCCAAAGCCAAAGCCGATGCCGAAGCCAAAGCACGGCAAACCAAGCCAAAAGCACCAAATTACCAAAAATACCAAAAATGCTTGCCAAGGGCAATTCGAGCGTGACCCGTTAGTGCGTTGTTAGCCCCCAACCATTTGCCTGAATCCCAGTTATGTGATAAGGGTTAAAAGGTCTGTCGACAGGCGCCTTTGCCCCCGCCCCCCTCTCTCCCTCTGTCTCTCTCTCTTTCTCTCTCTTTCTCTTTTTTTTCCGTCTCTCTTGCCCTCCATTCGACCATTCAAAAATGCATGAAAATGTTGAACGATCTAATTAGTGCTCAAGCACTATTAAAAGCACTCACCCACGCACACTCTCACACATATAGTCCATATATACATATACTATATATATACATATACTATATCTATATAAATTCAAACTGCTGAATGAGCAATCATTTCCTTTCGCTCTCATCATTCACCATATAAACTCAGAACTCAACCAAGTGTTTATTGCTCTGTTTTGTACACTGAGTCGAATAAGTGGCTGAAAGGGCGTATTAGATTCATATGCGCTTTTGTGTGTGTGTCTGCTCAGCTTACACGAACATCTACTGAGAGACTTATGTATGGTAAAAAGGTTGCGTTTAGTCGCACCCTTTCTCTCTCTCTCGCTCTGATTTTTACATGTCTTTTTTGTGGTCACAGCGCAGCGGCTTGATCAGGCTCAGTCGGCGCTTGTGGTTCGATCAGAATTAGAATGAGTTGATCGCTTGCATAGTGCAGCTGCTTGTGCAGCGACAGCTCTGCAAATTGTTTAAGTTGACTAAATTCATGCAAATAAAAGAAGACAGCAGGACAGCCAGAGTCGCTTGTCGTAAACTCAATGGCAAAGGAAGATGATCTATGGCGACTCTTTTGATTGTGCTCAGTACTAGAAACTTTTTAATATTGTTGAAGTAAACTTCATAGATCGATTTGTAACAATCTATTGAATTGATCGCATCGATAAATTGCTTTTTTCACATATACCCTGTAATTTAGCCAGCCTAGCATGCAGACATAAATTATAAAACTAAATAAAGTTAAAGCAAATCAGTTTTGTGGTAAATTTTTCCTTTGAAAATGAAAATAGAAAAAATAAAAGTATTTTTTTCTCAAGTGAAAGTTTCACATAAACAAAATTCTAAAAATTCTTCACTCATTTCATACGGACGCCATCAATTCCTATCAAATATTTTCACCTTTTGTTTCTTAGGTGCCAAATAGTTTCGTATTTCGTTTCTTAGCAAATTCGTTTGCGCCTTTGCCAAAAAATATATTTAAGAAATTGATCAAAGTAAGTTTTGATGCCAACTATTTGGTAATATGTGTGAAGATGTTTGCGTGCGTGTATCTTTATGCCTACTTTCTATTGTGAATAGCAACTGCCACGCCCACAGCGCGTGCAGATTAAAGAGAAAATGGCCAATGGCAAAAAGCTGACTTTGTCTTTAACTTGAACTTTAAGTGCCATTCAGACTCTCTCTCTCTCTTTCTCTCTCTTTTTTCGTTCTTTCTCTCGCTCTCTTGCTATCTCCGTGCTTGGTGCAGTGCGTCAGCCAGGCTGACTGAATGGCTGGCTGGCTGGCTGGCTGGCTGGCAATAAATATCAAAGCATTTGTTTGCCGTCAAAAGCAAGAGGCTGCCAGGTTGCAACGCCTTCAATAAGTGGATGCGTGTCTCTGTGTGTGTGTGTGTTTATGTGTGTGTGTATGTGTGTGTTCGTGTGAGTGTGTGTCAAAGTTTGTGTGGCAGTCGCACAGTGGCAGTCAATGGCTGCGGCACGTGCGCCGTAATTTGCGCGTTTAACATTTAAAGCAGCTCGTGAAGCTTCACAAATCGCCGCAACCGCTTCCAGGTACACGGGGGCGTATGCGCAATAAATTTAACGAGCTGCCATTAGAGATGACGACGACGATGACGATGGCGTTGGCATCGGCATCGGCATTGGCATCGGCATCGGCTACGGCATTGGCGTTGACGTTGGCGTTGGCAAGGCCAAGATGTCAATGTTTGAGGGTAATGGCAATGGCAATGGCAACGGCAACAGCAACGGCAAAATGGGCGCCTGCATTGAAATTTGTGCAGGCTAATGATAAATTGACTTAATTAGTTGACGTGCCAAGCCCAATTATTATGAATTGTTGCGCTCATGTGTTTCCGAAAAACAATTTCGCTTACGTTTCACAGCAAGTTTGATGCCTCAAAAGCTGCCGATTGAACGTTTTATTCTCAACTTCATTCATGTGGCTCATTCAGCTTTAATTATGAATAAATTAATATGAATATTTCATACTGAAAGGGGCATAGAAATGATTCAACGTCAAATTCTTTACTAGAGCATATTTTTCAAAGTGTATGTGTCTCATCTCTGCTGGGGGATACTCAGAGCGGCTCTATGATCGATCGATCTGAAGAGGCAAGACCTCGATACATATAAACCAGACATCACATTGAACTTTCTACTACTCTATGACATCTGCAATCCGAAAAAATAAGAGTGATCAGCTATTGTCATATGAGCTCTATTCTGTTTGTCTGTCAGTCTGTTTGAAGGAATATCCTGTTCATATAGTAATAAACTAGAAATTCGTTCGTTGAACCAAAGCTGTCAGAGCCACAGCTTCTGCTTCATTAAGCAAATATATCGACAAGTAAGAGTGCTCTAGTGGGGAATGCCCGACTAGGATATTCCCTGAATCCTGTGCAGAAATTTTGAAGAAACGTCATAGAAACAAAACTGATAAACTCGTACTGCGTATGGCACTTGGAAAAATACATGTTACAGAGACTTGACTTACGAGATTGCCGCATTCATATGAACGTACAGACAGACGGTCGGATGGACACACGGAAGGACTGACGCACACGACTAGATCCATTCAGCTTGTCGTCATGATTAAGTATATATGATTAGAGCCTACTACAGCCTGCTACATACATTGCCCAGAATGCCCATTTTTAAAGTATAAGCGCTTCACTTTTCATATGCCTACATTTAGAAAGCTATGAAAACTTTCGGCATAGACTGTAGCAGTTTACTAGGGCACCGCCTAGTCGATTGTTCGATTGTTCGATTGTTTTGTTGTTTTCTTTCTTCGCTTTCATTAATTTACGTGTAATTCATTTTTGAAATCAAATGTAGTAGACATTCTGGTGGCCCGTTTGTTTGTTTGTTTCTGCTGAAGAGACGTGCTCTCTGGCTCGACAATAATTGAATCCCATATATGTAGCTAATGAGTGCACGGATGGGCGAGCTCCTTTGCCACGTCCCAACGTTGCTGGCAACGCACACGTGCAGCAAATCAACTTTGCCAAGTTTCGTTTTCATTTCGATTTCGTATGCAACTTTGATGGGCAGGTGGCAAGAGGCAGGTGGCGGGCGGCGGGTGGCAGGAGGCAGGAGGCAAGTGGCAGGAGGCAGGAGGCAGTAGGCAGGTGGGTAAAGCTAGCGACAACAAATGAAAATACGAAAACTTGCAACATTTTTCAACAATTTAATTTATTTATTTTTGGCACTCTTGCTGGCTGTTGTTGCTGCTGCTGTTGTTGTTGCTGTTGCTTTGCAGTCAGCTGTCGTGACATGGGTTTTTCCACATTCACAATCCCATCCAGGTTCGCATTCGCATTCACACTCACATTCAGGTTCAGGTTCAGGTTCACATTCACATTCTCATCGCTATTCTATGACTGTGATCGAAACGCACTGATAGCCTCTGTCACTCAAGCGAACTGGTTGACTTTGCTGTTTGGCTTTCGCTTTGGGCTACTTTGTCACGATATCGCCCACTAATCTGGACCGTACCCGTGTTCCGTGTCCCCCGTCCCCTGTCCCCTGTCCCCTGTCCCTTATCCCGTCTGCTGCACCCACATTAAAAACACTCACATAATACAATTTCTCTTTTTTTTTCTTTCTTTGTTGCTGCTTTTTTCTTTACTTTTGTTTCTCTCTCTCTCTCTCTGTCTTCCTCTGTTTGGAAATCAACTTTGGGTTATTTCTTTAACATGCGCCAAAGATTCTATTTACTCGGAATTTAATTGGTCTCGAATGGAAGTTGAATAAAAATTTATTTGACCATTTTGTGTTGCTTTAACCTTGAGGCTTCTGGCATTGATAATTGATTGATATATTTGTCAATTGTATTCTGCCGTACTCTACTTCTTCAATACTGAATGATTCCATTTGCTTACTGAACCTTTCACGCAATAGCAATCTAGAGCAGAAGCCATTAGCTTTACAAATGAAAATATTTTTGATTTAACGCTTAAAATTTGAAACATTTGCTTCATTTTTTTGTTGTTTTTGTAACTTACTTTTTCAGCTTAAAACTATTAAAATATTAAATATTTGCAAAGCTCATTATGCAAAGCTGATTGTTGGCATAATTAATTTGAAAGCTGGCTAATTGATTTGATTTTATATTGAGCAAATGTTAAGTGTTCCAGCTGATTAGTTTAAGCAGATTTGCCTCGATTGACTTGAGGCTGCGAGAGTTTCTTGATAGTTTGCTCTCATTTCTTGCTGCCCATTTGCATTACTGTGGCTGTGAACAGTTTTCTCGCCTGCCTCTGATTATTTTCATAAGCTCTGCCCTCATCTATTTATATGCCCTGTATATACTTTTTCTATATCAAATTCTTTCAATTTGCTAAGGAACGTACAAGTAACAGAATACAGAATTCTAAGACGCCGCATAGGTGGGCTAACCATGTGCAAGCAACACAGACATCACATGTAACTTGAATCGATAATGTAAACAATACAAAACACTTCAATCAAACTGGACATTCAACATGAGACCCAACCCAACGCGCACTCACATGCACTCGCACTCACATGCACTCGCACTCACATTCACCATTTCAAAACCACGGACAAGAAAATAACATAATTAATTCAGCGTCAACGAGCCCACGCTAGTGTTATTGAGTTCTTATTGAATGTGACAGCTTTCAAATCAAATTTCACATATTAATATATACATATATACTCGTATATATATATTTTTGTGTATCCTCTTTTACAATTTGAAAGTTGAGGCTTGATTGTCTTTTCTGCTATGATAAATAAGTTTGTATGGCATATACTGAAGTTTTAAAAAAGTATGTAAAAGGGATCAATTTTATTGCAAAAAAAAAAGAAAACACTTGAAAAGTATATAAAAAGTTTATATAAGTTTAAGCAAAGATTGGTCTTGCCCTCCACTTATTTCAGACTCATCTTAATGCTCACATTGGCTTGACTTGCCTCGACTTGTTCACCAAGTTCACCTTCTCAATATCTTCTCTTATTCTGCATATATATATATATATATATATATATATATATATATATATATATATATATATATATATATATATATATATATATATATATATATATATGTAATGGCAACCATCTTGCTCACTTGATGCCAGCTCTGTGCATAATTTATTTAAAGCGTAAGCTTACAAAAAAGAAAGAAAAAAATAAATAAATAAAAGAAAGAAACCAAATAAATACAAACTTCAATTAAATTGTGCAATTTGTGTTAAAGCAAAGTTCGTTGCGTTTCGCAGCAGCTCGAGACAGCTGGCAGCTGGCAACTGGCAGCTGCAGCAGCTCACAGCGCATACCTTTAGATATTTACCAATCGGGTGCCATATCGAATATTCCCTTTGAGCGCCATTTGCCCAAGCAATTGAATGCATTTCGCATTTTGGGCTTTAATGCGGTCGGCCAAGCCCAGCGCATTGGCTTTTGCCAGTCCGCTTTTGCCAGTTAAGTGAAATGCGAAAAGGTGACAAATTAAAAATGATTTACCTGAACTTCGTTTTTTGCCTCGTTTTACCCAGCTGCAAAATATAATCGATTTATGTATTTCTACATCAATCAAAATAGAAATAAAAATAAAAATAAAACTAACTAAATGGCGCGAACTATATTCCGCGAATTTATTCAATGTTCCAAACATCAAATGGCTGCATATATATTTTTTGCCAATACTCTAACTAAGAGTACTACCACATTATCACTCAGTTTGTGGAGTCTCAAATGAATATAACCTTATGATACCTATGAAATTTTTACACATATTGAATTGCTGCTTGTTAACGAACAGAAAACAATTTTCTTTTTTCTATTATTATAAATATTATTTACATTACAATTAAAAGAAGACTATATTCTTTAAAATTTGAACAACATTTTTAAAATATTGTCATTGTCAGCATTCTCATTATCGTCACTATTCACATTAGCATCAACATTTTTAGTTTCATTATGCTTATCATTGTTATTGGCATTATTATTACTATCGTGTTTAATATTAAGATTAGCATAAGAATCAGGCCTTATTTGATTACTATCAATATTTCATCTGTATCTTTCAAAAAGTAAATGACAGGAACGAATCATTTCATTATTCGAATGAATCGCAAGGGTATTCAAAAGTTTGGCATATGCTAGCTGCTGCAAATGATAGTTTCTTGTTTCAATTTTTTTGTGTCTTTTTGATTTTTGTAGTATTTCTTTCCATACATATTTTTTTTTTTGCTTTTGGTTTTTGCATTTTGCCAAGCGAAATGAAAACTCAGTCGCCGTCGCCCAGCCGTGGCACAGTTAAATTCACGTGACAAGCCAATATTAAATGTGATTCAGCTGCAGCACAAATGCAAACAGCAGAGAGTGGGAGAGAGAGAGACAGAGACAGAGACAGAGACAGAGAAAGAAGGAGACAGCGAGGGCAAGCGAGTCTGGTTAGTTAGAGAGCCCGAAGGAAATGGCTATAGACGTTTAGATATAGCACATGGAGCAACTGTGTGCACACTGTGCCGCTCAACTGTTTGACTTAAGCATTTATTTATAACATATTCAATTCAGTTAGCACAAAAGCAAAGGCAAAAGCAAAAGCAAAAGCAAAGGAAACAAAGAATGGCAACTTGAGAAAGCGTCTGCCAACTGAGCCGAACTCCAAATGGATATGCCGGCGACAATTTTCATATGAAATCAAGTGACCTATATCCCATATTCATATATATTCGCAACTATTCACAACGATTCACAACGATTCACAACTATTCACTTAACTTTCCATTCATTTGTGATTGTTTAACATACAATTTGTTTCAAACAACGGTTCGAAAACTTTTAATGTAACCAACGTAAACGCTTTCATTTGTTGCGAGTTGGCCGAAAACTATTTGGCCAAACTCAACAACTTTAGTGGCCAAGCACAAAGCATTTGAGTTACATGTTTTTTTTGGCAGTGTACTGGCTTGATATCATGATATGATATTGCTATTACGATCAGGCAAGTGCAAGAGAGAGAGAACAATAAGAACTTGGAAAATTCCTCTGATTGAATTGGTTTAGAAATCTGAGCTAAAAGTTTTAGTATGAAGCGTCTCGACTTTGGCTGAAAGAATTGTGTCTTAAAGCTAAATGAAAGCTAAACTCGACATATTCAGAGAAGCTACAGACAGCTGTGTGTGTGTGTGTGTGTGTGTGTGTGTGTGCTATTGATGAAATCGATTGCTGCCTGCGGACAAACGAGGCTGTCATGTTTGGTTTGGTTGCCATTTCCGCTTCCGTTTCCGTTTCATTTTCAGTTTCAGTTTCAGTTTGATTTCATGCAGCGCTCAGCTCTCAGCTCTCAGCGCTCAGCTCTCAGCGCTCAGCTTTCAGATGCAGTTTTGTGCCAATGCTGCAATTAAAATTGAATCAATTATGAATTTGACTTTGCCGCCATTTGTAGTGCATGTCAAGTGGATCACGAATGGCACTGACGATGCTGCGCCTGCAGCTGTGCGATTTCGGCATTCGCAATATCAATAGCCAGAGCAACAAATATTGATTGATTGGCAGGATTCAACGATTGTTAGAAACTTTAAATATGGCTCCGAGCAGACAAAAACTATTTATGCAATCAAAACAAAACGATTCTCTTAGACATGAAAGGAACAATTTCTGTTTGAATTGCTATGAATTTAAATTAAGTTCATTTCATTTAACTTACACACAGCTCGCATTGAATGACATCTGAAAGCTAGCAAATTAATATTTGGAAACAAAAAATAAAAAATATTTAATTAAAATGCTTTTGCTGCCAGCCGCCAATCAGCCTCATTCAATCTGTTTATCGAATTTGCTATTCGTGCCAAAAGGTGCAAAAACAATAAAACTCAATACGAAATGACTATAATTCACAGCTCACTTTTTTGCTTTGTTCAGCTTTTCAACTGAAATAAATATCAAGAGTTTAACTCTCCATAAAAATATGCACAAATATTTCACGCAAACAGATTGATCTTTTGTTGTATTCATCGACAGTCCTGGGAAGTTATGCAGTGTTTCTTGTTGTTCTTACACTTGCTTTGAGTGCACACAAAATATAAAATATATAAATAAAAATAACATCAAATGTCGTTGGATTTTCAGCTATGCATTTGTTTCCTTAAAAGTAACATTTTCTAAGATATAGATATATAAATTCTGTTCAAGAAGTATATAATATCTGTTTGCCTTCCTTCAAAACCTTTACAACCTATACACTTCCGCCATTTTTTTTGCCAGTCCTCCAAGCAGTTCAAAGCATAGCTTTTTGTGATCTTCTTCAGCTGCTCCTTCGATGCCGTCTTTATTTACTCAATTGAAGCGTGGCGTTGTCCAAGCAATAAGCATGACCTGAGTACCAACATAACTCCACAAGAAGACTCAAAAATCGAATAAACCTTAATGCGCGAAAGCTCTAAATAAATCATAGTTCTTGAGCAGACCTCGTCTGAGGCTTTGAAATATAACTTAATATACCAATAGCCAACAGCCAATACATATATATATATATATATATATATATATAAATATATTTCTGTATTTATATCTATATCAAGAAAATATTTGTTTCACCACTGTAGATAAAATATTGCAATTTATGTAGCACATCGCTTAGAGTGGGCAATGCGAGATCGAGTGTGAGATAGAGCGTGTGTGTGTGTGTGTTGGGAGCGTCTTGCCGAGTGGAACAGTTTGTGTCGAATCCCATTTGGAATTGCATTCAGGCGTTGGAGCGAACGAGTTTTGTGTGTGAGACAGTTGGAGTTTGGAGCGTGCGGGGTGTGTGGCCGTGTTGGGGTATTGGGGTGCTGGGGTGCTGGGGTGTTGGGGCTTGGCTTGCAGGCAAACAAGTTTTAAAGCAAACAACTTTACTGTTGCCGTAACTGTAACCGTAACCGGAACCGTTACGGTTGCTGCCATTGCTCGGCAAGTTCAATATATATGGCAGTTGCCGTTGACTTTTGATCGCTTTCCAGCACTAACACACACACACACACACACAGAGATAGAGAGACAGAGTAGGAGACGCACAGACATACAATATGGTCAGGGCTACTTTGTTGTCGCTGGGGCGAACATGGCGTATGCGCAATATTTGTATTACTGTTTCATATGGGCCGCTAGAGCCCCCAAATGCCCGAGCTGAAGTTCAAGCTGTAGCTGTAGCTGTAGCTGTGGTCCACGCCACGTGTCCTAGTTATGGACGCTCATATGTATCGCTCTCTCGGAGTGTGTGTGTTTGTGTGTGAAGAAGAGATGGAGTGGAATGGGATGTAAAGAAAAACGGCATCGGTTATGGCAAACGAATGCGACGATGCCGTTTGCCCTTAACTCAAATGTACAACATCAATAAATAAAAAACCCAGGCGAAAGGATATAAAAAAGGATAATAAACAGAGTCCCCTAAGAAATCTATAACTGAGTGCGGCCACACACACACACACACACACACACCCGCACACCCACTCGCATTGCAACATTTGCTGCTGGCTGAAATTGGCAGCGACAGCAGCGGCAGCATCGATAAGGATATGTTTGTGGCTTGCTGCTGCTCTGCTCGAGTGCTGAAACACACGTTCAAATTTAAACGATGTCTCTATATAAATATATACATATATATATATATATATAGAATGCATGTGTGTGTGTGTGTCTGTATCGCCTACACACATAAATTTCCATATGGCAGCAGCTCATGCAATATGCAGGATAACCTCGATGAAAAGGCGATAAAAAGACGCCGCCTAATGCTCAGCTCGCGCGCCTCCCGTCCACCCCCGTCCACCCCCGTCTGCCCCATTGCCACCCACACACCAAAAGCCACAAACAGGCAAACCATGTGAACGCCTCTGTCCATGTCGATGGCATTCAAATGAATAAAGCAAAAGCCTGGCGCCTATCTCGCTAATGTATCCTGGCCAAGTTATGACTGACAGTCGCAGGAGTGCGCCAAGTCGTAAACTCAATTTTCTTGCCACTGTCAATGCAGCACGAATATTTGCGCTTACACATAGAGCCACACACACACTCACACACACACTCACACACACACACACACACACACACACACACACACTCTCACAGAGTGAACTGTGCTTTGTGGCATTGACATAAATGAATGTTCCGGATGCAGAGGCAACCAGCATCTGGCAGCTAGTTGATTGAATGCGGCTGCCACTTATCAACAGCTACAGACGACCACATTCAACACAGACGACTTTAATTTATAAACTTTTAGCTATAAGAATCAGCTGCATCTTCTATAGACTATATCATATGAATTCTATATGCATAGCAAACTTGAGCTGAGACTGGCTTAGCATTCATTTCATTCATTTTTCGATCAGTTTTGGATAGTTCTTTGCAATCCGCTTTTTTCTTGTTTGAAATTCCTTTGATTTTGCAGCTTTTATTAAGTTTCAACTATTTAAATTTTAAAGCTGCTTCCGTTGGGTCTCCTTCATAGTCTGGTTAAACTAAAATGCTTGAATTTCTGATAACGATATCTTTATCAAATAATAATAATGATAATAATGATGAAGCAAATGAAAATCATTCAAGCTGCCAACGCCATCGACGACAGATACTTCTTTTAGAGCTTAGATTCTCAAGTTTTACTTTGAATCAAAAAACAGACAGGTAAAACTCTATTTCTATTCTATTTAGTTCTACTGTATAGTTTTATAATGATTTATTATGATCATTATCATGTTATTATAATTTTATTAATGAATATTTCATTTGTTCCCTCCAAGTAATACACATCACTTCTGCCAATGTTTTTTTACAAACCTCCAACCACTACGAAGCATAATTTATGTGATCTTCTTCATCTGCTCCTGCGTTGCCATCTTTATCTGCTCAATCGTTGCTTCGTAGCTTCGACCCTTCAAGGGCCTCTTTAGTTTCGGAAGCGAGAGAAACAAGCACAGGGTGACGAAATTTGTGGTATACAGTGGCAGCAGCATTATTAGTGGCCTAAGATTCTTTTCTGTTTTTGGAACAGCCTGAAATTGAAGATGAGCTAAAACACGTCCAAGCAAAACAGCATTTAGAATGCATGAACTGGCCGACATTAGTGTGGGAACTTACGCACTCAAAAATCAAAATTCCCGATACTTTTCGAGCACACCTCGTCCAGTAAATTTCTATTGTATAATAGAAATCGTTATATCTCGCCCAAATCTGCTTTCTCTGGTGGCCACTGATAGATGTGCCATGAGTTGGCGTCTACTTGGCTATGCTTTGTATCTTGACAAACTTGGAAGTCTGTTTCGTTGGCTCTTCCTGCCGTTTTCTCTTCTTTTTTTCCTTGCCCGTTCAGCCAGCAGACTTGGCACGGAGTGCCGCAGTTGCCAATTATTGTGCTCCTTAACTGAAAATCTGTTGTAATCCCTTAAGAGGTTTACATTCGAAATCGCAATCTATAGCATTAATCGCTGCGCTGCGCCCTCGTAGCCTACGAGCTGTGGCTCATGTGGCACAGAAATGAGTGCAAAATATTTCGTCGAATGTCGCAGTCGCTGTCGCAGTTGACGTCGCAGTCGACGTTGGCTTTGGCAATTCTGAAGCACTTGAACGTGCGTCAAATTAAAACACCGCAAAATGTCAAGTGATGCGAGCTGCTGCAGACAGAACTGCGCGTTTGGCCTGCACGGTTGGAGGGCGGATGGTGCACGGGTGGGTTAGCTTTGCAGAGGTGGATGTGTGCAGAAGAATATGCGTTGCATTTATTTTAATGAGCATTAAATGATGTGGCAAGCCGCCGATGCGAGGGCAGCCCCCAAACTACGCTGGCAGTGGCTGCAACTATTGCCACGCCCAGCTCCCCTTTCGCCCCCCTCCCGCCTCCCCCACATTTACGACTTAATGATGCCAATCGACAACTATGCACAAAAGTATGCAACACATTTTTGCAACATGCCTTCACGCAATGCCCCCATGCGCTGCTTTGAGGCAAATCACAATCGCTGTGGGTAGCTAGGCTGGGTGGTTGGCTGGATTGGTAGTGGTTGGTGATTGGTGGCTGGGTTGGGTGGGTGGCTCGCAGCTAAATTTCATGGCATTGCTGTAAATTTATGGGCCACACACACACAAAAATCTTTTGTGCATTCGCTTTGTCGAACCACACACAAATCCACACACACACACACACACACACAACGCACGCACACACGCTGGCAATCGTTTGTACAGCATCCGGTGGCGCATCCGCTTGTAGCATGCTGGTGGTGCAGTAGCTGGGGAAATTGAAACAAATGTTTTAGAGATATTTATTTGCATATTTGCATAATTTTTCGGTTGCATTTTTTATGCGGCCTTCCATTATTCATATGCAGCGACCGACACATGCTCAACCAACCGCCGCACCACAGACACACACACACACACACATACACACATACACACGCAAAACGCACACGCCCACGCCCACGCCCCAGCACGAAAGTAGCCCACGCAACTGTTTTAGTCCAACGAATGTTGGCAACATTTTATGAGCCTGTTTCCCTCTGTCAGCTACATGATCTATAAAACAAGCTCTTATCGCTCGCTTTGTTTATCTCAATGGGTTTCGATGCATTAAATCTGGCAAGCTAATCACATTACTCATCAGTTTCAACAATGATTCAACAAATCGAAACTAATCTTGTCTAACCTCAACTATATTTGCCCGTTTCCATATGCCTTTACTACTCACCGTCTTGGTAGTGACAACAGTGTTTAAAGTTCGAGAGAAACAAATCTCTCTTTCTGTATTTAATATATCTTCTCTCTCACTCACTTTCACTATTTGTGAACTCATGGCTAAGCACACTGCTGAACTCCTAGAACATGGGCATTCAAAGCATAATGGTTTTAGTAAAATCAATGTAATAGGCAGTAGTAGGCGTGGTAGAGCCTATATTCTTAATCAGTATGAAGAACAAGGTTGGTCCGTCAGATCGTCCGTCCGACTGACTGTCCATCCGACTGACCGTCCATTCCACTCCCCGTCCGTCCGTCTGTGTCTGTATAAGCGCGCCTATCTCTTAAGCTACAACTGCTAGAGACGAACGTTCATATATGCCATACTCAGTACGAGTCTATCTATATTGTTTTGATAACTCATTGCCATCCCGTATTATCGATCAAAATCATGTGTACGTGTGCAGCAACATTTGCATATATTTTTATGTTTGTTTGGGGCATGTATGTTTAGGATATCTCTTAGTCGCACACTTTCCACTAGAGCACTCTCCCTTGCTCCTTTTTTTTTTTTGTTTAGTGTAATTACAACTAAAATATTCTGTGTGTAAATACATGTATAAATGTTGTATCATTTTTTCGCATTTCATAGTTGACTTCTGCATCAACTGTCATTAAAATGGGTCAAGAGAGTGATTTTTCATACACTAAATACACAAAAATACATGTATACATACATACATACATACATATATATGTATGTATGTATGTATATACATATACATTTTCGGAAATATGGCACTTTAGTCAATTAGCAGGGCAAATGTTTTGTTTTTATAGCTTTCTGTTGCTGTTGCTGCTGTTGCTGTTGTTATTGCTGTCAATGCTGAAAGCCTGACGCATTTTCAGCTTTATATATTTATTTATGATTTCAAACATGGCCGCAAATTTATTTGTGTATTTTTATGCTATATACACAAATTTGCATTTTTGGTATTTCTAGACCATTTCCGGTATTCGAATTTCTTTTTTCCCTTTCCATTTTACAAACACTCTATCAAAAGTGTAATTAGATTATGGACTTAACTCATACATCTCCATAAATTTTTGTCTTATTTGTAATTTATATATGTCAATGAAATTGCTCTAAAAGTTACCTACAGGTATACATACATACATACCTGTTTGAATTGCTGCAAATTCAATAGATGCTTCAATGTGATTTAATTAAAGCTCGAACTTTCGTGAACAATCTATAGGTAAAGGCCGAGCCAAGCATGAGACACTTTTGAAGGCAACATCAACTCTAACAGGTTTGGCTTGAGCTTGGCTAGCTAAATAATATAGATCAATGCATACTTTATACACACGAGGTAAGTTCAGAGATTTTCGAGAATGTTGAGTTTCCGTGCATTACGTAGAGTCGTTGTTTGACTCTTTAGGACTCATAGCCCTCACTTATGCCTTCAACTTTGGCCATTTTTAATGCTTTTTTGCTTGGGCATGTTTGGGCTTATCTTCGATTTTTAGCTATTCACACTAGAGACACGAAAGAGGCACATGAAGTGACGATGCTATACTACGACTGAGAAGATAAAGACAACGTCGAAGGAACAGTTAAGCAAGCTTAGAGGAAAAACATTGTCACAACTGTATAAAATCTGCTGGGAATTACTTTGGAAGATGACAAAAAAATAATAATTTTTGACAACCAACACAAAATTCGCATTACTTTTCAAGCACACCTCTCATATATATACACACGCTCAGCAAAAGCGTATTCAAATTCGTGCAATGTGTGAATCCTTTCACTATTTTGATTTGCTTCCAATTTCCATGTTGATGACACATTCACTAAAAAGAAAAAACAAACAGAAATGGAAAGGGAAAGAGAAAGAGAAATAAACTATTGGAAATCATGTGAAAATATTTATTTAAATTGTGGAGCCCAGCCAAAAGCAATAAACAGAACGCAAAATTATCTATGCACTAGATTTTTGTTTTATCTGCTAGTTTTTATGTTGTTAATGTTGTTGTTGTTGTTGTTTTACTAGTTTTGTTATTTAGTATTGTTTAATGCATAAATTTGATTACAATAATGGGATCCGTGTGGTTGGAGCTCGAACAAATGCCGAAATGTTGATAAATTTGTGAGTGCTTTAGCTCAACATTAGGTAATGTGGGAGGAAAGACCAACCGTTTTAAATAGTTAAGCAGAAATTTATTTATAGGATTAAAATCTTTCAAAATACATTTTAGCTAAACTCTGCAAAAGTTTGTATGTCTCTTTAAGGATTTCAATTAGGTTTCTTAAATTGAAACTTTCATTCACTACAAATTGAAGTCCAATCAGACTGAGGCGTGGAAAATCACTGTTCATAAATGCCATGAGAGAGAATTTTAAATGAATAAGAGCGAGAAAGATCCTAAAATATATTTGGGCAGAACTTGATTGTAAATCATCTGAATATATAATTTAAAAAAATTTAAATATATCAGAGATGTCTCATTTAAGAATAGAGATCTCCATTGATTCAAGATTCGAGAAGCATAATTGTGAACAGATTTCCTATGTAGGCTCCTAATCTAACCAACAAAGCATATTTCTTTTGCGGAATGTGGAAGCAGAAGATCAAACCGCTGTTCTTCAATGTCATATATCATTGTATACATAGCCCTAGATAAGATAATTTTTCAATCAAATTTAAATGTGGCTAAATTGTCCTGAAAAATATATAAAATAAATGCAAATTGTTTATATATATAGTTTATTAGTAAGCTATTTGATTTACTGATTGACTATTTTATATATATTATATCACAATTTAAGCAGATTTTACGCTATGAACAGCTTCTGGTGTAATCGAAACATTTTGAGCTGGGAGCTGTTGACTACATATATATATATATATATATATATATATATATATATATATATATATATATATATATTACATATATGCATACAATTTTCGATTATTTTCTGTCAAATTAATTTTCATTTCAAGTGAGTGTGTGTGCAGGTGTGCGGGTGTGTGTGGCTAATTTATGCATATATTAGCAAAGTTCAATAACAAAAGCATCAGCCGCAAGCACACACAGTGAGAAAGAGGGAGGCAGCGGGGAGGGCCGTAGCTAAAGTTGAAGATAATTTAAGCCTTTCCTCTGATTAATTTGTATCCAATTATTTGTAGCCTTCCAAATGGGTCAACAGCAGAGGCAACACGCAAAATAATAAGAGTAGTAGTAGTAACAATAATAAAAATAAAAATTATAATAATAATAATAATACTAATAATAATAATAATAATAATAATAATAATAATAATAATAATAATAATAATAATAATAATAATAATAATAATAATAATAATAATAATAATAATAATAATAATAATAATAATAATAATAATAATAATAATAATAATAATAATAATAATAATAATAATAATAATAATAATAATAATAATAATAATAATAATAATAATAATAATAATAATAATAATAATAATAATAATAATAATAATAATAATAATAATAATAATAATAATAATAATAATAATAATAATAATAATAATAATAATAATAATAATAATAATAATAATAATAATAATAATAATAATAATAATAATAATAATAATAATAATAATAATAATAATAATAATAATAATAATAATAATAATAATAATAATAATAATAATAATAATAATAATAATAATAATAATAATAATAATAATAATAATAATAATAATAATAATAATAATAATAATAATAATAATAATAATAATAATAATAATAATAATAATAATAATAATAATAATAATAATAATAATAATAATAATAATAATAATAATAATAATAATAATAATAATAATAATAATAATAATAATAATAATAATAATAATAATAATAATAATAATAATAATAATAATAATAATAATATTATTATTATTATTATTATTTTTATTATTATTATTATTATTATTACTTTTATTGCTGGCCCTTGGCTGAGACATCATTCAGTGAGTCGGCGCTGCCGATAGAGCCCAAGTATCTTACCGCTGCCAAGACGAGACCTAATTTAAGGCTACCGACCGAGCATCTGGCCACATTTTCATTTGCTCGAATTGTTGTTCGGTTTCGACTTGAGGAGGCCAAATCTTGGCCTGTCTGCATATTAAATAATGTTTGTTTGCTTCTAATCGCCTTATGAGCTTCATTTTGCGAGTCTAAACACAAATTTACAGCTTCAGTTTTGATCTCTCACGTCCAAAAGTCTCAACTGTTTGTCCACAACTCCCATGAGCCGAAGATGTTAGCTACCAATATATATAGCATTTATATTAACTTGAGACAGCTGGATAAATAAATAACAAACTAGTTTTTTTAGTTTAAATTCATATGTACATATGTTCTTATTCTAATTAATTGCAAAATATCAAAAAATATTTGCATATGTCAAGCTGTCAAAAGTGATAGAATTAGCCTTTCTAACTTTGGCAAATATCCTGTTAGCTGTCTTAGTGATTTGAATATTTTTTTCCCCCATAAAAGTTCTCTACGATAAACTTATACGTTTTACATTGATTTGATAAGAAATTGGCAAACATCAGCCACTTCCCACTTAATCGAGCGTAATCGAGTTTGTAAAATTTCATATTGGAAATCTCAACAAAGTTTGCTCGTTGACCTCAAACTTCAAGATTCCATAACTTTAGCCAATCTGGCAAGATTTTTATAACCTGAACCCATTGAAAATATGCACCTAAGATTTTCTGAAACAGCAACAGGAGGTGTGGCAGAGCTCACAAAGCCAATAAAATATATGTGCTGATTCGATCTATTCGTTCCATTCGTTCGTTAGTTCATTCGACTGTCTCGCGGCCATCTGTTTCAGCGATCTCGCAAGCCTGAAAAGCCAGACTCTAAACGTCTTTGTTAAATGTATATTCCTGCATGCTATACACAGTAAGAGGTTGTCAGTTTGGTTCGATAACCCATCCGATTTCCTGCTTAATGATAAAATCATTTGTTTTGGTTTTTTAAGCGCACCACGAAAGATAGAAACATTCACTGTATGGGCTTCTGTAATGAATAGCCATTCAATAGCCATTTTTATATTTCGGACTTACCTTTTTCCTTTCCCTCCTTACTTGTGCCCTGCCACTCACATCTGACATCTTAGAGTCAACTCTGTTTCATAAGTCTTCTACATTTTCTCAGCTTTTATGCTTTAAGTTGTTTGTATCCAAAGAGCAAATTAAAAGTAATGAAAAGGCAAATTGAAAAAAAGAAAAAATCCCAGCCCATTTGACATCTATTGAAACAGTATATGCTTATTATAATATTAAATAACAGCGGCGCATTAAAACGCTTTCAAATGGGTGAAATTTAATACTTTAGTTGGAAATAATTTGCCGCGTGGCGTTTAATTAAAAATGCGAACATGCAACACGTAGTGCGAAATTTCAAATCAACCAATGAATAACTAATTAAACTTGCAATTAAAGTGGGCTTGCGATTAATTAAAGTGACCGAACTGAAGCTGCCACACGGCACTCGAATCA
This sequence comes from Drosophila anceps, assembly GCA_035045945.1. Classification (NCBI taxonomy): domain Eukaryota; kingdom Metazoa; phylum Arthropoda; class Insecta; order Diptera; family Drosophilidae; genus Drosophila; species Drosophila anceps. Next base: position 9,064,979 of record JAWNON010000004.1, on the reverse strand, counting down.
CGCTGACAGACAGACAAACGGAAAAACAGACAGGCATATTGAATATTGATGAACATTGAATTAAATAGCTGCGGCCCCTAAGGACAAAACAAATTTAGTTTCTCATTATGCTGGCTTTCCAAATATACATATATATATAAATATATAAACATATATATATATACTTTTTTCGTTCGCTTTCATTACTGCGTGAAGCATCATTCAATTTAAATACATTTAATTTATAAATATTTCAAGAGCTGCATAATAAATGTTCTCTCATATGGACGAGAGATGCAAAAACGTTTTAAGCGCTTTAAAACTGTTTGGCAAAGCTAAAAAAACGCTCGGAATGGAGTCGAAATGCATTTAAAACACTTGCACTCCAAACTCATAAAAGATAGTATCTTTTTTGGGCATTTCCGATTGCTATTTTCGAGTTTTCACCTAAGAAAGTTGCAACTAAAAATTCCTTTGCACTTAGCAGCTAACATTGTTTGTGGGCATTGCATATACCCTGAGCGCATAAAGGGCGTAGAAAGGGTATATTAAAGCAAAGGGTATATCATTAAGACAAGAAAATGTTCTTTAGATCGAAGGCAGTATAAGAGTAAGCAAACAATATAGTTTGCGATATATATCGATGAACTTTAATTAAGCGTGGATTACTCGAAGGTTCATGGTGTCCGCATTCACATAATTTGTATGCATGTATATTTCATAGGATCAAACCAGTGTTTATGGAAGCATCAAAACCTTAAAGCTAACTCTTCGGTAAGTTCCGATAGATTATAAATTTCATAAGTAACTCAAAGCATATATACAGAGCATGTTCAGTTAAGTAACTGGTTCGGTAGATATCCTTCTTACGGCTGTTATTGTACGAGCACTCTTATATAACCGATTGTGACAGCTCAACTGTTTGATCTAAAGATTCATTGGATTGAAAATTCGTTTGCTGAACGCACATATGCATATCCTTCTATACCCTCAACAGTCCATGTAAATGTTCTTCTATGTGAATCAGTTCTATATTCATACAAATCTTAGAATTTATATCTCAGTACATGTACATATACACGGTGTATACGGCTCTACATTCACTCTAATTACATGTTCTCACATATGAATACAGAACCTAGAAGAACGCATACTTATATATGACCTCTACAGGGTATTTTGTGTGCGAGCATTGGCCAAAAAGGCGTGCATACTTGTGCACTGGCTGACTTAGGTCTTCATAAACTCGAAAGTTCAGGAACTAACGGAATCGAGTGCATCTGAGTGGTCTATAAGCCAAATTCTATTTACCATATTTTCAGGCTATTTGCTGTTTGTTGGCCAAGTCGATGCAAAAGGTTTTACCTCTCAGCATTTTTACGGCCATATTTCTAGTAATACAAAACAGTGGCAACAAGAACAGCAACAACTAGTAGATGATGAAGCAGAAGAAGAAGAAGAAGAAGAGGTAGCAACGGCTATGAATATTAAGCACATTTTGACTTTTGTGCATAGATGTTTTTAGGCGGTAAATGTTGGTGTGGGCGTGGCATGCGCTGTCATGTTCATATTTTCGAACTCTTAAGGAAGTGGCTCGAAGAAAGGTGTGTGTGTGTGTGTGTGTATGTGTGTGCGTGTGTGTGTGGCTGTGTGTACTTTCACATCATGGCACATTACCATTCATGAAATGCAATTTCATAGCAAAAGAATACGCACACACACACACAGACACACACACGCACACATAGATAAATGTGCGCACTTACGCTTAGATACAAAGTGCTGCCACACACAAACACATTTTGAGCGAAAGAGATGGCAATTGTGTGTGCGAGCGAGTTGGCTAGAGAGAAAGCAATCATAAAGTGCTTCTTTTTGCTTCAATGATTTTTAGGCCTAACACATTAATGTGTATGTGTGTGCTAGTGTGTGTGTGTGTGTGTGTGTCTGTGCGTGTGTGTGTTTATTAGAAGCTCATCTTGCTGATTGCAGACTGAGTGCGTGTATGTGTGTGTGAGTGTATATATGTCTATGTATATGTACAATGCACATGAGAGCCAGCAACCAGCTATCAAATGATTGCCAGTCTCACGCAAACGAATGCAGATACCCTGTACGATAATGTGTTAATGTTGTGTGAAAGAACTGACAATAAAATAACAATAAAACTTTATTCTAGACCTAATTTCATCTATGTATAGAGCTTGCTTCAATAAAAAGCTAAGTCCATGGTAGCACAGACTTTTTACAGGATATCTTTCAGTCGAGCACAGCCTAATAGATATAGACCCTGCATCAAAAGAAAACTAAACAGCAGTCAACCTATCTATTGAGTGGAAAGACTGTATACAAGGTGTGCTGCAGTGGAGCATAGACCCTGTATTAAAAGCAAACTAAGCAGTTAGGAACAAAGACTTTCTGCAGGGTATCCCATCAGTCGACTACATTTTTAAGTCGGTGCCAGTCATTAACCAAGCTGAAGAGGCGGCACATTGAATACTGATCCAAAAACACAAGAATTCAAGTGAAATTCGGAGAACTTCTTTAAAAATGGTTTGTGTAGATAAAATAGGACTCAGTGCCTGAAATTCACTAGAGAGCTATTTATAGACTTTTCAATTAATACAAAGCTCGCTTTAATTTCTGTTGCTGATACGGGTATCAGTCGCTAGTTTCAGCGTTACACGGCACACACACACACGCACAGAGAGGGCGAGAGAGAGAGAGAGAGAGAGAGAGAGAGTGTGAGAGAATGAGTCCGAAGTTCTAAAGATATTTTCAAGTTCGCTTGGAGTTGTTTCAATTTCAGTTCTAATTATGTATGCATGCGTATTAGGAGGGCAAAACTTTTGTTGCCAAAAACTGGTATACAGCATTTGCCACAACAGGCCACGCCCCCCGCGCTCTTGCTGCTGGGGCAGGGCCTGTTAATTAGCGTGGCGCAGCAAATGGCTGCCGCATCGGCCAACTTTGCTGATAATGAAAATCGTTCCGTTCCATTCCCGCCCCGTTCCCGCTGCCCGCCACCCCATCCTATGCTCGGTTCGTTCTCGTCGGTAGCAAAGTTGCGAAAAACTTTCATCAAAGGTTACAATTTGTGCTACGGGGTCTTTGTTTTGACATGAGCGCTGGGGTAGGTGTGGCAAGAAACCAGTGGCACTGCCAGAGCGGCAGTGTGGACGGAGCTAACCGGTTACTTCAAGCTGCCCTGTCAATGGCACCTGATTATTTAACTACGTGGAATTTCGAACAGCGCCAGTAATTGCCAGCAACTGAGGCTTGCCACTTCTACAGCCTGTCACAAACTTGACTCAATTATTGTTTTCGAAAATTTCGAAAGTATTCGCTGGAAGTGTTCGCAATTGAGTACAGCGAACCAACTAGGCGTATGTGGCCTGTGAATTGGAAATTTGCTTTAATTCCTTTAATTTATGTCGCTCTCTCACTCTCTCTCTCTCTCTTCCTCTCTCTGTCTCTCTCTCCCTCTCTTACTCTGTATTCTTTCTATCAAGTCAATCCGAAGGAGAGAAAGACTCTTTGCTTCTTCATATTTCTTAATGTATCTCATCTCATCTCATCTCATCTCATCTCATATCATCTAAACTGTTTTTGTGTCGATATCACGCTATTGTTCTCTCTTCTTTCTCTCTCTCTTTTCTCTCTATCTCTCTATTTTTCTGCACCTTTCTATTTCTAAATTTCGCTCTCTCACTCTGCCTTCCACTTTATCTCTCAGCTCTCTCTGTCTCTATTTCTCTTTCTCCCTCTCACGTTAGCTATCTATCTATCTCATTTTCTACCCATCTCTATCGCTCTATCCATGTCCATCTATATTTTCCTCCTTCTGTCTTTCTCCATCTGTTATTACGCTTCAATCTTATTTCCTTCCTTTACGGTCAGTTCTTTGTGTCTTTGCCTTTACTTTATATTCTGCTTTGCTTAGCTTTATAGCCCATCTTCTCCGTCATTCCACTAACTTACTCGTTTTCTCATCACTTTTCCACTCTTTTGCCCTTTCGCACTTAGATTTCGATAGTCCTTTTGATTGCATTATGCTTAATCAAGTTCGCATAATTAGTATCCTTTGCAAGCGCTCTTTATTCTCACTCTTCTCATTCGCTCTCTCTCTCTCTCTCTCTCTCTTTTTTTTCATTGTATACTCTACTCTTTCTCTCTTTTTCTTTCTCTCCGATTCTCTGCGGGCAGCTTCTGCTGGACAGTTGGCCTCTTTGCTTTTTCTTCTGGCTTCGATAAACATCCTGTCTGCCGTTGATTTCCGCTTCGCAACTGCCGCCTTCTTTGTCCACGTCTTTTGCTGAGGCCATAAGTTGATGTCTATTGTGTGTGTGTATGTGTGTGTATGTGAGCGTATGTGTGTTTGAGTAAGGGGTCGCAAGTGGAGCGTATAAGTAAATGGCGCGACCGAAAATAAATACGAGGCAGCAAAACGAAGCCGCCAGAAGCACAGGGCCAGAACCAGGACCAGGACCAGGACAAGGACCTGCCCCAGAGTCAACCAGTCAGTCAGCTACTAAGGCAGCCAACCATCTGGGCAGCCACCAGGTTAGTCGCTGCCAGGTGCTCTTTGTGTAAAAGTGTGTGTGTGTGTGTATATGTCTGTGTGGCAGGAAAAATGAATAACAACAAGCAAGCGCCGAGTCAGTGGAAAAGGCCACATGGCAATAAAGTGAAATGCCCGCCCTGTGCCACTTAATTTGTTTAAAGCCCCCATTGCAAAAGTCTCGAGTAGTGGCTTAAAGAGTTGTGCAGCGCATTCAACTAGGCAAGCCGACTGCACGCCCTATGCCCGTCCGCCCACAAAAGCCTCACGTTCTGCAGACAGTTGGAGAAATGACTCAACTTCTGGGAAGAGTGTACATGCGGAACTTGACCGATAACAAATCGATAAATGAAAACAGGTTGATTTATGACTATTTTAAGGTCTAAGTTAGCTCGTCGGAATGTTGCTTAACTTGTTTCTTGGTATCTTGTTGTCTTGTTTACTAGAGCCAAACTAAGAAGCTGATAGCTGTTAGTCTAGTAACTGATCAATAAGAGTCGATTATTAATAATCGATAACAAATGGTCGATCATGTGGGTCCCTTACAGCTTATTAGAAACATATATTCATGAGCTTATCATAATAACTTATTATTGTAAGCAGTAGCTTAAGCGTATGGCAGTGAAGAACAAAGAGCAGTCGATAAAGATATTATTATTGATTGACCTACACATAAAGAGATAATTCCGTGAAGATGATAAAAATTGACTCAGCTTTCTCTTTCTCACTCTTACACTCTTTTTGACTGTGTTTTTCTGCCTCTCTATCCCACTTTACCATACTCTGTACCTCTTTTTCTATTACGCTCCCTCTCTTTCTCTGTCTCTCTACCTCTCTCTTACACACTCTGTCTCTCTTCTATTTCTCCCTATATCTCTCTCATTCTCACTCACTCTCAACATCTATCTCTCTGCTAATATAACTTCTTTTGTCTCTTAATATTTCTCTTTAATTTTCTCTATCATGAGCAACACTCTGACCGCTTTCTGTTCGTTGTTCAATCGCCACATTGTCATAATTTACTATCTTTAATTTCCGAACATTTAAGCAAGTTTTGCACCCACAATTTCCGTCATGTTTATATTTTGTTCCGCCTTTCGCCCTTCTCTCTTCCTCTCTCTCTCTCTCTCTCTCTCTCTCTCTATATATATATATATATATATATATATATATATATATATATATATATATATATATATATATATATATATATATATATATATATATATATATATTCCTTTGGTACTTCTCGTCCGGAGGCTGCAACTGTTTTAGCTCTGGAATAATGATTGATGGTACTTTCGGCGCTTTCAAACACTGGCAGGTGGGCTGTTCTTCTTGACAATAATTTTTCATGTCAAGCAGCTGCCATTTAAATATTTATAAGCTACCCCCAAAGTCTGCTTTCAGCCTCAAAAAAAAAAAAAAGAACAACAGAAAAATCCGCCAAATGCGTTAAGCTTATAAAAAAGAAATAAAAATAAACAAAAAAAAAAAAAAGAAAACAAAAGAAAAGAAAAAATTTGAGACAAATTTCTGATGGTGCAAATCGGGCGCGTAAATGCGCTAAATCAACACACCGACAAATTGCAGGAAGGAAGGAGAAATCAGATTCGGCGGGGGCTTCGCGAAATTGGAATTGAAGCCGGAGCCGTGTAAATCCAGTCGATAGCTGCCTTTACACTTATTCAATCAAAATCAAAATAAATCAATGACAACAAAGAGCAAATCGGAGCTAAAGCTGAAGTACGCTTAGCTAGACAGCGGGTAAAGAATTGGAAATATGAATGTGCCGAATATGCCTATGACATGACATACAAAAGTTGTAGAATTGATATGCTGCACATGGATCCATGCGTATATAAAATATTATATGTGTTTATATGTAACAAAGAAAATTTCATTCCAAGACTTTAGAATCACAGTGTTTCATACGAAATATCCAATATAAATATATATTTTTATAGGTATGATTAAAAATTACTAAGCATTTCCAACTGCAATATGAAGTAGGAAGGCGGTTCTTTAAAATAGAAGCAGAATCTGTTATATGCGTGAGACTGAAATGTTGAATAACATAATACTCGTTTCAAATTGTTGTCAAAATATTATGTTTATCAGTCGCACTACTATTTTTTTGAACACAGCTGTTTATAAACTCTTGTGAACTAGACCCATAGTTGCTGAAAAAAGTTCACGTGTACTTCATATATAAATAATGTTATATTTATAAACAAACTTAATCAACCCTCGATAAGTGTATAAAAATGTTAAAGCAAGGTGGCTCAAACAAATCCATAAGCCAGGTGACACTATGCGTTTGCGGGACACGTGCTAGGGCGTATGGTAGAGTAGTTGGTGTAGGCAGCTGCCATCAATTGTCAAGTGTCGCATTAGCAGTGCTAGTCCTGAGCTGCCCACAGCTCAATTGATAAGCAAATATTGCGTGCAAACAAATTGCAAGTGCGACTTGTCAATATATATATATATATGTATATATATAAATATATATGTAAGCCTTTAGCCACCCTCTCATTCTCTCTCTCTCTCTCTCTCTCTCTCTCTTTTTAAATTGCGCTGGCTGTGTTTTCCCATCTGATTTTATTTGCAATCAAAGTGCCTTCGTTCGCTCGCTTCCCTTGTCGTTCGTCCAGTCATAAAATTGCTCATCTTGCAGCTGCTTTATGACACAGACCCCGCCCCGACCATCGCCCATTCAGTTCCGGAATTCCGATTGCCTCCCGGAATTGTTTATTCCCATGCACATCAAATAACACATGCAGCTCAATGGGTTTGTATTAGCTGCGATTGCACTGCAGCAGCTACCAGCTGATCAAACACATTTCGCATTTACGCAAATTGTTGCGCTAAAACCTTTAAGCTGCACTTTGAGCAAGCTTATCAAATGCTAACTGTAAAAGTATTTATATAGCCGCTATATCTTGTATTTGAATAGCTTTTACCTCATGGTGTCCATCGATGGCAGCAAGAAGATCGTTTTTTATATCTTTTTTCTCATGCTTAACCTTCGTCTCCGATTGAGAAAACACAATTTCATTCTGTTTGTTTATAAATAATTTGGTTTATTTTGTTTTTCCATACACTATTTGCGAAGTGCATGAGAGTTGATTGGCTATTGCTCCTGCTTTAGTTTATCCATATAATCTGTATATATATGTACGTGTGTTCTATATGGAAAAATCAATATAATATTGAGATATATTGGCTTTGTTGCCTATTTTCAGTGGTTTAAATAGGTTCATTTGCTCAGTTTTCGAATGATAAAAAAAAATTAGGAAAGATTTGTAAAAAATAAGAGGAAAACTTTTGAGTTTTCAGTTGTATTAAAAACTTTGCTCACAAATCTGAAAAATTCTTTAAAATTATGTGCCCATAAGAAATAAATTTGAAGCAACTCAAATAGAAATAAAACTTCAGGAAAATTTAGATATTTTCAAATAAATTCACGAACTTAAAATTAATTGAATTTAATAAAATGTTTAATAAATAAGTTATTTTCCTTATTAAATTTGATTCAATAAATTGTTTAAGAAAATTTGATTTATTTTTTATATAAATAAATAAAATTAACTTTGTTTTACTTAATGACTTACAAAAAAAAGTTAAATGTCATTTTATTATTTTTATAAATTTATCTTACACTATCCAAATTTTCAATAAATTTTATAAATTGTTTATGTATTTAATTTCTTGTTAATTTAATCTATTAAAAAAAATACTAAAAAAAATATTTATTTTTGTTTCAATAGCAATTTCATTTATCAAGAAGTAAGTCTAAGCAAGAGATTTTCTATTGATAAACTATGCAAATAAATGATTGCAAAATATATTCATATATAAAATATATTATTCACGGATAAGCAATTAACGAAGATTAAAAGACAGGGTATCTTGCAGTTGCGTACTTTGTTCACGTGTTTAGTTTGCGATTGACAGGCTAAGATGAAATGCTCTTAAGCTCAATTTTACATAATTGAAAGACATTAGTGCGTATCAATATTGAGTTTCGGCTTGGTCAACAACGTCAGATACACCAAGAGAGAGAGAGAAAGGTAGAGAGAGAGAGAGAGAGAGAGAACCAAAGTTGGAAGTAAGGAAAAGCGAGTGGTTGTGAAAAATTCTTTGGCATTTGGGCAAATGCGATTAGGCTGCCATCAGTTTAATGAACCCAAGCAGAAGGTTCTTCACTGTTTTTTTTTTTTTTTTTTTTTTGTTTTTGGGCTGACGTTGCCAAAGTTGTACTCCTCTCCTTACGCCAGCTCTCCAGTTGGTGTTGTTGGGCGCTTGAGTTTGGTTTTTGGGTTTAGGAAACACGCACTTATTTCATCATTGTGCCTGACATGCTTGCTCAATGTCCCTGTTGCTGTGTGTTATTGTTATTGTTTTGCTGCTGGTGGTGCTGCTGATTTTGCTGCTGGTGCTGCTGTTGGCCTGGCCAAGTTGGCAGCCTTCATCAATCATACGCAACGTTGACACGTGTTCAGATGACGTAAAGAAAACTACGACTCGATGCCAGCGTAACAACAGCAACAAATTTACGCTCCACAACTTTTTGCTTAGTGTCATAACTGGGCTTTAATGAAGCGAGTCTGCTGCCTTATCCATTGCAATGCGCTGTATCACCACTCCCTTTTCTGCTTCTACATTATCTCTGTGTTTTGGGTCAATTCTAAGCCAGCAGTTGGCTGGCAGAAGGCTCAGCTGCAGCTGCAGCTGCAGTTGCAGCTGCAGCCGTTGCTGTTCTAGTTGCAATTGCACTAGCTGTTGCCGTGGCAGCCATCGCAACAATTACAAAACTTCTAAGCCGAGTTGCATCCGATTACGCGTTGAATGAAAAACACCGAAGACACAAACAGAAAGAGCGACAGAAGGGGACAGCGAGTGTGAGAGGTGGAGATACTCGCGTCGCCTGGCTAAGAGCCAGCGATAGTTGCAAACAATGACGGCGCAGTGTGATGCAGGGCGACGCAGCGTGTTGGCTCAGTGTTGCGAGCTGCGACAACATTCATAAAGTATGACAAAAAATAAGCACAAAGTTTTATTTAACCGAGGCTTAGAAACAACTTTCCAAGATAGCAGCCAAGCAAGCCACACTTTATTTTAACATATATATATATATATATATATATATATATATATATATATATATATATATATATATATATATATATATATATATATATATATATATATATATATATATATATATATATATATATATATATATATATATATATATATATATATATATATATATATATATATATATATATATATATATATATATATATATATATATATATATATATATATATATATATGATTGATATAAAAAAGGCCTTTCATATGGTGCAGTACTATATTGACACATTACAGTGGGAGTATGGGAGACTCGCTCTGTCACACTTGGGCAGAGGAAAACTCTAACAGCAATATTTAGCCATATTAAGGAAACTGACAAAATTCAAATTTTACAAGATTTGACTATGATTTAGGCACAGATAGACACGGAAAGACACACACAGGCAGTGTAGTATACAAGAGTAGAGTAGTGTATAGCAAGAGATTCTTGTTGAGTTAGATAAAGTCTTTATAGAATGTTTTCAGTAACTTCTACATTTTATTCGGTATTGGCACTAAATATATTCTTCGACACATATCGAATTTAGCAACATACCTAAAACAGCAAGACAAATAAATATGGCATTGCAGGAATATATTTAACGTATAGAATAGAAACTGTCTGAATAAATCGTTTAATTAAATTCATTAAGAGAGAGAAACAAAAAAGTGCTATATAAATATATATATTTATATACAACCAGTTCAACTTCTTTATATGTATGTATATATTTATATAAAGTTTTCTTATAAATGTATTTATATATCTTCAACAAGTTCAACTTCTAACAGCACTGCAGCTAAAGCCAAGCGTTTGAATGGCAAACAAGGCGTAATCCGAAAGGAAGCAATGCAGACGATATTTGTTGTGAAAGCGATTGAAAGTGAAAGTGTTTGGACGAGCTGACTGTGATTATCTGCGTGAGCACTTGGCCTTTGCTTGAATCGGAGCAGAGCTTGTTAAAGCACTGAACAAGTTGAAGTTAGAGAAAGAAAGAGAGAAAGAGAGTATATATGTAAAAATATATACATATCTATATATAAATTCATGGACTTTGACTGCCAATTATTTTGTCGGACTGCAAGTTCTGGTTGGGCGTGGGCAGAGTAGGTTAGGCTGTTGGCTCGAGTCCGACCGTGTCGTATTTTGTTCAAAGTTAATATTTACATGCCACGAACGCAACTGAGTAGAGCCAGCAAGCAGGCAGGCAAGCAGGCAGGCAGACGGGCAACGAGAGAGAAAGTGGTGGCTAGGTGGCAGGCAGGCAGGCAGTCAGGCAGTGGCAGTCGAGCAACAAATTCTTGTCATTTGCAGCTGCTTTTGAGCGGTTTTGCCTACTTCACAACAACAACAACGGCAACAACACAATGCACAACAGTCGCAGGGCGGTGGAAGTGGTGGTGCGGGGGTGGGCGTTGCCTTGTGTACGACAGTTGAGCGTCAACTTTTTTGGCTAGAAATGACAACTTCAAGTTCATAAAAGCGCAACTAATGTGCATAAAATACTTTTGGATACGCACACACACACACACAGACACACACACACACCTATTTTATAGCCCCTTCACACAGCTGGCCGCCTGCCGCCCGCTCCCCTTGCCTTCAGCACCCTTACAGTTGGCATTTTATTTGCGCTCTTCCCTTTCATATTTCGTAAACAAACATCAACGTAAAACTTTGCCTTTTCTTTTTCGCATTTGCCGCAGCTCTAACCATCTTCTCTCTGCCCTCTCGCAGCCGCTCTCTCCTCCAACTAACTTCGCGATATTCTTCTGTCTCCAGCCGCTGATTGGTGTCATCTTTTGCGTGCCCTCATTTTATTGTATGTACTGGTACAAAATTTGTTTTCCCCTTCCCTTTCCTCTTCCTCTTCCTTTTTCTTTTTCCTATTTTTTTTTCTGTCTTTCTTTTTTTTCCTTGCTGCTCACCAAAAACTTTGTATATCCTAGAGCGCGTCTGTGGGGTCGAAGTGGGGCATGCTAAACGAAGCTTCCTGTTTGCTAAGCAGGCACAGTGTAAAAGGCGTAGGGACCTTTAGCTGCGCAGTGCTCTGAGGCATTTCCCACTGCCAAAATGCATGCGAAATGTGTAGTGTATGGCAAATGAAGCAGCAAATAGATGTTAATTATATTTTGCATTGGTATCGGAAATTTAAATTATGCCTAAAGGTTTGCTAAGATCATATAAATGCATATATAATTATAGTTTACCTCGCTTCAATCAAGTGCAAAGCACCATTCATCAGACAGTTGCTGTAGCTAACTACTGCAATGCTCACTTAACACTTTTACTTCTCAGGCAGCTTTGCTTGCTTTGCTTTCCTGGAATACTTTTTAGCTATCAGGCAACGGCGCATAATAGTGTTTAGTGAGACATATAGGAGTCGATGTCGGAGCAACTGATAAGCACGACTCGAGTGAGAGACTAACAAAGAAAACTAAATTTTTAAAATTTTATTGTATTTCTCAACATAGTTGCATCCGAGGGCGATATAACGATCATGGTGGTTATACAATCTATCGGTATTTTTATAGCACGATTTGTCTTTAGCCTCAAAAGAGGCTTCAGTTTTGGCAAATACCTTGTCATCGGTATTAAGTTTCTTTCCTGCGCGCATTTACTTGAGATCTGAGAACAGGAAGAGCATAGATAATATAATATAGATAACATAGATATAAAGTAGATAGATTCTTGAGAGTCAGGCCTTATCTTGCTGCGTTCCATTAAGCTTATTATTCATTAGGCAGCTTTCGATGTTATCGATGAAAAATTAACTTTCCTTTCATTATTCGTTAGTTCCAAACTTTTCAAATTTGATATAATTGCTCACATGTCCCCATATATTTCTCTATTTCTGATTTCTTAGTGCTCACATTCCATTTGTATAAAGTCAAATTCTATAGCTTAAACTCCCCATCGTATACAGGGTATACTGGCACTCTTAAGTATTATTTTCTCTTTCAAATTTTTTGTCATTTGTGCAGCAACTTCCAATGAAGCAAAATAAAAGCCAAAACGGGGCGAATAAGTTTCCGAAGAAATCACGCAAGAAACTTTTCACATTGACATGTTTTGGCTAAGCTGAGAGCCAACAAGCAGCCTCCACTCCTCTTTTTCTCCCTCTCTCTTTCTCTCTCTCTCTCTCTCTCTCTCTCTCTCTCTCTCTCTCTCCATCTCTATCTCGTGCCCTTTCTGCATTTTTCTTTGGCTGTTTGGCTCAGTTACATTGGCAGACCCCAGCGTCAATTTACGCACCCTGCTGCCATTTTGTTTGCCATATTTATGCCATTTATCTGAGCACTCATTGTTGTTGCCCTTTTGCTGGCACACGCCCGCGCCGTCGCCCGCGCCACCGCCGCCCGACGACCACCGCCCACACTCAGCTGGCATTGTTGTAATGCATTTGACGCTGGCAAAAGTTTCTTGTTTATATTCGTTTATTGTTTATAAATGGTTGATAAGTGATGCCCGACTGTGCCCCACAGCAATAGCAAAGAGTCGGGTTACCAGTTGGATATATATATATAGATATATATATAAATATATATATTTATATGTTGCGGTAGAGTGGAAGCAGTTCGAATGGACAGTTGAACGGAGTCATGCCAGGTGCTTGTCAAACAGTTTTGACTTCGTTATGTGCACTTCCACTTTGGCTTCAAGTACTCAAATAGCTGCTCGTAATCCGTGAAATCGATAAACATTCACATAAATATTGAGCCAAGGCACTTAACTAACTTTTTGCCAGCAACTTTTTACCAAACGAAGATATATATTTATATATATACTATAAAAACGCTGCATTGCAATTGATTATATATATATATTATATATACATATATATATATATATATATATATATATATATATATATATATATATATATATATATATATATATATATATATATTAATTTCAAGCTGATGCAGCACTTAATTTATGCTACGAGCCAATGGCTTTGCCGTCATGGCCAAGCCCACAGAAATGCTTTCAAGACAAACTTATTGCATCCTTGCACTGACTTAACATAAGTTGTGAAGTTGAAGAAGATTGTTTGTTATCTCTGTATGGTATCATATGCAATATTAATCTTTAAGATCTGCAGTAAAATACTTCTACGATACAATTTGAGGAGATAAGACTGTTGTATAAAATATTTACAATGAACTTCAATCTGAGGTCGGACGTTTCTTGAACTGATTCATTTGCTAATCTGACAACTTTGTATATTTTTAGTTTCTGTTTTTTTTTCCTTCTCATTTTGGGCTGTTATTGATTATGTTTGAATATTAGAACTAGTTCTTAGTGGGCATTACAATATAGTAGCTGAGTGAACAGGCAACTCAAATAATAATGAAATCATGAACTAGTGAACTACTCATATAAAGTACACATTCCACTTGGTATAAATTGAGTTCAAGACCAAAATGTTAGATCATTTAGCATTCATTCATTCATTGATCATTGATTCATTCATGAACTAGTTCCCGAGAAACATATTTAACTTAATGACGATATTTATAGTCAGCTGTAAGCAAATGGCATTCGCAGCTTTACAAATTGCATTGCTTGGAGAAGGGAAATTTGGCTTGAGCCAAAGTTAACAGCAAATCTTAATTTTAACTCGATTAATTTTGACCGCAACAGTTAAAAATTGTTCGTGCTGCGCTTTTTAGTGCTTGCAAAGTTGCTCGCAATTTTTGCTGTAGACAAATTCATTTGGCAAGCGGCGCATACCGCTTTGCTGGCCACGCCCACTTCTGTTTGCCCGCCATCATTTGCAGTTGGTGGGCGAAACGCATTCAGGGCACAAATCCATTTATAGCGCGGAGCACCATCCCGCACACCAGCCGTGCTCCACCCAAGCTCGGCATTATCTACATTTTTATGCGAAAACTTTTTGCCAAGTGTAGTGAAGTGCAAAAGCAAAAGGCATTAGCCACACCAACCAACCAAGCCAAGCCAGCAGCCAAACTCACCCAAAACCACCCAAACCAGCCATACCAAACCCACTCACATTCCGGCAGCAACAATCCGCAGCCAACTTTTTCATCAAACGCGGTCGACTGCCACGCCCTGGCCTGAGTGGATCGCCAGTAGCTGGCCGTAGCCACTGCGAGAGCCAACAGTAACCGCAATGTTTAGCTAATTTAACTATGTCTCCGAGTCGCTGCCAAACAGCAAACTAATGACATTTGGCAATCCTGAAAGCTCAGCCAACACACGGCGAAATTAATTTCGCAACATGAGCAGCAATTGCAAAGCAACACACTGACTGCCCCACACTCGCTCAACGAGCAGAAAATAAGTTTTCTTTGAAGATTGAGCTGAAGGTGAAGATCAAGATAAACTATAAAAGTTATAGTTTTACTCTATTTGTCACATTATCCTAATCAAACTAAAGACTATAGAGCACACATATTAAGTCCTTCGACTCTTAAGCTTAGCTTCTTCAGTATCAACTCTTCTTACACTGAGCCGATATACTCCTTTTCACTAATTGAGCAAGCATTAAATGGACGTTTCTTTTTCTTCTTTTTTTTTTTTTTGGGAGCAGGAAAAGGTCAGCCAACTTTTAATAAACAAAATTAGCCAAAAGCTGCCGAAGCGTTGGCCATAATAAAAAGCAAGATAAACGCAGAGGGTCACTTACTTTTCCACAGCTCTTCACTTCCAATACCCTAGCTGCATTTGAAAATGGGCATGTGCGATCCGTGCACAGACAACGACGAGCTCCAATCTATATATATTTGTGAGCAAGTTAAAGAGTGAAGAGATAAGAGTTGAAGTAAGAGCTTATCGCTAGTTCCTCTCAACTACATGTTATCGATAAATATCGATAGTTATCAAAGCATTATACATTGCTTATCGGAACTAGACACGACACTAGATTGCACAAGTCGCATACAGCTTATGATTGTTTCCCATTTGGAATAACTCAAGCACAGAACGTCTGCTAGTCGAGCATGACCACCCACAACACTTGTTCAGTTCCCTTTTTTCCGGATGAATTTCGAGTCTGTTGAGCCAGTTAACTGTAGCTTAGGATTGAGTGGAAAAGGAGCAACGGGTGGCTGTGTCGGGTGCGAACTATCGCCGGACCTCGTTCTATTTTGTTGTCTTAGGGCAAAACTTTTTTTGTATTTTTTTTTCTTCCTTTTTGGGCACTGGGCCAAACGCGCTGACTGTGCGCTACGAACGAGATTTGGAACAGGAAATGCAATGGCCCCAAAAACGAGTGCGAGGGCCTTCAAAGTCGCAGAGCAACGCCATCAAATTGAGTTGCGAACTAATCTCAACTTATTGCCAGATAATATTTCATGCAGTTCATATTTTTTATATATATACACATAGATAAATACGAAGTAATATGCTCGGAATGCTTGAACGAGTGGTGTGCAGAGAGAAGCGCAGTCCAGTTTAAAGGCTTTGATTGTTGCTCCTCGTTTTGAAGTTTTGCTAATTGCTGAATGAAATTAATTTTAGCTGAATTTTGGAACTGCATTTTGCCTTGCAAACACGCAACACTTTTCATTTGTTTTATTTTATTCGTGATTTTCAAGTTTGCCTTCTATTTTGCTTATCTCAGTTTACCAATTGCTTTACTTCGCGCTTTGCCGTTATGCTGCAGCTGTGTCTTCCTCTTTGCTGGCTTTGAGCTTGGGCTTTGCTTTGTTTGCTTTGGTACTGTTCTCATGTTGCTTCTCTCTTTGGCTGTGCTTCTCGCATTTCCCATTTTTATACTTTGAATTTCACTTGACGTTTTTTGGCTGTTTCTTTCGAACTGTTTCTGGGTTTTCGTTTCGCTTACTGATGAGCTCTTCAGCTTTGATTCTTGCTTTGCTAAGTTCTGCACCTGAGTTGCTCTCTTTGCTGTGTCGCTTCTCGCTTTGAGGCTTTCCTGAAGCTGCTTATCGCTTGATGACAATACTTTGTTTTCTGCTTGGCTTTCACTTTGCTTCTTCCATTGCTTATCGCTTAACTTCTGTCTTCCATTTTCTTCTTTCTTCTTCTTCTGTTTCTGCTCGAACTTTGCTCTGAGTTTTGCATCTCGCTTTACCTCATATATATGAGCTTTAACTTATTGATATGCTCCTCACTTGCTTAAGCAATTACTCGTCCTCTTCATATTGCTATTTCCTTGCTTCCATGTTATATGCATATTACTTTACTTCTCACCTGGCTTCTCACTTTACCTTCTACGTAGCTCTCAACACTTTGCTTTCACTTAACGCCTTCTACTCTTCTCATATCTGTGATATTTCAATAGCATTTGCTGCCAGCATGGAAGATGTCCCAAACCCCAAAAGTAATCAGTGTGATATCCATTTAATGCCCCAATGCCCCTGGTCCACCCCGGTCGAAATGCCATTCCTCCTCTTGTTTGCTGACCAACTGTCGCGCAGATAAAACATTGTGCGTCACGTGTAAAGCTCATAAATAAAAGAGCACACACACACAGAGAGAGAAGGAGAGAGGGAGAGGGAGAGGGAGGGAGGGAGGGAGAGAGAGAGAGAGAGAGAGAGAGAGAAAGAGGGAGGAAGGGAGAGAGGCACCCACATAAACATGCATGTTATATAGCTAATTAAAATACAGTGAGAGAAAAAAAGTGTAGGCTTAGCGGCTGCCGTTTAATTCGATGCTAAATTTGCATTTGGCTGTTAATCACGATTATGCATAATTAATTTGCATTATGCATAAACACAAATTAATAGACAAAATATGCATATTGCATCAATTAGAGCGAAGTGTGAACTGTGCTAGTGTGTGTGTGTGTGTGTGTGTGTGTGTGTGTGTGTGAGTGTGAGTGTGTGGCACACACTCACATATCGAGCTCCTTGTGAGGTCTTAATAGTTGAGCCCTGAACCATAAACCGCAAGCTGATAACCTCATTTCATCTTTAAAGCCCCCCAACAACAACAACAACAACAGCAATAAGTGGAGTTATTGTGAAATATGAAACAAGTCCCAACAAATCCTCAAACAATGGACAGCACAGACACACACTCACACACACACACACACACACTCACACAGACACATGAGCAGACAGACAGGACGTGTTGAAGCAAAAAGGATTCAACGCTCTACTTGCAATTTCCGTTGGCCGTTTGCACAAAATAAATATATATATCTATATATATATAAAATAAATCTTTGTTTAAATACCCAAAGAATGTTGGCAAATATTTTCCACACACACACACACACGCACGCACACACACACACACACGCACACACACACAGACACACACATGTGAGTGTGGCTCTTAAGGGTCGCTATCATCTCGTTGCTCGTTGCGAGTTTTGTGCGAAATAAAAGGCAGCCCCATAAATAATATTCAACAGCGTTCAAATCCGCTTTAAAACGAGCTGGGCTCCATAATCAAAAGCACACCCAAGTCCCCTCCTCTTCCTCTGCTAACACTTGTTCCGGTTGTAGCTGGGATAGCGCCTGGTCAATGGTCAAAGGCATCGGCATCGGCAATGGCAACGGCAACGGCAACGGCAACGGCAACGGCAACGGCATCGGCTATAAACATTAACCCAACACACAAAAGCAGCAACAACAAAAATGTGCCAAGCGGCACATTCCGGCAACGTACTTTCACATTGAGTCCTTGAGCTCCTGCGTCCTTTGGCTGTCACGTTACGATAGCCGATAAGTAATGCCAGCAGATGATCGACGACTCAAATGCCCTCTAAAACTTAAAACAGTATTTAAATTGAAGCTTAACTTTTTGTTTGCCTTTACTTTTTCAAATATATTTTATATGAAAAATGAACAAGAAAAAAAGTAGAAAAACTTATCTAAAAATACACAAGCTTCTCTAAAATACTATATATATATGAGTTTTATATATAAGAAATTCATTCAAATAGTAGTTCCAAATACATTCAGATAAAAGCTCAAACTACTATTTTAATGAAATTTGTTAAAGCAACATTTTTCTAACAAATTTTATGTGAAAAAAGTTAAAAAACTTATCTAAAAATACACAAATTCTAATATACTATATAGATAATGTTCATTAAAATAGTAGTTCGAAAGGCCGTCAGACTTCATTTCGCACTACTATTTTAATGAACTTTTAAGTTAATTTTCAGCCTCTCACTACACAAAGTGACTTTGGATGACATGAGGCTATTGATAGCGGAAACACGTGCTCATCAGCTACACGGCTTAACAGCTACATATGAAATAAAGTAAAATTTGAGGACTGAGCTCATGATAAGTCAAACAGAGTTTAAGCTATCTGTAAACCGCACATGGATGACATGGAGTTGCTCATAACGCAAATACCTGTCTATCAGCTACTCCTAGTTAACTTAATCTAAGTTTGAACAAAGTTTCAAAATGTTATTAAAATTCATAATTTTGTAGTGGAATTCACATGAAATAAAGTGAATTCCTGACGTGTGCGCGCCAAAGCTACTTTCAATTAAGTTCACAAGGAGCTTAGCCAATTAGCTAAATATCCGACTAATCGTTTAGCTATCTGAACTATTTGTCAAGTTGCTGTAACTCAATTGATGGTGCCGGCACACAACAGTCTCGTCCACTATGTTCACTTTATTAGCTGCATTGATTAAATTCAGTTTCATTTAGCAGACAGTTGGTGTCGTTGGGTTTTGTGGAATGTGATAAAAAACATGTTTCAAATTTAAAGCACACTTTATGCTTGA
The DNA here is from genome assembly GCA_035045945.1 of Drosophila anceps. Classification (NCBI taxonomy): domain Eukaryota; kingdom Metazoa; phylum Arthropoda; class Insecta; order Diptera; family Drosophilidae; genus Drosophila; species Drosophila anceps. The sequence goes on along the minus strand of JAWNON010000004.1, from coordinate 9,045,608 downwards.
CAGCAATGCTAGATATACACATGTTTGTGTGTATAAGTGTTTGTCTGTGTGTGTGTGTGAGTGTGACAGTCTATCTACTGTGAGAAATACGCCCTAATAACCTACAAAATAGTTGGCTCAGACACAAAACGGCTTTTTGCATATGTGTGCAAATATCGCATAGTCTAAGCGCGCGTGTGTATGTGTGTGTGTGTGTGTGTGTGTGTGTGTGTGAGAGTGTGTACGACGGCCTTACGGTCTGCCTTTTCGGGCCACATAACTTGAACTATGCAAAAACAAAATGGCAAAATGAATGACAGAAAAAGAAAAAACTAAAACAGCAAAAACAAAAAGCAGAGCCTGACTGACAGCAGGCAGCAACTGCGACGGCGACAGAGAATTAAAAGCAAAGCAAAAAAAAAAAAGGAAATATTGAAAAGCATAAAGTAAAGGGGCAGATAAAAAGTGTGGAGTGAGAGGGGGCGGGGCGGGTGTGGGTGGCGGACTGAGGAGCAAAGTTCGTTTGCCTAGGCAGACACAACTAATCGCAGTTTCCTTGCGCATTTCACAATTTTTGCTTGGCATTTTCTTTTTTCTCTCTTTTGCCTTTTCTTGGTTTTATCCGTTTTTTTGGCATTTGGCAAAGATGCAAAGACGGGCTGTGGGAGAGCGAACGAGATAGCCAATACGAAGCGAGCCATCGATGCCAAAGGTTGTGCTCAATGTTTATTGTACAATTTGTAAAGCCTGCTGGCAATAGACCAAAATATCTCTGACCAGGCCATAACAGGAAGCAAAGCTTGCTATTCAGATAGCAACAAGTCGGAGAGCTGGGCGCAGATACCCTGTATACCCAGAAGATGGTGGGCAAAGGTTAATATAAAGTTGCAATTGGTGCAGCTTGAAGTTGAGCTTGAACTCGTTGGTTGTCATAAGAACGTTCTGACTAGTGAATAGCCGTTACTTAGCCTAACTTAGCCAACACAATGCTAGGGTATCTGCTAGCCAACCAATTTTTAACAGCCTTTAAGCTGTCTCCCTCTATCTCTCCTCTCTCTCTCTCTTTCTTTCTCTCTGCAATTCCTCAACTAGCTTTGCATAGCTAATTTCCTTTATTCGCTTTCAATTGGAATGCATTAGGCAAAGTATCTCAGAGATATGCCAGAGCATCCATCAAGATGTCACGCTGCGAATGTTTGGCTACCTCTTCTATATACATACATACATACATACATATGTATGTATGTATGTATGTACGGTGCACACTCGTTGCACCGTCTGACCCACATCTGCCGCGTCTGACTGAGCACTCAAATCCGTTCGCCTCGCAGATGACTTCATTGCCAGCGTTTCGTATGCAAAAATCGCGTGCTATTTTGCGCTTTCGCTACGTAATTGAAAATCCTGCCAAGAAACGCGCCAATTGGGCCTGTCAAGTGTCAAAAAAAAGGTAGCAGAGACATAAACTACACTTAGAAGGCAGCCAAACACGAAGAGGAGAGCGCAGAGCCGGCGCTAAAAAAAGGCAACTTCTGCTGTTGCAGTCGACTCGAGTGAAATGCAGCATTGAAATGTTATTTACTCTAGAAAAGTCGGGCATACACGTATATGATTTAGCTGAATATGCTGTATATATATATATATATTGATCAACAAATTTTACTGTCAGTGCTTACAAATATCACTTAAGGCAGAACTGAAATAATAGCAGTAAAGCTACAAACTCAGACTAGCTTCTCACTCTCTCTCTCTCTCTCTCACTCTATATATAGAGCTAATATTACGTATACGTATACAGAATTTGATATAATATGTAGTAAAGAGAGAGAGAGAGAGAGAGAGAGAGAGAGAAAGGGAGTTAAAGGGCAAGGCCGCGAAGGAGGTCAAGCGATAAGTCAGAGCAATCAAGTGAATTTGTAAATGGAATTTATAGCTACGATTGCATTTTGAGCTGTCACATACAGCAATGCACATACACATACACAGAGCTTCATATAAATATATGTATATATAAATATATAACTATATGTATATGTGTGAATGAAAAGTGGCTTAAGCTGCAAAGTTAATATTTAGCCTCAAGGCAAAATATATGATTGTCAGGCCAAGCAAGTGGGTCAAAGACATTAACGCGCGACAGAGAAAAAGGCAGCGGGAGTCAGAGCGGGAGAGGTTGAGAGCGAGGGAGAGAGCGAAAGATTGATGAAATTTACCACAAAATTTACAAATATGAAAAAAAAAATATGCAGAAAATTGAATATTAAGTAAGTCCAGAATCTAGAAAAACGATTACAAAAAATATGGAAAAATGTCTTGAAAGTGAGGCTAAGAATATTAATTCAGATAATATACTTTATGCTGCATTCAACTGAGTGAGCTACAGCGATCTAGGCTGCACTGATCTCTTCTCCTGAGCACCACTGTTGGTGAACACTTAGAGGAGCTCGAGGCACCAGATGAATGAGCTATTGGCATATTGGTTTATGGCCAAGTGTCTTCCAGCTTCTCTATACTAGCTAGCTCTTACCTTAGGGTTGGTTGTGAATTTCATTTGCACATTTTCCGGAAAACAATCCATTCTTGCTTAATGTAGAGCTGTCTACAAATTCATGCTTAAACAAGAATGTTTTTGCCAATTGTTAAATCATTTGAAATATGTATTTAGTAATAATTAATCATTTGTGCAACAGCAGCATTTGAAGTTGTACTTACTGCATAAAGACAATGGGAATTGAAACTGAAGGCAGCCGGACATTGTTGGGGTACTGATGAAGTGCTATAGCAGAGAAGGAAATCCGCAAGTTGCTTTCGTATCCAAGCAAAGTTGCTTGAACACCAATCTATCGACTAAACTTTCATGTTGAGCAAAGAACTCAAAGAACTTTCTGATGATACGATATCTTCTCTTTTAATATATCCAGACAAAAGTTAAATATAATTATATATATTTGATATATACAGTAATCATATACATATATATTATTAAACTCAAAGAAACAAATTATATATATTTATACATGTATATAGATACACATCATGCAGAGCGTATTATATACGCATTACAATATATTCCACTTAGTTTCAGATTACGTTTGCGACAACCAAATTTGATGTTCCAAAACTCATTGTAAATGAAATTAAAAGTTTTTCTTTTTTTTTGCTTCTTTTTCTTTCTCTTTCTCTTTTCTGTTTTATTTGTTAAATAACTCAAATTTTACACATTCAGTGCGCCGCAATCCCTGTGACTCCGATCCGCCAACCCTTGCAACCTTGTTTCCTCTTCCCCAAAAGCCGCTTTCAAAGCCAATTCCAACTTCAACTTCAGTTTGTATGCCAGTTGAAAACTTTGTGTCAACTTTTCACCTGTGTGTGTTTGTGTGCGTCAGTGTGTGGCTGTGGGTGTGCGGGCGTGCGTGTGTGTGTGTGTGGGTGTATGGGTTTGCGCCAACGGCAGTTTAGATTTGCATTTGGGAATGTGTTTCTAAGCGCTACTCAGCAACTCCCTCTCAAGCTCATCTAGTTCCCACTCTGTCTCACTCTTTCTCTCTCTCTCTCTCTCTCTCTCTCTCTCTTTCTCTTCCCCTGCTTCCCTCTTTTCGATGTGTGTTTATGTTCTGGAAATCACACACAAATAAGAATAATAAAATAAACTTTTGGAAATTAGTTGTGCTTTGCTTACATTATACGCTGTTGGCCCTCTCTCTCCCTCTTTCTCTTTCTCTCTCTCTCTCTCTCTCTCTCTCTCTCTCTCTCTTTCTTGCTGTTCCGGACATTATCCTGTATGACCGATATTAGCGCACGCCTTAAACCCTTTAGCCAGTTGCTTTGTTTCAGTTAGCGATGGCACGATACGTTAACCCGATATATTGCATATAATGTTCGAATCGTAGCTTAAAAAAAACTACAAAGGTTTTTGTAAGTTTTTCTTGTCATTTGCAGAGTTCTCAATATTTTCAATTTTACAAAAAAAAAAAAATGAGAAAAATTCTATTAAAAAATATTTTGCTTTTGCTGTAAGCTTGATACGGATAGTAATAATAATTTTAAGTAATAATATCAAATATTATTTGCATCAATTTATTTTTTATTTATTTTTTATTTATTCATTTCAAATTTAAGCTACAAATTCTAAGAACTCAATCATAAAATCTGTAAAAAAAAACAATAATATATTTATTTATTTTTAATGAATTATTGAAAACAACTTTTTTTTTGGGATCGTTGAGTAACCTTTATTTAAAATGAATTAAATAAATAATATATATAAATATGTGTATATATTTTAAGAAACAAAATAATATTTTATTAATTATTTTGATTAACTATTAATTATTTTTTAATTTATTAATTATTTTGTGATCTTTTTTTTCAAAAACTCATAAAATAATAAAATTTTTTTTATTTATATTTTCATAATTGATTTTAATTTGTTTGCTTGTAATCAATTTCAGAGACACCAAAAGTATTTTTCTCATAAAGTCATCAAAATGAATTATTATTTCGGCATAAGTAATTGATTACAAAATGCTTTTGTATTTATTTATTTTTGTTTATATTTATATTTATTTTTATATTTATATATTTAATTTTATTATTATTAATTTCTTTTATATGTACATGCCATATGTATAAATTTCTCCAGCAAAGTAAAGTCGTATTGAGATTTGGTAATCATTTGTTACCCAAATGCGATGATTGCGCAATTAAGTTTGCAAGTCGTATGTGAAGTCGTGAGTCACGCTCATCGCTACGGCTCGGCTCGATGGCTGTGCCATTTGGTCTATGGGCCGCGCTTTGTTTGCGCCAAAACAGGAGCAAATAAAGATGTGGCAAGTGCAAATTTAATATTGATTGTGTTCGTGTGTGTGCGATGTGTGGTAGTGTGTAGTGTGTGTGTGTGAAAGTGTGCGAACAAATGGCTGCGCTTTCAGTAAATTATCATGATACACGGCCAAACACACACACACACACACACGCACACAGCCGCCCTCTCTCCTGCGTGCGTGTGTGTGTGTGTGCGGCAGCAGAAGTTAGTCGAAAGTCTCTGGTGTGGCTTTGATTTTAGTTTGTGGCTTTGGTCATATTTTGCAGCTGCTGTTTGTTGTTTGTTGTTTGCTGCCCATTTTGCGGGGTAGTTGTTTGGCCTGCTTTTGTTATTCTGGGCCAAGTTAATTAAAATGCTTAGTTGATTTCCTGAAGGGATTACAAGTAGATGCCGCCAGCGTCCGCTCAGCCGCTGAATGTGTTTTACATGAGTTTTTATTTTTATGCTGCATACTTTCGGGCGAAGCACAAATTTAACTTCACTTTCGCCAGCAAATCGCTTTCATAGTTCATATTTTGTACATTAGCTCAAACTTGAAGCTAGCTTACTTTAAGTTCGTTTAGTTGAGCTTTGTTTAGTGGCATCTGGTAGTTGGTTTGCTAATGATTCTGATCCACAAATATTTGCCTATATTTTATACTTTGCTTAATCTCATAAAAAAAGGCCAACAGCTTTGACCTCAACCATAAATGTTTTCAATATTCTAGATTACAATTTTCTGGTTATTACATTATATTTATGATTTTAACATGCGGCATGGACATTTTGTGGTTAAGCACATATTGACTGCCCAGAAACACTGTGCATGGGGGAGGCATATGAGCGTGTTGGGAGCAGAGTTTGATGCTCACATAGCTGTGAAAAGAGAGAACTCTAAGTTAATCGATTAGTCCACACTTAAACAATAATTCTTTCGCAACTACTTTCTCGCTCTCTCTCTCGCTCTCTCACTCTCGCTCTCCCTCTCTCTTTCCCTCTCAGGAAGACATCAATCAGGAACAGGTTTTAAGCTGGCTCAAAATATTTCATGTTTCCTCTATCCATATTTTCATCTCTCTCACTCTCTCTCTCTCTCTTTCTCTCTTTTACTGCATCTTTCATTCTCTATCTATGTTTGTCTCTACTGCCCTCTCTGTTGCTCTCTCCGTTGCTCTCTCTGTTGCTCTCTCTGTTGCTCTCTCTTTCTCTCTCTCTCTTTCTCTCTCTCTTTCTCTTTCTCTCCCTCTCTCTCTCTCTCTCTCTCTCTCTCTCTCTCTCTCTCTCTCTCTTTGTCTCTCTTTATCTTTCCCTTTTTCTCACTTTCTCTTACTCCCTCTTTATTTTTATCTCTCTCTCCCCCTCTCACTTTCACATTCTCTCTGTTTTTTTCCCTCTCAGTCTGTGTCTTTCTCTCGGTCTCTCTCTCTCTTCTCACACTTTCTCTCTCTTGCTTTCTTTCATTCATCACCAATCAGCTTGACAATCATTCAATGCTCAAAAATACTACTGAAACTTCTTCTTCTTTCTGCTTCTTTTAACCTGAAGTTAAAGTATCCACTGGTTGAGTATTACAACTTGTTTAACAATACGGTGTCTCTTTCTCTCTCTCTCTCTTTCGCTCTTTCTGTATCGCTCTCTTTTGCTCTTTGGCGCCGCTTTTGTGTTGCCTGTTGGTGACTTTCACTTTGGGCCGTCTGCTGTCCTTTCTCTGGCTATTTGTTTGTTTGTTTGACTGAGTGACTGAGCTGCTGCCTGTCTGCCAGCCGCCAGTCAAGACCAAAAGTCCAATGCTCGAATAAGCCAGGCCACAGCACAGTGTGAGAGAGGGAGAGAAAGAGAGAGGAAGAGAGAGAGGGGCTAAGCGAGCGAATGAGTGACCGACCCATCGACCCAGTGGCGTTGCCTTTGCAAGTTTTCACTTGCATTAAGTGCTTTCTGCACGGACTAACCCACAACAGATCCTAGACACAAACCCTTTAAAAACATGCCTCTCTCCCTCTCTCTTTCTCTTTCTCTCTCTCTCTCTCTCTCTCTCTGTCTGACAGTCTGTCTGTCTGTTTCTCTTATGTTGGCAAGCACTTTGTGCCTTCAGTTCGTGTCACTCAAACTTAAAAATGCTCATGTCAGTGCTTTGTGTGTGGGTGTGGGTGTGTGACCATGTGTGTGTGTGTGTGTGTGTGTGTGTGTGTGTGACCATGTGTGTGTGTTTGTGTTTGTGTGTGTGTGCATGTTGTGTTCTCTGTTCAACGTTTGCTTTTTAACTGCCAGAGCCCTTTGGTTTTAGGCCCCGTTTCTGGATTGGTTTCGACTTTGCGTTTGGTTTGGGGCTTTCGAGTTTTAATGGTGGGTGCCGGACATCAACTTGCGTTGCGGTTCCAAGTTTCAGTACGCGTATTTCCAGTTTTAATCAGAAATAGAACGATAAAGAGTGTGTGAGAGAGACAGAGAGAGAGAGAGAGAGAGAGAGAGAGAGAGCAAGTGAGCTAGAGAAGGGGAGAGAGAGTGAGAGAGTGAAACGCACTTTCACCTTTTGACTGATTGTTTGCCAAGTGTTGTTGAGCCTGTTGCCCAACATGCTGTTGGCGGTTAGTGCGAGTGTCCATTTCATTCGCCATCGTATTCTCATACACATTCGCATCCATATCGAATGCGTTGCATGTTCTAGCTTCCAATTTGTGTTCTGCATACCAAAGTGTCCTGCGTGTCCTGCATGTCCTGCATGGCCTCCATGTTCTGTCTGCATGCATGTGAGCGGGCTTCTGTTTGGCTTGGTTTTAGTTGATCGCAGCTTCGGCTTCTGCAAATTATTTTTAATTATCGCCGTTGCTGTCGTTGCCTTTGTCAGCGCCGCTGTCATTGTCACTGGCATGTTACAGCGCATAAGCCTGCCCACTGGCCGTCCCAAAATAAGGGCAAAGTTAAAAAAAAAGCCAAGCACGAATGTTGCAAGTGTGATACCCGTCCGTCTGATACCCGATCAAACGAGAGGCCATTTTTCCTAGTTCTTACATCATTTCTATTTTGATTTGTTGCTGCTATACTATTAGACTGTTATACTGTTATACAGCTAAACTATTATAGTGTTATACTGTTATAGAGTTATACTGTTATAGTGTTATAATGTTATAGTGTTATACTGCCATACTGCTTTACTGTTATAGACTGTTATACTGTTATAGACTGTTAGACTTCTATACTTTTGAATTGTAATACAGTTGGCATTTTCAACTGGCTCTACTTTTGTGTTCTCCTCGCTCTTTCTATTTCTCTTTTCCTCTCTCTCGCTCTCTCTCTCTTTCTCTCTTTTTCTTTATCTCTTCAACTCTTCTACATGCATTGTGTAAAACCTATATTCTCCTACTCGCAATAGTGAGCGAGTGCTTAAACAAACAAAAACACACTGAAAAACCGCAGGCAATTCCACGTTTTCGTTCAAATTTCGTCCGTTATTGCATGTGGCATACTTTTGGGCTCGCAGTGAAATTCAATTACTGGAGCATGGAACACTACATGGCCACTACGTATCACCAGCACATCGCATGGCATCGCATCGGTCACCAACAAATTAAACCAGAAAAAGGAGGCAAAAAGAAAGAAAAAAAGGGAAAAATGTAGAAACTTTTAGCATCTCACAAACTCCATTAGGCCAGCGCCAAATGTAAAGCTCATGTCCGAAATTCCAGATCAAAAGTTAACAACAATATTTCCATATCATTTGGCGCTAATGTTCTTTGAGTTCAGTTTATAGACATGTTTCCCTTAAAGCCGTTGGAGCAGTAGCAATCGATTTGCATAATATTTATTTGCTTTTTAGCTAGCAGTAAACTGTGCTAGCTATAGCTCTATATACATATATATAGGCTATACTCGTACTTAAACATAGGCTCAATCAAAAGCTGATCGATCTATGAATATATTGCAAGTTTCATATGGCTGCTACATGTCTTTCGTCCTGGCGGTTTATTCGCGTCTTTTCGAATAGGCCGGCAGGTGGCGCCAGCTGCAGCTGCTGTTCATTTTTGAAAGTCGCTTTTCATTGCTTTTCATTACGCTTTGGCGCACATTTTGCGCTCAGCGACCAAACTGACAGTCAACGCATTGCGATTTCTATAATTTATGCAGCAATTTGTACTTTTTGTGGCTGTGTGTGTGTGTGTGTGTGTGTTTATGCGTGTGTGTATGGGTCTGCAACGCACATATTCAATAAAATGCCAAAAACATAACAAGCAGCAACAAAAATTGCTGGAACAAATGTTACTCGATCTGCTGAATACCCATTAAAAATTACTAACATATAACATATAACTTAACATATAACATTTATAACATATAACATAAATAACATATAACATAACATATAACATAAATAACATATAACATATAACATAACATATAACATATAACATATAACATATATAACATATAACATAACATATAACATATATAACATATAACATAACATATAACATATATAACATATATAACATATAAGATATAACATATAACATAACACATATAACATATAACATATAACATAAAACATATAACATATAACATATAACATATAACATATAACATATAACATATAACATATAACATATAACATATAACATATAACATATAACATATAACATATAACATATAACATATAACATATAACATATAACATATAACATATAACATATAACATATAACATATAACATATAACATATAACATATAACATATAACATATAACATATAACATATAACATATAACATATAACATATAACATATAACATATAACATATAACATATAACATATAACATATAACATATAACATATAACATATAACATATAACATATAACATATAACATATAACATATAACATATAACATATAACATATAACATATAACATATAACATATAACATATAACATATAACATATAACATATAACATATAACATATAACATATAACATATAACATATAACATATAACATATAACATATAACATATAACATATAACATATAACATATAACATATAACATATAACATATAACATATAACATATAACATATAACATATAACATATAACATATAACATATAACATATAACATATAACATATAACATATAACATATAACATATAACATATAACATATAACATATAACATATAACATATAACATATAACATATAACATAACATATAACATATTACATGTAACACATAACATATAACACATAACATACTTCGTCGATCATAACCTGCTTAGTGTCATCTTATGTTTATAGGGTATAAATTCGAAAACGTAGCCAGGCATTTTGCATTGCAATTGTATCTTTTTTTTTTTTTGCTGTGAAAAGTGAAAACGCAACAGCAATAACCGCATTGATACCAAAAATATGTGCCAATTTTTATTATGCGCGCAGTCAAATGGTAAAAGCCAAACGACAATGCCACATGACGTCCCCAAAAATGCTCTCGCAAAACGAAATACCGGCCGAGTTAGACAAGGACAGACACAGACAGAGTGAGAGAGAGAGAGAGAGAGAGAGAGAGAGCGACTTAGATAGATAGAGCGGAAATTCAGCCCAGTCAGAGATATTTAACAATGGCATCGCATGCGAATAGAACTGAGGTAATTTAATTAGTGTAACTCACGCTGTGGCTGAAGCCCCACGCGATAGAAATTCTCATTTAAAATTAGTCGAACGAACAAACTTTTCAACATTTTTTTTCTTCTATTTTGATTAAAATTGTTTTGAAACGAACCTTGACTGTGTCTTGCTGCTAGTTTATCTTTCAGTGATATTTAAGGCAATACGTAGGACCACACTTTATTGAGCGGGATAAATTTATATAATTTATCGACATTTTATCGATAGTTATTATGAGAAATTTGAATATTCAAGTAATGCATTCAGCTAAAAGTTATTAAAGTAATAAGTAAAATCATAATATAATATATTTTATAAACTGATCTTTAAATCTGTTGCATATCAATATGAATGATAAATATCGAGTAAAACAGATAGTCATGACTCAAGAGTAATTACAATTGCCAGAAAAGAGATTCTGAGTATTTCAAAATATAGCAAGACTATCTATAAGAAATATCAATATTATCGATATCAGTTAAAACAGATGATCTTCAAGTTATTTTCAAAAGCATTTCATACGAATGGAATACAACATTGACTATAACAGCTAAGACCCATAGCTGCTCATGGGTATCTAGCAGTCGATACTCTTCTTATCATAGCCATCGATAAAGTAACTCCTTTGGCGTTGCTTGCCAAGTGAGCTGTGCATTCATCGGCATCATTTTGCATTTTCCATAATGTGAACTCCAAAAGTGACATTAAATGGACAATATGTGTGGGCAGCAGCATGCAAAAAACAACTACTCACACACACACACACACACACTCGCACACACACACGCACGCACACATACACGCACGCACACATACACAGGCGCGCGCGCGCGCACACACCTGGTTTTGGTTCACAAAAAGTGATACTTAATAATTTTAATTTCGTGTGCTCTGCTGAATGCTTCATAAATTTCATGATGAACCAAGCAGAACACGCTTGCCATTGCCGCTAGCGATGCTACGCTCCGTACAGCCTCACCCTTTTCGTATTAATATGGCCGCCAAAGCAACCCAGCCACCCAGCCAGCTATGCCACCTGATTCACCTAGTTATCCGTTACGTCTGCTCACTCGGGCGACGCACAAAAGCGCGCTTCACTTATTTCAATCAAATTACGGCCAATGAATATTGAACTATCGCATATACACACACACACAGACACATACTCAGACACACACACACACACACACACAAACACACACACACACACACACACACATAGACGGCAGACACAACGAAATGTGCAGCGCAAGCTGAAAATAGTTTTTGAATATTTGTTACAAATTTTTTTAAGTCCCCAACCTCATATATATTTATAAAGATATATATTTATATAAATATATATATATATATATATATATATATATATATATATATATATATATATATATATATATATATATATATATATATATATATATATATATATATATATATATATATATATATTGATATAGATATAGATATATAAGATATATATATGTATATAGATATATAACGTTAACGGGTTGACAATTTGTATGCCATGTGAGGAAAAAAGAAAACAGAAATATCGCCGGGGTTAAATCAACCTACAGGAAATTCGTAATGGAAATGGCGCAAGTGATTTGACCATCGACTGCAGCGACAACAGCAACAACAGCAACAGCAACAGCAACAACAGCAACAACAGCAACAACAGCAACAACAACAACAGCAACAACAGCAACAACAGCAACAACAACAACAACAACAGTAACTGCAAAAAATTGTGTTGTCCAAAAATCCATTAAAAGTTTTGTCAATTTTACAGCATGTTGTAGTTGTTGTAGTTGTTGTTGTTGTTGTTTTTCTATCTTTTATTTTAAAATTTTTTATTAAATATATTCCATTTGGCTTATTTGTTGGTATTTTTAGCATTTTAAATCAATCAGGATATTACTTTATGCAGGGATTCTATATACATGCTCTTTTTATTGAATATTAATGTATTTTCCATATATGTATATAATTTGTGCACTTTTATTGGTTTCCTTTAACAGCTCAAAACGGCGCATTTCAAATGAGTTGAAAATTTATTTGATATTAAAATGAATTTCATGCTAAAGTCAAATTTGCAAAAATATAATCTGCATTTATTTATTGTATTATTCAATTAGCCATTTTATATTTGCCTTTTTTTTAGAGTTATAATTTTGTGCCTCACTTGTGTTGATAAGTTCAGCCATTTTGAATGGTGCTTTGCTTGGTCGTGTTTGCATTCGTCTTCGATCTTTGGCTATTCCAAGAAATGGCGCAAAGATTCTGTGGCAAATTTCTGGCTACTTATGCTGCCGCAGGCACTGTCTTGGCCAGACCTGATCACACTGTGACTTCTTCTTGTGCCAAAAAGTTAAGAAGCACAAGAAAGTAACGTTCTGCATTCTAGAAATGGAAACATATCGATTTGATCGAGGGAGCAGCTCAAGAAGATCACATTGGAAAGAAACGTTGGCATAGGTGTATTAAATAGATATGCGTCAATAACTCTAAATGTTGTATAGTAATTAGTAATGATAAGTAACTAAAGTGGCTCTGGAATTGAAATTGTGAGAGCAGCATTTGAAGTTGGAGCTGTAAGAGCGGGAATGGCGCACTCCCTGGGCTCGCTCTTCCTATGCGCGCTTACTGCGCCTCCGTTGCGCCTGCTTACTGAATAAATACTTATATTGTTAAATTAAAACTCAAGGCGATCGGACGCTGTTGTGACATTTATGATGTTCTCTATCAAAAGCGATAATTTTTGATGTAAGAAATCTCCATTACAAGTTGACTATATCAATCCATCTATAGGTCTAGTTAGTTTGCTATTGTATATATGTACATCCATTTTTTTCTCGTCTGAAATTTGACACAAGAAAAAAAAACCAATCTGAATAAAAAACAAGCCTCAACGAAAAATCAGCGAAAAGAATTATGAATTAAAAAATGGGCTTTGCTAAAGCTACAGAAATTAAGCTTTTGACTATATTATTTAAGCATGAAGCATAGTTGATTAATAATTATAAAGACAGCAAAAGAGCGAATATTTAAAATGCAAAAACTTGAATTTAAAGCGATTAAAACGCGGCTAACCCTGTTAAGTGGATGCGCGGCAAGCGGAGCAATATCCCATGCTGTTCGCGCTTACCAAATTGTCCGGCACACACACTAACACACACACACACACACACACTCACACATTTGGCAGAAGTTGCTTCATTAGGATGCATAAACTGAAAAACAAATAGCGTTGAGGTTGCAGCCCTTCTTCTTCTTCATCTTTTTTTTTGTATATTTTCTAATGTAATGAAATAAGTTCAACAGGATCTCTGGCGTGCAGGCCCTGAAGAAGCAGCCCTTGTCCGGCAATGCAAATGTACATGTGTGTGTGTGTGTGGATGCGCCTGCAGCAAATTGGTGGCTCTAATTTTACTCGCAGCCAGCTCTCATTAAATTTTCATAGTTTTCCAAACGCGCCCGAATCCGAAAATGATAATTAAAATGCGCCCCAGCCTCCAGCTAAAGCCGGGCCAGCAGTGCATGTGTATGTGATGTGTGTATGGTGTGTCTGTGAGTGTGTGTGTGTGTGTGTGTGTGTGTGTGGCATGAATTATGCGCAAGCACACACTTAACACCCAAACGACCCGACTCACGACGTGGCATCCTTCTGCTGCTGCTGCTGCTGCTGCTGCTGTTGCTGTTGCTGTTGCTGTTGCTGCTGCTGCTGCTGCTGCAGTTGAAGAGTCGTTGCGGGCGGCTGTGGGCGACTCAGCGCTTGAATGGGCGGGGCAGCAACTCATAAATGCTGTGCAGGCGAGCAAAAAGGATTCACACAGGATGCCAGAAGGACATCAGGCAGTAACGGCAGCCGGAGTACGTGTGCTAGCTGGCACGGGTCAGGATTCAGGCGTCAGGATTCACGGTAAACTCTGCTGGCTGTCTCAACTTACGGCCCCGGCTGTGCTATCCTGTGCTGTGCTGCCATCTACTTCATGCATGCATAAGAAAGCAGCTTCTTAAGCGAGCGTCACGCCCTCTGACCCCAGCCATACACACACACACACACACACACACACACACACACACACACACACGCCGTAGGTAAAAACTGCAAACATTCAACGTGAAGCGTTGCGTATGCGTAATATTTACAATGGCAACTCACTAAGAGGAACCTGTCTAATAGCCAATTGATTATCATTTATCATATGGAATTCTGCTCTTGTTATGCGCTCAATTCATTTCTGAATATTCCATTAAATGTGGCAAGCTGCTCTCAAGGCATTGTGTACTAAATATTTAGATAGATATATTTTCTGCTATGTTAGCTAATTGATTAAGTTGTTAATCATTTATTTTTTATTAATTTTACTATTAGTATTATTTATTTGTTTTGTTTTGTTTTGTTTTACTTGCGAAGGGGCAACGTATTTCGTTCGACATGGCGCATACGTAATATTCGGTAGGCTAGCGGCTGATGATTGATTAGCTTCAAATTAGACTAATAATTCTTATGCTTTTCTTCTTCTTCCTCTTCTTCTTCTTCTTTTTGTATTCCAATTTGTTATTCTTGTTGCAAGCATTTAACTTGGCGCTTTGCGTTAGCGTAATATATCCATTCAATATGTTGGCTTCTTCTGAATCGGCTTGCAGCTGTTTCTTCATATTTCCATTTCCATTTCTATTTCTATTTCTGTTTCTATTCTCTTACACATTCTTCTTTACTGTCTTCTTTACTGCCTCATATTTTTCTTATATTTATGCATTTCTGTTTTGTGTTTCTATCAAGATAATGTTTGTCATTTAGTAGAGTTTACTGTATAAGCGAGCATTTGAGCTTTGCGTGTGTCGTCATGTGCGTGTGCCTGTGCCTGTGTGTGTGCCTGTGTGTGTGTGTGTGTGTGTGTGTGTGTGGCCAGGTGATGTGATTTATTGCATTGTGGTAACTTTTAGGTATCGCTCTGCCACGGTCTATGCGTCTGTGTGTGTGGCGTGTGGTGCGTGGTGCGCTCTTTTTCGCTTAAGAGACAAACCGCTAATTTGTTATCATTTATCACCATGCTGAGACGCGCGCTCGCCTGTGTGTGCGCGCGTGTGTGTGTGTGCGTGTGTGTGTAAACAATTTGTAAATGTGTTACATTTAAACCCTAAAGTAAAGTCTGCTTTGCTGTCCTTTGCCCCCCCCCCCCCCCTTGCCTATCCCAGCTTCGTTTGCCTGATTTTGTCATTGTGATAAATTCTTTGACGTTAACGTAACGTGAGATTTAAGCGTGCGTGAATATGTGTGTGTGCCCGTGTGTGTGTGTGTGTGTGTATTTGCACACATGTTAGCTTAAATAATGAAAAGGGACCAAGGATTGCGTCCAGCCGCTAAATAATGACAGCCGAGCGTACGGCTAAAGAGATAAACATTTTTTATGAATCGTATTTCATTTGTGACTCAGAACAAAACAAAATAAGATTAGAGAAAGAGCAGCTTAATGCAGCATACCACAGGTTAAATATACTTGCGGACATGTCGCTTGAAAGGAGATGCTCGTTCTGATGTGGCTTTGGTAAACTGAAGCCAGATACGTTGAAGAACAAAGCAAAGTTTGCCATACGATATGGCTGCGATATGAATCTGACAGAGAGATCTGACAGTTCGAAAGTACAAAGTTCAATCGATTCACTGAGTGAACACTGACTTTTCCATTCGAGTTGGAGAAGCTCAGCTTTTTCCGTTAGTTCAAATTTTCATTTCAATATAAATAGAACATATTAGATTCTTCATACTTCAGATTAACAACACAAACTGCAATTAAAGCACGCGTCACTTGATCGTCATTTCCAAATTGAGCGACACCCACACAAATATGTCGAGGAACTCGCTGCTGGCTCTGACCGCAGGCACAGCCGGCGCTATTCTACTTGGCTATTGTATTTATTACGATCGGAAGCGTCGCTCCGATCCCAACTATAAGCGAAAGGTGCACGAGCGTCGCCAGAAGGTAAACTCAGTGCCGTTCGTTTATGGTGCGACAGGCGAGCAGCCACACGAGCAAAACGACCATGAGGCGGTGCAGCATTATTTCCAAAACGAGATCAAGCTGGCCGAAGATCTGTTCAGACAGGCCAAATTGGACATGGGCCTGGTCCACTTGGCCAATGCGATTATGGTCTGTGCCCAGCTCGTCGCCCTGCTGGAGGCCATTAAGGTTGCCCTGCCAGAGCGCGTCTTCAATCTGTTGCTGACCAAGCTACCCGACTTGCAGCTACCCGAACTCATGCCAGAGGCCACTGATGTGGACATTTCACTCGACTGAAGCTCACAACTGCCGCCTTTTGTTATCAGACAGAAAATCAAAAAAACAAAAAAAAATATCAAAAAAATTTGCAGCAAAACTCTTTGCTGTTCAGCTATGGGAAACCCCAAAAAGAAGATTTGTCCAATATCATTTGGCTGAAAGAAATTATATATGAATGTCTTCTAAGCCGATGCTTCCATTTGCATACTGTCCTGGCCGAATACTGCGATCCTAGACCATGCGCTGCTGACTTATACCCGAAAAGAACACTGAAAGAAAAGCCTCAAATGCAAATAATTGTTTGCTCAATTCGATTTCGAATAGTGAATGTCTAAAGAAATCGGGAAAAAAAAATCTAGAAAAATAAAAAACGAAAAACAACAAAAGCTTATATGAAAGCAAAAACTATTTTAATAAAAATGCTGTTGATCGATGCGTTCTTTATATGAAAGCAAATGTTTTCTATCGATCGATTCGAATCGAAAGCAACTGCAGCAAATACTTATGTATCCTATGACTTTCTATGGTTTTTTATAGGCAAAGTCTTGCCTGGGAGACCTTCCTGTTAGACCACAGCCCAGCAAGCGTAATACTTTTTCTGTTAACTATATGTTGATTCTAGTCACAACGTTTTACGATTGAAATCTATCATATCGTTTGCCTCTGATCCGGCAGAAAAAACAGCAAAATGTCCAACTGCCTCGAGCTTCAGGTTCAAAATGAATCTATGGCTAGAGAGCATGATGCGAGCACGCCATAGTGGGAGAGTGTGCCAGCATGCAACCTTAACTACTCTTACATACAATGCAGTCACTTCAATGGCTTCACACATACATACATAATAGACGTTGATCGCCTTTCAAGCCAATGAAATCATAACTAGCCTGTTCCAAGAGCCATCGCCACGCTGCACTACGTTCAGCAAAAGCTACCTGTGTCTCTCCCACTCTCTCGAGATGAGAGTGACAAGCGTGCAACTAAAAAGCAATCTTAGTCGTATAACTAACTCTATGCAAGCTTATACTACTCACTAATACTACTGCAAATTCATATTATATATCTAAATATGTATGTTTGTAGTATATATGTAATATAATAAATAAAAAAAATGTTTCCACTGCGAGCTTGAATAAGCTGTTTTGTGTATTTTGCTGATCTGCTGTGACTGTGTGATGACAGCAATCGCATGCAGTACACAACTTGACAATTTGGCCAAAGATCTTACATATCTTACATATCCATATACATATATGTACATATACACATATCTATATATATGTTGGAGTACATACATATAGACACACATATACACATACATATTTATAAATATATATATATATATATATAAATAAATTAAATAGTTTTGAAATTAACACTTCAGCTTTGAGCTTAGATTGAATTTTGTCTTAGCTGAAATCTGGATAGCTGGTGGAGTCCTCCTTGTTGGAACTGGATGTGCTGATGCTCTCATTGCTCTGCAGCTCATGAAGCTTCATGATCAATGGCATAAAGATGCGATCCGGCAGCGATTCCTTCAACGTGTTGAGCACTGGCATTGGCTGGGCGCACATCATGATGGCATTGGCCAAATGACTGAGGCCCTCCGACATGCTGCCCTGGCTAATTAGCAGCTCTCCCAATTTGATCTCGTCGAGAAAGCAGTGCTCCAGAGTCGTATTATCGCTGCTATCCAACACGTTGTCATCCACCGCCCACTCACTGCTACTGACCAAACGATATTTCAATAAATCAATCTCCTCCCGCTGACGACGCTCGTGCACCTTCCGTCTATACGCTGGATCAAGGCGACGCTTTCGATCAAAGTACATGCAATAGCCCAAGACAATGGCGCTGGCTGTGCCCACAGTCAATGCCAGCAAATATCTGGCCGACATCTTCAATCAAATTACTTTTTTAATTTACAAATTTAGTGCAGAAATTTCGGAAATCATCAGCGAAAAGAAAAATTTGGATATCAATAAATTAATTCAAAAGCTTTCATCAATTTTCCTCTGGTTTAATTGATTTTTTAAATTCTTTTTCTTACTTTTGCAATTTAATAATGTTTTTTTTTTTGTTTTTAGAAGAGCCCTACGTTCTGAACTTCTACCCTTATCATTTGTGTTGACCAAAGGAATACTGAATGACTGCTAAGAGCCTTGGGTATTGACGTGTCTGTCCGAAATGATGTTTAAAGCAAAGCACATATATATGGGCAGAAAGCATTACAGAAAGATTATTGTAGAAACTCTTCCCATTTCTGAGTCCTATTATAATTTGCTTATGTCCAGCTTAAGAGTTGGCCTGAGTGTTGAGTGCTTTTGAGTCAATGACAGTTGATGGCCAGCTGAAAACTTTGCTGCTGTAAACAGTAGCTTAGCATGGGCTATTGACTGTCTAGACCTTTAGGCTTAATTTCCGAACTACTCTTATGATCAATATATATTTATGAGGTGAATACTCCTTATAGCTATGTTCTAGATACTTTGTATAGGTAAGAGATACTTTTCACTTTTAAGATACATCAGCTAAGCTTTATGTGCTCTATAGATATATCCTTACTAACCCACACGTTTTTCTCTCTTACTTTCAGGTAATTAACTACAACCGCTGGAACTAGTTCACCTGAACAACTCAAGTCTGGTCAAGCCAAGTCAATCTGTTTCTAACTCTCGTTCTTTAGCATTCCCCGAACGAACATCTTAAAGAAAATGTCTTATTCGTACGAGCTTTAATGAAATTGTGTAGCCGGAAAAGAGAAACAAAGGCGTTGAGTGTGTTTGTTTATGTGTGGGCGTGGCACGCTGTAAGCCCAAATGAGCATATGCATATTTCATAAGACCTTTTCTCTTTTTTTTTTTTTTTTTTTTTTTAGTTTTTGCCTCTGTATTCTCAGCTACTCGAGTTATGTTAAAATTTTTACTACTACTCCGTTTGGCCGCTGGCCCATAAAACAAAAAAGGAATGGAGGGGAAGGGAAAGGCAAGGAGAGACGAAAACTTAAGAAACTGCAAATATTGTTGCCAACTGTATGAGCAAGAAGCAGCAGCTAAAGAAAACACACACAAAAGGAGCGCAGTGGAAAAATGCGCAACGGAAAGAAAACAAAAAAAAAAACCAAAAAAAAAGAAAAAAAAATTGTGATGCGGCCATAACGAAATTTTGCTGCCGCCATTTCCGTTTTGAAATTTCCTTTTCTTACCGTAATTTGTCGGTGATTCATTTGGTCTGCTTCGCATTTATTTCTGCCTTCATTTGCCTTTCGTTCGCATTGCCCAGCCAACTGGCACGCCTCTATTGCTAGCTTTAGCTACTCGTAGTGCTTTGCTTCACCTATTAAATGCTTCTCTTTCTTTTTTTTTTGGTCGTACTGCCACTTGTCATAGCCCCAGGGCGATATTAAGAGCAAACAGTAAAGAAAACTATGTGATCTGGCAGAGCTGTGATACCCTCTGACAGTTGTTCTTCATTCTTGCCATAGCAAATATAAATAGACCGGTTGAGCTTGTGTTGAGAATCTTGCGTTCATGATGATGAACCATTTCTGAACCGCTTCATGGGCTTTAAGTGTCAGGTTTGCGTGGCACACTTTCATTTTTAACCACTTTTCATTCGCTCATTTCAGCGTCAGCACTTTTTTGAACCAGTTCATTGACACGATAGATCAATTTACTTTTCTTTGAATCATTTCAAAACTTTTCCAAGACACATTTGTAGCTCTTCAACGATAACATGGAAACACTAGTGAACTGGTTCATAAACTTGATATATTGTTGCATTTTTAGCAAAATACTTCTTCAATTACAGCACTGAATCATTAGTGAACCGGTTCATGAACATGTAACTATTCTTAGTGTAACACTATGACCTTTTTCAAAAAAAGTCTTTTGAGCCAGTTCATGAACTGAAGACAAAGGTATGCATATAGTATGTTGCTGTAGATACGGATATGGCGAACTTTTATTTATCTTGTCACTGTGTACCAGATGTGAACCGGTTCACAGCACAAAGGAGGCAGCAAAGTTCATGAGATGTTGCGTATTATTGCAATTACAATCTCGACTGCCGTACTTCTCGCTTTCTCCTTTCCGCATCAGTCCATTTCATTGCGCCTTGAACGCCTGCCTGCCTGCCAGCCAGCCTGCCTGCCTGCCTGAGCTGTCAAAGTGATACACTTTTGAACTGGTTCAGCGAACTTGCATAGTGCATGCAATTATCCCGTACACATATATCCTTGAGCCCTTTCGCACTTTTGCCGCTTGTTTAGTCCGCCCTCATTCGAATTGTGTGTTTCGTTTTGTTTCGTTTCATTCCATTTCGTTTCGTTTCGTTTCATTTCATTTCATTTTATTTTCATAGTGCACACAAATTTCGCGTGCTTTTAATTTTGTTGTTCAAATTTGTTTCCTCATTTTTTCTTCTTCCTCTTTTTTTGTTGCTTTGTAGTTTTTTTTCATCTTGTAACCCGCATGCGACGATTCAGGCGTTAAACAAGCGTTGACAACAGCAACAACAACAACGTGTGCTGAGGTGTGTTTGTGTGTGCGTGTGTGTGTGTGTGTGTGTGTGTGTGTGCAAATAGCATAAAAACGTAGCGTATGAGTGATACAAGTGTAAATTTGTTGAAGTGCTCGGATGGGGACAGAGCACAAAAAAGATACACTTTTCAACAAAAAAAAAAAAAAAAAATGTGAGCAAAGGAAGTGCAGCGCTAGCAAATACCCTGCAGTAAGGAAATCAGCCCTTTTAATATAGTTAACCTATAATAGAGTTTGGCTTTCACATTCTGTAAGTGAGTGGAAAAAGCTAAGAGCTAGTCTAGGTATAGGTCGAAGTATACATTCAGCTTTCTAGATTGTTCAACATGGGTTATGGGATATACCTTTATGCCAGTCTCATATCTATATGCCTGTCTTATACTTACTTCACAGCCTATCCTGCCTAACCAACCTTGCCTAACTTGCTCTATTTGAACTACAGTTCTTAGATAAGATTTGAATATAGACTTCTTCGAATCGAAGCATCGCTTTCTATCCAAATGCAACCCATCAACTAACTCTTCTTCAACTGCAAGCAGAGTAAGAGCATGACTTTTATAGCCATTTCTACAGGGTATAACAAAACGTGAACAGTAACAATTGTGCACATCTATAAGCATACCTAATGTGTGCCATGTGAGTGTGAGTGTGTGTGTGTGTGTGTCGTGTGTGTGTGCGCTGTGCACGTGTGAGCGGACGCCGAGTGCAACTCATGTATTTATGAAGTGTCAACAGCTTCGTCATGATACATGGGACCTTAAGCTATCTGCCCGCACACACAGCTCAGCGGCTCATCCATGTGTATGCTCTCTATGTATGTGTGTGTGTGTATGTGTGTGGATGTGTGAGTGTGTGTGTAGTTTCCTTTTTTGTTGTTGTCGGTAGACAACAGAATTTGTGCGGTTCTGACACTTGAGGGCAGCTTAATAGGTATTTTTTTCTTTATCATAGTTGTGTTTGTGGCACTTTGTGTGTCTTAAGCTGTCAGCTGCAGCTAATTAGCTTATATTTTGTACAGGGTATTGACAGAAATTACAGGGTATCTTTTAGTGCAAGTTTTTGCTAAGCTTTGTTGATGCTGGTAAAGTCTTCGGCGAAGATTTTGCTTATTAAACGTACTAGGCTTAACCTGTAAAAAGTATATAGAGCGAGTAGCTTGACTATAGAGTTGAGAAGAAATCGATATTGATTATTATAGATTTTCCTTTCTACAGACAGAATATAGAATGAAGTTGAATGATAAAGATTGAGTGATGATGAAGATAAAACAGAAATACTCAACTGAGAAAGAGAAAAAGAAAGTTGCTCGATAGGAAGTGTAGATAATAATAGTGCAAAGTTACCAAGGATGGTCGGTAAATAACGCCTGATTTGCCAGCTCTAATAATAATTAACAGTAGACAGCAACCTGAACTGTTCTAAAAAAAAACCATAATTAATTTGAATATAATCATGGAGGACAAGTGCTCGCACAAAATGCATTAAGTCAAGTCGACGAAATGCCAGCGATAAAAATAACTGTGAGCAGAGCAAACTAAGACTGGAGGTTAAGTGGACATGTTAAGCCAAGTGAGACTTTAAGGGTCTTATTAGCCGCCTTGACCCACTCAAAGGGCAAGCGCCAGTGCGCAGTCATCCACAAGGACTTGCAGCTAGTTCACATGGAATTCATCGTTGTTGCTGCTGTTGCAGTTGCTGTTGCGCTTAGACAGGATAGGACAGGGCATCTTCTAGTCGAATGCACAACTGCAACCATGCCATCCACACAAACAGACATTCATTTTTAAAACCTAAATCCATGGAAAATTGTAAGTCTGGGTATACTGAATTTGTTATAATCAATGTAACTGACAGAAGCAGCAAGAGCCCCGGGTTGGCCCTATTTGCCCGTCGGTGTGTTTGCCTTTCTGTCTGTCTGTATGTCCATCCATCCACCGTCCGTCCGTTCATTCGTCTATCTTCCAGTAAACCTCTGTTTATCCGTCCATCCATTAGTCCATCCGTCCGACGCCCATCCGTCCGTCCGACCGTCTATCTCGTTGTCCATCTGCTCTTAAAGCCAAAACGGTTCAGAGATTGCCGCACTCATTAGTTCCCAACACTCCACCAATATCGAAATAAAACAAACTATAGATATACTTTAAAAGTAAACCGCACGGGCTTCAGGGTATCTACTCGTTGGCCACTCTCGAGCATTCCCACTTGTTCGGTAGCGTGTTGCAACTCAATTTGAAAGCATGCCGAAATATGGAAGTGCAGAAAAAAGAAGTACACATCCAAAGGCAGGCACAGACACAGACACAGATACAAATACAGATACAGATACAGTAGACATGAAAACAAGTCAAATGGAGGCAGATGCAAGTACATGAACAAAATGGTCGACAGTCAGACGAAATTGTGTTTCTATGTCAAGCATAAATTTTAGCTCTCCCCTTCCCGCTCTATCTCTCGCTCTCTCTAAGTATGATGAAGACGAACGTAGACAGTGAAACTCGCGACCGAGTCCTGGGACTTGTGTATATAAATATATATATATATATATATATATATAGATATACATATATATCTGTCTATATATAGGGAAGGTGGCTGCTGTTCTTAATGAATGCCACCCGAGGGCCGCCGAGTTAGCGCCCAAGGCGCTTATATCATTTTCTTGTTAGTGCAAATAAATTATACGGAAATAATTTCATTTAGTTTGTGCAAAAAGGAGAAGAAAAAAAGGATAAAACAGTAGAAATGAAGGAATGAAAATTGTCTTGGCCAAAAGGGGAGCACAGTGCACTGTGCGTGTGCGTGTGCGTGTGCGTGAGCGTGTGCGTCAAGTGATCTCTCAATTCGCAACAGCCTGACAGCATTTAATTTCAAATGTAGCTAAAAGTGTCTAATTGCTGCTTGAAAGCATCCACAAAATGCTGAAAGCAAATGCACTTAACGCAGTTGAATGTTGCCCCATTCAAGGTTGTTGCAAGTCGTCAGGACGTATTCCCAAAAGGACGACGAACGACGACGGCGACGGCGACGGCGACGACAATGACGACGTTGCTTTGGATTTGATTTGCGTTCTACCTTCGTTGCCACCATTGATGTGAAGTCAGCTGCAAGTGAAGTAGATAGCTTGTTTGAGTGATAAAGCGTTCCTTCTGGCAATTCCCTGGCTTACTTCACGCTTCGCTTCTCTCGCCTCGCATAGCTGTTGATTTTCGCACTGTGCTTTGCTTCTCGCCTCGATTCGGGCTTAGCTTATCACTTTGATTTCTTAATTTGCTTCTCTGATTTGATCACTCCGGGCTTTAGCTATTCACTTTTGCTTATCCTTTCACTGTTAGATGCTACTCACTTTCTGTTCTACGCTAACAGTTTGCTATTACTGCCAGTCACTTCTCTTTCAGTTGCTGTCATTGTTTGTCTTATTGCCTAAGCCTTTTTCTAGTTTTTCTCTTTACAATTGATTGTCTTGGGTATTTTTAGTCTGACTTCACATTTTCCTTATTACTTATCAAAACTTTTCACTTATTTTGATCGGCTTGCTGTTTGTTTTTTTTTTTTTTTTTAATTAAATTTGTTTTGGTTTTTTTTTTTCATTACTCTGGTAGTTTTCTGTTTTCACTTGCTTTCCTTTTTGTTGATTTTGAGTGTTTCCTAAGCTTCTCAGTTTGATTTGCCTGAGACTTGAACTTCCTTTAGCGCTTCTTTCTTTGCTTCCTTCTCACATAGTTCAGTCTGAGACTCGTGCTTCTTTAATCGCTTCTTTCATTGTTTACTTCTTATTTTGTTTCTTAGATTCATACTTCTTTCATCGCTTCTTTCTAAGTTGACTGCTCATTTAGTTTTTTCATAATTTCATACTTCTTTTAAAAGCTTCTTTCTTTTGTTAAAATTTATAATTTTTTTACTATTATTTATAAATCTTTTTCATTTTTTTTTCCACTGTTATCTTTCGTTGCTCACTTGGCTTCTCTCTTAGGGCTCATTCGCTTTTGCCTTCAGCTTTCCAACTTCTTTTATTGCTACTCCCTGTGCCTTCCACAATATTGCACAGTTTTAGTTCTCTCTTTGCCAAACACTTAACTTTTTACTCATTTGCTTCTCACTTTGCTTCTTCCTCTACCTCCCTCTCTCTCCCTCTCTCTCTCTCTCTCTCTCTCTCTCTCTCTCGTTCTCCCTCTTTGCTACACCTTTCTCCTGTTCTGTTGCACTTTTCATTCAGCTGAAGAAAGTCCATTTGAATTTTCCTCTTCGGCGACTTTTCAAACACTTGGCATTCACACAATGCAAACTTTATGCAGTTCATTCGTTTTGTGGCTTTTTTTTGTTGTTATTTCTTCTTTTTTTTCGTGTTCTGTGAAATTCAATAAAATCAACCGAAATTGGTAGTCAATAGTGGAATATAGTGGCCTGGTCTCTCTGTCTGTCTGGGCGAGGCGGGAATGGGGCCAGAAGCCGCACGGTTTGCCTTAAATTGTTTTCCGACAAATTTCGTGATGAGTGGATGGAAGGCGGCAGGGTGGGGCAGGCATAAGGAATGATACAATGGAGAATAACTGGGGGAAACAAGTGAAAAAGTGTTGAAACACATTTTACAACTCAGCTGGAGTGCTTAATTACACACACACACATACACACACACACTTGCACAGGGAAGAAAAAGAGATAGAGGGAGAGTGGGAGAGAGAGAGAGACAGCGCTAACAATGGCAAACAATAGCCAAAAGGAGAGTGGCAAATAAATTCGTGTGCGGTGGAACGTGTTGTATTGTAATACCAGAAAACTACAAAATCAAAACCACAATAACAACAACAACAACAACAACAAGGAACTATAACAAGCAACAACAAGTGGAACTGCAACTGCAACGGCAACAAACGCCTCCAAAACCTGGCCCCACGCCCACTCAAACAATCTGCACTTTGAGCTGTTTAGGTGGCCATTAGTCTTAATGACTTTGCAGCAACGAGGGCGAGCAATAGAGAGAGAGAATGGGAGAGAGAGAGAGAGAGAGAGAGAGAGAGAGAGAGAGAGAGAGGCAGAGGAGAGAGACAAAGAGAGAAACCTGAAGAGCGCAAGCCAAATAAATAGTCAAGGCCTGAATGAGCTGCAGCAAGCGAAGCATCCACATAAAAAGAAAACTCTTTTTCTTTTTTTTTTTCTTTAATGAAAGTATTTAGCTGGAGAGGGCGTGGCTGGGTGAGTGATGGGGCGGAAGAAACTACGTAGGCGCTAAACATTAACTACTGTGCTAGGCTGCATTTGCTATGACGGCGACAAATGCAATTTCCACTGCAAAAGCGTAAACAGCTGAGAGTGTGTTAGTGTGTTAGTGTGTGTGTATGTGTGTGTTTGAGCTTCCTTTTTATATTTAGCTGCGATTGCCCGTTTTTTATGTAGAGCTGCAAAACTGTCAGCCCAACTAATCAGGTTTATGCGTCCAACGATATCATGAAAAGTCAATTACTTGGCCAGCACAGTAAAGACGGCCTGCAACTGTTGTTGTCTATGGAACCAAGCACTGAACATATCTAGCATAACTTTGAAAAGATCTTAGAGACTTCTATTTGGCATGAGTAAGTTCAGCTCGAGCTTTGTCACTTTCGAATTTTAATGACCACAAAATAGTTTTTAAGCTCTTGTTTGTTTACGAACATGCATGCAGAGCATTTGAGTGCCTTAAGCCAGCGGAAGTTCATGCCCATGAATTATCGCAATTTTGTCACGCATAAACATGAAAGATGCATAGCAAGTGCAAGTGCCGTCGTCGTATTTATTATATATCCTGCAGTTGTGTGCTTGTGGAATAGGGCATGCCAGTATAAACTTCATAAGAAGATTGAATTAAGACTAAGATTTGTGAGATTTTTGAGTAAGATGAGTTCCTCTTCCTTAATACATAGTAAGATGCTAACAAATAGGTGCTTTTAAGTAAGTCTCGTGAGCTTCAAGAGTTTTGTAGACAGACTTTCATATAGTTTCTGCAAGAACTACACAAAATTGTTATCAAAATATTTCAGTTCTTGTCTCCATGTAAACATCTATTTTAAGTCTTTCTACAGGGCATCATCTCCCTGCTCTCGGCGTGAACACTTTTGCAGCGTATTTTTGGAGCGTCGCGTATTGTAAACAATTAAAACTTTACGCGCCTTGGCAGAAACTTCACGTTTTAATTCCACTTTTCATAAGAACGGTAATTTTTAATGAGCATGCCAGGACTTCAGCTCCAACTGCATCATCATCATCATCATCATCATCATGATTATGTGCAAGTGGAGCCAGAGCCAGAGCCCGAGTCAGAGCCAGAGCCAGAGCCAGAGCCAGAGCCAGAGCTTTGGCTACCATTATCATGGCACACTGTCCGCTCTCTGGCTCCGTCCTGTCTCTATCTCTTTCTGTTTCTGTGCCTCTGTCTCTGTCTGAGTCTTCCGGTTGGGCGTCGCATCCTGCTGTGCCGCGCGACTTTTTTGTTTACGACAATGAAGAGCACGCCAACATCCTGTGATGCGCCAGTGCCACGCCCAACTGCGACTGTTCCAGCTTTAGTTTTTTGTTTTTTTTTTTTTTTTTTTGCATGTTACAGCTGCACTTAACCCGCTTGAATACCCTGTAATTAAGTGGGGAGAGCATTAATGACAGCTGCATTTCATGAAGTGAGAAACGAAATCTTAAGTTTAAGTTACTAGAAACTTTACTGACTAAATGTCTTATAAAAAAAAACTGAAGTTGCATTGCATTGCATGTACTTAATGAAGAAAAGGCATTTCTTTGATTGAGTATCAAGCAAAAGTCGTGTGTACGAGATTAAATCAAGATAAAGCTGTTGTAGAGATATAGGGATGTATAAGATCGACTGAATATATAAGATTGGTAGATTGAAGTTGGCAATAAGATTTATAGATATTTGGATAGAAAAGGCAATTAGAATAAATTGCATAGATAGGCAGATAGATAACTAGGATAGAATAGTTAATTTGGATGGATAGATAGGGTAGATTGATAGGACAGGATCGATGGAAAGGATAAATAGCAGTATAAATAGGTAGGATACATAAGATAGATTGATAAGATAGGAAGGAAAGATATAATATGATAGAATAGGATAGACAGATAGGCTCTATAGCATAGATTCGATATATATATGGAAGATATATGGGATGAAGATAGGATACATATGATAAATAGAATAAAAAGACATATGGATAGGATAGATAGGAGAGATAGATGGTATAGAAAGATAGACTATACAGATAAGACAGATAGAATAGTGATACCTATAATCAATATAATGGTCAGATTAAATTGATAGAATAGATAGAAAATATAAGCAGGAAAAGAATGAAGAATAGATAAATAAGAATAAGGAAGAACAGATAAAAAAAATATATATATAGACAGATTAGAGAAGATTGACATCTAGGTAAATAGACGGAGAAGGAAAACGATAGAGTTGTAAAAAGAGTTAGATTAGTAGATATATAGATATATATATAGTTAGCTAGGGACAGACATATAATTAGATAAAATTCTATATGGCAGATAATATATGATAGATTAAATACTACATATACTTTACCTAAATGGCTGCCTGTCTCTAGTTACTATCCCTATGTTAATAATTTGAGAGTCTTGAGGATTCTTTAAAATAGTATTCAGTTGAGTTTAACTCCTGGTTACTTCAAGTACAATTTAAAGACTTCTATTCTTATTATTATTATTATTATTATTTACCTGGACTTCACTTACAGGGTATCTGCTGGACCCATAAATCCAGCGTTAAGCTTTTTACTTTTTATTTTTGGCTTATCCACGCTTTGCTCTGCACTGAAAGGAACAGCATTTGCACGCATTCGGTGTAGTTCGTTTAGTAATTTTCATAAATTACCCTTCAGACACGAACAAAGGAAAGAAGGATAGGAGAGGGAGACAAAAGGATAGCGCGAATGGTGCTCGAGGCGCTGGGAAACAGATTTTCAAGGATTGTCGGAAGGACTCGCAGCTTTCACTCTCGCACACGCACACACAGAGCTACAAATTATCATTATCGGACGCTGCCTTAACCCAGTTCGAGTCAAACAAATTCATTTTAAATGATCAAATAATTGCACAGATTTTCGTGAAAATTATTTAACAATTTATTTGTGTTTGCCGCGCATACCCTGTAGGCACGAAATATAGCACAGTGGGTATATTATGCTAAAGCGTGTAAAATACTTAAGAGAGCGAACATTTCCAATATGCCTCTGCACAGAGTATTACATGAATATATTTAAATCATCTTTCGTTGCCTTGTTTCCCTTTTCTTTTTTTTTTGGTTGGCTGAAATTTGCACTCATTTGAAATGGATGCGCATTCGAGTGTGAGCCGACGCTTGAATGCATTCAAAGTGCATTCGAGCTCCTTCTGTGTGTAATGCAACAGATTCCATGTAAAGGATTATTGTGGCAGCAGTAGTTGCTTGCCTTGCCAGCTGCTGGCGAACTATCGAAACGAATAATCGATATCGATAACAACAAACGAAAGAAAACATGCGCTTTTACGGCTTTTGTGTTATATTTGTATAGGTAAGCTGAGCGTTAATTCATTTCTCAATTAATCGATTATCGATAACTTTAATCGTTAGTAGTTAAGAGATGTTTTGTAAAGACATTTTTCATCTTAGTCAGCTTTAAAGCTTGCTCTATATACCAAAGCAATTGACAAAAACATGAAATCGACTGGCTTTAAGTTGAGTTATGTGTGTTCAATGATATTTTGAATAGTCGAGAACATAAAATGAAATAAAACTTACATACAAACAACTGCTGTTGGGATAATCGATAACAGTAATCGATAACAAACAAGAAATTTCTACATCGTTTGAATACATGTTAGTTATGCGAAATGATCAGAGCGCTTTAATTGACCTTGGCTGCAAGCTGGCAACTTATATGAGCAACTAACCAAACAACTTATCGTTAATCGATAACATACAACAATAGCTTGTAGAGCAATACAAATGAGCTTAGCGCTGAGCTATGCAATCAAATGAAAACTCAGATGGATAAAGCTCTTGTGCCAAATGGACGCAGGCATACATATGCTTCTACATATACATATATCCGTTTATATGTATATGTATATGTATATGTATATATTTTTAAGGTTATGTATGTGGGACGAGGTTCTCTTTGTGACAGTTGCTGTTACAATGGCTGCAGATAAACAAGAAGCAGCCAACAACTGAAAGCAACACTTGAAACAATAATAATAACACAATCAAGTGCCTGTTCGCACACGTTTTTCAAGTGGTGCAAGCACCACCAAACCCACTCACAGAACCACTCACCCACACACACACACACACAGAGAGAGATATATATATAAATATATATATGCATTTGCATGGCATTACGTATACGCAGCGTGTGCTGGACGAGCACTGCATGCCGGCCGGCCTTTGCGTTCTTTTTACACATGCGTGCCTAAGAAGAACCCATATGCAGCAGCAGTTGCCCCTACAGCAGCGTCGCCACCCCGCCTCTGCCCCTTCATATATGCACGTACCCACCTGACGCTCAGTTGCTCTCTGCTCTGGCGGTGCAGCCAGCCCGCTTTGTGAGTGAACATTTTAAGCCTTCAAGCTATCATCATCATCATCAGCAGCAGCAGCAGCAGCAGCAGCAGCAACTGAAGCTGGGGCCAACATTTTGTAACAATAGTCAGGTGTGTGCAAGTGCGTGTGTGTGTGTGTGTGTGTGTGTGTGTGCACTTGCGTGTGTGTTTGTTTGCTGCCATGTCTGTGTTTGCTTTAGGTAATCATTTCAACGTGCTCATTCTAGTGCTATCTTCCCTCCCCTCTCTCTCTCTCTCTCTCTTTCACTCTCTCACTCACTCTACCAGTCGTTGGCCACGTCTGGCAGCATCTGTCTCAGCCAGCTGATCACCTGCGGTATAGGCGAGAGGGTTGGACGCTGACTCATGCAGCAAGTCAAGCAGTCAGCAAGCTGTTCTTGCATTCCTGCTGCTTGCACAATGCCATAATAAATTTGAGTTTGACTAGCTCAACCCACAACCACCTGGCCAAAAGAAATGTCAGGCCACAAACAACACATTGGTGGTGCGCCCCATAAAGTTGACTGTCATATATCTTGGCAGCACTTCCAACATCTCTCTCGCACTCTGTCTCGCCCTCTCGCTCTAGCTGCTTTCGACTTCTCACATGCAACTTGGCTTTGCTCTCTCGCCAAATAGGATAAAAAGTTGCATTGACCAAGCACTTTATAACTTTATTAACCAACATTTCTGGGTTGTTCTTTTTTTTTAAGTGTATGCGGACAGTTATTAAATGACTTTTCACTTTGTTCGACTTTCTGTTTGCGCTTTAGGTTTTATGTGAATTGAAATATTAGATGAGCTACAACAAGCTTTGGATTGTTTTAGATTCACTTTATTATAAAATTTAATTTCATTTAATTAAGATAATCAAGAATGCTCCAGTTGGAAGTCTGTCCATGGAAGGTAGCCGCACTAGCACTTAGCGCTCAGAGCTGTTGCTTCAATTATGCTGGGCTATATGCACAAGCTGCCACTATGGAGTACAAATGATTGAGGAACTTCACTTCTAGTTGTACCTTAGATCATAAATACGATATTCAAAGCTAAGCGTGTAGTATAGATCGAAAGTTTCAGGAGAAGTATTTCAAATTCATATTCATGGAAGAACCTATTCATGGGGGAAACTGTACCTAGTAAGACTTTCAAGATGTGCTCAAAGAAATCAAGTAAAAATATCGATTTATATCGATAATAAAGTCAAACTGAAATTTTTTGGGGCTGAGGTAGCTAACGATGCTAGAGAGAGGCAACACCTCCATGATCAATGTGTCGAACAGTACTACTATTTACCGACTGAGCAACCGCCACTTTCTTAGGCTTATGTGCTCTGGCTGAGCACTGTCGTTCATGTTTCTGCGTCCTTTTCCACAAAGCTACAAACTCCAAGCCTCTTTGCTGCTGCAGACTTGCTCTACTATTTGATTTCATCGACTGTTTCTGCCAAGTCGATCCTTTCTTCTGCCATAGTAGTTAGTAGACAGCTATGAAAGATGGACTTGATGGACTCAGCCATCCGTTGTGATCAAGAATATATATACATACGCTCTATGAACTCTGCCCCCTGTCACCTGTGGACCTTAAGCTGCCACAAATTGGAGACAGAGGTCAAGAAGATAGCGCAAAAATATCTCCAGAGTCTAGATTCTCAGCAACAACAGCCTGGCTAGGCGTCTACCTACTGCAGCCCAAAGATCTGCTGGCACTCGATTTAGAAGAAGACTCAGGCGCCACTCATTTGATTGGATGTTCCATTGACTTCACTATTTCTTCGCATAATCAGCTTGCCTGGAACGTAATCAGAGCATAAGAATCTCGTAGCATTTCTCTGTTGCTACAGTGAGCTTTGCTTTGCTTTGCTTTTGCACAGCGTCGCCCGTTGCTGACACAATTTTGATGCGATAGATGCGACTTTTGAACCAATATAGCTCAGCTAAGAGGGAATTCATATGTGACACGACGCTTTACTTTGACAGCATCTTTGATAACGGCAAGCGTGTATAACCTTTAGCTATGGTCATAAACTTCAAGAGCAGCTCAAGCGGCAATAGCTCGTTTTTGGCCTTTGAGTTTAATCATTTACTCAGCAGCAACAACAGCAACGGCAACAGCAACAAAGATGATGAAGAATGCCTTAAAAAAGTGCAACAACAGCAGCTGGAAGAAGGCGAAGAAGACGAAGCAGACAGACGGACGCAAAAGCCAGTCAACGAAATAACCTTTCGCTTATGCATGCATGCGAGCTGCAATTTATGTGCGCACACACACACACACACACACACACACACATGCACGCATCCTTGGCACGTGTGTGTGTGTGTGAAAAGTCAAGTTGGAAAATGTTTCCAGCCAACACCTTCTAATAGTTTCTAGCTTCTCTTCTTCTTTCATGTTTTTCACTTTTTTTCGCTTCTGCTTTCAATGGCAGCCATCGCTGACACCATTTTGTAAGCCTGTCTGTGTGTGCACGTGTGTGTGTGTGTGTGTGTGTGTGTGAGTCCTTTTTGCTTTTGCTCGAAAATGAAAATAATATGTGTATATAAAATAAACTTTTACCCTTTGACTTTGGGAGTCGTTATGCATTTTAATGCACGCATACTTCGCGCATCTTTTGGCCTTGAGCCAAAAGGACTTCAGTGTCAAGCCGCTCATAGAGGACTCAGCTTAAATGCAAACGACAAACTGCAAGAATGTGAGTCGATTAATATTGTGTCGATCAAATTGTTTCTCTATCTATATGGCATTTGCTAGATATAGCCTCGTCTCATAGAGTATGAAGACTTTGGTCGATTTTACTATTATTTCAGTGGCTATTGCGCCTACAGACTTGAAATTTGGTTTATATACTGTTGTCTACAGTATATATGTTATATATATATCTCTGCCAATTGGGAGCGTGACAAATTTGTGTCAAAATGTTGCATCTAGCTGTGAGTACACTCAACTTTCGGTAGTGCTTTACCGCCAAACAGCTCTATATATTGACTAGAAATTATCTATAACTATATCTTCTTCAGACTTTAAGCCTAAGACTTTAACCTTAACATTTGGTCCACTGTTGACCTTCCTTACAGATAGATCGATAACTTTTTATCGAAATACATTGATGTTGTAAAAAATGTGACTGTTTTGGACTATGGCGAGTATTGTATATATATACCTTATATACTTTATATACCTGCTATACTTTTCGAATTTGTTGTATTGTTTCTAGAGCTTATATACTTTGTATACCTGTATACCCTATATTTACTTAATATACTTTCTACACTCTATAATCTTTCTAGTCTGGCTACACTCTCCAAGCTTTATACACTTTCTATACCATATATGCTTTTGCAGTCCAAGAGTATCGCTTGATCCTGTTGTTAGACAATCCCAAATGAATATGGAAAACGAATATCCTTCAAGACTAGCTCGAATGATTGAGAAGATAGAAACACTGCGATTGCACATTCAGATATAACACATAAAAAGCCTTTGCATACATAATGTCTGGGTTTTGGTTGCAAAATTTGATCACGTTCTGTTGGCTGCTGTTTAAATGTGCCTTTAAATTTCATTAATTTCCCCTGCTGGCCTTAGTTAGCTTTTGATTATTTCTCTTAATTTCTTCGACACTTTTTGCTGCAACATTGCAACAATTTGGCTTTAATGAGCGGCAGCTGCAACCGCCTCCAAGTATGCAACAGCTTTGAGCGTATAAAAGGTGAAATTCTTGACGTAAAATGTTGCATAAAATACGACCGGGACTGCCAACACAGCTCAACACCGAGCCCCAACTGCTATGCTTACCCCATTTGCCCTATGCCTAGCCATATCCGTATCCATATCCCTGGCTCGTAGCGCCGCCTCATCTCGGCGCACTCCAGAAACATAATATGCGGCTACGCAATTATTTTGCATGCTCCATTTTAACAATTTAAAGAAGCGGGCAAAAAAAAAAGGCCAAGTATATGCTGCTCGATGGGCAGCCATGACCAGCAGAATACCCTGTAAATGAATTTTGAACAATAATTCGATTTGTTTTATCGTGAACTATAAGGCGAGCTATAGCCAGGGAGTTCTTCAAGTTAACTTCAGCTGTAGCTGTTGCCAACCGCACTGGCACAGCTCCACTGGGTGTCCTACAGGGTATGCACAGGCTGAAATGTGAGCAAATGCAGGGCAAAAATGAACGAACGAATAAGTGACTGGGCCAGCAGGCAGCCCCCACACTAACTTAATACCCCTCAAATGGTGTATATATAAATATATATGTGTATATTTATATATGTGGGGCATTAGAGAGTCGTTGAATGAGACAGGATGTACGCAGTATATAGGATGTAGTCCCATATAGCATGTAGATGGTGTGCGAAGGGAACGTGGAATGCGACTCCAGACCGGGACAGCGACCGGGACTGCAATTCGTTTTCATATGCACGCTTAAGTACGTAGCAAGTGTGGAAAAAAAGTATCAACAACAGCAACAAACAGTTGCCAAAGCGAGAAGAGTCAAGAAAATATTAAGTTAACACACGCGCACACAGACACTCGCACACTCGCATACGTCAGACCAGAAAGTCTGCTCTGTTCCTATTTACTTTTTCTGTATTATTATTTTGCTAATTTTTTTTTATTTACTGTGCGCCTTTTTTATCACAACTATTTTCTCATTAGCAGCGAGCCTGAATGCCTTTGAATTGTGGCTGCAACTGCGCTGCTGCCAGCTGCTAATAAAACGCCAACAAGATCCCATACTATGCGCAGCTGTTGTTGCTGCGAGTGCTCCAGCAGCGCTCCAGCATACCAAAGGAAACTTGACCTGCTCTTGGCATTTTTGACTTTGGACATAATTAACAATCGGCCGCATGACATGGCAATACAATTAAAATATTCTGTGGCTCTGTGGCTCTGCGGCTCTGCGGCTCGAGCCGCTGCCTTTCGGCCTTAAGGCCAACACTTTGAACGCACCTGTCGGCTTTAAGCCTCCGCAAATCTGTCAAAACTAAAGCGACTGGCTGTAATCTCTGCAGCTTATCTGGCTTTGGCTTAACACTTACTTTGCTTTGGTGATTTCACTCAATTTACATTTTCGCAACATTTTTGCTTTTACAAGTCAAAATTTCTTTCATTTTCTATTTTCAATTTAGAATTTTGACATTTGAAGTTCGGGCTTAAATCATTTTTTTTTTCTTTTTATTCTATAACTGAACTAAAGAAATTACAAAATGTTGCTCAGTTTCATACACTTGCTAAGCTGCTTCACATCAGTTGAGCAACTCTGACCCTGACCCGAATGGCAAACTCGAATAAATTTCTCTAGCATAGCTCGAAATTGCTTCAATTGACAAGTTTTCATCAGTTATTTTGAAATAAAAAGCAAAAACATTTAATATTTTTTAACTTACCATAATTTCTTTCAAATATTTAAAACGTTTTTACTATCAAATATTTAGATAGTTCTTAGAGAAATATTCATGTTTCATGATTCATGCCAAATGAACCCAAAAAAATTCC
The DNA here is from genome assembly GCA_035045945.1 of Drosophila anceps. Classification (NCBI taxonomy): domain Eukaryota; kingdom Metazoa; phylum Arthropoda; class Insecta; order Diptera; family Drosophilidae; genus Drosophila; species Drosophila anceps. The sequence goes on along the minus strand of JAWNON010000004.1, from coordinate 9,009,269 downwards.
CATAAAATTTAGGCTTCATTCCATTGCTTTGGAAAATCCTTTTTCGAACATCCAAATCACTTTTTAAATAATTTTCGCTTTAAATAGGCTCTCGTAAAGTATTTTTTTTAATGTTTTAGGCAAAGAATTACTATATATTTTTTTACCAAAAATATTTTTAAAATTTCATTTATTTATTATTTTAGGCAACAAATTTTTTGATTGATTTGTTTTGGATACGTGAATGAAGCTGAACTAAACTGAACTTCACTGCAGCGTTGCCACTAAGTACATGACTATTAGAACTGCCAGATCAACAATTTGTTCATGAAAAAAAATTATTATTATGATTTATTATCGAAAGAATTTGTTTATGAATTTTTTTTAGCACGACTTAAAATGTAAAAAAAAAAAATAAATAAAAAAAAAATCATTAGCAAAAAAATGATTTTAAATTTAATTTTTGTAAATTTCAAATTTAAGGCAAATTTTAAAAAACCACAACAAATGTAAAGCTAAACTTGCATCTACACTGACTTTGAACATCGTTTAATACATTTTGAATATTCCAAGTCATTTTCTCTACGATTTCTATGATATGTAGACTTAGTCGATATCGAAGTCTTAATCAGATTTAAATATTAATTATTCATTATTCATTTCATTATTATATTTAAAACATTAATTTTGATAACTCGCTTCAAAATGTGAAAATGGTCATCATTGAAAAGTATTTTTTAAGGCAATTGCTACAAAATTCCTACCAAGTTGTCTCAACGACGTCATCAGCTTTCTAATTTCTTGCGGCCAACACAAATGCATTGAAATTCCTTCAAATTGTAATTGTAAATTATTTGACCTTTAAATATCCAATTGGCAAAACAGTTTTGTCCCCTTGCCAATGCTCTATTTCTTGAACGAAATTCGAGTTAATAAACAATTTTTGCACGAACAATTGGACTAATTGACTGCTGGCAGTCAGATAATTGTGTGCAGCAAGTGGCACGTAGGTAGGAAGAGCTGTAAAATGTGTCATTTCGACTTAATTCCGTTTCATATCTTGACTTTCCGTTTCGTTTCGTTTCGTTTCGTTGGTTGCGCATACGTCATGTTGTCCATGGGAATCAGTTGCAGCGGCATTTCCTGCTGCTCACAAAATGATTACAGAAATAGAGCAACAATTATGGGCGAGAGCTGAAAGCTCAGTTCGACACAATGCGATGCGATGCGATGCGATGCGATGCGAAGCGATGCGATGCATTTCATTTGAATTTCATTAACATTTTCGATTTTCATTTTTGTGGCTGACTCCGAGGAAATGCATTAACGTACGGCGGGAATGGGCTGGGTTGGTTGGCTCCGAAATTGCTCGCATTTCCTGCGATATCAGTTGACGCGCTGCGTTTCATTGTATTTGCCACAATTACAATGCAAATTTACAGAGGGAGAGCGACATTGATTTGCTGTCTGTTTGACTAAACCACACAATATTTAATTACATATCAAAATGCATTGTATGCCTAAATAGAATCAACTCGATCCATACACACACACACACACACAAATACACACCTGCAACACCTGCTGTTATCGCTCGCTGTATCCTAACGGTTTCATAGATAAAACGCACGCAGAGTCGAGCACAAAATGTTGTATTATGACCAAACATGCAAAACAACCTCATTACCACAGTTCACACACACACAAACACACACACACACACATACACATCGGGGAGGTAGGCCATTGTTAACAAACACACACAAATACACTGACAGGTGCATACACACCTACAGCCATACACCTGCCAGTATCTCCTTGTGTGTGGCTCTTTTCGTTGCTAACGAAATTATTGACAGCGTCGAACGCGAGCCTGTAAAAATCTACTCGAACCTCGAGCCTTACACGCTACCGCAAATAGCGAACAACAAGTTGATGTGGCTCATGTGCAGCCAGGCGACTCTCAAATGCCCTAACTTACGCAATTATCAAAACTCTGGCTGAGCAACGTGGAGTTGGTGCGCACAACCCAAATTGGAGTCGACTATGGCGCATGGATTCAATAGATGTTTGGATTGCTGTATTCTGTAGTTTGATTTGCATCAATGGTACGCCGAAGGGTTTGGTTTGCTTTGGTTTGTGAATGTGAATGTGAGTTTCCTCTTGGTTAGCATCAAAAGCTTACTAATAGCAGCTTACTGCTGCCATTCATCATTTGCCCAAGGGCTTAGGTTCGACTTGTGGTTTTCCTGTGCTCCTGTGCTCCTGTGCTCCGGTGCTCTTGCTTCCCATCAAAAGATTTCTTAGAGATGCGATTCGTTTCATGAACATTGTCTGTAAATGGTTCTGTTTACTTTTTCCATTCATGATTTGCCTAAATCTCCATCATTCACATACGATCGATTCGGCTGATGAATCTGGTTTATATACGGCTCGACTGAGAGTTGCCTTCAATGACTTGCTCAAGGTTTCTGTTCTATTCAAGGTTTGATGTTCCCATCAATAGTTACCCTAACAGCTTAATTCAGCGATATTCTACGGTTTCAATTCTTATCCAAAAGCTTTTCTTAGAGGTTCGGTTCGCTTCTTAAGTCTACATTATGTCTCAAGCAACTTCTCAATGGTTCAGCTAGCTCCAAATTGTGGTTCGGTTCGCATACGAAGCCTGATTGATTACATAGATGTCTTCTATTATCAATGGGACTCTTTTTAAGCTGACTATAAGTATCTATACCTAGATTCATTATATAATCGATATAGAAATTCAGCTTTAGCTAAGACATTGACTGACAATGCTATGTACTCATACAGCAAGAGTGCTTGAATGCCGCCATCATCTATCTAATGAATGCAAATATAGCCACAATAAGTGTTATTACACACTCACACACACACACACACACAAACCTGAATGTGTTTATATATCAACTTACATGCAGGCAAGGTGAAATGGCGAAATTAATTTTCATGTTGCGCTACCTAAAAATAACGCGGCTTCATTAACGTCAGCAAAATGGTGTGGAGCGAGGGCCTTTGCTACCTTTTCAAATTGAGCTTGGGCAAAAGGTAACGGTAAAGGTAACGGTAAAGGTAACGGTAAAGGTAAAGGTAAAGGTAAATGTAAATGTGAAGTTAAGGCAAAGGCATCATCATGTTTGGCCTATATTTATGCTTCTGCTCATTAGAAGCATTTGATAATGAGAAGTAGTAGTTCCGATTGCGTTCAGTGTTCAGCTCAAGTTGAGGTAACTGAGAGCCACGTTAAGTTGATGAAAGCTAATCGAATTATTTGAGGATTCGCACCCTTTATAAATGCTGCTTAAGTGCTTTTTAAGCGATTAACGATATGCTAAGGCGAATGGATATATGATATACGTATTCCGAAGGAGTTCAGCTCTCTCTACTCAAATCTTTGCAATGATAGTAAAGCCATGCGATGTATATATATATAGATACATTTATATATCGAAAGCAGCTGCATCCCAATCCATTAAATATCCAAATCCAGTGACCATTTCGTTGTGTCTCTGTGCCAGCGATGTCTCGGATTGCTGAACTGGACAGCGCGTCGAGTAATCTGGGATATGTTTCGGTGTCCGACATGCGGCTGCGTGTGTTGGGCACGTGTTTGAGGTATGTCGAGCATGGGCATGTTTATTACTCCAGCTTCGAGTGCAGCATGGACAGGCGGACAGGCGGACAGACGGACGGACGAACAGGCGGACGGACGGACAGACATTCATGCCAGCCCCTTGGGCTGTGACAGGTGAAATGCGTTTGGTGTCGGACAGCCAAATGGATGCAACAGATGCAGCGACATTTATGAGATGAGAGATGAACGGAGAATGCAGCTTATTGAAGATACCAAAATTGGTGGAGTGCGCAGCGGGAAAGAGAGAGAAAGAGGGAGAGTGAGAGAGAGAGAGTGAGAGAGAGAGAGAGAGATAGAAGAAGGGAGGGACAGTAGGCGTGAGAGATAGCGAGGGAGAGATAAAGTGTATGTAAATATTATATTTCTCTGTTTAAATTTAATTAAACTTTTTAAAACGGTACAACAATAGGTTTCAGTCATTTCATCTCTGCCCTAGAGCTACTTAACGAGGTCCTTCTAGAGTACTCCTTAAGTCGGTTCAAAGCTCACTTAAAGTTGTATTGCAGGAGCATCTCTAGTAGCTAACTCTAGCAGCAAAGCATGCTTGTGTTAGCCCTGCAAAACCATCGATTGTGGCTCCACTCGATGGTTTCTCTCATCGATGGTTGCACAGCGCTACTGTTTATGGAAAGAACTTATTTTTTATGATGAACTTTGAAGATTTTGTAAACCAGTTTAAGTAAGTCATAGGTGAATAAATTTCAAAAATATATTATGAAGCGCTTGAAGAAAGGAACTATAAATGCTTGGCGAACCGGTTCGAAAGGCGGCTTAAAGTTGTATTTTTACACTAGACAATTAAAAACAAATTGTAATCAAAATGCTTAAAGTAAATACATTTGACATAAGGCAAGATATTCTATGAGTCAAAAAAGTCGTTAGGAAAACACATTTTAAACCGAACTTTGAACCGGTTTACAAGTGGTACAGAATTTACACAGGCAAAGCAGCCCAATTAAGCACAGAAATCAAACTAAAGCAATCAAAGTCGAAAGCCTCTCTTGAGCTAAAAAGATTTGTTAAAGCAACTTAAAGACTCTCAAACTCTCTCGTTCAGCTGGACATGGTCAAAGCTTCGTCAGTTGTCTCAATAGTTTTCAATACAAAAATCAATCCAAAATTGATGACAAGCCAAACTAAAGCAAGCGTCTAGAATGTCCAGTGTGTCTGGCTGACTGTCGGAGCCGTAGCGATTAGATAAATGAAAATGCTTTCGAACAGGGCCCAAAGCGTTGCGAGTTAAGCTCTGCTGGCTGTGCAAGTAATGGGCCACTCGTGTTGCCGTTTTTGAGTGCATTCAAATGCGCACTCATCAAATCAAAAGCCAAAGTGTCAGCTCCCCAATTGCCACTGTAACTGTGCTGGTCAACTCCTTGTCAAACTTTGGGGATTTGGACTGGAGCTGAAGCTGAAGCTGAAGCTGAAACCGTTGCCGGCACTGGACTGGACACTCGTAAAAAGTTGCTGTTGCTGTTGGTGCTGCCGGAACGACTAATAACAGGCAACGTTTAAGGAGCTGAGCTTTCATTTAATGCAATTGCCATTAAGTTCACTTGACGACACAACCAAAAACTCTGCCCTGGAGTCAGTTCCAGTTCCAGTTCAAAGCTCCAATGTTGCCTCTGTGTGTGTGTGTGTTGGGAGAGGGAGAGCAGCAGGTCGCCGGCTGCTATTTATTTTCATTTTCGAGCATTTATGGTTTTATCTCTTACGCTCCCACGCACCACTTCCTACGTTCTGTCAGACTATAGATACCCTGTACTACATACAAATGTGTTGGGCGTATCAATGTTAGGGAAATGTGATAAGCAGACCGAGGAAGCTCGTCAGTTTTGTTTGTCGAAAGGAAAAAGAGTGTATTTAGAAAGTTATCGATTAATCGATAAGTGTAAAGTTAGATAAATCGATTTCCAGAATGAGAAGTTTAAGAAGACTCTCTATGCTACATATCTAGTATCTCTACTTCATATAAAGTAAAGGGTATCTGCTAGTCGTGTGTATAAAATTGAATCACTCTGCCTTTATATTGATAAACTATGTGTATATACCTAAGAATAACTAGAACATAAATCACTGAGCGTCTATTCAAAACTTTATTACAGGGTATTACCTAGTCTAGCACTTAATGTAAACTTGAGCTTCATCTCTTTTGCGTATCACTTCAAGTCCGAACTGAGCATAAAAGTCAACTTCTTCCCTATAAACAGTTTTTTTTTTTGCAGGGTAGCAACTAGTCGTGCCGCTCAGACATTGAAGCACTCTCCTTGCCCACATCTTGCCCTTGCGAATCTCTCTATCTGTGAGCTATACTCGACTCATGCTGACACTTTGTCGTTTTTATCGTTTCAGCGTTAATTCGGTTAAGCACTTAAAGCGACGTCAACGGCTGCCCAAAAAAAAAAAAAAAAAATAAAGAAGCAAAAGTGGGCGGGGTCCAACGGAAGGCATACGCCCATGTGGCCCACAGGCGGCCGATGCGACGTCAATGCGTTGACTACAACAACACCAACAACAACAACAACGAGAACAACAAAAGCAACAGCAACTTCAATAAGAAAAGCCAAGTCAAGTAACAAACGAGAACAAATTGCTTGGCCAAGTTACGTGCATAGTTCAATTGAAGGTGAAATCCACTAGCTAAAGCCGTGCGAGTGACAAAGAGGGTGAGAGAGAGAGAGAGAGAGAGAGAGGGGGGGAGTGTGTGTGAGAGAGTGACCCAGCCTCGGCCAGTACCCGCATCAACATGTCCAGCAGCCATTCGGGCACAATTGGCCGTAAACGCGTTGGCAGCGGCAGCGCCATCGGCAGCGAATTTTACTATGGCAGCAGCATAAGTGGCTCAAACCCCGGCGGTGGTGGCGGCGGCAGCGGCGGCAGCTCAAACCCTGGCGGGGAACAACAGCAGCTGAGGCGTCAACGTTCAGCCGAATGGCATAGCCATCGACATGGGCACGGCTATGGCAGCAGCAGCGAGGATGAATATCAAAATACCGCCCAGGCAACGGCCTTTGATACGCAGCTGTTGGCCCAGCTGCTGCTGCAGAGTCAGCAATTGGCAAGTGAGTAAACCACACACACACACATAGATAGACACAGTTACAGTTACTGCCATAGCTACATCGTGGCTAAGTAAGCGATTTATAAGTCGGTCGAGCCAACTAAATATTCATTATTTTATTTAATTGAATTATTCAGTAGTCATCGGATCTAATCCGCAAATGCCGAACAAAACTTGGCCCAAGGTCAAGCTAAGCGTTAGGCAATGGCTTGCACCGACTTGTGTATGCCCTGTAACAGATTTGCTAGACCTCATCAGATCTTTAAGCTCTGCTTTAGCTCTACTCTAAACAAACTCCTTGAATGTTTGGATGGATAATTTACTTAGAGCCAAGCCCCACTTAACACTTGAACTCAGCTACATCTCATTCTAGTTCACTTACAGGGTATACTCTAGTTGAGCACACACACGCACACGCACAGTTGTAGCTTTTGTTTTTGTTTCTCCTTTGTTAGTTTTTGTTTTGTTTTTGGGCTGAGCTTTGGCTCTGATTGGTTTCAATTCGATTCGAGCCAACGTGACGCAACGCATTGGGATTTGAATTGCATTGATGGATTTTTGGGATTTGGGTTTGGTTTCTGGGCCTTTTTTCATTGCTCGACTAAACCACTTGAAGTTTTTTTTCTCTTTTTTCTTTTCTTTGGCTGCCAGGTTAAAGCGATTTTGTTCATTGCATACCCTGTACTCGAAAGGTTTGGGCAATGAAAACTGCGATTTAGTAGATGGCATAGAATGTGTTCAAAAGAACCGCTCATTGAAATGAGCCACTACACTTGTTCAGTGTTCAATGAACTATTTAGTTCATGTTCCATCAGCAACTCTCCTCCATGTTCAATTATTCAATTCATTTTGAATAATACATCAATGCATGAGCTATACGTTCTTTTGAGCTATTCATGAACGTTCCACGTTCCATTGAGCAACTGAATTGCCAATGGAAATCATTGATGAACGAGCTTTATAAAGTTGATGAAGTCCTGAATAGCTTGAAATGAACAATGTAAAGTTCATGAACAACTGAATAAATGAACTAGTTCGCAAAATTACCGTTCATGAACTACTGTTTACTCATCTATATAACTGTTAAGGTTAATGAACTGCTGATTAGTTGAACTAGTTCCTAAGCTGAACGATATAGCTCAAATTAAATAAGATTTGCTGCTGAACGGAACTAGTTCCTGCATTGAATGACAAACTTTATAACGAGCTGCTCAATAATTGAGCTAGTTCTCAGAATAAACGATTTAGTTCATCTAATTTTGTAACTTGTGTATAAATGAACTAGTTCCTAAGCATGAACGACAGAATTCATAGCTATTAAACCAATTTTTGATATGACCACGACATTTCATAATGTTCATGAGCTGCATAATAACTGAACTAGTTCTCAAAATGAACGCTCTAGTTCAAATCATTAAACAACTGGTGCATAACAGAACTAGTTCATAAAATGAATAGCATAATTCATTGCAGCTGAACTAGTTATTGAGATAAGCACTAGATTTTGGTAAGTTTATTTACTACTAAATAACTGAACTAGTTCTTAAAATGAACGACTTTACTCAAATCAATAAAGAGCTGGCTCATAACAGAACTAATTCAGTACAACTGAACTTGTTACTGACAAGGCCCCGGCGTTTCATAATGTGTTTCAGCTGCTGAATAATTGAACTAGTTCAAAATGAACGATTTAGTTCAAGTCATTAAAGAACTGGTTAAGGTACAGCAGGTAGTTTACTACTGATTTGTAAATGCATATATGAATCTTAACGGTTCATTTAGGAACTAGTCGTGCTGAGCTCTACTCGCTAGCTCTATTTGTAGTTTGTAGAAGTTGGTGTTATATGCGAGTAGTATTATGTTTCAGATGTGGATGATATATGCTTTATACTCGTATAATATACTCACGTTCAAAGACTTATGCTTGCCTTTGGCTCATCAAATGAACTGGTTTATCGCAAAAGTTACCCAGTTAAGTTAAGAAGTCTTAGTCGAGATGAATGTAAATTTGTAATACTTTCGGTTATGTTCGACAATTAATATAAATATCGAACATTCTCAACATTGTGCCGAAGCAAATTGCTGGCTTAATGAAAATTTGGCGCAATTTCAACTGAACTCTTTGCGAGTGCGAAAATTGCGAATCTGATATTGAATATTCAATAAAAGCTGCGATTAATTTGCGTCTCGAGTGCGCTGGGGCTGATAAAGATTGACTAACTGAAACTGAAGCTTCAATTCAATTACAAAAGCAGCTGCACTGGTGGCGATGGCAATTGGGGAATGGCTAATGGGGAATATGAAATGGGGCCGGAGGTGGGGTAGGGAGGGGTTGGTGGTAGGTGTGGGGCCCAGAGCGTAATCGCGGGGCAGCTGAGGGTTCTCGCAAACAGCGCCTAATCGAAGCATAAAACGCAAATCGGCGTCTGTTGTGCGATTTTTATGTTCGTAATGCATATTGCGTTTTGTTGTTGCTCCCGCTGTCTGGGCACGTGTGTGCCAGTGTGTGTTTTGCTTTTTATTGTCTGTTAATATTTAATGCAATTTACGATTCATTTTTTACAACCTCATAACATTGGGTGCCTCCACGGCCGACTGGGGAGCGATTGTTGCTCTTTACACAGCGGACCATGTCTACCAGGGGTCGTCAGGGCCGATGGAGAAGGGGGCGACGGCGGCGCAGTGTGGGCGTGGCAATGTCTAAATCTGTAACGACGAACTCTTGAGAGCACATTGAGCGCATCACGAACTACACTTTGAAGGTTATGTTGAAGATTTTTAATAGATGCTTCATTGAGCTGTTAAATGAAAGTCATTTGAGTGGAATGGAATTTGTGTTTGCAGTGCGCCAACAATATTGCCTTCAACATTGTTAGATCAAGGCAGAAATTCACATTGAAGCTCTTCCCAAGACATTGCCAATAGGCAACTGTTCTCACTCGAACTGCATAGAACTTTGAATGAAGAAATGTGAATATAAGAAACAAAGACAAAGGACTAGAGGGAGGGAGAGAGAAGGAGAGAGGGAAAAAGAAAGATTGAGTTACATTGAGCAAGTTTCCAAACTGTTCCCACTTAGTTATCATGAACACAATTGCAAGAGAGTTTAGTTGAGCAATCGAAAACTGTTTCCAAACTAATCCAACAGGGAAACAATAAAGTAGGCATGAATACTGTTCTCATTCTGTTCCAAAGACGAGACTACACTTAGATAATGCAGTACTGTTCTCAGTCTGTCATGTCAAAGAGTCAGTAAGGTTTCCAAGCTGTTCCATAACTGTTCCTACACAGAGATAGTTAAGCTTTTCTTAGGACTGTTCCAACAAAGAAAGTAAAGTAAGACAACGGATTACTGCTCCCAGTCTATTTCTACAAGTCGGCAGCTAAGTAGACAATGTGAATACTCTTTGCCAACTGTTCCCACAGCATTTTCGTACCCATTAATTAGATGAGAATCAAGCTGAAGTACTTAAAACCCTTCCTGAACTGTTCTTTTTCTCTATTTCCAAATTAGACTTGACAAACAAATACTGTTCCCAATCTATTCCCACATAATGTTCAGCAATATGACTGGTATGCGAGTGAAGTTAAGCAATCGAAAATGTTATCATTCTGTTCCCATAGATAACGACAAGATTTTTGGGCCATTGAAAACTATTTCCAATCTGTTCCTATAAATAAACCTCTTTAGTGGTCCCAGGCAATTAGGCAATCAAATGTGGAACAACAAATTTAAGTAAGAACACATAATAAGTGTTCTCATTTCTTATATAACATCATTGAATTTTGTGGGACTTTCAGCAGTTGAATAAAGTGTTGCCGCTTAAGAAACTGTTCCCATTTATTAAGCAGAGCATAAGTGATCATAAGAGTGTTCCCATTAATAAACTATGTCCAAGTTCCATATGTGAAATACTCTTTGCTTGAAATCTATACCCAGATTCCATGTGAGATTACTTAAATTGACAGATATAATCAAAAACTGTTCCCATAGAGTAAATTACGACCATTTGCAACACTGAAAACTAAAGTGAAGTGCATGGGCATATGCGAATCGAATCGAGTCTAGTTGAGAGCAGGCTAAAATGAAAAATTCCAAAACTGTTCCCACTTCCAATGTTAGATTTGCTCAAAGTGTGAGATCCAACCACAAACTGTTCCCATAGAGTTAACTTTTGCAACACTGAAAACTAAACTAAAATGCATAAGCAATACTAATTCTCTCTTTCTCTCTTTCTTTCTCCTTCTGTCCTCACCCGCTTCTGTTGCGCCAGGCATGGAGCACTACAATTCGGACTGTGAGCCGGAATATCTGCGCAAACGCGATCATCGCAACGCGGCTGCGAGCCAAGCGGAAGTGACCTACGCTCAGCCGCATCAGCGCACTGGCGCTGGCAATGCTGGCGCAGCAGCGGCGCAGTCGCCGCTGAAACTGGCCACCGTCTCGGCGAGCAGCGCTGCCATCAAATATCCCTCGAATGCCAACCTGGGACTGTTCCCCAACAGCAGCAGCAGCAGCAGCACAACGCTGACTGCGGCGCCGCGCAGTACAAATCCCTTCCTGAACGCCAAGTACGCCGCCGAGGAGGCGCCACTCGATGCCGCCGAGGGCGGCAACAGGGGCGTGGCAGCAGCAGCGAGCGCCTACCTGCTGCCAGCGTCGGCCTCCTCATCGACAGCGGCGTCGAGCAGTCGCAGCCAGCGCAGCGGCGCAGCACGCAGCACGCTAAATCGACTGAGCGGCATGACGAGCTCCAGCAGCGGCACCTCTGCCCTTTCCGTTAATCGCAGCGAGCGCGCACAGACGCCGCTGCAGCAGCAACAGCAGCAGCAGCAGCAACAGCAGCAGCAGCAGCAGCCGCTAACGGTAAAGCAATCGCTGCAGCTGTCATGCGATCCGCATGAATTTGCGGACAACAACAGCAGCGGCGAGTCGGAGCCACCGCCGGAGCCGGCGCCGCCGGAGATACCGCCGCGCACTCAGTCGCTGCTGATGTCCTTGCGCAAGCATTCCGACTACAAGCTCAAGTACGAGGAAAAGGGGGACCAAAAACACGAGGAATTCATACCGACCAGCCAGCTCCAGAAGGGTAAGTCCCACGTGCCAAACGCCAAAGCTTTTTCGGGCCAACAAGGGAAATTTTTGCCTGAAATTTCCCTAAAGCTTCCATTTCGCTTTTGTTGGGACAACTTGATATGATTGCCTTAACAGTTGCTGTTATGACTCTATGTAAATTGACTGGCTTAACAGTTGCTGCTATGATTTTATGTAAATGGACTGGCCTAACAGTTGCTGTTATGACTCTATGTAAATTGACTGGCTTAACAGCTGCTGCTATGAGTCTATGTAAAAGGACTGGCTTAACAGTTGCTGTTATGACTCTATGTAAATTGACTGGCTCAACAGTTGCTGCTATGACTTTATGTAACTTGGATGACTTAACAGTTGCTGCTATGACTAACAGCGCTGTTAGCTGTGTGTTTCACAGCGCTTGGCGAGCTTCGAAAGCTTTTAGTACACATTGAAATCGAATGAAGTTGAGGAAGTTTTTTATATGTATATAAAAATTAAAAATTTATTTTTTATTAATTTTTTTTTGAATTTTAAAATTTCTAAATGAAATCTGTTCCTTATTTGATTCGGGTTGAGGCACAGCTTAAGATTGTGAACAGTTTTTATTTGATGAACTTAGAGTTAAGAGTGAAAATACTTCTTTACATGATCTCTTTTAGTCGCTTGTTTAACATTCGGAATTTGGGCATAGTTTATTAGTGGGAACAGTTTTATGTTCAGCTGTCACGCTTAGTCTCTTTAGTAAATGAGAACAGTTTCTGCACGATAAGAACTTTATTTTACTGCTGAAATATTTGCTAATTTCAACTGTGTTTTTTGCTACAACTTCAGTAAAGGGAACACTTTTTGCACTGTTCCCACTTTCAATTTCTCACTGCACATTTTATCAAATGAAATCATCATGTTTATAGCTTACTTCGCTATCTGGGTCCGGCGAAAAACAGCTCTTCTTAGCTGGGAACAGTTCTTATTAAAAACTGGAAATACTCCTGTTCCAGCTTTAAATTTAAATTGAAAATTAAATGCAATTGATAGAGCCAAAAATAATATTTAATTATTTTTAATATATTTTATTTTTCTACTTGAAAATATTTTAATAATTTATTTTTACTTTATTTTTTTATTTTTTAAATTTTTAAATTTAAATGAAAATTGAATACAAAGAAATTTCCTTATTTTATGTAGCTCAAAGCACTACTTAGTTAACCATTGTCTAATGTATAATTGTCCTCTCTTCCTCTTCTTCAGATTATATTATCAGCGATAATCTGCGCTGCGCGGAGCAGCAATTGAAGCCAATTTCGCCAGGCGATTCACAGGGGTAAGTTTTATGCTCTCATACTCAACTTAACACCAATTACTCGGCAAGTTAAGTAGATGTATGTATATTAAAAATAGGTATTAAACATGCTATACCATATATATATATATATATATAGATAAACCTATATGATATAAAAAAACTAGCTTATTTCTAATTAAGTCTGAGGCCAACTAACTGCTTGGCAGTCGAGCAGAGCTGCTTAATACCACTCGACTGTATTTAAATATAGCTACCAGCCGCGCTCTGCTCTGTGTGTGGCTTTTCAAATGTTAAGTCGCTGTTAAGAGTAGAAAATCTGTTTAGCTGCGCTACCTGAGAGTTGACATAATTCCCTCGACTGACCGCAAAACTTAGCAAAAGATTTCTGTGAGCTGTGAACTGTGCTGAGGGCTGAGAGCAACAGCGAACTTCAAATGTTCTCTCTAGACTACTGTGCTGCGAAAGTCTGTTCTCACTCCTCAAGCTCAGGTAGAAAACTAAACTGTTCTCATTCTTGATTTGTCTTAATGCAGACTAATCAATGTTGCCATAGTTAATGGATGCCTCCAAAAAACTATTCCCAATTCAGAAAAGTTTGGACAAAAACTGTTCCTTTTCGTCAATTTTATATACACAAGAACTGTTCCCACTCTTGAAATTTCTTAATACGCAGTATAACTACCCAAAACTATTCCCAATTCAGAAAAGTTTGGCCAAAAACTGTTCTTATTCCTCAGATTTGTACACAGTAGAACTGTTCCCACACTTGACCTCTCTGAGTGCAGTGTAACCACTGTTGCCATAGATAATGTATAACTACCTAAAACTATTCCCAATTAATAAGCTGAGCAGCAAATGCATCAAAAACTGTTCCCATTTGAACTGAGCTGTTCCCATTTCAAAAACTACTCTCATTCAAATAGCTGAAAAGACAAGCAAGTCTGAAGTTGTCTTTTAGTTTCTCTCTTCCAACTGGCTCCCTCTCTCTCTCTCTCTCTCGCCTCTCTCTACAGACTTTACACATTTCAGCTCATATCTATAATACCCTGTATAAAGGGTATTAGAAACATGAAAGCAAACCTCAATGCTAGGACAAAGGCAAAAGAAGTTGAAGAAGTTTTAGGCGAGAGCGACAGACAGAGAGACAGAGAAAGAGAGGAGTTTTGGGGGAAGCGCTAATAGGTGCTCGGGCCGCTAGCTGCCAAGCCGCCTTCCAGCGAATGTGACGCTCCACAAAGTAGAAGAAGAAGCAGCAGCAGCAGCATCAGCAGCAGCAGCAGCAGTTGCAGCTGAACTACAATAACAAAGTAAAGCGAGGCTCATGTTAACGGCAATTAAATCCGCAAATGGTTTCGCATTGGCAGCAGCAGCAGCCACTTGGACGCCCACACAAGCAGAGATATGCGTGTCTCTGTCTCTGTCTCTGTATGTGTGTGTTTTCTGTTTGTATTTGTGTTTATTCGCATCTCCATTGTAATCCTTTGGCCAGCACACACACAGGGAGAGAGAGCGAGAGAGAGAGAGAGAGGGAGCGAGCCGAAAAGCCGCAGCGACCCAAAAACTTCAAAATGGAGGCATGTGGAATGACGTCGCCAGCAGCTGCTGCTGCTGCTCGTGCTGCTCCATCCTATTCCTTCTACTGGCAAAAGATGTCCGTAGCATTTTGTGGTTTTGTAAGCGGCTTTCGCTTCGCATTTTGTTTGCGCTTCCGCACACATCGGTCACAGCGAACGGCGGCTGCTGCTACACGCCGCCGCCGCCCACTTCGCCTTTGCTGCCACCTGCTGCGCCGTTTACATGTGTTGCGCTGCAAGCATAATTAAAGAACTCACTTGCAGATTACGTGGTTTCATAGGTGCCCCACCCACAACCAACTCTCCTTTAAAGCATCCTATTGCATGGGTATATCTGCTGCTCCTGCTGCTCCTGCTGCTCCTTCTGCTCCTGTCGTCGTATCCTGTGACTGCATTCACTTACTTTGCTTACTCAAAGGATTAACGTAAACGTTTCGCAGTTGCACAATTCTCAACGTCAATGCCGCTAATGTACGGCTAATGATTGTTTGGCCACAGCCGACTGGGCGTGGCAGCTGAGCGTGCCAAAGCTGTGCATGAGCAGAAGATAACTCCAGACAGATTGTAAATCTGGTTAAGGCAGTGAATGCCTAAATACATATAGAGTACTTATGGTTGCTTGTCAAAGTTAACTAGCAGTTTAACGTGAACTCATAGGCCAACAGCTTCGGCTCTCTATTCAAGTGTCTGGCAATTAGTTTATCCTGCTGTTAAATGTTTGACAATCATCAAAAATCATTGATTATTCAATTGAAATTGAAGTAAAGTGCGCGAAGCATATCTGAAATACAACAAGTTCTGAATATGCCATAAAAAAATCGATTTTTGCTATCGATAACTATCGTTTCTGTAGGTGAAACTATGGCTATAGCTATGAGGTATGTCAACCCAAACGAGTCTCGACTACACAGACCAAAAGATATATAAAAATATAGTGGCAACTCTGTTTCCATATCTGTCCGGAACTAGTTCAGTTGAATATTTAGCCGAATCCAAGTCGGCAGAGCCAACGAACTGCTTGTAAATGTCGAGGAATGTCAGGTCAGGGCAGAGCTTTCAACGGGAGTCCTTGCAGGTGCCACAAGCGGGGGTTAGGCAGGCTCTGCAAAGGACATGCCTAAGATGTCGATTGACAGCGCTGCTAAAACTGAACACAGTTGTTGTTGTTGTTGTTGTTGTTGCTGCTGCTGCTGCTGCTGCTGTATGTACATCCTGCCTGGCCGTGTCGTTGACAGTCGTCAGGCGCAGCTACTTAGATGGACATAAAATTATGATTACAGCAAAATACCACATGTCACATGATATGAAGCACAATCATAGCCAAAGAAATGATGTACACATATATACATATGTATCTTTGTATAGATATATAGATATATATAGTCGCTAGTCGGAAATGGGCAAAACGGCGCTAAAACCCAACCGCATGCAGTCAATAACCGAGCCTCAGACTAACGACTAACGACCATCGTCATGGATTACACTAAAAAGAATGTAGAAAAGGAGCAACCGCCGGGCATGCTCGACTAACAGTTATGCTAGAGTTTGAAAGCAACGATAGTTAGACTGAAACTACAGTTGTATTCCTCATATATGTAGAAGAGAGAGAGAGAGAGAGAGAGAGATGCAAAGTTTGCTATCTCTAGCTCTAATATCCATCGAGTTCACATAGATAGTTGAGTATACTAACAGAAACATTCATATATCTTATATATAATACAACTGAAGAGAAACTGCTGCCTTAAGACACTGCACATACCAAATTTCCTGTCTCTAGCTCCAAGAACTCTCGAGTTCTTATAGATCGTTGACTATACTCAGAGAATCTTTCATGGGGGCAAAGCTTTCATATGCCTAGATTCACTTTGCCATACTGAAATGAGACTTGAAGAGTCTAAACTTTTGGGCAAAAGATGTTTCATTTAACAATATGATATATGAGTTATATTTAGAGTGTATATATGTACGAAATATTGGATATATAGATAGTTGACGATACTTAGAGAACCTTTCATGAGTGTTAAGTTTTCATATATCTTGTTGCCATGTTGCCATGAGAAATGTTACTAGAATAAACGAAACTTTTGAACAATAACTAGTTTCGTATAACATTTGTATATATATCTGTGATATGGACAATATATATACCAAATATTGGAAGTCGTATACCTATATAGAGCTGAAACAAGTTTGTTTCGACTAGAGAAAAGCATAAGGCTCTAGACAAAGCAAATGTGTTATCTCTTGCTAAAATAGTAGCTGAGTAGCAGTTAAAGTCTGATTTTGGGCTTAGCTAGACTTACTTTAAGAACTTTTAATAGATACTCGAGTTATATCCATATCCATGTCTATCCCTATACCTATATCTATATAGAGTCACACAGATATTTGCTTACGCTTCAGTAAATGCTAAGTAAAACATAACATGAAATGCTTTCTGGCATAACCACATCCCATGCGCAGTCCAAGCGACCCTTTCAGCTGCCTTGGCGCAGCTACAGGGTATTTAAAGTATAACAAAAATGAAAGAGCGCACAAGATACGTAAAGTAATTCATTACAATAAGCTCACGAATATGCCATAAAAATCGCGTGCGCTCGCCTCCAAAAAGGACATTCACAGACTGAGAGAGAGAGGGAGACAGCTAGAGAGTGAGTGAGAGAGAGAGAGAGAGAGAAAGGAGAGAGAGGCAGCATATGGAACGTGGACAGATAGAAGCATCTGTGTTGGAAAGTGATGTCGTTGTTGGTGGCACATCCAATTGCCACAAGACGAGGTCACGATGATACGAAACCAGCTCGCTCAATGGTTGTTAATACACTACGGCAGGCTGGCCAGACCAGGCAGACGCGACAGACAGATGAGACAGAGTGAGAGACAAACAGACAGACAGACAGACAGACAGACAGACAGACGGAGAGACAGAGGAGACATAGTCAAGTTGGTTGCATATGTAACTCTAAGTACGAATACTTATGTATCTAACTATATTACATTTCTATGAACATGTCAGCGTTGCTTTTCGCGTTAGTTTTTCCCACACTCACTCTCTCTCTCTCTCTCTCTCTCTCTCTCACACTCACTCTCTGTCCCGATCTCTGGTTTGATTGAAAGCCCTGCACTCGAAGCATGAAATTGGCAATTCGAATCGTTTTAGCTGTAAACTTTCGTGCCTTATAGAGCAGCCAGTGCAATTGTTATTGTCCTGCCTCTCGCATCTGAAATTGAGGGTTAGCTGCCTGGGCTTAGCCGTATATATGTATACATATATACATATATATATATATATATATATATATATATATATATATATATATATATATATGGCCTAGGCTGTGGCATTAATAATACATTTCACTGGATTACATCAAGGCTTTCGAGCTGCCATTTATTTTGTCGCCGTCACGATAAACGACGGCCAAATGGGGGTGGCCGACGGCTGAAGGGCATCGAGAGGTTTGCAAAACTTAAATGGATCATTCATGTGGTTGGCGGCTTACTTGACAGAACAGCTGTCAGCTTGTTCAATTCAATTGTCACTTACAGCACTCGGCGAACAGCGCAATGTCACTTCTGATATTTTGTGCACTTTCAACCGCTTTCATTCTGAACACTTTCAAGTTCAACTAATGCCTCAACTATTTCCAATCGATTTTCGAATTGTATAACAATTACTGAAGTTTTAAATATTTATTGCTTGAGCTGCTTTCAATTTGGCTTCAATTTCTATTCAATTTGTGTTCAATTTCAATTCAATTTAAGTTTTTCTTAATTTTTTGCAATTGACTTTATCAATAATCCTCTAGTTAAACTAATCTGTCAATTGCAAATCAATTTCAACTCAGTTTCAATTCAGTTTCAATTCAGTTTCAGTTCAGTTCCAATTCAGTTTCAATTCAGCTTCAATACAGTTTCAATACAGCTTCAATTCAGTTTCAATTCAGTTTCAATTTAGTTCCAATTCAGTTTTAATTCAATTTCAATTCAGTTTAAATTCAATTTCAATTCAGTTTCAATTCAGTTTCAATTCAGTTTCAATACAGCTTCAATTCAGTTTCAATTCAGTTCCAATTCAGTTCCAATTCAGTTTTAATTCAATTTCAATTCAGTTTAAATTCAATTTCAATTCAGTTTCAATTCAGTTTCAATAAAATTTCAATTCAATTTCAATTTCTATTTTTTTTAAGTTTTTTTTTAATTATTCTTAACTCAATTTATAGGCAAAAATATTATTGAACGATTCTTTTTCAATCTCATATTCAACTTAATTCGATGTTCTTTCAATTTCAATTTCCAATCAATTTCTGCTTCGACTTCCGCTCATCTTTATTCATTTCAATTATTCAATATTATTTTTATTCAAATGAATTTTTGTTCAATCTTTGATATTTAAGTCAATTTCGATTTCAATTCAATTTGTACTCAAAGTCAATTTCATGTTGTTCAATACCATTTGCCAACCACTTCAATTTGCTTTCAATTTCAGTGCATAGCTCTCATTTCTATACGATTTTCCCATTGTTTTCAATCAACATTTTGCATGCATTTTCATTCAACTAATTCATTTCATTCAATTGCGATTTGCTTTAAGTTCGCTTTCAATGCTTTCGCCTCAATTAGCTGAACTTTCAGGCCTAATTTGTTTATCCATCACAATATTTAGATGCCTTAGTTTTCAACAGCTTTCAATCAATCTACTGCTCGATTTCAATTCAATTTCAATGCAACTTTCCTTTCCAGCATTGATTTATGTTTCTTTTCTCTCTCTCTCTGTTTTCCTCACTTTTCATATGATGATGCTCAGGGTCAATATTTTAACGTATTTCAACGTCAACAAATGTTGATTTCATTGGCAGCTCGTTAAGCGTTGAAGTTTTTTTTTTATTTTTTTTTTTTAAGTTGGGCCACGCCCCACCCCCTTCGCCGCCTCCATCGTCGCCGCTGCTGCCACATCTTTTGCGAGTTTTCCTTTGCGAGTTGTTTTCCTTGAGGAAGATGCACGCTGACAGCCGAAGACGTATGATGGAAATTAATAAAACAAGCGTAAACACTTAAAAGGCGCTCCGGCTACGGCTCCGGCTCCGGCTCCGGCTTCGACTCAATCGATTCCACGCGATTGACTCTTAGCTGACCCCAACACACCGCCAGCCGCCCCCACCTATGATGCGACCCATAGGACAGGCAGGCACAGTGAGGCAAAAAAAAAAAAAAAAAAAAACAAAAAAAAAGAAAAAAGTAATTGAAAACAATCATTAAGAAAGGGCTGAAAAAAAAATACTTAGGTAGAGCGCCCATTCCCTCTGCCTATCTCTGCCTGTCTCTCTCTCTCTCTCTTTCTATGTGTATCACTTAATTATAACTGTACACACACATCTCTATATAGCTGGCATTCGTTCTTTGCTTTGGGCATTTCGATATTTGTATTATTTCTTTTCGTACACCTTTGGCAGCTGCTGCTGCGACCTCGCAGTGGGACATGCGGCGCAGACAACGACGCTTCACTGTTTACTTTTTCACTTAATTAAAGGAGTTGCTTGCTGAGTTCGCTTTTAGCTGACTTTCGTATACCCTGCAATCACAATTAGCTGTGGGCGTATGCATTGCGTGCTTGTGAGTGTCGCTTTCGAGCTGATCTCGCTGCGCTGGCCTCAGGAACTGGGCGCTCGTTGAGGCTAGAGTTGTGAAATTTGCTATGTGAGTCTAAATGAGCTTTACGTAGATGAATATATTCCAAATTTTTACTACTTTCATAGAGTTCTTAGATTGTATATCTATTTGCATTGCATTTGACTGTTTCTTTACGCATTTGTTCATTTGTATCAGTGCTTAGACTCGTTTTACTCTTTCCCTACTTCATATGAACTCAAGGAACTAAGAACTGGTTCATGCTAGAGCTGTGAAATTCGGTATGTGGGTCTAGATGGGCTTTACGTACATGTATATATTCAGAATTTGTATTTTCGTTTGCTAGTTATCGAGTTTTGTGATGAAAATATAGAACTAACAGGCAAAAAATGAAGGAATATATGCCGTTAGCTGGTTTTTATCAATATATTTCACATAAGAAGTATAAGTCTAGTTTAAGACTTGACATATGCGACTTAATTAATACAGGGTATTGTTTAGTCATATCATGAAACTTCACTTTAAGCTGAGCTATGCTAGTTTTATCTTTTCAGCAGTTTCTTCTACAAGCAGGGTATTAGTTAGTCGTTCAGTCTTCTGCTTGAACTAATTTCTTGAGCTGTTATTACCGCACAACAACAACAACGCGAGTCGTAGGAGTTGTACAACATATTCAAAGCACCGAGCGACGTCCAACTGTGTTGGGTCTCGAGACACGAACCACCGAACCACAGAACTGAGACCTGAAGACTATAGAGATAGAGAGAGAGAGAAAGAGAGAGAGAGGGAGGGAGGGAGAAAGAGGGAGCGAGAGAGTGAGACTGTGTAGCCCTTGCATATTATTTATTTCTTTATTAATTATTGTTTTGATACCTCGCCCTCGCTCTCTCCTCCTCCCCTCTCTCTCTCTCTCTCTCTCCTTCGCTCTCCCTCTGTCTCGCTACCCATAGACACATCTATATAAGATTTGTGTATCTGATTTGCATATGCAGACAGAGCGCTGTGGGCTCCTACCATTTGTATTCGCAATTAGCTCAAGTTGGACTTCTTTCACTCATCTGGTATTCCCTTAATTCCGCTTAATTATCTTCAATTGTTTAATAGCCGTCTGATTTGGCTTAATTACACTTTACAAATCGCCAAATTAGCCGGCGGCAATTGAAGTTGAATTCGCAACGCTTGAAAGCCACATTGCTGTATTTATATGTATAATTGACGCGCTGCATTCAATGGATTGAACTGTCTGATTGAATTGAACTTCAAGCTGAACCGTCTGTATTACAGTTCGATGCAGCATTTGGCCTAATCTTCTGCCTATGCAAAGTTGAAAGCGAGATTGAAACAGGCTGAAAAGCAATTTCAATTGAACTGTAGATAGTAGACAGGCCAATTAGTTCAATTGAACTTTTGTCAAGTTATTGAAATGATATTTGATTGATTTGATTCGAATGTAAATTGAATTCTAATTGAATAATATATATATATATATATAAATGAAATTGAATATGAATTGAGAATAGAAACAAAATTAGTTTAAAATGCAGCTCAATCTCAATCAGATATTGAATGTGTCCTTAAGTTGAATTGAATTGTTGTGAAATGATTGAATTGATATTTGATTGAACATAAATTGAATGAAGAGCAAATTGAATATGAATCAAATTGATTTCATTGAATTGAAGACAAACTAAAAGTTAGTCAAAAGATTAAAAACAATTGAAACAGACGTAAAAACAAGAAACAGGCTGAAGAGATTACAAAATGTGAAAAAAATTGAATTGAATTGAATTGAATTGAAAGTGCTGGAGATGAATCCGATAGAAATAAGATTGAATTCAACTGAAAAAGCAGTAAGATTTGATGGAGATTGAAGTTTTCTTAGAGTTGCTATAAAAACGGTAGTGAGGAAGGGTATATAAGGATATATATAACCATGTAAGATTGAATGAATGAGCTATATACATACATACATATATAGCTATAGCTGCGGTCACATACAACTGTGTTCATAAAAATAGTAGTGCGCCTGAAATGTTGCAGAGCAACACTTTTGGTATAAACATTAAGTATTTAAAACAATTTGAAATGATATGTATATATAAATATATATATATTTATTTTAATACTCTTTTCAAATTGCTATATTATTATATATTATGTTAATAACTAGATTTTAGTCGCACTACTATTTTTATGAACACCGCTGTATAATAATAGGCATATCAATTTTCTTATCTATGCATGCTTCCAATTCCATTTGTAAAAAAAACTATTCCAAAACTTTAAATAATTTTGTTTTTTTTTTTATCACAAACTTAAAACGCTCAAATAGCTCTTAGGATGACTTAATTCAGTCTTCATAGAAGCATTAATTAAAGTAAAATGTTAAACGCGATTTATTTCATGCAAATCAAAGTTGCTTTCCAAATAGATCAATTTCGTTTAATTGTGTATTACACGCAAACACACACACACACGCACGCGCATACAGAGGTGCAGTAAGCGAGGCTTACCTTCACATGCATATAAATCATATCGCATCATATCGTTTTACTAACAACAACAACAATGCGGGCCCACGCAACAAATAGCTAGACAACACAGCAGAGTGAGAGAGTGAGAGCAGCATGACGAAGAAGCGGGCAGAGGCAGAAGACAAAGAAGAATAACAGTTTCAGGCCTCGGACCTCAAGTGGCGCTCAAAGCCGGCGCTCAAGTGTGCACACACACGAACACACGAACAGACGAACAGACGAACACGAACACAAATGATGAGAGCATAACCGATTGGGAGAGCGGGAGAGCAACAACTACAACCATAGGCTGGCTGGCCAACCATCGCTCATGTGAAACTCATAAATTCACGCCGCAGACGACGGCGTCGTCAGCGACGACGACGCAATTAATCTGCCTGCCTGCCTGTCTGCCGGCCTGCGCAGTCGCCGTCGTATGCGCCTTCGCCTTCGCAGTCGCTGTTTGCCTTTTGCGCCAGCGCAGCTGTTGACAACGTCGCTGTCGCCGCCCGCTGCGCCCGTTGATTGACCTTATTATTTTCTCTGTGCGTGCGTCTGTGTGTGTGTGTGTGTGTGTGTGTGCGTGTGCGTGCATGAGAAATGTGCCCAAAATGTGTTGTAACTGTTTATCGATGAGGGACAACAACTGCAGTTTGGCACTTGGTGCATACTCAAGACAGCAAAAGCGAGAGGGAAAGAGAGAGAGAGAGAGGAAGAGCGGAGGAATTGGCTTTTGCGGTTGTGGCGAGAGGTGTCATATTACGTCTTGAGTTGGGTCGGCGGCGGCAGCGCAGCTTGCGAAAGCCGCTGCTGCGTTGACGCCTGCGACGCCTGTCATTTATAAGACTTGAAGAGCGCATTTATCAATTATAAGAAGCTGCGTTTAGCATGGATTAAGAGATGGCAAAAGATGGACAAAGCGCTATATATCGAAGAAATTAGAAATGTTATTGGCAAGTAATTGTCTCATAATAACTATCGATAAGATCGATAGCTAGAGGAGCTCAAAAAACTATCGTTACTATCGCATATAGACTTCAGGCGACTTTAACATTATTTGCAATCAGTGTTATATCGATATCCAGGCTTATATCGATTTGAAGAATAACCAATTGCATAATTATCGATTGACAAAATATCGAAACATTGACATATCGAAAAAGACATATATCACTAAAAATTAGTTATATACAAAGAATTGCTCTCTGGCTGTATGAGTAAAAACTAAAAAGCTATCGATAAATGTATCGATTATTTAGTTATACTATACCAGAACTTTAACACTAGATTCCACTGCAAATTTTCAACAAGTTGTTTCCGAAACATTGCCACATTAGCCAAGTTCACAACCCGCTCGGCGCACTCTCCTGTCGCCCGTATAAGAGTTTTGCTTGCCATAAAAACTGTGCTACGTAAAGTTAACGGTCAGCAGCTCTTAAAAGGCGCCACGAAGAGAACACAAAATGAAAGTTACATAAAAACTGTTGTTGCGAATAAGCAACAAATTTTGCTTTTTTTTTAATATTTTAAGCCAATTGATTTAGGGGAAAAAATAAGAATAAAAAAAACTAGTTTTATATAAAAACAAAATGCATAAACCATGAAATAATAGCGAAAATTTGTAGATTTTTATGTTAAGCATAATTTATAAAAAAATGTTATATATTTACATATTTAACAAAAATATTGTTTGTAGCCTGCGATAGCGTTATTTCGTGTAGAAATTGATTGAATGCCAATTGATGTGGTTAAAGTGTTATACGCGTGTTATGCGACGCCGTAAACAACATGGAACAGCTGTTTGGGCTTAGCGGCAGCAGCGTAACAACAGAAACCTGTGGCGGCTAACAGAAGCGCTATCCTGTAAACTGTAAACACGCACAGCGCGCATATAACAGTCACGTGGCTCAGCAGAGAGCAACAGACGGAGAGCGTAAGGCAGCAAGAAAGAGAGAGAGAGCGAGAGAGAGAGAGCGACGGAGTCAGAGAGCGCACGCTGTAAAGTAACAGAGCGCATTTAAGCTGTTTGTTTCTGTTACTGTTAGCATTTACTTTAGACAACAAATGCAATTTGTCAATTGCGGAGCTGCGGATGTTTGTAGTAGAATAAAAATTCAAAAGAAAAAAAATTTAAAAAATTTATAAATGTAGTAAAATATTAATAATTAAATTAAAATTAAATGTTTTCCTATGTTTTAAAATAAATTAAATTAAATTATCTATATATTATATTTTTATATTGAATTTTTTAATTTTCACAATTTAATCACATTTAATTTAAGTTTATTTAAACAATTAAACTATTTATTTTGCTTTGTTTGCCAATTTGTTTGGCCAGTTAACAGACGTTGACCGCTGTTCAACAGTCGCTGACGCTGTTAGCAGCAGCATCAATGTAATCAATTCGGACGCTTACAGCGCGCTGTGAGAGCCACCCGCATGTTTTACATCTTTGTGCGAGAGCGCCGCGCCATAACATATGCAGTGGTGTGCTCTCGCTCTTTTGCTGTTGTGCGCTCACGTGTTAAACGGGCAGGCAATAACAGCAGCAGCAGCAGCAGCAGCAATAGCAATAGCAGCAATAGCAATAGCAGCCAGCAGCAGGCAGCAGCAGCAGCAGCAGCCATCGTGACGGGCACGCGTTTAGTTCTGTGCGATTCATTGAAGCGTTTGGACACGTTGTCGGTGCGTGTGTCCCCGTTAATCAGCGCCAACCGATTTCGTTCGTCTCTTCTCACAGTGTATGTGTGTGCGCGCGCGTGTGTGTGTGTGTGCGTATATTTTGCTTTGCGCGTCTGAGCGCCTCTGTTTGTGCGTGTGTGTGTGCGCGCGTGTAACGCGCCATACAGCAGCCCAAAACCCAAGCAAATACAGTTACAGCGCCAGCAACAACAACAGCAACAACAACAAAAACAACTGCACATAAATATTATCGCATTTTATTTGTGCATCTTTTGTTTTGTTTTACGGTTATTCGGGCATACGCTCTATTTATTATATTTTTTTTGCCAATTTTTTTCAAGTGCAAATTGTAAGAGCAGCAAAACAACAACAACAACAACAAATACGCAAAGAGGACTTGCAAAAATCGAGAGTGTGCGGTAAAGTGCCGTTAAGTGTTACGCGTGGAATATTAACGACAACAACAACAACAGCAACAGCAGCAGCAGCAGCAGCAGAAGAAGCAGGAGACGAAGTAGAGAAACAACAATAACAGTTGCTGCAGCAGCTGCGGCTGTTGGTTGATTTTTTTTTTTACTTCTGCTCGCATATATTGGATAGCAGAAGAAGAAGAAGCACGAGAAATAGAAGAAGTTGTCGAAGACGCCGAACGTCGCGCGGAAACCATTTTGCAAGTGCAGCGGCAGCGGCAGCGACAGCGACAGCGACAGCGACGTCAACGTCCCAGAAAACAACAATTGCAAAAAGGAAGCAACAAATGTAGGTCAATTACCGTTATTAAACATTTACGAAAATATCCCAAATCAAATATACAAAGTAAAAATATCAAATGGGAAATATTTTCGACTATTTCTTTTCTTTGGCAACTTTGTGCGCCATTTGCTTTGCGACTTCACGTTTCACACGCGGTTCGAAAAAAAGATAAAAACGGAAATTAAAAATCAAATGAAAAAACTTATTGATAATAATATTAGAATATATATTACAGGTAATATTATTCTAATATCAAGTTTTTCGCTTTAAAAATCATTTTAGATCATTTCTTTTCAATATGAAATTTAACATACAAAAATAAAAATAAAAAATAGAAATAAAATAATAAAAATAATAATAAAAATAAAAATAATAAAAATAAAAATATTGATAATAATAATAATAATAATAATAATAATAATAATAATAATAATAATAATAATAATAATAATAATAATAATAATAATAATAATAATAATAATAATAATAATAATAATAATAATAATAATAATAATAATAATAATAATAACAATAATAATAATAATAATAATAATAATAATAATAATAATAATAATAATAATAATAATAATAATAATAATAATAATAATAATAATAATAATAATAATAATAATAATAATAATAATAATAATAATAATAATAATAATAATAATAATAATAATAATAATAATAATAATAATAATAATAATAATAATAATAATAATAATAATAATAATAATAATAATAATAATAATAATAATAATAATAATAATAATAATAATAATAATAATAATAATAATAATAATAATAATAATAATAATAATAATAATAATAATAATAATAATAATAATAATAATAATAATAATAATAATAATAATAATAATAATAATAATAATAATAATAATAATAATAATAATAATAATAATAATAATAATAATAATAATAATAATAATAATAATAATAAAAATAAAAACTATATAGAATTAGTAAAAATATCTGATGCAATTTTTTGCACTTGGAAAATCGCATTTCTTGAATTTTTAGCTAAATTTTGTTGTTTTAGTAGCGGAACTTTGAGACTGCTTTTGATATAAGCAGATAAAAGATAAAGATAAAAGATAAAGATATAAAAATAATAGGTACGACAAAAATATATATAGATATATTGATATGAAAAAGTATATATGATAATATGATGTATAAAAATATATTATAAATATGTTCAGTAAAGGTAACAATCGAACTAGATTTTCTCTTCAATAATAATAATAATAATAATAATATTATATAAATATTAAAATAATATAATAATAAATATTAATTGAATAAAACTCGCGAAATTTGTCAGATTTTCTCTCAAATTTCGCACTTTCCCATTTTAATAGCAAAAATCTTTTTTTAAAGCATTTTAGAACAAGATTTCTTAACTAATTTCGAATAAAAGTTATAATAGAAATAAAATAAAAAATAAAATAAAATAAAAATAAAATTCACTGCGTTTAACATTTGCAATTATTTTTATAAAAAAAAATTCAATTGAAATTAATTTAATTCAACAATTTATAAATTATTTATTTAAAATAATTAAACGTAAAAAATAATAAATAAATAATAATAAAAAAATAAATAACAAAAAGCAAATTAAATTTTGCAAAAGTCATAAATTTATTCTAATTTTACGCATAAATAATAAAATATAAAATATATGTATAAATATATAAAAATAATATAAGAAATGTTAAATTTAGCCTTAAGAAAATAAACAAGTGAAAAATAAATTTTAATTTAATATAAAAACATCAAGTTTATAAAAATAAGTAAAATAATAATAGTAAATTATAATAGTAATAATAATAATAAATGAAAAATACTTGAAATTGATTAAAAATATAAAATAATAATACCAAATAAATAAATAAAATAATAATACTAAATAAATATATAAAATAATAATACCAAATAAATAAATAAAATAATAATTAAAAAATTAGAAAAGTAAAATAAATTTAACAATTGACAAATAAAAATGCTTTAATAAAAAAATGAAATAATAAAGAAAGTAAAATAAATCAAAAAATTAAAATTTATTACAATAATTCAAATAGTTATAATTATAATTAATTAATTATAATTAAAATTATGAAAGCACAGCTAAAATATATGCAAGCAAACAAAACTAAAGTTAAAATAAAAATAAAATAAAAATATTTATAAATAATGAAAGTAATGAAAATAATGAAAATATTTCATTTTTAAATAATTCTTAATCAATTTTTGATTGTATAGAAATAAATAAAAGTGAAAATAAAATTGAAAAGTAAAACAAAACAAAATATTTAATAAAGCTTAAATGAAAATCCAGTGCGCACAACTATAAAATATTAAAGATTAATTTTTAGTCATTCACCAAAAGTTTTGAAACTCGAAAGTGAAGAAAACCTAGCAAAATCGCAGTTTTAGTCGAAACGGAAAGCCATTCAAATATTTTCTCTCTAATTTAATTAATTAGGCGAGGCAAAAAAATAGAGAAAAGTGTGAAATGAATAACTAAATAAAGATAAATACATATATTTAAAGATATATATAATGATATATATAAATATATATATAAAGATATATACCGAGTATAGTCTATAGTAAGTAGCAAATGAGCTCTGGACTGGCGTCTAGTCGTTTTCTATCGTTTTTATCATTCTTATTTCTATATTTCTTAGGCACGCTCGCTTCGTTCATGGAGAGTATATGGGTTTTGTTGAATTTTGATTGATTTATTGTTCACATCAAAGTACCAAAGTTATGTTCGAGTCAACTATATCGCCGTAGATAATCCTCTAGAAGTTTGCCTGAGTTCAGCTTTCTTCTTCAGCTGCTTCCTAGCCAATTTGACGAGTATTGTGCAGTCAGTTGAGCGCGACTGCAATAATTTTTATTTCCTTTTTGGTTGATTGCCTGTTTCGTGTGCCTTGCACCGGTTGCTGCTGTTGTTGCTGCTGCTGTCTTGGCGACGTTCGATTTGGTGTCTTTGGTGGATCATAAATGCAGCCGACGGCATCTCACAGAGCGCGAGCTCTTTGCGTGCTGCTGAGTTGATAGAAATCGTAGCATCTGGCAAAATGTTGAATCGTTTTAGTTACACAATTTCAAATGGAAAATGGAAAATGGGAAGTGGGAAGTGGGAAATGGGAAATGGAAAATGGAAAATGTGAACTTGACACAAATGAATCTTTCGGCTGGAACAATTAGCGAGAAAAATATATTTGAATTCGCTAACATTTTCGGCACAAATATGAATGAGTGAATGAGTGTGAGTGTGAATGTGAGTGTGAATGTGAATGTGAATATGAGTGTGAATGTGAATGTGAATGTGAATATGAGTGTGAATGTGAGTGTGAATGTGAGTGTGAGTGTGAGTGTGAGTGTGAGTGTGAATGTGAGTGTGAATATATACTCGCATCTGCAGCAGTTGCAGGAGCTAATGGGCAGCTGCGAGTGTTGGAAAACGCAGTAAAAAGAGAGCGGAAAAGGCAAAGTTCTTGAGCTGCAAAATGCAACAAGCTGTGGGAGACAGAGGGAGAGGGAGAGATGAAGAGAGAGAGAGAGAGAGAGATAACTATATGAAATTTTCTTTTATTATATTTCATTATGTCAGATAAAGAAAAGCAAAAGTAAAATAAAACTGATTTAAAAAAGAAACTTTTCTTAAAAATTCTTAATTTAAAAAATAAACACTAAAACTTAATATAAATATTAAAAATATAAATGAAATAAGCCAAAGAAAAGTTTTACTTAAAATAAAAAAATAAATAATAAAAATTAAAAATTTTGAAAACTTCAATCAAATTTGAATTGCTAAAAAAAATGAATATTTCTATATAAAATTATTGAAAATAATAAAAGAAAAGAAACTTCACGCTTAAAGTAAAGCAAAAACAAAATAAATAATAAAAAAAATTAAATTAAAATAAATTTTATTGTGTGCTGCGCAGCAGACTCACGTGATATCAAAGGCTTTTCCAACTGAGCAGATTTTCCATTTCACATATGCCAGCTGCGCTGAGGGCAGAGCTTTTCATTTTGGCTTTTCATTTGATTAGATACCTAAGAAGAAGAACAAGACTGAGAAAAATGTATTTTTAAAACAAAATTATGTTTGGCGAAGTGAAGTGAAAGACTTGAAGGTGCGTGGAGAGAGTGAGGTAGAGAGAGAGGGAGAGGGAGAGGGAGGGAGCGAAAGCATATAGTAGATGCGTGTTGCAGCTGGATATTGCTGTATATATATATATATATATGTAGAAAGATTCAATATCTCAAGAAATGCAAGAATCAATCAAGTTGGGCTTATATAGACTTGAAATCGATCTATATTGGCGGGATATAGTACATATATTTCATATATAGTTGGCCAGTTATATAGAAGATAGATAAATAAAATATGGAACTTTTAATAGTTATAAGCGAAAATTAATATTTTTCTGATATTTTATAGAATTTCTGCATAGTAAAATATTTTATATGCAACTTGATATAAATATTTATAATAATAATAATAAATATAAAAAATTTAATAAAAAAAAAAAATATAAAAAAAATATTGAGTGTTATATAATGATTAAAGAATTACTTTTAATATCTTGAACAATTTCCAAATAATATCAAATTTTATGCAAAATTTTATTCATAAAGTCTAAGCAAATCTTAGCTCTTCGCACAGTTCGACTGGCATCAAAAGCAAAAACCTATAGAAATAACTCAAATGTGCTGATATAGCCATAGTTGTATAGCTATCTGCAGCAAACGTAGATACATATAGCTCAACATATTCACGAATCATTCATGAATTCATGCTCTAGCACAGACTCCTTCACATTGCTTCGTTTGGAGTAAAGTTCAGTTTCGCTGCACTCTCGAGGCTTTAATGGTGTTTTTTTTTTTTTTTGTGCTCGCCTGCTGTTTGCTCTGGTGCCGTTTAAAGCTGTTGCCAACCATACGTCCATCCATCCATTCGTCCAGCCATCCAGCCATCCATATCCCATCCACAAATTTGATTGATTATAATGCTCGGCTCTGGGCCTCTGAGTGCAAGGCGTTGCCGTAGCCCCGCAGAAATTAGCTCAAATTTCGCACAGCTGTTGGTAGAGTATTTTGTACAGATATTATTATTATTATTTATACATATATCTATATATATATATATATATTCGCTTCTTCTTCTTCTTCTTTTTCTTGTTTGCCTTTGCGCCGTTGCCGCATTTCTGCGCCCATTGAAATCAAAGACTTTGTCTGCCGCCTGTGTTTTTGTCCTGTTTGCGCAAATCCTCAGCGGCGCGAACATCATTATCGGCATCAACTTGATTATCAAGCGCTGCACAGCTGTTGGCAGTTTCACACAACAGCAGTGGCAGCGGCAGTGGCAGCGGCAGCGGCAGCGGCAGCAGCAGCGGCAGCAGCGAAAAAGATATTTTGTATCTGTATCTGATGGCTGCGAGCGGCCAAGCAAAAGGCAGCAGCTTCAGTTACCTGTTAACGCATGTTAGAGCTCAGCCAGCCAGCGCTCTATTGTATAATTGCAGCGCGCATCCTTGCAGCTCTAACTGTAGCTGGTAGCTGGTAGCTCTAGCTCTAGCTATAGCCGTATCTATGTCTCTCTCTCTCTCTCTCTCTGTGCTTTGTATCTTAGGTTGCAAGTGCTGCAAATTAGTGCAACAGAAATGTCAAAGAGACTGCCGGCCGCTTGGCAGCAAGGTGTTGGCAGCGCTGACTGACAGCTCACTCTGTCCTTCCCTCTCTCTCTCTCTCTCTCTCTCTCTCTCTCTATCTGTGTATCTGTAAGATACACTTGCAAATTGTTATAGTTATAGATACAAAACCAAAATAGCAGGCGCAGGCAGGCCAGCAGCAGCAGCAGCAGCAGCAGCCACTTGAGATGATTTATGATGCCAGGCATCACACACACACTCGCACACACACACTCGCACACACACACACACACAGAGAGCATTGGTGCAGACAGGCAGCATCAGCATCATCTAAAATAACAAGCAAGAAAGAGCAGTTAGCTATAGGGCTTAACCGCAGCACCAAATACACTTTGCGTGGCGACAAGCCTGATTGGAGCTAAGAAAGCTCACTATGCTTAAGCAGAATTGCTTAATTGAACTAAGTCCAGTTTTAATTAGCTGGTTATTTGTCTATAATGCAGAAATAGAGCGAACAACTAAGCTGTGGGCACTTGAGATCCCCGAAGGAGTCCCAAAAACCAATGCGAAATTCTCACTTTCGACTAGAAAAGGCAAATTTGTGAACTTCAATTAGTCAGGAAACTTATTCATATATTTCGAGAATTGTGGATCAAATATATTCATATTTGTATTCATATTCATATTCATATTCATATTCATATTCATAGTCATAGTCATAGTCATAGTCATAGTCATATTCATATTCATATTCATGTTCATGTTCATGTGAGCTTCAATTAGTCAGGAAACTTATTCATATATTTCGAGAATTGTGGATCAAATATATTCATATTTGTATTCATATTCATATTCATAGTCATAGTCATATTCATATTCATATTCATGTTTATGTGAGCTTCAATTAGTCAGAAAACTTATTCATATATTTCGAGAATTGTGAATCAAATATATTCACATTTGTATTCATATTCATAGTCATAGTCATATTCATATTCATATTCATATTCATGTTCATGTGAGCTTCAATTAGTCAGAAAACTCTTTCATACACTTAGTGAATCATGAATCATATAAAAAATTATATTCATATTCGTATTCATATTCATATTCATACTCATATTCATATTCATATTTATACTCATATTCATATACATATTCAATTTCATATTAACATTCATGTATGTATTCATATTCAAACTCATATTCATGTATTCACATTCATATTCATATCAAATAAATTTTGATCTTAACTAAAACTCAAACTAAAAACAATTCCAAAAGCATTTCCGAGCTGCCCTCTGTTTGTCCTGTTGCTTGTAGCGAGTGACTACTGTACAGCATCACTCACAGAACTGAAAGACTTTTTGCCATAGAGCATGCGACTCAGAAAAAGGCAAAGGAAAAGGCAAAGGCAAAGGCAAAGGCAAAGGAAAAGGCTATGCCATTGATAGCAGCAGTCAGCGCGATTTGAGTGTCTTACAGCCCATCTCCATCTCTATCTCTATCTGTCTCCCTCTCTCTCTCTCTCTATCTCGCATGATTGTGCAGAAGCAGAGGAAGAGACCAAGCTCTGAGCCAGAGACATGGAATGTGCGCGCCTCTACACAGAGGTGTGAAGGCGCAGGCAGGTATGCCAGGCCGCCGAGGGGCGCGCAACCACTGGGCAGAGGCAAAACCTTGAATTGAAAAATTCCAAAAACAAAAACAAAAACAAAAAAAAAAACGAAACAGGCAACAACAACAGCGCAGCGCGCAACAGCGACAATGATGCGGCTAAAACGAAAATTGAAGGTAAAAAGAAGCCGTCGAGAGCGAGCGCGCGAGAGAGAGCTCAGAGCTCAGGCACTTGGCCGAAACACTTGGCCCACAGGTAACTACAACTCCTGCTGCTGCCGTTGCTCTGCTGTTCTATCTGCCCCACTGCTGCTGCTGCTGCCTGCGTCATTACCGTCATGCCTTGTCATAGACAACATCGTTTATTTTCCAGCTACAGCCGGAGCTAACTCCGCCTGGCTGGCCGCCCGTCCGTCCGTCCGACCGCCCGCCCGCCCGCTTCGACTGTCTTGTCGCTCACTTGGCCAGTTTTTCCATTTGGCACCTCTTCTTCGCTGTGTCTGTGAATCAGCACAACTGTTACGCACACACACACACACACACACACACACACACACACACACACACACACACACACACACACACACACGCGCGCACAGCTAGCCAAACACTTGACTGATTTTTTCGCTGTTTCGTTATTGTTGTTGATTTTGCTGTTTGCGCCTCGCCAGCTGAAGTTGGCCAACATTTTGCACAGCAGCATCTTCTGCTGCTGCTGCTCTGCTGCTGCTCTGCTGCTTCCTCTTCCTCTTCCTCCTCTGCTGCTTCTTCTTCTCTATATCTGTTTCCTTTAGCTTAAAGATATGCGTAATACACGTAAAGCGACAGAAAAAAAAAACAATTTCTCTTGCTAAAATCCAGTTTTAATTACATTTATTATGCATTCTATCTTTGAATTCGCATATGCAGTTTTTGGAAAGTATTTTTGGCTCGTTTTATTTGTCTTTAATTAAATGTCAACTGCTGCTGCTGCTTCTTCTTCTTCTTCTTCTTCTTCTTCTTCGTTGCATAAATATTGATGGAAAGGCAAATTGCTCGAATTATTGACAAAAATAGTTAAAAAGCGTAAAATGAATTTGATCAACGCTTTTGTAATCGAAGGCCGAACAAAAGGCAGAAGAGAAGTGGCAGAGTGGGAGGGAGAGGGAGGGAGAGAAAGGAGGAGAGAGAGAGACAACAACGAAACTTCAAACAGTTTTGCAATTGACAACAATTTCCCAGTTAAGAAATTATCAAATGTAAATTGTGATTCTAACGTACGCAATGCCAACTGACATTATACGATTGGCACACACACACAGACACACACACACACACACACACACACACACACACACACACACACAGACACACGCACAGTGTCGAGGATAAACAGAATTTGAAATATGCTAAAGATTTTGGCATTTTCTTGTTGCATGACAAATGTAAATAGAAATAACAACAACAAAAACAAAAGTTGAGAAATTTAAATAGAAAATCAATTGCGTCAAATGAATTGCAGCAAACACAGAGAAAGAGAGAGAGAGAGAGAGAGAGAGAGAGAGAGAGAGGGAGAGAGCGAGGGAGAGAGGGAGAGAGGGAGAGAGCGAGGGAGAGAGGGAGGGAGAGAGAGAGGGAGGGAGAGAGAGAGAGAGAGAGAGAGAGAGAGAGAGAGAGGGAGGTGAGAGAGAGGTGAGAGAGAGGGGTGAGGGAGGTGAGAGATATAAAGGTAGCTGAATGCAAGGTTAGATAAACAGATGCAGATTACATATATAGTTGGGGAGTGTGACAGAGAGAGAGAGAGAGAGAGAGAGAGAGAAAAAGATTGACCATGGATAGAGATTGAGATAGATAGATGGATGAAGAGAGAGAGAGAGAGAGAGAGAGCGAGTAAAGAGAGAGAGAGAGAGAGCAAGTAAAGAGAGAGAGAGAGCAAGTAAAGAGAGAGAGAGAGAGAGAGAGAGACAGAGAGATAGAAGAAATAGAGAAAAAGATTGACTATGGATATAGATAGAGATAGATAGATGGATGAAGAGAGAGAGAGAGAGAGAGTTATATACTAAATGAAAGATAAGGGAGGCAAACTGAGATAAAAGAAGAGAAAGAGATAGATAGAGATGTTTGGATTAGTAGTTAGATGAATAGTAATAGATAGATAGATAGATAGAGAGAGAGAGAGAGAGAGAGCAAGTAAAGAGAGAGAGAGAGAGAGAGAAGGAGAGAGAGAGAGAAATAGATTGACTATGGATAGAGATAGAGATATATAGCTGGAAGAAGAGAGAAAGCTACATATATATTGAATGAAGAATAAGAGAGGCAACTTGAGATAAAAGGAGAGAAAGAGATAGATAGAGATGTTCGGATTAGTAGCTAGATGAATAGTAATCGATAGAGAGAGAGAGAGAGAGAGAGAGAGAGAGAGCAAGTAAAGAGAGAGAGAGAGAGAGAGAGAGAGATAAACTGATTTGAAAACAGCGCAGTCCGGACTCAGTTCTTATCTGCTATGCGAACTTGTATATGAAGCTGAATCTGTGTCTATCTGATAGATCATAACTGCTCAGAGTATTTGCTATACTGTTCCATATAAAGCTTCTTCTTCTTCTTATTCGTCTTCCCTGAGAGACGATTGGGAATTGAAGTCTTTTCGCTTGCGTCAAATCGTTGGCTGCCAGCAGACAAAATTGTCTTAAAGCAAACGATTTAAGCGGAAGAAGAGGAAGAGCAAGAGCAAGAAGAAGTAGAAGAAGAGGAAGTGGCAGAAGAAGTGGAGAATGAAGACGAAACCAAGTGTTGCCGAAACTTGTTGAGAATTTTGAAGGCGGCAAAAGCGCAGCAGGAGCAGCAGCAAAGCAAATGAAAATGAAAAAGGGAAATGGAAATGGAAAATGTTGAGAAAAACCCACGCAGAAAATCACAAAAACGTAAAATTGAGGCTAATTTGCGGGCGGGCCAGAGGGCGGGGCATTTAAGCATTTAAGCAACGCACACAAGTGCAGGCCAGGTCGTGGGCAGGTGGTGGGCAGGTGGTGGGCAGGTGGTCGTGGCAATGCATGACAGCTGCACAGGTGGCAAGCTGCTGCCAAAGGATGCCAAGCGGGGCTGCTCGAGAGAAAAGAAAGTGCTGCACTCCAGGAGTCAAGTGGCTGTGGTTGCAAAAATATTTGCCACACACTCGCCCTCGCCCTCTCGCTCTCGCTCCCGCTCCTCTCTCTCTCTCTCCCTTCCCCTTCCCCTTCCTCTCTCTCTCTCTCTCGCTCGCTTTCATTCTCTGTCTGTGCGCATCTGTGGCGCTTAAGACGTCGCCTTGCAAACTGCAGCTAAAAGCAGCTTAATTAAATTTTACGTTGAGGCAACCTGCAGTCAGGCAGCCACGCCCGCGCCTCTTGCTGCTCTCGAGCGCCCCCTGGCGCCTGCAGCAAACAAAAAAAAGAAATGGAAACTGGAGCAGACTGCAGACTGCAGACTGCAGCAGCAGCAGCAGATTTAAAGGCTGACAGCTACTGCAAACCAAAACTCATTTAATGCCAGGCAACGAATTGTTTTCAGCTGCAACAACAACAACGGCAACAACAACTTGTGCAACACGATTTGGTTGCATCCACAGCAGCTTTGAGGCCTGGTATCCATTTGCAGTGCTTTGGCTGGCAGTCAAACGTTCAGTGTCAGCCAATGCGCGTGTGCCACTAATGAGTGTACACACACACGCACACACACACACACACGCACACTCGCACACACACACACACTCGAACTACTTATCTAATCTGTGACAAAGTTGCGCACACGAAATGCATTTGACAACATTGTTTTTGGCTTTTGGCTTTTGTTGCTCACTGCTCGGTGTTCACTTTTTCCATCTTAAGATAATTAACTCTGAGGCTCGAGCTGAGCTGCATTTCGGTGTCGCCATGTTCGGCTAACTCAGTTGCTTTGGCCAGGCATCTCTAACAAGCTGTAGCTTATTGGCCAGGCTAAGTTCACAGGCGTTGTCCATGCTGCATGCTTGATATGTTCTCCGCGGTCAGTTCGACATTTGCGCTCTCTTCGCTACTCCCTGGACGGCAATGTTCACTTGCTTTCGATATGGTTAACATGTCTACCATGGACAGCCATGTCTTCAGCCTGCTCGGGTATCTATCCTGTCTTGCAGCTGCACTTGCTTCTGTTCGTACGCTCGCTTAGCTTCTCAATCTGGCCAACTTGCTATCGCATTCTTAAGCTGTGCATTGTGCTTCAGGCCAACGTTTTCATATAGGCCAATTATATCGTTAGACTTTCAGTTTCAGTTCACGCTGGGTAACAACAAGTTGTAGTTAGTTGATGTCCAGTCGTCCAGCCCATCTCCATGGTCACTTATGCTTCATATGCCAGTTGTCAGTTGTCTGTTCTCCATGTTCGGGCTGACGTTAAAATTTTGTATCTGTCACATTTGAGCTGGACTCTCCTCCATGGCTCCATGGTGTTTGCTGTTGCCCTTTGTGCTGCGCAGCAGCTTAACTTTGACAACTCAAAAGCTTTTCAGTTCGACATTTTGTTTCTTAACTCTACCTCACAATCTGTCGCAATTTGTTGCAATTTGTTTGCTTGCTAGTTAAAAGTTGATGTGATAGCCGCTCATAGAGAGCGCGCTCTCTGAGTCAATTAGAGCGCTAGTCACAGCACACACACACACACACACACACACCTGCTGCGGCTTACCTTTTTTTTCGTTTTATTATGTTCAGAGTTGCCATTTAATTGCTTTGGTTGATGTACAGTATATATATATCTATATCTGTATATATATCTATATCTATATCTATATCTATATCTATATCTATATCTATATCTATATCTATATCTATATCTATATCTATATCTATATCTATATCTATATCTATATCTATATCTATATCTATATCTATATCTATATCTATATCTATATCTATATCTATATCTATATCTATATCTGTATATATATCTATATCTATATAGAACTTCTCATAAATCACATAGAACTCTCGCATTATAAAACGTTGCAATTTAAATGTTCAACTTTTTGCCCAAACACGTATAATTCATGGGTCGAGGTCGAGCTGCTGGTGGAGGTGGTGGTGGGTGGTGGGTGGAGCGGGAGTGGGAGGAGTAAAGCCTTGGCCTCGCCTGGCCATTGTCTTAAATCATTTTCATTTTGTAACTGCGTGTTTTATGGGCCGTCGGTTTATTGTTTCTTAAAATGTATAAAAATAAATGAGCTAAATTGTTGCTGCCAGGCGCTGAAGTGATTTGCCGACGCCGACGCCGCCGCCGACGCCACAAAAAAAAAAAAAAAAAAAAAAAGCTGCAGAAAATTCTCGCTTTTATTTTATGGCCCAGACTACAACGGGCAGCGGCAGCACACGGCACAAGGGTCGCTCAAGCTTGAGCGTGACTTTGCCAGCGAATACCCTGTAAATGGTGGTGGCTTGGACGGGCTGTGTCATTGCAGCAGCCATTGCTGGCGTTTAACTAGATAATAATTTGTTCCATTTCCTATTTGGTTTTCCTTCTCATAAGGACCCCATTGATTTCTCTGCCAGTTACAGGGTATCTTTTGGCCAAAGCATCCCTGTCTGGGGCGACGCATTTTGTTTAGCATTTCAGCTGTAATTTTTTTGCATTAAAAGCCAAACTTGGAAAGCGAGACGCAGTCGAAGGCCTCTACGCACACACACACACACACACATACACACACACACACAGCCAGACACACACACACACTCGCACACACACACACACACACACTCGCACACACACCCACACACACACACACACACACTCGCACACACACCCACACACACACACACACACACACACACACACACACACACACACACACACACACACACACACACACACACACACACACATACACACACACACACACACAGGCAGACACACACACACACACACACACACACACACACATACACACACACACACACACACACACACACACACACACACACTCGCACACTCGCATTTATGGTGCAAAATATATTATGCGTATAATTGTTGTTGCCCCCCCCCCCGAAGTATATATAAATTTTTTTTATATTTTTCTTTTGTTTTTTCTGTTTTTTTTTTCGCATTTTTTATTTTATTTTGTTTTGGTTTTTCTTTTCCTTCTTGGCGTCGCCAAGTTTTCGCTTTGTTTCTTGGCACCTTTGCGCCGTTTGTTGAATCAATTACATACATCTTGCCTCCCAGCCAAATTGCAAGTGTGTGGCACCCGAAAAAAGCAAAAGAAAAGAGAACGAGAAGCCAAAAGGAAACCCCACCAAGGAAGAGAGAGGCAGAGCGAGCGCAGACTGCCAAGGCAATGGCAAATGGCAAATGGCAAATGGCAAATTATGGCACCCCAGAGATGTGCGATAAAAGCCCATTTACTTAAACTGAATATTTATTATTCCTGTCGGTGCCGCCGAAACAGCCAACAAACCCAACCAAAGCAGCGACCTCCGCCCTCCCCCCTTCCCCCTACCTCTGCCTATCTAGCACCAGCTACCCCCGCCTGCTGCACCAGCCCCACCCACTCTACACACTTTTGTCCCTCTCGTGCGCATTTTCTATGCAAAGCGTTTGGTGCCCTTTTGCTGTTTTTTTTTTTTGGGTCTATAGTATGTGGCGCCTGCGTCTTGCTCTGCTTCTTCTACTGCTACTGCTACTGCTTCTTCTTCTTCTTCATATGGGGCACGTTTTTCATTTCCTTGTTTTTCTTCTTTTTTGTTCTGCGCTCGCCGAGTTTGCCTTATGAGTGTGTCGTAAAGTTTTTCCTGCCAAGTTTGATTGAATTGAAAGCGAGACAGAGTCAGGCAGAGAGTGAGAGGGAGAGAGAGAGAGCGAGAGAGGTGGCAAAAGTTGGCCCTGGAAAAGTCACATTTAATAGATTGGCCAGGGCGAGCCGCCGAAAAGGCACTTGATGAAATGTTTTCCTAAATCGAATCGAGCCAGTTGCCTTCACCTGACCGCAATTGCCAGTCGAAAAGGCGAAGGGAATCAATTAATTTCGCACCGCTCTTTGGTGTCAAATGGCCAAGACGAAAGAGCCCAGGCCAAGACTCGAGCGCAGATCTTAAGAAAGATGCAGTTGCCAATGGCCATTGAAGGCAGCAAGTGCGTAAAGTGAAACCCAAAAAGTAATGCAAGCAATGAGAGCAAGCGGGTGATATAGACTGCGCGATGCTCGTTCACTGTGCAAAGGCAGTCGAAGCAGTTGAAGTTCCTCTCAAGATGGCGTCTGCAGCACAAGTTTTTCTTTAGCTCGTAAGCTGCAGAAGCTACAGCTTTACTCCCATTTGCCACGCCCTCAAAAGGGCGTAGATATGAGCACTCTATAGAGTTTTGCTTTTTGCCAGTTTACACGACTTTATACAGCTGTGTTCATAAAAATAGTAGTGCGAATGGAATCAAATAAAAAAAAAAAATAAAATAAAAAAAGTAATAAATAAAATAAAAAATAAATAAATAAAATAAAAAAAAAATAAATAAAATAAAACTTAAATAAATATAAATAATATAAATAAATAAAAAAAAAATAAATAAGAAAAAATAATATGAAAAAAAAAATAAAAAACAATAAAAAATAAAACAAAAAGAATATAAAATAAAATAAAAAATATTAGAATAAAATAAATAATATAAAAAAATATAAAAATAAAAAAAAAAATAAAAATAAATAAAATAAAAATAAATAAAATAAATAAAGATAAAAATATAAAAAATATAAAAAAAAATTTAAAATAAAAAAAATATAAAACAAAAATTTAAAATGAAAAAAAATATAAAATAAAAAAATAAGTAAAATAAAAAAAAAAATAAATAAATAATATAAAAAAAAAATAAAATAAAAATAAAAAAAGTAAAAACAAAAACATAAAAACAACAAATCAGTCGCACTACTATTTTTATGAGCACAGCTGTATGCACCAAATTTCAAGTCTTGAGCGCTTTATACCCATTACCGTCATACCGGCTATAGGCATATAGAATAATATATAGTATCAGACGAAGCAAGCCAAAACGAATATACTCCTTTTCACTTGCTGCACGGGTATGGAAAAGGTGTTCCAAAATGTTTCAGAGACGGCACAAAATAAATACAAAATAATTTAATGAAGTCAATGAGCGAAAGTGTTTCATAATTTTTATGCTTGGCGCTGATAAGACTGCCGCACACACACACACACACACACACACACGCACACATATATATAGATCCAGCCAACCAGCCCGCCCAGCCGCCCCCT